>CM048755.1:395017422-395642422 GCA_026315105.1 Locusta migratoria
CGAAGGCTGGTGCGCAATGCAATATGCTCCGACCACCTAGCGCGGTGGCAACAATACGGTGATCAAGTCTTGTCACGAATAATCGCCATCTATGAATTATGGGCCAGGGCATACGAACCAGAACTGAAACATCAGTCCACGGAGTGGCGACATGGTAGAAAATCAAGGAGGTAGAAGTTCCTCCAGAATCCTTCCCCAGTCAAATAGATGGTGATCGTTTCGTATGAGGTCAGGGGTGTCATTGTTTGCCACTTTGTTCCACATGGCACAACAGTAACCACACAGACCTACAGGGACATCCTGGTGCGACGGGCACGACGTGCTATTTGGTAGATACGTTCGTATCTTGTGGACAGTGCAATAATCCTGCATGACAATGCATGGCCACATAAAGCAGGGTGTGTAGGGCAGCTACTGCGACGTTGGGATGGAAAGAACTGGAGCACCCACCGTACTCTCTCGACATTTCTCCCAGTGCCTTTGATGTCATTCGAAAGATTAAGGATACGGAGACATTCAAGGAGCTTTTGAAGGTGGGGGAAAAGGAATAAGGTCATAGAGGATCCACGTGAGGGAGGGTAGACAGATATGGTAAGCGAGGCGGAGGACGTTGCGTTCTAGGAACTGGAGGGGTTATGATAAGCGGGAAAACCAAGCCAAGGTACTTGAGGGTCGAAGTTTGTGGGATTGGAGTTAAGGTACAGGTCACAGTGAAGGAAGGAATGGGTGGTATGACCTACGATGATTGCCTGGAGTTTGGTGGGGTTGACGGAGAGGAGCCACTGGTTACATCAAGTAGAGAATTCGGATAGGTAAGACTGGAGAAGGTGCTGGAAATTAGCGAGGGCGAGGAAGGCAGTGTCGTCAGCATACTGAAGGAGGTGGATAAGAGGCTGAGATTGCGGCATGTCTGCCGAGTAAAGGAGGTAGAGGAGAGGCGAGAGGACGGAGCCCTGGGGCACCCCGCCGGAGGAGTAGAAGTAACAGAAGTCACAGTTGTTGGTAGTGACATAGGATGGATGGTGGGACAGAAAGGATGCAATGAAACGGACGTTGTTCACAGGAAAGACTTAGGTTTGGAGTTGTAAAAGGAGACCAGAATGCTATAGTCGCTCGTAGGCCTTCTCGATGTCCAGGGATATGAAGATAGCAGCAAGTCGGGAATTCAGCTGGGCGAAAAGGAGGCGGGTGAGGCGGAGGAGCTGGTCATCGGCAGAGAAGGAGAGTCGATAGCTACTCTGGGAAAGGGGACGGAGTTGATGTCGACGGAGATGTTGCTGTATGGATGTTATAAAGGGAGGCGAGAGCGACATGGAAGAAATGGGGGCAGGCATGGATGTACGGCCAGCGGCAGTGTTGCGATGTGTGATTTGAACGTCAAGGCAGTTATGGGTGTGTTGGGGGGCAGGGGATATGGTCCAATTAAAGGAAATCAGGGGAGTGTGGGCGGAGGTGTCGGTACGCTCTTGGACGCTGGAAAAGAGTAAGAAGTCAAATCTAGGATTGTCGTGAATGGAGAAGACGTTGGATAGGCAGAGTCGGCAAAGTGTACCTCCTTACTGGCGTTGTCGGGAAACGAATGGTCGTTGTGGAGGAGAGGGTACGTTTGGAAGGGGCGACTGCCTGTAAGGCGACGGAAGGCTTGCCAGTACTTGGAGAAGTTGACGGGTGCATGTCTGGCCTGAAAATTTTATATATATATATACATGGTGGTTCATTGATAGTGACCGGGCCAAATATCTCACGCAATAAGCATCAAACGGAAAAACAACAAAGAACAAAACTTTTCTAGTTTGAAGGGGGAAAACAGAAAATATGTGTCAGCGCTTTGTCAATGCATCTGAGAACATTACTGAAGGCGAACTACTCGCTGTCGAGAGTAATTTCGTTACGCGTATTGCCAAATTCGTCGAAGTTGAAGGACATAATTTTGAGCATTTATAGAAGTCATGAAGTA
Source organism: Locusta migratoria (assembly GCA_026315105.1). NCBI lineage: Eukaryota > Metazoa > Arthropoda > Insecta > Orthoptera > Acrididae > Locusta > Locusta migratoria. The sequence goes on from CM048755.1 coordinate 395,019,380, forward strand.
ATTACAGGTAATCACGCAGTAACAGCATGCGTTCTCATAATGTATGATAATTTCACAAAAGTACATGAATCATATTGTAACAACCGAAATAAAGTGCAGACGTACCTACGTTCTGTATTTTGATTTAAAAAACCTACCTGTTACCCACTGTTTGTCTAATATTGTGAGCAATATGTTTGTCAATATTACAGCGCCATCTATCACAAAGCGAAAAAAAAAGTGTTCCAAATAAAACAGTCATATTTATTTACGTACTAGACGAATATGTAATAAAAATTGGGGTACCTATTTTTTTAAAAAATGTAGTTGATATCTGTTTGACGTATGGCAGCGCCATCTAGCGGGCCAACCATAGCGCCAACTGTTTTCCCCCTTCAAGCTAGAAAAGTTTTGTTCTTTGTAGTTTTATCGTTTGATGCTTGATGACATATATAGCCCGGTCACTATCAATGGACCACCCTGTATATAATCGCATAAGCTTCAATAGTGCATACCTGTCATTAACATGTTTAATACAGCTGAGCCATAACGACATCATCACAAAATAATTGGGACACGCATCATGTCGGAGCTATTCTTCACAACAAACTGTTTTTCACCAGCCAGAAATACGAATTCGTCATAAGAAATATAGATGGCGCTACTGTTCGCATTTATGTATAAATCATTTATGTAGTTACAAAAACAAACTGTGAGGTGGAGGTGTTGTGGCTTATTTTGTCTAGTGACTATAAATTGATATCACTGACGTTAAAAAAAAAAAAGTTTAATAACGGATCACTGTTGTCTTCGCGACTATGGCTCAGTTTGTGAGGACTTTTTCATTTGACCATAATATTCAGTTTTGTTTTCTACGTCGATATTTTAATATTTTGTTTTCTATGAATTAGTACTCATTTACTTACATTTTTTGTGATTACCTTTTATAAAGCAGTAAGTAACATGTGGTAAGCATAAATAAATTGTCATAAAAGGGAGACGTCATTTGGCAACAGTTATACATTAATTGTAGAGTCGAATGTGATTAATATTTCTTTCGTGATCTCATGGTTTTGATTACTAAGTTCAGTCAGTTTTCGTGTTCTTCAATATTCGTTTTATATTCCTGGAACAAAGTGAAATATATTTGCTCTTCTTACTAATCTACGTCACTAGAATATGTACGCGGTATTGCTATAATATGTGACACGTGTTCCAAAGACCATGCCCATCTATACTAAGATGTCAATAATTATAAAATGAGCTTGCCGTGAATGTGTACGGCGCACATTCATGATCAAGTAATTTTTCGTAGGTGAAGGCAAAACGTTTCATTCATTTTCACACGCCAATTGCTATGTAACCTTCTATTAGTACTTTATTAATTCCAGGAAGGGTGAAAGCAGTACACACGATAAAATATGAATCAAGCAAGACAGAAACAGCGACTGAAAATTGAATCTGCGAATTGTCGAGAACATTTGATTGGCACCAGCAATTAAAAAGCGACAGCTGAAATATTCTATCAGAGTCCGGCGTTATTGAAATGATGAGGGAGAATGAAAGTAATGGGATTGCTTAGTTCAGCAGAAATCCAATTTTTTTTTTGCGATGTGTATTTTTATTAAACGTTTTGGCGCTATTATCAGCGAAAAATCACATTTGAAACTTAAAACCACGTTTGTTTAATGAAGAGATACAGTCGTTTCATAATGAGATCTGTACCCTTTGCTTTGCAGAAAAGATAAAATTACACAGCCTGGCAGAAAATGATTCTATCAAACATGCTGTAATATACACTGACCAGCCAGAAAATTATTGGCCGGCCGCGGTGGCCGAGGAGACTAAGGCGCTCCAGTCACGGCCTGCACGGCCACTACGGTCGAGCGTTCGAATCCCCCCTCGGGCATGGATATTTGTGCAGTCCTAGTTCGTAAGTAGTTCATACGTAGTTTGTAAGTTTAGGGACTGATGACCCCATAGTTAAGTCCCATAGACTATACAAACATTTGAACATTTGAATTTGAAAATTATTGCCATCTACCTACTATCAATATAAATCCTCCAGGCGATAGCAGCGACATCTCGCGAGGAATAGCGGCTAGGCACACACGGATCATTTAGTAACAGTATGCGCGCTATCCGTGTGTAAAACACGGAAGGTTCGCGATCTGTCTGCGTTTGACAGGTGACAGATCTTATTGTTCTAGCGTTACGGCATTTGTGTTTCGTAAACTGTATGACTCGTCGAGTATTTAGGGCTACTAACAATAATTTCGTGTGGCTCAGTAACCTGGTGCATGTTTGCAAATAGTACGTCTCTTCGGCGACTTGCGTGTTCCTTACCCAACCAGTTATCCAACCGGGAAAAGGGGACGTGAACTTTAACGTGGTATCCGAAACAAGAGTGGTTTCTGGCAACTCCTCATGACATTGAGAGGCGAAAGGTGGATTAGAACGTAAACTGAAAAAATCGGGGATCCGACAGGTTTTAGAACCCGCGACCCGACGGTTTCGTAATCGAGCGCTTTACCCCGAGACCACCAGACCCGACGACTTGTCAAGTGTTCGAGGGATGCTGTCGTGAGTGTCTTCAACAAGTGGTGAAACCACTTTCAAACGCCGAGAGGTTGGGCGGCCAATTCTCATTACAGCTGTCGGATGACGTTGGGTACGCTGTCTGGTAGAACCGGAGAGGGGATAACTGTGGTGAAACTAAAATCAGAGCCGGACGCAGTGGCCAAGAGTTTTGTGGCACGCCAGTCACAGTCTGCACGGCCGCTTCCGTCGGGGGTTCGAATCCCCCCTCGGGCATGGATGTTCAAAATGTTTGTAAATATATCGGACCAAACTGCGTGGTCATCAGTCCGTAGCTTAGAAAATACTTAAACCTAGGTAAACTAACCTACGGACAACACACACACCCATGCCCCAGGGAGAACTCGAACCTCCACGGCGAGCAACCGAGTGCTCCGCAGCGAGACGCTTTAGACCGCTCGGCTACTCCACCGCGGCTCGGGCATGGATGTTTGTGTCGTCTTAAGTATAAGGTAGTTAATAAGTAGTTTGTAAGTTAAGGGACTGATGACCTCGCAGTTCAGTCCCTTAAGCTTAACAAACATAACAACTAAAATCAGACGTTAACTCTGGGGAGAGTGCAAAAGTGTATGAGTACACAGTGCACCAATAACTCCAAACGATCAGCCTCAGCAGCCGACGACATGTGCATGTGGCAATGTTAACACCACGACATCGTTACTACGACTGTAATGGGCAAATGACCCTTGTCACGGACTGGCAATAGCAGAGCTTTGCATGGTCTGATGAATCCTACACATTCTTCACCTCCGTCTCTAATGAGCACGCTGTCAACGAGAGGTTAAGCCCTAAGCTTTCTTCTTTCTTCATTCTTCATTACCGCGCGGGAATGGCCGTGTGGTTTGGGGCACCACGCCCGTTCGCGTTGGACGTTCGAATCCTCCCTAGGGAATGGGTGTGTGTGTTGTCGTTACGTGAGGCATTTTTGGCCGTTACGCCCCAGCTGGGAACGTGTTCGGCCTGCCTGGTGCAAGTCTTTAGGTGATGCCACTTGCGCCTCGATGATGATGAAATGATGATGAGGACACCAGAACATCCAGTCCCCGAACGGAGAAAATTTTCGAACGGACCGGGAATCGAACCCGGCTCCCCTGCGTGGCAATCTGCCACGCTGTCCACTGGACTACGGAGGCGGACTTTGGGATAGTTTAAGTAGTTTGTAAAACTAGGGATCGATTACCTCGGCAGTTTGTTCCCTCTGGTTTACAAACATTTGAACAATTATCTACTTCGGTATGGCCAAGGGAGTGAGCGTATCCCTCGTGTTCCGAGCGAACAGCTGTTTGACACACGTATGGTAAGACGGAGACAAGCTGGTGTCGTCTTAGTTATGCTCTGGGGCAGATACTCGTGGACATCCGTGGGTCCATAGGAGCTCGTGCAAGACACCATGACGGCTAAATAAGTGTCATACAGTGCTTGTACGCCATGTACACTAATTCATGACATTGATGTTTTCCGACAGAAATGCCATTTTTAGACAAGATAATGCGACATGTTATAAAGCCAACAATGTGATGGAGTGATTGAGGAACACATTCGCAAGTTGTAATTTGCTTGATGGGCCAAAGTGAACATGACTGTACATAACAGGGATGAGACTGAATGTGACGTCAGATCTCATCACCAACCTCGGTAGAATATATGGGAATTGGACAACTTGTGTTCAAATATTTGTAAAGCTATGGCACCAAACTAAAATGGTCATCAGTCCCTAGTCTTACAAACTACATAAGGACAATGCACACATCCATGCCGAGGGAGGACACCAAACTCCGATGGGAGAAGCCGCGAATGCCGGAGAAAGACATCTTAGAGTGCACGGCCTTTCCAGCGCGGTACGACTTGTGTGTGCACTTCATCAAGGGCCTTTTGTCCAGATTGTTCCACTCCTGAATTGCGATTCGGCGTTGATCTCTCAGATTGGTTAGAGGGACTTCACATCCAAAAACAGCCCTCTTAAATGTATTCCACGTATGTTCGATAGGGTTCATATCTGGAGAACCTGCTGGCTGTTCTAACCTTGAGATGTCGCTATCATGAAGGAACGCATTCTTTCGTGGATATCTGCGTGGCGAGCACGGGGTCCAGAGCTAACGCAGTCTTTCTTCCTTGTTTCCTCCCTGGACTGCATTTCATTTCCCTTCCAGCCCTTTCCTACCCTCACTCCTTCCCCTCCCCACCGGGGGTCCGATAACCTTAGCAGTCTTGTCCCCCTATCCCAAACAACCAACCAACCCCAAGATGTGCACGATTAGGGCGATAATTGTCTACTCAGACGAATACTGCTGGAGGATGTCATCCCTGCATAGTATAGCCATCTGATTGCCTTCTACGACCGCCAGTGGCGAACGGCGGTCCTACATAATGCAGTCCCAATCCACGAGGGAACAACCACACAGCTACACTACATCTATATCTACATACATACTCCGCAATCCACCGTAAGGTGTGTGGCGGAGGGTACACTATACCACTACTAGGCATTTCCTTTCCTATTCCACTCCCAAATAGAACAAGGGAAAAAAAAAAGAATGCCTATATGCCTCCGTACGAGCCCTAATTTCTCTTATCTTGACTTTGTGATCACTACGCGAAATGTAAGTAGGCGGCAGCAAGATCGTACTACACTCAGCTTCAAATTCCGGACCTCTAAATTTCCTGAATAGAAATTCACGAGAAGAACGTCGTCTTTCCTCCAGCGATCCCCAACTGAGTTGCCGGAGCATTTCCGTGACACTCGCGCATTGGTCGAACCTACCAGTAACAAATCTAGCTGCTCGCCTCTGAACTGCCTCTATGTCTTCCTTTAAACTGATCTGCTGCGGATCCCAAACACTTGAGCAAAACTCAAGACGTGGTCGTGCAAGCGTTTTATTCGCGGTCTCTTTTACAGGTGAAGTACATCTTCCCAAAATTCTCCCAATAAACCGAAGTCGGCTGTCCGCCTTACTCACAACTGTCCTTACATGCTCGTTCCATTTCATATCGCTCTGCAATGTTACGCCTAGATATTTGAACGACGCGACAGCATCAAGAAGCTCACTACTAATGCTGTATTCCAACATTAAATGATTGTTTTTCCAACTCATGCGCATCACCTTACATTTTTCTACATTGAGAGCTAGCTGCCATTCTTCGCACCAACTAGAAATTTTGTCTAAGTCATCCTGTATGCTATTACAGTCAGTTAAAGACGACACCCTCCTATACACCGCATCATCAGCAAACAGCCGCAAATTACAAGTTACTCTGTCCATCAGTTCATTTATATAGATAGAAAATAATAGCTGTATGGTGTGTCCAAGACATTGGTGCTGACCAGGCTGCCATCAGAAACGTCTCCAACTACTCTCTCGTTTAAGGCAGATGCGAATATCTTCTGTGACTGGCATTTGTTGCCATTTCTGACGAATTTATTCAGCACGCTGTTGGGTCCATCTGTACCGTACTAGTTGTCAAAGCTAGACCTTATCATGGACGTCGTGGTTGAAGTTGCATGTCATGCTGCCTATTACATACAGTTTGAGTCCTGTGACTGCACGAAAATCAGTATTCAGCATGGTGGCGTTTCTTTGGGGTTCCTCCGAGCTGAAATACGCAGGTAGTGGTCATCAGCTGTTCTATCCTTTGAACAGCCAGAACGACTCAAGTCACAGACAATTCCTGTATTACTGTACATCCTCCACTTCCTCACAACATCGCTTTGGTTCACTTCACGTCTGAGAAGTTCCCTCGACGAGAGCCCATCCCCAAAAAAAGTAACAGTGCGGATACAATATAACTTCGGTATTGACCTTCAATGCATGGCAGAACTACAGTCGGAATAAGCGGTGTACTTCCTTCCTGGTGTTATGACTGGAACTCATCGGCCGTCGTTCCCACCCCATCTCATTCGCACTGTTCATGCACGTTTTTTAAGTCTTTGTGCGGGATGTGTGACATCACTGGACAATAAAAGAGCTCTGGTCTTGATGCAGTATATACATTCTACGCCATCGTTCAGGAGATGCTACTTGGTAAGTGACCGAAGACTTTTGTGGCATCATAATTCACCCTTTTCTGTGCCAAAGTTAGATTTAACCTTGAATAGTGAATATCATCCTTTCTCCTAGTGTTGTAGCTATACACACTGCTATTACTTTCGAATTGATTGTTAATAACAGATTTCATGACTGAATATATATATATATATATATATATATATATATATATATATATATATATATATATATATATTGAGAAGCTACAGTGAAACTAAATAAATGTCTGCAGGATGCTATTGGGTGGGCTACACCAATTATTATGATTACACGCTTTTGTGCAATGAATACTTTTTTGTTCAATGTTGAATTGCCCCAGAATATGATTCCATATGAAAGCAGTGAATGAAAGTAGGCATAGTAAGCTAATTTACTGAGATGTATATCACCAAATTTTGCTATGACCCTGATAGCACAAGTAGCTGAACTCAAACGTTTCAGCAGATCTTCAATATATTCCTTCCAATTCAATCCCTCGTCAATGCATACACCTAAAATTTTTGAATATTCTACCTTAGCTACAGATTTATGTTCAAAGTCTAAATTTATTAATGGTGTCATGCAATTTACTCTATGAAACTGTATATACTGAGTTCTATCGAAATTTAATGAGAGTCCATTTGTAGAGAACCACTTAATAACTTTCTGAAAGATGTCATTTACAATTTCATCAGTTAATTCCTGTTTGTCAGGTGTGATAGCTATACTTGTATCATCAGCAAAAAGAACTAGCTTAGTATCTTCGTGATACATATTAAGAACACCAAAGGACTCAAGACCGAACCTTGTGGGACCCCTTTTTGAATACTCCCCCGTTAGAGGAATTAATTGTTTCATCTGTATCATGTGAACTGTTTATTACAACTTTCTGCACTCAACACATACCTATGAATATAATTTTATAGAATTCGTCTACGTAAAATGAAATGAAAAATATTAGACTACTTAAATGTCAATCAAGTTATTACTCTAATATAATGTAGTTACAATTATCGTTATTATTGGAGTCTGTGTCAGTCAAGGAAACATCCGATCCGACTTCGGTCTCAATATACTCTTATTTTTGCTAGGTATATTGTAGTGTTTCCTTGGCTGACACCGACTCCAAAAACAACAATAATTGTAACTACATTATTCTATCGTAATAACTAGATTAACTTTTAAGCAGTCTAACATTTTTAATTTCATTTTACTTAGGAGAACTCTAAAAAATATTTGATCGTTGTTTGTTATTCATAGATATGTGTTGAGTTAGATTTAAAGTGTGTAGGTACCTACCTATCTTCTTGCGTGGTAAACACATAGATCGTACCTACATATTGATGACTAGAAAAGGTAAGTTGATTATTATGTTGCAGAAGAATACGCAGTTATGTTTTTACTTATTAGTGCATTTTCATTTGCTTTGTAATAGTCTTTTTCTCTTGAAGTCTTTTTCTATTGTTAAAATTTTTGTTTATTTTTTGACTTTTAGTGATTCTGAAGTACATTAACTAATTTTTCTGAGTGTGGGTAGACCTACGAAACGTGCTCCCCATATGAGACAGCGGTGTTTAAATGAAACAAACGAAATCAGGGAGAAACGCCTATCTCAACAGAGGAAATCTACCTCGATGACAATTTCGAAAGAGACCTGCGAAGAGCGCAAAAATAGACTTTCAAAAATGCGGCTTTACATGAAAAAAGTTTTGAATAGGGAATTACATGACATAACGACGTTACAGTAATTTACTCAAATATCTGGATAGCCTTTAAAAGATTCGGCCGAGTATCCTTAATTTGCTCTTAAGAATTGAAAAGTTCCGTTACTTTGTCATTGATCCCATAATCAGAACCTAACCAAACTCTCGCCAAACTACCCTTGAAGTACATCCTTTCCAATAAAAAAAGAATCATCGAAATCGGTTTGCGTGATATTTAGTTATTCGTCCATTTGTTGCGCACGTACTTAATGCAGATTTAAGACTTATGTGGTTTTCTTATGGATGCCATTATCAGAACTGGACCAAATTGAAATGGGACCACACGGGAAGCACCAAATTTCCAATAATAATAATAAAAAAACAACAAAATCGGTTCACACAGTCGAAGGTTCTGAGGTTACAGACATTTAAAAAATCTGTCGAATTGAGAACATCCTCATTTTTTGAATTCGGTTAAAAATGGTTACACAGGATAAATAAAATGGCGTAGGAGCCAAGACACGGTCCGTCTGACTGGACGAAAGCAGTAATCACACCAATGTTCAAGCATGGCAACAGAAAAGATAGTAACAGCTACAGAGGTATCCCTTTGATTAGAATTGTGGGCAATATCTTCTCATGTATTGTTAAAGGGACAGTACGAGTTCTATTTAAAGACGAGTTGGGTGAAAATCAGTGTGGGTTTCGGTCATTAATGTCAGGACCGGAAATTTAGCTTACGGCAGACAATGGAGAAGTGCTATGAGTGGAAAAGGCTATTGTTTCTATGTTTTACAAATTTGGAAAAGCTTATAACAGTGTTCCTATGTAGAAGCTATTCTCAATTATGCAAGGCTGTGGAATTGGAGCCAAAAGTCTGCAGGCAATTAAAAGTCTTTACATAGATTGTAAGGCATCAGTTAGAGTTGATGGTAAGTCAAGTTCTTCGTTCAGGGTAGTTTAAGGTTAAGACAAAGCTGTAATGTGTCACCACTGTTGTTCATTCTATTTATGGATAATATGTTGGAAACTATAGCCTGGCAGGGTGAAATTAAAGTAGGTAAAAAGAAACTAAGCAGTCTCACATATGCGGATGACTTTGTGGTGATGACAGATTCGATTGAAAGGTTGCAATCTAATATTTCAGAGCAGTATCAGACATTTAAGGTTTATGGTATGAAGATCAGCATCTCAAAAACGAAATTAATTTCTGTGGGAAATAGATTTAAACAGATTCCGTTCCAAATTGGAACAAAGTTGGAAATAGTGGACAGTTTCAAGTACTTGGGATGTATTTTCTCAGAGGATGGCATCATCTGGAATCAAGGTGTAGCAAAGGTGATGCAGTGACCGCTCAGCTGTGATCTGCTGTCTTCTGTAAGAAGGAAGTCAGTACCAAGACTAAATTAGCTGTGTACTGTTAAGTCTTTCGACAAGCTTTGCTGTATGGGATTGAAATCTGGGTGCAAACTTATTACCTTGTTAATAAGGTTCAGCTCACAGACATGATAGTGCAAGTATGATTGCAGGTCTCAATAGATGGGAACAATCGCAGAAGGGTGTCCATAATGAATAAATCAAAGAAAAGCTGGCAATTAGCACCGTAGATGAATGAATTACAGCAAATACGCTTAGATGGTGGGCTCATGTTAAACGCACAGGAGAAGCAAGGTTACCTAAGAGTAGAGAGTAGGGAGAGGCGAGGTAGACCAAGCAGAAAGTACTTGGATCGGCCAAGAATGATTTTGAAGTAACAGGCTTAACATCAAAAATGTTCAAATGTCTGTTAAGCTTATGGGACTTAACTACGGGGTCATCAGTCCCTAAACTTACAAACTACTTACGAACTAGAACGGCACAAATATCCATGCCCGAGGGGGGATTCGAACCCCCGACCGTAGTGGCCGTGCAGACCGTGACTGGAGCGCCTCAGTCTCCTCGGCCACCGCGGCCGGCGCTTAACATCAGACAAGGTATCAATGTTAGCACAGAATAGAGCATCATGGCGAAATATTATGATTTTATTCTCCAGACTGAGAACTGAAGGCATAATAATTCTTAAATGATGGTGATGATTATAATGTAATATCCTGGTTCATGCTTAGGGAAATTAGGATAAGATTTAAAATCCGTAATAATATACTACAGAAAAGAAGCAGGAAACGAGGAGATTAGAGCGTGGTTTCGGCGGAAGGCAAGTGGCTCTTTGTGTGGCAGTGAAACCCAGTTAAAGGTAGCGCACGAGTCTCAGCAGAGCTCCCATCAGAGGTAACAGAAATGAGCTGCGGGATCAAAGACATTATTTGATTTTGCCGTAAAAGTGGCAATAAAGAAGTTAGAAAGGAATCGCTAATATTACTGAACTCCACTTACATTAAATCTGGCGCTAAGAAGTGAAATTTCTGAGCTCACTTGCTTCAAGAGCCATTCACAAGATTTCTGCGAAAATAACTGCTACAAATTGTCACCGCCGTCACCAAAGGAATCTCAACTAATGTGTGTCTTAATGTTGCATTTCGCATGGGTGAATTTTGTGTTGTTGAAATGAATAATTGGGTAGGTTAACTTTAAATTTGTGATATAAGCTGCAATTTTATTGTAAGTCTTGTAACCAGACAGGGTCCTATTCTTAATAAATGAAATATTCTAAGTGTCCGTAATGTGGTTGAATGCTTTGTAATGATTGATTAATGTATTATGGTGGAGAAGAAGTTCAGCAAGGTATTTGTTTTCTTTCTTTGTAGGATTTATTTACATGATTACATGATAGTTCCGTGTGTGAGAAACTTACATTCGGTCAGTGCTATTAAAATACTTTAAATTTTTGTAAACCGTTGCAAACACAGGTTCTGCTTCTTAATATGTGATTAATTATTTAAATGAATTGTATTTTGCAGTTAAAGTGTTGCATTTAGCTGCTATGAATAATGTGAAGTAAGCCATTATATATGGTGAGCTAACTTATAAACATTTTCTACTGTATGTTGTGAAACTAACAGTCCCATCAACTGTGTGTGCTACGTCAATCATAATTAGCATCAAATAAGCTGATATGGTAATGTACAAAGAGAAAGAGACTACATTCATCGCGCCTCTCATACCTCTCACTACTGACCTACAATAAATAATTTTTAATGTTAGGATATAAAGTAATAGGCTTTGAAAGATTCAAAGATATCAAGATACAAGTAATTTTCATGTTTTTGCGGTAATATAGTAAGGAATTTGTTCGGATTCAAGCTCGTTCTGCTTTTCAAATAATAGTGCAACCATTACTGTGAATGTATTCATTGTCTGGTTTGGTTGTTACTATTACAGATAAATAAGGTGTAATGTATTGAAATATTACTATTGTACTCGTGTTATACATAAAGAACCATTATCAGAGGTATGATGTGGTTTGCATTTCTTATCGCTTTTTGGAAGCTGGTATGTGTCCTGAAATATAACTAAATACATTGGTAGTTGTCCATAATTAGTAACAGAACTAAAATTGTTATTAATACGTAACTACTGTAGGCGTGCGCTATGGTTAATGTTCTTTCAATAGCTACATCAGTTACTACAGATTAATGCGAGAGAGTTCCTAAATTCAGTGTAACTATCTGTAATGCTAAGGAAAGAAATCTCTCCAGTGTTCGTTACATTTATTCTCTGTTTTTTATTACGTCAGTACACTGTGAAATAAATTCGGTAGATCCTGTTTGCTGCGGTGGAGTAGCCGAGCGGTCTAAATCACCTCGCTGCGGAGTGCGCGGTTGCTCGCCGTGAAGGTTCGAGTCCTCCCTGGGGCATGGGTGTGTGTGTTTGTCCGTAGGTTACTTTACCTAGGTTTAAGTAGTTTGTAAGCTGCGGACTGATGACCACGCAGTTTGGTCCGATAGATTTACAGACATTGGAACATTTAGATACCTGTTTAAATCATTGCAGTTTTAGTAAAATTTTGCCTAATTAACCTGGCGTCCGTGTATTTCCCTTGTTTCCAATTACTTTGAAAATAGAAAACACTTGGTTCAATACTATTCAAACTGGTTACCTTCTTTCTCACGAAACAATATCTGATGAAACGAAAGTTTGTAACTATACCTTATCCATTAGCGAACGTTTACACTAAATCTAAATTCCTCTCAGAGGTAAAGAATTACAGTTATAGGGCTCTTGCTGTAGCAAATTATTAGGGTCTACTTTAGTTATTTGCAGATAGGGCGATATAAGCGGCACTGCTACAATCCCCATCTATCTTCATTTGCGTATCGCACTGTAAATATCTGCACAAGAGTGGAAACGAAGCTGCTATGCTCTGTGTGTCTTGTTTGAGAACAATCTTGTTCCTTCCATCCGCAGTACATGCTGCTGATAAGAATAACTTACACTTTACTTTTCGCCCTCAATATTGCATTCGGCACTGTCAGCTAATTGTAGGGGTTGTATTTACTGCATTGTCAACTGAACATAAACAGTGAGATCCGGCAGATTTACTGATGAGGAGTTGGCCAATATAGACTTCGTGAATGTTACGGAAATGAGCGGATGGCTTTCGTGGCCGGGAAAACCCTTGTTCGGCTTGTTCGGCCGCCTTAGTGTAAGTCTTTTTATTTGACGCCGCATGGGCGACTTACGTGCCAATGATGATGAGATGATGGTGATTAGGACAACACACAACACCCAGTGCCCTGCCGGGAATCGAACCCGGGCCTCCTGCGTGGTAGTCAGCGACGCTACCGGTGAGCTACGGAGGCGGACAATGTTACGGAAAGGCGGCAACACGACGCAATAATGACGTCTCTGTTTTGTTCGTATAGCTTATGGGACTTAACTACGGGGTCATCAGTCCCTAAACTTACAAACTACTTATGAACTAGCTAATACTAAGGACGGCACAAATATCCATGCCCGAGGGGGTATTCGAATCCCCGACCGTAGTGGCCGTGCAGACCGTGACTGGAGCGCCTCAGTCCCCTCGGCCACCGCGGCCGGCAATGACGTCTCTCTGCAGGGACGCTAATGCATCAAAGTTGCCTCTCTAAGGGCTGCATTACTTTGTATTTTCTGAATGGGTATTACAAGACAGCCCATCTTCACAGGAACAAAGGCAACTGGGTAACTTATAGAATAATTCTCAGTTATCCTGTGAAGAGCAACCGGAGACTAAATGTTCAAATGTTTGTAAATCTATAGGACCAAACTGTGTGGTCATCAGTCCGTAGCTTACAAACTACTAACCTAAGGACAACACACACACCCATGCTCTAGGGAGGACTCGAACCTCCGACGGCGAGCAAACGCGCGCTCCGCAGCGAGGCGCCTTAGACCGCTCGGTTACTCCACCGCGGCAAACAACCGGAGACTTCAAGTCCGTTATAGCAAGATACTTAAACAGAAAGCACCCAAACAAATCTCTAAAATTTATTAGGGGGAATTGAGACTCATTCTGATTAGGCATATAAATGGTTTTGGTATTCTTTTTAATTTATACGCGAGTAGAAAGAGTTTTTACTACATTCTTATAGGCCAAATTACATTAGATCTGTGAAGAAACATCAGAAAATAAGTTATTTTTTAAAGTAGAGCAAGTCGCCGATTAACCAGGTCAAAGCGCAGCTGGGAATCAACAGGTTACTGAAAAAACACGTATAAGCAAAAATACGTACTTTTTCGCTAGAAGTTTCTAACACGCTATATCTCACATTTGAAATCTGATTCGGTTAACCAGCTACTTACGAGAACTGACAACTTATTTGCTAAATTACACTTAAAGCACAATGAATTTGTTATTACCTGCCGTCAGTTCATTTTAGGGAAATAATTAGTTTTTTTCTGTTTCCGCTTTGCACATATGTTTCTTTCATTTGGCGACGTTTCACATTATGCGGTAACACTGAAAAATAAAAAAAAATCCATTAATTTTAACTAAGAGAGCAGCGTGTTAAAGTAGGTAAGCCAAGATATGAATATTCTGAAAAAAAAATATCCGGTAATTTTAACTAAGATAGCAGCGTTTTAAAGTAGGTAAGCCAAAATATGAATATTCTGGAAAGAAAATAATATCCGGTAATTTTAACTAAGAGAGCAGCGTGTTAAAGTAGGTAAGCCAAAATATGAATATTCTGAAAAAAAAAATATCCGGTAATTTTAACTAAGATAGCAGCGTGTTAAAGTAGGTAAGCCAAAATATGAATATTCTGGAAAGAAAAAAATATCCGGTAATTTTAACTAAGATAGCAGCGTGTTAAAGTAGGTAAGCCAAAATATGAATATTCTGAAAAAAAATATCCGGTAATTTTAACTAAGAGTGCAGCATGTTAAAGTAGGTAAGCCAAAATATGAATATTCTGGAAAGAAAAAAAATATCCGGTAATTTTAACTAAGATAGCAGCGTGTTAAAGTAGGTAAGCCAAAATATGAATATTCTGGAAAGAAAAAAATATCCGGTAATTTTAACTAATAGAGCAGCGTGTTAAAGTAGGTAAGTCAAAATATGAATATTCTGGGAAAAAATCCGGTAATTTTAACTAAGATAGCAGCATGTTAAAGTAGGTAAGACAAAATATGAATATTCTGGGAAAAAAATGTCCGGTAATTTTAACTAAGGGAGCAGCGTGTTAAAGTAGGTAAGTCAAAATATGAATATTCTGGGAAAAAAAATATCCGGTAATTTTAACTAAGAGAGCAGCGTGTTAAAGTAGGTTAGTCAAAATATGAATATTCTGGGAAAAAATCCGGTAATTTTAACTAAGATAGCAGCGTGTTAATGTAGGTAAGTCAAAATATGAATATTCAGAAAAAAAGAAATCCGGTAATTTTAACCAAGAGAGCAGCGTGTTAAAGTAGGTAAGTCAAAATATGAATATTCTGGAAAAAAAAATATCCGGTAATTTTAACTAAGAGAGCAGCGTGTTAAAGTAGGTAAGTCAAAATATGAATATTCTGAAAAAAAAAAAAAAATCCGGTAATTTTAACTAAGAGAGCAGCGTGTTAAAGTAGGTAAGCCAAAATATGAATATTCTGGAAAGAAAAAAATATCCGGTAATTTTAACTAAGAGAGCAGCGTGTTAAAGTAGGTAAGCGAAAATATGAATATTCTGTAAAGAAAAAAATATCCGGTAATTTTAACTAAGAGAGCAGCGTGTTAAAGTAGCTCTCTGCGTGTGTTGACGCTGTCGCCGACCGCTTTGTGTTTTCCCTCTTCCTCTGCGGACCATTAGCCGCTACATTAGCGTCACCCAGCCGATCCAATTATGTCGCCGATGTTTACTCACTCGCTAATGTGCTTGTCAATTACGTGCCCAGTAACAGAAATCTGTACTGCAAATTAAATTATTCGTTCTAATTCTAATAAAAATACGGCAGGCTTTGCTTTTTTTTTTTTTTTTCAAATAAATTGCAGAGCCTTCCACGTTATAGGAAGTTCGCCGTTATACGGATTCGCAGAGCCGGTCAACGAAAAAATGATGCGCAGTGAGGGAGTCAGATCCGTGGGTGATTTTTTGGCGATCGCGGGAGGCGAGTGGTGGACGGGGTGTGACGTCACGTGGTCGACGTTGGTTATAGGGAAACCCAGTTTGGCGTTCAGGACCCCCCCCCCCGGCCCGGTTCCACGAACTATCGATTGTACAGAGGTGGCGTGGGCGATTGACGCGGATATCGTCATGGCAACGGGATTTATCGACGCGTGGCCAGCATCACTTAGGCCGGATGACGGCCACTCCCTGGCCGTCCGCCGCCGTCGCCATGGCGACACGCCGTATTGACGCACCGAGCGCGCTCCCGCCTCCTCTCGCTCTACCTCATCCACACCATAGCCGACACCACTCTTTAAAGTCATTTACTCTTCACCTCATACGTCGCAGATACTCATTTTCTTCCCCTTCGGCAGCTCATGCCCAACAGGCTAACCCTTCTAGCGTAAACGAAACATTAAATTTTTGTATTTAGTTACTGTTTAACCTGTAATGAAAGGAAAAATTAACATCCCTAAATATATATTCAGTTTTGAAATCTTGGCGGAACAGTATCTTCTAATTTTATTTAAAACCGTAGCCGGCCGCGGTGGCCGAGGAGACTGAGGCGCTCCAGTCACGGTCTGCGCGGCCACTACGGTCGGGGGTTCGAATCCCCCCTCAGGCATGGATACTTGTGCCGTCCTTAGGATTAGCTAGTTCATAAGTAGTTTGCAAGTTTAGGGACTGAAGACCCCGCAGTTAAGTCCCATAAGCTCTACAAACATTTGAACATTTTTTTAACCGTAACGTGACGGTAATGGTCTTGCGGCAAAGCGCTGAATTCACATGTGAGACGTTCTTGGTTCCATACCTAACGAGATAGAGTATTTTCTTTTAACACCTTCCTTTTATCCTAGCCCACACCTCTCTACGATGTAAACTGATATGTGGCACCGGATTATAGAATGAAAATTAAGTGAATATTTGGCTATTAATTTTCGTACACGTGGCATTTTCAAAGTGTGTGGTTCCTTTATAGGATATGCACCAGTTTTTAATAAAGTACTGACCTATAAACAAACAAATGAGTAAAATCCCTGAACTAAGTTCAAAATGTTTGTATAGCTATGGGCCATCAGTCCCTAAACTTACAAACTACTTATGAACTAGCTAAGACTAAGGACGGCACATATATCCATGCCCGAGGGAGGATTTGAACCCCCGACCGTAGTGACCGTGCAGACCTTGACTGGAGCGCCTCAGTTCCCTCGGTCACCGCGGTAGGCTTAGTTTATTTTGCTGTGGTCTCCAGTTCGAATACTGATCTGTTGCCATCTCCGCACGCTACTGTACCCTGTATACTCTTCACTCCTGCACAACTACTGCAATCTACACTTATTGGAACCTCCTTACTGACCTTTAATGTTACGAAAGTGGCACACGCCGATTCTGATACACTTCCAGTTTGTTATTGTTTAGGTCAAAAAATAACGTAATTACTTTATAAAAAATACGTGTCCCATAGCTTGACCTTTATCTGAAACGGTGAGTTGGGTACGCTGATTCCGAGTTTAAACCTTCCTATCCCTTTAAAATTGTATCCTCCCTCCCATGAAAAAAAACGTAACACTTACTCTTTTCCGAGGAACGTTGTTAGCAGATGACGCCGTCGTTTACCGTCTTGTAAAATCATCTGAAGATCAAAACCAACTGCAGAACGATCTGAATAAGATATCAGTATGATGTAAAAATTGGCAATTGACTGAAAATTGACATTATATTTTTGTATTTAGTTACTGTTTAAGCTGTAATGGAAGGAAAAATTAACATCCCTACATATATACTCAGTTTTGAAATGGTGGCGGAACAGTATCTGCTAATTTTATTTAAAACCGTAATGTGACGGTAATGGTCTTGCGGTAAAGCGCTGAATTCGCATGTGAGACGTTTTTGGTTCCATACCTTATGAGATAAAGTATTTTCCTTTTAAAACCTTCATTTTATCCTAGCCCACACCTCTCTACGATGTAAAATGACATGTGCCATCTGATTATAGAATGAAATTTAAGTAAATATTTGGCTGTTTATTTCCGTACACGTGGCATTTTCCAAGTGTGTGGTTCTTTTACAGGATATGCACCAGTTTTGAATAAATTACTGACCTACAAGCAAACAATTGTGGTTAGTTTCCCAGATGCGTAAAATCTCTGAACTAAGTACAATGACAGAAATGAACATTTCTGTATCTGAGGATCACAGACTTTTTCATTTAACAGATATAGCTTAAATTACTGCAAATCTAGCCAACACCATTGAAGTCTACATTCTAGTCAGCCAAACGTACTTTTTTTACGAATTTGTCTTTATTTTACTGGATATAGACCTTATATTGCTGCAACTGAAAAGAGTAGCAATGGTAACTACAGTCTAGCTTGTCATATGTAATTTCTTAGTTCGTTGTTTTAACGTTGTCGTGCGTCGACCACTGTATCCAATAGTCGACAATGCTTTTTCGCGTCATAGTTACGTCACGTTGATGACAAGTTCGCCTAAATATGGGTGAGGAAATGGCTACCCAAGAATATTGGACATATATATGGCATAAAAATTTTTTGCAACCTCATTGGAAACCTTTCCAAAACGTCTTGCAGAAAATTTTTATTATGAACTCCAGTGAAATTATCTGAAACCTCTAATCCGTACGTCAACCAAGAAGAAAGAATTACGGATTCGATATTGAGGGAGAAAGGTTCAGAATTAGGCCTATAGACCTTCCTGAAATAGTCGTTATTGGTTTGTATCTTACAAAACTGTGGGTACTGAAAAACGTAACTGTTGCAGCGTGCAGTATACCGCAGCCGGTCGCGGTGGCCGAGGGGACTGAGGCGCTCCAGTAACGGTCTGCACAGCCACTACGGTCCGGGGTTCGAATCCCCCCCCCTCGGGCATGGATATTTGTGCCGTCCTTAGCCTTAGCTAGTTCGTAAGTACTTTATAAGTTTAGGGACTGATGACCCCTGGCGAGCACGGGTGGCCAAGTGGTTGTAGTCTTCGTCGGGCAGCCGTGCTGTGCGGATGCTTTGTTTACGTTCTCGCTGTTGGCGGCCGCGAGGAGTTTTCTGTGAGTGCGCGCTTTCTGCGTTCTTATTTACCTATGAAGATGAAATTTAGACGATTATAATGGATCAACGACGACGAGAAGACACACTTAGACTGAGCTTTGACCCGAATTATGCGAGACCGAAGTCATTTGAAGTAGAGATATTTATTCGAGATGCAATGAAGATCACTATAGACGAATTGGTAGGAATTCACTTGTCGATTGTAAGTAGTACAGTATTCTTAAAGATGATAAGTGCTGAAAAATGCCAGAAAGTAATCGAATCATGTGGAGGAACATTAAAATATAAACATTCTGATGGAAATATCGGGAACGTTACAATTGCACGAACCGGAATGGGATTAAAAACGGTTCGAATATTTGAATTGCCATTTGAAATAACTGATGACGAAATTAACGACAAACTCGAGGAATATGGCACTGTCATAAGCAACTTCGCGGAAAAATGGTCAAATCTTCACATTTCCCTGTGTTAAATGGTGTAAGACAGGTGAAGATTGACATGTTAAAACATATTCCGTCTTACATCACAGTCGGTGGTTATAGAACAATCGTGATATATGATGGGCAACCGCGAACTTGCTCCGGCTGCGGTTCAACAGAACACGTTCGCGCGCAATGTGTACAACGGCGCGTGACGCAATTACCGACCGGCGAACGAGAGAGGCCTGGCCCCATGTCTACGTTGCCCATCAGCTCCGTAGCCGCCACGCGAGGTAACATTGCCCCAGAACAACTCCTAGAGACTGCGCTGAAGGCGTACAACGATCTTTCCGAACAGGTCGAAGTAATGGACACGTCTAACGTACAGGAGCCACTTCGTTGTAATACACAAGGTGCTGACGTAGTTAACCAAGTAGGTGAGACTAAAAAAAAAAACAAAGATGACAATAGTGTAGTGGCAACACCCACAGCAGAAACAACTGTAACACGGGAATCTGACGAAGCAAATCCCCTTAGAAAAAACTGAAAAAACGACGTATAGCGCGTGAAGGAGCGGAGGAGCAAGCGCGAAAATTGCGTGAGAAAGCAGACCACGTATGCAAAGTTCTCACTCAGGAGGCATCACAGTCACGTCCAGACAACCCCACATCATCACAAAACAGCCGAACACGCGAATCCGAACCAGGCCTAAGGAAAACAACTTTAGAGGAATACACAAAGACTAATACAAGGGACCTGGACTCCAACCCAGCACAACCAAAAGAATTGGTTGAGACGATGGGAAACAAGGCCCCACGAGAGTGGTCTGATGACATCGATGATAACCCGCGAGAAGAGGAGATGGAAGAGGTGCAAGAATACAAAGCAGGGGGGTTGTCAAAGTTGCGGAATGACAAGTCCGACCAACAACAAAAATCGTCTTCCAGCGCGGGCGCACTAGAAGGCGACCCAGACTTATTTTAAGTCCTGTTTAGCAAGTAAACATCAAGAGGGGGGTATGGCACCACGTGCGCCTGCGAATGTGGTACCCTTGCAAGCATACCGCATTGCAACTGTAAACATTAATAAGATAAGCTGCACCTTTAAATTAAGAAATTTGCAAGATTTCCTGTACGCAGCTGATATAGATATTGCCCTTTTACAGGAAGTCACAGACATACAACTAGACCGAATCACAGGTTACAATGCGTTAATTAATCCCGTTCATGGTAATGAACTCGGGACTGCAATTATGACGAAAGAGGGAATCCCAGTGCCGGCCGCGGTGGCCGAGGGGACTGAGGCGCTTCAGTCACGGTCTGCACGACCACTACGGTCGGGGGTTCGAATCCCCCCTCGGGCATGGATATTTGTGCCGTCCTAGTTCGTAATAAGTTTGTAAGTTTAGGGACTGATGACCCCGTAGTTAAGTCCCATAAGCTGTACAAACATTTGAACATTTGAATATTTGGAATCCCAGTCACCAACATCGAGAGGCTGGTAAACAGCAGAGGCATAGCGTGTACTATTTATAACACGAGGGTGATTAATATCTACGCCCCTTCCGGAACGGGAAAGAAACGACAGAGGGCAGAGTTTTTTTTTTTTAAAGAAGAAATAGTGCCTCTTTTCACAAGGCGTCCGGAACAACTAATATTCGCAGGCGATTTCAATTGTGTCATTAACCCCAAAGATCAAATACCCAATTTCAACAAATCCATAGAGCTCGAGAACATCATCGAACAACTAAATCTACTTGACACGTGGGAGCTTAAACATGGAGGTAGGCCCGGTTTTACTCACGTTACTAGCCATTCCGCAAGCCGCATCGACAGAATTTATACAACATCTAACTTACGAAACCACATTCTGCAATCAGAAATATGGCCCAACATCATTTCAGTCCACGCAGCCTGCATTTGCACTGTCAACTTAGAAAAACAGGGAACGTACAGAGCTAGAGGGCCGTGGAAACTAAATACAGCACACCTAAGAGATCCAGGATGCCATGCAATTTTCCAAAATACCAGGCCAGAATGTGAAAGAAAGTTCACGAGATACGACTCAGCCATTAGATGGTGGATTAAATGCGCGAAATCCGCATTAGTTAAAACAATGAAACATTACTCCCGCGAGAAAAGTGCCTGGATGAAGACGACAACTGAGTTTTATTTTCAATGTCTCAGAGAATTATATATGGAAGATGCAGCGATAATAGAAAATTATGTGCAAATTAAAAGGATAAAGGCCACACTTTTAAGTTTAAAGCGGAAACAACTAGACGGCTGCAAAGTCAGAACGCGCTTGCAATCCACCGTGCAGGAGGAAGGAACATCGATGTACCACATCATACAAGAAGAGAAAAGAACTAATAGGAAAATCTTGACAGAATTGAAAACTGACGACGGGAGAACCCTGACGAGACAACTCGACATACGAGACGAAATGTTTAACCATTTTACAACGCTGTTAGTTGCTAAACCGGTAGATGAAGCGGCGCAACAAGTCATCATTGCAAGGATGTCGGCGAAATTAAACCCAGACGAAGCAGAAGACCTGTCTGCAAACATCACAGAAGAGGAAGTAGCAGAAGCCATACGGAGAAGCCCAAAGAAAAAGTCCTCCGGCCCCGACGGATTACCAGCTGAGTTTTAGCAAACTTTTGGATCACAGCTAATCAGCAAATTAACTCGCGTGTGTAAAGAACTACTCAATACTAGAAGTGATGTATTACAGGAATTCTGCGAAGGAATAGTTGTGTTAGTTCCTAAAACTCCAGGAGGGAAGACTGTCAGCAACCTACGTCCCATAACGTTATTAAACAGTGATTACAAAATGTTCACGCGCATCATGATGCAACGATTAAAATCTGTTATCACAACTATCACTGGACCTTACCAAATTAGCGTAGGAAAAAACAGACTTTATGTGAATTCAGAGACATCATAGCGACAGCAGAAGCTTGCAATATTCAAAGTGCTATAGTATCACTTGACTTGAAAAGGCTTTCGATAGGGTCAATCATTTGTATCTTTTCCGCACCATGGAAGCGATGAACTTTCCGAAAAAAATTATTACAGCAATCAGAAATCTACTGACAAGTTCCACCTCCAGAATCTGTGTCAATGGACAGTTAAGTAAACCGGTCAACGTCACAAGTTCAGTTCGCCAAGGTTGCCCCATGTCTCTGAGCTTGTTCGCAATAGCGCTCGAACCTCTGTTGTGCTGGCTGACGCAAGACCTCGCAGGATTGCAAATACATGGCCACAAGATTATATGTCAAGCTTATGCGGACGACGTTAGCTTCGTGATCAGGAACGAAGAGGAACTAAGAAAGGCGCTTCAAACTATATCGACTTATGAAGCAGCGTCAGGAGCCATATTAAACCGTAAAAAGTCAGGATTAATGCAGATCGGTCGGAGTTTTGACCTAACGGCTGACGTACATTTAAAACAAGTGGAAACTATTAAAACTCTCGGAATAGAATACACCCGTAACATCCGCCGCACGGCTGCCCTTAACTACAGAAATTTGTTGGCTAAAATAAGAGCCGCTATAAAACAACATACTTTACGAAATCTGAGCGCTATACAAAAAGTGCATTTAGCCAACACGTATATAACAACTAAAGTAAACTACGTCGCCCAGGTACTACCAATACCTAAGGTCATAGCTAACCAGATGCAATCAGCACTCGGCTACTTAGTCACCAGGGGGCATATCTTCAAAGTCCAGTATGATATTTTGACGCTACCTTTGGAGAAAGGAGGCCTTAAGTTAACAGACATTTACAACAAATCACAGGCTCTGTTCATCACCACGTTTTATAAACATTGGCAACGATTACCTGATACACTAACAGCTCACCTTTTAAACGAAATGGCACCGGCTAGTATGGACCCCCCAATAGATGTTTATCATATTCCGAGCGCATTCTGTCATTTCAAACATTTTCTTGTCGAATTTAGCTACGTTCAAAGAAGTATTCCTGAGAAGGACCGATACACAGTTAAAGAAGTTTATAACAACACGATGAAAAGAAAGAGGAGAAATAAAATAGAAGCCAACTACAACGAATATGCCTGGGAAAAAATCTGGGAAAATATTCAAGACCCTCACTTACCGTCCACAGTTCGGTCCGTTTGGTATATGGCGGTTAACGGGAAAATTCCTACCAATTCAAAATTACATGGCATTCATCTAACAGAGACTCCAAACTGCATTAACTGTGACTTAATCGACACAGAGGAACATCGTTTCAACATGCATCGCAGTGAAAGGCATTTGGCTCCTCTATACAACAAAACTAGCAATTATACTTAGAGAATCTCCGAGAACGATTACACCAGCCCGATTTCTCTATCCAGATGAAGTTCCCTACCCAATAACGAAGAGACGAGTGGTCAACTGGCTTAAAGGACAAACAATGTATTATATTATTTCAGAGAAAAACAAGAGTAAAGAAGACTATTGGGTGCATCTTCTGACAGAACATGAAAAATTAAAACGAATGAACAAATATAGAGAAAAATACGCGAATTTTCTACTCAGGATATTAACATAGAAATATAACTCGGGTATCACCTATTGAAATTTATTAGTTTTTTATTATTTAATTTATTTATTTCTATTTTTGAATTCTGAAAATGGCTTAAACTCCTGTAATTTTCGAAGGGTGATACAGACACAATGCTGACTGATACTTCATGGCCCAAGAGAAGTCAAAAGAAAGGAAAAATATATTAGAAGATGAAGACACGAGACAAACGGAATCAACTGCACCAGCAGCATATACGAGAAGACAACCTTGAAGTACTCGGAAAGCGAAATTAACCAGTGGCGGCGCTAGACGAAATCTGGGCGTCGGCGAACTCGTCTTTGCGAGGCCCCTTTCATTATTTCAGTAAGGAAGAACATGTTAAATAAAATGAGCTGAAGTATACATCAATAATCATTATACTAAAATTTAGTAGTATAATATACAAGTATTATTGCAGTGACAAAAATTACAATAAATAAACATGAATTAAAATAGTGAAACTTTTCGGCTTTTCGTCTCACTGAACTTCTTTTTAAGATCACATCTTAATTAATACTAGCCGCTATTTCGGCTTCAATTGATAGTACTGACAACGCAGATAGTCTTTCTTGATTTATTGTGCTTCTCGAGCTGGTCTTCATCAATTTTAACTTTGTGAACCTCATCTCGGCCGAAGCTGTACTGACTGGAACTGTGAGCATGATTCTGATTTTATCAGGGTTGATTCCATGTTGGAATTGGTGCTCCACGACTGTATTTGATTTGTGGTAATTCTTTCAGCAATCAGTCGTAAAAATATATATTTATTTGTTTGCAAATCTAGATTTCGACCACTGTGTGGTCATTATCAATGCTTAAAAACAATTAAAACACTTAAAAAATCTCGACCTCCATGTTGGAGGAAATAAATACGGACAACCAAATAGCTGCCGGCTGGGAATGGCCGAGCGCACTAAGACGTCATACCATGGTGAGCGAGATCGCTCTCGTCAGGGGTCGAATCCCACCCTTGTGTTCGTCCTTTGGTTAAGCTAGTGTAAGTTAGATGCAGGTCTTCGCTACATAACCCAGCAGTTGAAAAGCGTCGTTAAATATTAAATATAAAGAAAAAAACTAAAATGTTAACAATGTTTTGCGAGGCCCCCACAGGCGCGAGGCCGACGGCGGTTGCCGACGTCGCCGACGCCTAGCGCCGCCACTGAAATTAACTCATGTTCATTCACGGAAGTACAGGAGAAGCGAAGAGGACACTTTCCTTTTTAATTTTTTTTTTTTTTTTTTTACGTTTAATATAATTTTAGAGTAAGATATCCAGTTTAATTTATTGCGTCTTAGAAGAAGAAGAAGTTATTTCGAAGATGAAGATTACAAATTAGTTTATAAAGAATTATTTCATTCCTTTCATGGAGACTCTAGAAGAAGGAGTCTTCTAGAAGATGTTAATTTCCCAATAAGAAAAAATCCCATTTACTTAGGAAGAAGAAGATATTAATTTCTCCTTTAAGAGTCCGGATACAATGGTACAGCTAATGAAGCTAGCCGCGGAAGGCTATATTGGCGAGCGCAAGGACGGGTTGTAGGGGTGGATGGAAAAAGAAAAGATGACCCCGTAGTCCCATAAGCTATACAAACATTTGAAACATTTAGTATACCGCAAGTTCACTAAATAATAGTTCCAAACTCAGCTTGTTGTCCAAACGCAGCTCCAGTTGGGACCCACAATGATGAAAATTATCGAATTCCTCTTTTATTTAAGTAGTTATTATTAATGCTCTCAGAGCTTATGTCGTTCTCAAGGAATTGTGTGCCCTGTTCCGGCACACAATTTTAATCTGCCAGGAAGTTTCATATCAGTGCACACTCCCCTGCAGAGTGAAAGTTTCATTCTGGAAACATCCCTTAGGCTGTGGCTAAGTCATGTCTCCACAATATCCTTTCTTCAAGGAGTGCTATTATTGCATGGTTAGCAGGAAAGCTTGTGTGAAGTTTGGAAAGTAGGAGGCGAGGTACTGCAGGATGTAAAGTTGTGAGGCGGCATCGTGAATCGTGTTGGGATAGCTCAGTCGGTAGAGCGCTTGTCCGCGAATGGCAAAGGTCCCAGGTTCGAGTCCCGGTTCCGGCACGCAATTTTAATCTGCCAGGAAATTTCATATCAGCGCACGCTCCGCTGCAGAGTGAAAGTTTCATTCTGGAATTATTTTTATGTTGCAATTTTATTTTATAATTCCAGTAATTCTAGGAGCTGTAAGATTACCGCCCAATAGAAATATTGGTAATTAATAGCATTTGATAATTAAACAGTATGAAGTTCACTGCAAACATTGACCATGCCAATGCACTAAATGTTACACAATTTTAATCTTATTAATTATGGTAGCAACGTATGTACACAGTTGGGTGACAACATTTATAGTTAGGCCATAGGTTGAAATTCTCCACGTTGAGATTTGCTGTGTGCTTGTAGCTGACGGGAGGCCAGCGAGCAGGCCGACGTTGGTGGCTTGTTCCAGCTTAGGATTTTCCAGTTCGTTTCCGGTGAGGGGAGAGAGGGACAATGGCGAGTGCTAGGCACAGTGCAATGCACAAATATTGTAATACTACTGGCATTTGAAGTAATACGATGCAGTTAGGAACCTTTAAGGCCCTCATTACAAAATAGCCTGTTGATAAATAAACAATACATTAGCTGATATAGTCACATCTGGCGTAATATGTTTAATTGACAATTAAAAGTAATAAATTACCAACGAAGACAAGACAGTTACACAACTAGCATGGCAATGTTTGTTTATAAAAATAATATATTAACTATTTCTCATTTTATTTTCAATTAATCTTGTGTATTTTACCTTGAAATATTCAGTTAAATCACTTATCTGTGATATAAGAAATTGCACGATTATAATAAATAGTACAAAGGATGTTTATACTAATATAAAAACGTAAGAAAATATTTGTTTAATGTGTAGTGTAATTATTTTGATTTTAAGTAAAGTTTTAGAAATGTACTGGCTGAGCGCTGTACGTTGGCAAATCGGTTAGAAGAGCTCACATGGGGAAGTTGATGACGTAGGGGAAAAAAACCCAGCAGTTGAGCTTTTGGCGCGCGCGCGAGGGCAGGAAGTGACGACTCGGGAGCACGTGGGGTAGCTGGCCGGGCAGCGTCGCTTTGCATCAGTCGGCATGTGTATCTCCAGGTGGAGACTTTAGATTTGTGTGTGGCAATCGCCACGTGCGGTTGCTGGTCGTAGACTGCACCAAGTTGAATCGAGTGCTACTGTGTGTTGTGAATATTTAGCCGGTGGAACAAGGTGTGCATCGCATTGAATTAAAGTGACTGTGATTTGTTAATGTAACACGTGTCGTCGCATAGGCACGAACATAAACGGTGTATGAGACAGCCACATGGTGTGAAAACAATTTGCGACAAATATTCATTTTTGTCTGGGGGCTCACGAGCTATAACTTTATTTGATAAATGTGTCGACATACAGACGTATCAGCCACAGGGTTTTAATATTGTGAAATAAACAACATAAAGTTAACTTTCACATGTTTTCAAAAATAGTAGTTAGTACACCCTTTTCTCTCATGAACGTAATTTTATTATGAATTTTTTTGTTAATCATACGCAGGGAAGGAAAGCTGCGAACGTGTGATATCATCCCCTAGAAAACGAGTCAAACAGTAGCAATCACAGATCCAGTGTTTTTGCGTGTTTAGGAATATGGTTCGCAGTTGGCGGTTCTGAGTTTTAAAAATTAATCATTCCCAATTTTAAACTCTCACCCCGACCTTTACTCTCGCAGAGCAATATTTAAAGAATTATATGTAACCATTTTCATAGCACACAACTGTTTACAATGGAAAACAATTTATGAACTGAAACAATTAATTTTGAATTACTAACCACTGTTTGGAATAAACCGATCATTCAATAAATACTATACAAAATTACGTTAACTACTTTCAGTTATACAGGAAAACAAACCTTATCCTCAACTTTCAGGTTGACAGAAGTTGAAAAAGATACGAAATACAAGACTAACTTGTTGACATTTTTATAGTGATCCACCATAGGTTTCAGTACGTGTACATGATGAAAGGATTGAACATTAATACTGTAATCGATTGCCAGACTTTACAAATATAGTTACATCAAATCCACAAAAAGTAAGCTAAATTGATGGAGCCGTGCTCAATCGATGATGCATGTGGAAATTGATTTTTATTTATATCGATAGAGAGACAGTGCAGCAACCAAACGTTTTCCAATAGGCTACATTCCATGTAGAAGAGAATTACACTGTAAATTAGAGAAATTTCACAATTAGACGCATATAGCAAAGGAAAATAAGGAGAGAGAGAACACTGTCTCTTCCAGAAGCATCGACAGTAAGTAAAAGGTGGAAAGAAGGAAGATACCTGTTTAAGTCACATCAACAACGATATTAATATAAACGGAGTACTATCTCAGATTAGAGGAGAATGAGGAATAAATTGCCCATGTTCTTGCAGAGGAACATTCCAGCTGCTTATCTTAAGTGGTTCAAGGAAATCTCGGAAAACGTAACGTCTATATGATCGGACAGGGATTTGAACCAGCCACCACGCTCGGTCGCGAAACCTGGAGAAAAGAAAGTGATTCAGTCTGGAAACTGAGTGTGGAAATGAGATTTCTCAGACATGCAGCAGGATATGTAAAGCAAAACTGAAATCAAATTATACAATTAAAAGAAGTATTAGCATCTTGATAAAAGTACGGTTCCATTTTACAACCACATCTATTTACTAAGTGTTGGACTACTATCTACCTTTGTACGCAAATGGAGCTTGGTAAAAGAGCTACCTACTCGTTTCTGTATGTGGGCTATCTGAAATTACTTTTTTAAGGTTGTTTAGAGAGATTAAGTTAGGCAGCAAAGTTTCTCAATACTCTGCGGAAAGTGCTTGTTCTCTCAAATTACTCAGTACGGTTCCCAAATCCCAAAATTTCCACCCAGTTGTAAGTTAATGGAATAAATACGTAACAGTTTACTGCTGATGGAATTGGCGACCTGCTGAGTAAAGCCAAGCTCTCGAGCAGAACGCACGAATATGCCGCACAGAAGTTCTTTAGGCGGTGTTCCCTTAGAGTTGTTCTAACTTTCCCAGAACTCTCTGAATAAACGATCATCTATCCTTAATCAGCCCTGTTTATGGCTTTATTATGTCCCTGTGTCATTTCATGGCAATTGTAACGTTACACCTAGATATGTAGATGACGTGATGAAGTCAATTAGCGTTGCATTAATATGTTTCATTCAGCACAAGCACGTTTCTCCTATTCTTTCACATAGACGTACACTGATTACATTTCAAGCGAGCTGTGATTCTTCATACCAAGTATAAATTCTGTTCAAGTCATTGTGAGTCCACCACGGCCATTCTATGAGAACGTTTAGTATACCACCCTGTCCTGATTAATGCGTACCCTATCCTATACATCTATTAAGTACATCGTGAACATTATATGATGAACACTGGTCCTTTAAGACATTGTACTACGCTGAAAGGCACAAAAAATTACAAGTTTGAGACCTTAGTCCGCATGCTTTGAACTTTGCTATCATTCCGCAATGTGATACAGTATGTGTTTATGTTTGTATAGCTTATGGGACGTAACTACGGGGTCATCAGTCCCTAAACTTACAAACTACTTATGAACTAGCTACAACTAAAGACGGCACAAATAATATTCATGCCCGAGGGGGGATTCGAACCCCCGACCGTAGTGGCCGTGCAGACCGTGACTGGAGCGCCTCAGTCCCCTCGGCCACCGCGGCCGGCTGATACAGTATCCAACAAATTCCTGTACTCTGTGAATATAAAATCACTTGTTGACTTTTGTCCAAGGTTCTCAGTAAATTATTTGTGGGAACGATAAATGCATACTCGCTGTCTTGTTAATCAATGCAGATTTATTATCAGAAACATTTCTTTCAAATGATCAAATGTTTGTAGAGCTTATGGGACTTAACTACGGGGTCATCAGTGCCTAAACTTACAAACTACTTATGAACTAGCTAATACTAAGGACGGCACAAATATCCATGCCCGAGGGGGGATTCGAACCCCCGACCGTAGTGGCCGTGCAGACCGTGACTGGAGCGCCTCAGTCCCCTCAGCCGCCGCAAACATTTCTTTCTCTCGAGGTAACTCATGTCATTCGAAGTTTCATTACACGCGAGAAACTATTTATACGATAATAAATATAACCGTTCATCTAATATCAATGATAGATCTGTATGATTTGTATTAAGATATCCAGTCCTTAATTATCAAAATACCATAACGCATATTACCAAAGGAGGGGGGCGTACTTAGTGCAAGCTACGAATTATTCAAAAGATATATAGAATTTGTTATTTGTTTTTATTTCAAAGTAAGAACAAACTTTAAGGATTACTGATATATATGTAGGGTCTGGAACCAGAAAAAGTATTTTAACATACTTTCTATAACGCGCACAACAACTGAAAATTTTAAAACATTTATGGACTCTGCTAGACGATTTCATTAGAAGTAATAATATTATTTTCAGAATTAAAATATATTGTACACGTCTAACTTACCATATTTTTAGAAGGAGGCCATATTATGCACTTTTCCTTCCCCCTCCCTATCGAGAGTATTGGGATGGTTAATAATTGCTACAAAAATACTGGTTCTAAATGTTTGTAGAGCTTATGGGACTTAACTACTGGGTCATCAGTCTCTAAACTTAGAAACTACTTATGAACTAGCTGATACTAATGACGGCACAAATATCCATGCCCGAGGGGGGATTCGAACTCCCGACCGTAGTGGCCGTGCAGACTGTGACTGACGCGCCGCAGAACGCTCGGCCACCGCGGCCGGCTACTGGTTCTAATTAACTTAAAAAAAGTAGAGATACCTTACATAGATTATAGGTGTTTTCTAGTTTTCAAGTAGCTGTCACAAAAGCACTACTTCATTTTCTTGTTTCCACTTGAGCATAAAACATATAGAGATTCACAAACTGCCCAGTTAAGAAACACAGAGGATTCATAATTACGTCTTTATAGTAAGTTAAAACCTTCCGACAATAATAGAGTACTGCACAACACAACTGAAGCAAGTGAAGAAAATTATAATGTTTCTTAGACAGTACTAATAAATGTCAAAGCATATTGAAAGAGAAACTGTTAACATGAATAGGAAGAAAATACTTACTCCGACGTCTGTCACAAAAATTGTCAAGTAACTTGAGATAAATTGAAACTTCCTGGCAGATTAAAATTGTGTGCCGGAACCGGAACTCCAACCTGGGACCTTTGCCTTTCGCGCGCATGCGCTCTACCGCGGGCAAGCGCTATCCCGACACGACTCACGATGCCGCCTCACAACTTTACTTCCGCCAATACCTCGCTTCCTACATTCCAAACTTCACAGAAGTTCTCCTTCGAAACTTGCAAGACTAGCACTCCTGGAAGAAAGGGTATGGTGGAGACATGGCTTAGCCACAGCCTAAGGGATGTTTCCGGAAGTAAAGTTGTGAGGCGGAATCGTGAGTCGTGTCGGGATAGCTCAGTCGGCAGAACGCTTGCCCGCGAATGGCAAAGGTCCCAGGTTCGAGTCCAGGTTCAGGCACACAATTTTAATTTGCCAGGAAGTTGCATATGAGCGCACACTTCGCTGCAGAGTGAAAGTTTCATTCTGGAAACATCCCTTAGGCTGTGGCTAAGCCATGTCTACACCATATCCTTTCTTCCAGGAGTGCTAGTCTTGCAAATTTCGCTGAAGAACTTCTGTGAAGTTCGGAAAGTGGGAGGCGAGGTACTGGCGGAAGTAAAGTTGTGAGGTGGCATTGTGAGTCGCGTCGGGATAGCTCATTAGGCAGAGCGCTTGCCCGCGAACGGCAAAGATCCCAGTTTCGAGTGCCGATTCCGGCACACAATTTTAATTTGCCAGGAAGTTTCATTTCAGCGCACACTGCACTGCAGAGTGAAAGTTCCATTCTGTTAAGATAAATTCTTTGTGGAAAAGTCTGGTTGAGCTATAACAGTTAGTTAATACACTGAAAACCATACAAAGTCTCAATATGGCAGTTCAGTATTACAGTCCGATGTGACCAACAAATTTTAAAGTTCTCTGAAACATCGAGTTGAAAGTCCACTCGGAATGGTACTAAATCAAGTCCAGTATTATCTGACAGATAAAAAAAATTACTCGGTTCACGTCCACAATGACGCAGAGTGACTTCAATGGAGCGAAGCTTCCATTTGTCAGATCCGGCGGCGACAATGTCTGGACACTGTGTCATATATTGATTTTACTGTTGGAATTGTTGAGAGGCTGTGTGAGCCACAGAGACGCACTCCAGGCTGAGAAATAGAGACCATTGCAGATAACAGGCTAAAACAGACACGTATATCTTACGAGATGTAGGCACTAAAGAAATCTAGCGAACTGCTGATGCCCTCGGCCACCGTCCCAGGGTGGAGGTTAACTTTCAGAGAAGATGGGCGTAACTTCATATAGCGTCTAGACGCTGTTGTAAGACGTTACATTAGTACTTGGTGGCCAACAGGCACGTTTTAATGTACGTAGCAAAGTTGATACCAGTCACTTGGGGACAGCAACGTCAGTGGTTCCACGAGGCTAGAGTGAGAGGGTAAAGAAGAAAAACTGCAAGTTAGCAGCTCCCCTGAGGCGTGGCCCAAGGCGGAGCCTAAGGCGTGGCCAACTGACGTAAAACATTGTTGTTGTTGCCCATATTGGGTAGCGTCGTAACGTTTTACTTTCAGCTGAGCAATGTTGCTAAAAGTATGGATTTTGTTAGTGCACAAACAAGCCACCTCCCCGCCCGGGGAATGGCAGAAAGGACAGGGCTGAAACGTGGTTCGCTAGAGGACTCAGAGAGAGGGCAAGCTACAATTTAGATTGGTTGAACCAAGCAGCGGCCAATAGGAAATTGTTAACTGTCGGAAAGTGGGGAAAAGAGGTGCGTCCACACCGGCCGTAAAAACCCCGGTTTTTGGATCAAGAGGGGAGTTCTCAGTCAGACGAGCCGGGCGCCAGCCCGTGACTATCGTCGTCGGCCTCGGGGTGCTCCATGACAGTCTGTTTCTCGCGGGGAGTGCGTCTGTCTAGGGGATGCTGTTAGGGAACGTAATTACTGGCTTCTGTTGTGGCAAACGATTTATACTTCTTGTTTTTTTTTTTTTTTTTTTTTTTTTTTAATAACTAACCCCAGTGTAGTAGACTTAGTATGGGATGCAATAAATTCAATGGAAGATACCTAGGAGTTCCATAAAGTTTCCTAACAAGTATCCTCTCGAGTCCCGAAATCCGCATCTCTAGTAGATGCCTGTACTGTCTCTCTGCAATCACTCCTTTCCGCTCGGGATATGCAGACTGACCTTGCTACCTCTTCCCTCTTTGCTATCTAGGACACGACAACCTAAATGGATGAGGGGTTCTCCGTGGTTCGCACTCCCCGGCGGAATCCGGACTCAGGGAGATAGTAGCCCTTGGCGCTTGGCTCCACGCTGCCCGCTCAGCCTGAACTGAATTATCCCGCCTGTGTACCAGCTGAAATGCGCACCAGTAGCACAATTCCATCACAAGGGCTGCGGCCTCAGGTTGCTCCCTGCCTATGGTCACTAATCCCACTGGCACAGGTGGGGCAGTTGCTCTGAAATGCTCGTTGAACTGACGAGGAACAATTTTGATCTCCAACCTCCGGAACCGCACGAAACTATGTTTACAGTAACACTCATTAGAAAATAGCGGCCCGCGTCACTTACACCTGAAACGTTATGCCTTAGGTATAGAGACATTTTAATAGGGCCAAACAACTAACTATATATCAATACCACAGCAGGGAAATTATACGTTACTAGCTGTAAAGCCAGTGTTGCCCATGTACTTACTTATTCTACACTATCACTGTCCACCTTCCCTTCCCTCCTCTCTCTGCATCCATTTCTTTCTCTCCCATCTCTCTGTTAGTTTCCACCTTTCCCCCTCTCGGAAAAGTTTTTGCAAGGTACCCTCTGCCATGTACCATGCAAACATTTATGTACTCAGTGACTTTCCTCTTTATTTAAAGGACATGTGTGCAAAACTTCATCAAGATCGTAGCAAAACTATGCATTTTGTCAAAGTCCGTAAGTTGAGGACCCTCCACCATGCACCGAACGAAATTTTATACGGACAGTGATATTCCTCTTGTTCTTAAGGCCAAGTGTGAAAAATTTCATCAATATCGGAACAAAACTATAGATTTGTATGCAACAGAAACACAGGGTCAAATTGAAAAACGCACTGCCGGCCGCGGTGGCCGAGGAGACTGAGGCGCTCCAGTCACGGTCTGCACGGCCACTACGGTCGGGGCTTCGAATCCCCCCTCGGGCATGGATATTTGTGCCGTCCTAGTTCGTAAGTATTTCATAAGTAGTTTGTAAGTTTAGGGACTGATGACCCTGTAGTTAAGTCCCAAAAACTATACAAACATTTGTAAACAATTTGAAAAACGCACTTTATTGTTCTCAATTTTTCCAGTTTTATTTCGTACAACCCTTGTTCTGAGAGCAACAAAAATGGATCTGTGAAATCTGTCAAGGCGTTCTCAAGATATGGCGCGACCAAGGTATTAAGGGATCCCTTTTTATGTTGCAAGGACCCTACCCCATGCATCGTATGAAACTTTAGATAAACGGTGACATTCATCTTGGTTTGAAAGTCAAGCGTGCAAATTTTCGTGAAGATAGAAATGAAACTGTATATTTCATCAGCATATAGGAAAAGTCTCCTTCGCCATGCACCTTAATTCTCTCCTATCGCAAAATGCTTTCTTATCTGACGTCTTGTAACTATAAACTACATACCGACAAAATTTCAGCTTCATAGGTGCATTAGGTTTAGAGATTTCGTGTTTAGTCAGTGAGGAAGTGCTTGAATGACCTTTCGCTTCTATATCCTGAATTGTGGGTCCTACAAAAACATTATTTACCAGGTTCGTAGAGTGTAATGTTAGTAAACTGCCTACGAAATGTGTTGTAAATGGAGTTGATAGTAAAGTAGTAAATTACAGCCTCATGCTTATTAGGGCGAATTTTCATGCATTTCATTGTCTTCGACGTCATAGCACCTGAACTATATGTCGTAATACGGCATTATTTCCAAGGTACATCCAGTGGTGCATTTGTAAAATGTCTTCAAGATACTTCGCGAATAGCTTTAGTAGGAAAGACGTAATAAATCAAAACGACAGGCATGGTGAGGCGGTTTTTCATGAACCTAATTGTTTATGACTCCATATTTCATGAATTGTGTGTCGTACTATGATAAAATTTCCAACGTACGATCAGTGGTATGTGTGTATAGTGTCTGTAACATTTCTCGCGAGTATAATTAATAGTGTATAAGTAATGAATTGTAATGTCTTGCCAAATGCCGTAATTTTACTACATGAACGCCGAAAACGTAGTAAGCGACAAACTTTTTTCCTTTCATCATTTTGATGGAGATGTCAGCGAGAAAAAGTTTCCTAAAGGTTTGAAATTATGTTTAAAGTTTGTTGCAAGTCGCTAGTGCTATCCTCAAATAGTGGACTGATAAAGTGCCGCAAGAAGGGGAAGTTATAATTGTTTATGAGGTCATATCTCCTGAACTATCGGCCCTATCGCAAAATCGTTTCTTAGCTGACGTCTTCTAGCTATAAACTACATTCCTGCCAAATTTCAGCTTCGTAGGGGAAGTAGTTTTCGAGATTTCGTGTTTAGTCAGTGAGTGAGTGAGTGTATGACTGAGTGTCCTTTCGCTTTTATATAAATAGAGATTCAATGTCATCTGTGTATCATTACATTGTCAACAAAAAACGTCGAAACTTCCTACTTAAACTAATTATAGCAGCCAAAAACAAACATATCCTACCCATCTGGTAGTGCTTATTTTAGTCCTCAAAGGACAGAAACGGAATTTCGATGAAGCGGGTAAACCAAAATTGAACCGAACAGTGTACAGTCCTCACAAGAGGTATGTTTTTACGTTGAAAATCCCCTTTCGTATTTCAAGCAGTCCGATGTCAAAAGTTACACTAATAACATTTTCAATAACGATATGCATTATGCCTGTGTCATAATCTGACTTTGGCCAAACGTATTGCAACACGAGCTTATGCAACGACGCAGAAAACCTTATAATAATCAAAGAGTGATGTTTCACGATGAAATAAAGAACAAATATCTTCACAACGGTTTGGCATATTATACGAGGGGTGTTAAAATGAAATGGCACGAAAGGTCTTAACAACGAAATTAGAATATGTCGCTTTGGGATAACGTAGTGTGACATCTAGGGAGGCCACAGGAATTCTGGTAACAAGGAATATTTGGACTCGTTAAACAATGGGACAGTTGTGTTCAGGCCTCTGGTGATTACTTTTGAATGAAGACTTCAATTACACATATAGTGTCGTTTCGTATCATTTCATTTGAACACCCCTCATAGTATTACGAAATCAGAAACCTTTCTGATGTAGAGATTACATTGCCGAACGAAGTAAACATTAAGTGGTTCGCAATATTTAGTTTTTTACGACAGCAATACCTTCAGCAACTTGAAGGGTACGATCTGTATGATATGAACAGAAATCATATAGCAATATACTCTGATGACGCAGGCAGAAAAGTGAGAGGAGTTTTGCATAAAAATGACAGAGAGCAGTGTTCCTTCTATGATCGAGTGTTATTCTAAGCATGGTTCAGTGCGGTTCCGTGTCCGAGGTGAGAGGTGTCCCTTCTGAGAAGCGGTTATCTCTTTGACAGAAAATTTCCGACCTTCTGGAGTATGATTCGTTGCAGTCCTTGCAGGCGTATTGACTCCGTAGATAATTCCCCTCTTCCCCCCCCCCCCCTTTCTGACACGAAAGGCTTGGATCGGGTGATGCTGGTTGCTGGCACGGTGAATGATGTTCAACACCGTTGACATAGGGCCCGTGGGTTCTACATCTACATGGGATACTCTGCAAATCACATTTAAGTGCTTGGCAGAGGGTTCATCGAACCACCGTTATACTATTCATCTCCCATTCCATTCTCGAATAGCGCGCGGGAAGAAAGAACACCTGAATCGAGGCCGGCCGCGGTGGCCCAGGGGACTAAGGTGCTCCAGTCACGGTCTGCACGGCCACTACGGTCGGGGGTTCGAATCCCCCCTCGGGCATGGATATTTGTGCCGTCCTTAGTATTAGCTAGTTTGTAAGTAGTTTGTAAGTTTAGGGACTGATGACCCCGTAGTTAAGTCCCATAGACTATACAAACATTTGAAAACCTGAATCGAGCTCTGATTTCTCGTATTTTATTCTGATGATCATTTCTACCTTTGTAAGTGGGAATCAACAATATATTTTCGCATTCGGAGGATAATGTTGTTGATTCCACCAATAAATCGCAGTCTCTGGTTTGCCTTTGCCACGATATTATCTACGTGTTCTTTCTAGTTTAAGTCTGAAGTAATAGTAATTCCTAGGTATTTTGTGGTGTTTACGGCCTTCACTTTTGATTGATTTATCTTATAAACAAAGTTTAACGGATTTCTTTTCGTAGTAATGTGGACGACTTCACACTTCTCATTATTTAGTCAACTGCCAATTTATTCAGATCGTTCTGCAGTTGGTTTTGATCTTCAGATTATTTTACTAGACGGTAAATGACGGCGTCATCTGCAAACAATCTAAGAGAGCTACTTAGATATTCCCCTAAATCGTTTATGTAAATAAGGAACAGCAGAGGACCAATAACACTACCCTGTGGAACGCCCGATATCACCTCTGTTTTAGTCGATGCCTTACCATCGATTACTACAAATAGTGCCATGGTAGAATGACCAAGTTTGCCGTCTGACATCGGGACCCAGTTGGATACGACGGTCACTCCGAAAGAAACGCAGACTATTTCTTTTTTTAAATACAGTTTTTATTCTACATGCTTGAAAGTTTTACAATGTGTAGATACATCCTTTAGGAACAATATTTTCAAAATGTTCAAATGTTTGTACATCTTTCGGACTCAACACCTTCGTTATTAGTCCCTAGCTTACAAACCACTTAACCTAAGGTAAACTAAACTAAGGACAACACAAACACTCATGCCCGCGGAGGGAATCGAATCCCCGACGGCGGACGTCCGCGCGCACTGCTACACGGCGCTCCAGTACGTGCGGCTAATCCGCCGTTTTCGTTTCTTCACATAATCCCCATTCCTCTCAAGTGCCTTACGCCATCTTGGAACCGGCGCCTGTATACCCAGGGTCGGACTGGCCATATAGTAAGGGTGGCATTTGCCAGCCGGGCTCGGGCCCCCTGCCCTACTACCATACACTGAATGGGATCACGCGGGATGAATATTTGACGAAAGTCAAGTGCGCGGTAAATGGACCCGCCGCTGTGCCGCAAGAGGCAGACGCGGCAGCTGCAGTCCATAAGGGGGGTGAGACGGGGAGACGACGGCCTTGGCCGCAGAAGCTCGCCTCCTGCCTGACGCATCGTCCACAGTGTGGCTGGCACCAGGCAGCTATTATGCAAGTGGGCAGAGCTGGAAGCGCGGGCAGCATGCGGTACTGCAGGCTCCTTCTTGCTATGAACAGGCCCGTGAGAGGGAGGGGGGGGCAAATTCCCCGGGCTCTGGCCTTCTACATATACATCTATATACATACTCCGCAATTCACCGTAAGGTGCGTGGCGGAGGGTACACTCTACCACTACTAGGCATCTCCTTTCCTATTCCACTCCCAAATTGAACGAGGAAAATAGAATGCTTATATGCCTCCGTGCAAGCCCTAATCTCTCTTATCTTGTCGTTGGGATCACTACGCGAAATGTAAGTAGGCGGCAGCAAGATCGTACTACACTCAGCTTCAAATTGCGGCTCTCTAAATTTCCTCAGCATAAATTCACGAAAAGAACCTCGTCTTTCCTCCAGCGACCACCAACTGAGTTGCCGGAGCATTTCCGTGACACTCGCGCATTGGTCGAACCTATCAGTAACAAACCTAGCTGCTCGCCTCTGAACTGCGTCTATGTCTCTTTCAAACTGATCTGCTGCGGGTCCCAAACACTTGAACAATACTCAAGACGTGGTCGTACAAGCGTTTTATATGCGGTTTCCTTTACAGGTGAAGTACATCTTCCCAAAATTCTCCCAATAAAACGAAGTCG
Organism: Locusta migratoria; assembly: GCA_026315105.1. Taxonomy (NCBI): domain Eukaryota; kingdom Metazoa; phylum Arthropoda; class Insecta; order Orthoptera; family Acrididae; genus Locusta; species Locusta migratoria. The sequence goes on from CM048755.1 coordinate 395,058,435, forward strand.
GCTGTCCGCCTTAAGGTGCCATTCCGAACCGGGCGGCGAGCGGCAGTCGTGCGATGCGGAACGCGGCGGCAGCGCCACCGGTCTTCCTGCCGTATACCTGCTCCTATAGAGGCGACCGGCGGCCGTCCGGTCCCGAACCAGTGGGTCGCTGTCGCCGACCCGACCCCCCGTCGAAGACCGGTTTTATTACAACACCCAAGGGAAATGAGTTCTTCAGGCTCTGATGAGCCGCGGCGGAGTGGCCGAGCGCAGTGAGGCGCTATCCTACGATACGCGAGGCTGTTCCCCGACGGGGGTTCGAATCCCCCCTCGGGCATGGATGTTTGTGCCGTCTTTAGTATAAAAAAAAATGTTCAAATGTTTGTATAGTCTATGGGACTTAACTACGGGGTCACCAGTCCCTAAACTTACAAACTACTTACGAACTAGGACGGCACAAATATCCATGCCCGAGGGGGGATTCGAACCCCCGACCGTAGTGGCCGTGCAGACCGTGACTGGAGCGCCTCAGTCTCCTCGGCCACCGCGGCCGGCTTCAGGCAAACCTTCGATGCAAAACACTGATGTTAAGGCACTGATTGTACTAGAAGCTGTCGTTGAGTTCATGGCAATCACAAAAGGAAACTTGCTGAAAGCGTCTACAACGATTAACCAGCGCGTATTCCAGAAAGGTCCGGCAAAGTCAATGTGTAAACGTTGCCATGGTCCCTTGGGGCGTGGCCAGTCTGAGAAACGTTGCGGAGGAGCCGCCTGATGCTCCGCACAAACAGTACACTGTGACGTCATGTTCTCTATCTGAGCGTCCATACCAACCCAGGTACAATGACGTCTGGCCAATTGCTTTGTCCTAACAATACCCCAATGTCCTTGATGCAGGAGGCGTAACACTTCACGTTGCAGGGATCGAGGAACAATCACTCTCGTTTGGTCGTTGTCGGTATGTAACAACAGAACACCCTGACTTAAAGATAATGCATGACGTTGTGCAAAATAACGTCGAACCAGAGGCCGGTCAATGTGTTTGGCTCTGGCAGGCCAACCAAAGCGAACAAAACGTGCTGCCACACTTAGGTCTGCATCCGCAGCTGTTTCCTGTGCAACCCGACGAGAGTTCAAAGGGAAATCTGCGACAGTGGAAGCATCTCTTTGAATTGATAAACCAAACAAGTCAAATGCATCTAGGCCAAACATTTTCTGTGTAGATTTGGCCTGAAGAACTACAAAAGCAACTGTTTTTGTTACATCTTGAAAAGAGGCAGGCAGGCTACAAGTTCCTAGTACGGGAATATTTTGACCTGTATATGCTGTTAACACTTGCTGACACGGCGACAATTTTGGCGAACCCAGGAATTCATAAGTTTCTTTATTCATTAATGTGACAGCGGAACCAGTATCAAGCTGAAATTGCACAGTATTATTTTCTATGAAGAGAGTCACAAACAGTTTGTGCTTCTGGCGCACGACAGGTGCGCGAATGTGGGCAACGTCTGATAGAGTTTGTTTGCTGCACTTTTTGCGCATGCGCGGGCTGCGTGCGGTAGGAAGCGGCGCAACATCGTCACACATCGGATTAACAACACTGTCACTAGATGGCACTACCGCCGGATCGGCGTCCGCGCAACTGCACTACACTTTTGAGTAGCTACTTGATGTCTACTGTCACTAGCTACACAGTACTGGGCACTTTTACAATAAGAAGTTGCAGAAGGCACTAGGTTCACTACAGGATTGCACTGTACATTGTCATTTTGCTTGTCCCGAACCCTTTTCCGTTGCACAGATTTACGCGTTCGTAGGCGCTTGCGGCGTGGCTCACTACATAGTTGTGCAGTAGGCGCAGAAGTTTCTTGCATTTTAGAATCAAAAGAAACACTGGCCAAGTTAACAGCGTGTACGATATTCACAGAATGAACTTTTCTTGCACTCTGCGAATCAATGTTCTGAAAGGCACCGTTCTTGCAAATTTTATTTTGCATACACACTGTTTGTACGTGTCCTGATTTGCCACATTGATAACAGGTTGCGTTGCGAATTGGGCACTGAGCACGTTTGTGACGAGATACACACTGAGGGCAAGATTTACGAACATTTTTCTGAAATGAGCGTTGGCGCTCGTTATTCAAATTACTGTATATAACACGACGGTGCGACCTTTGTGTCGCACTTTTACACTGGCTACTGTTCACTGACTGATCAGCACGTCTGGTAGAATTTAAAGAATCACTAGTGCTATACTGAGAACTACGGCTAGGAAAGCGCCCGTTGCGGCGCACTGAGTTAACACTGTGGCTTTGCATTTCTACATCTGCTAAGTCAAAAGTATCATGCGCTTCTATAAGCTGCAGTACACTGTCTAATGAAGGGTCAGACTGTTTTAGAATTGCTGCCCTAATTCTGGGGTCCTGAATGTTCTGCGTAATTGCATCTCTCAACATAACATCACTATAAGAGAGTCCACAAGAGCAAGTAAATTTACATTGGGGGGTTAAGCCCTTCAATTCCGTAATCCATTCCTGGTGTGACTGCTCAGGTAATTTTTTAAGTCTGAAAAATCGGTACCGCGCCGCAGCTACGAGAACTTTTCTGTCGTAATGAGCATTTAGTGCCTCTACTATTTGCTCAAAGTCTACATCACGAGGAGATGCGTGGGAGAACAGTTTCTGCAAAAATACGAAAGTTGGAGTTCCTACAGTCGATAAGAAAAGGTTCTTCACTCTCTGACCTGTAATTTGATGAGCCGCGACGAGTTCTTGAAACTGCGCGAAATAGTCACTCCATTCTTCCTCACGTTCGTTGTACTGGCGAAACGTAGGAAGCGTTGCGGCGGCTGCTGAAGCGGCGGCTGTTATTGGTTAGCTGCTTGTGCTGTCAGCTGGGCCACTGCTTGCAGGAGTTATGTGATTTGCGCCGTCTGTAACTGAATAATTTCCATTAAGTTTGGGTTCGGCGTAGTGGCCATGCTGACCGATTAGGCGCCGCGCATACAAGTAAATTATAACAAAACACAAATGCAGTATGAAAGGAGGGCTCGCTCTGCAACAAAATAGTCCACAAAACACGTAACTAAATATGTTCCCCCAAAAATCTTATAATAAGGATGGGTGGGCGGTAGCAATTTCTGCGTGCTCCGACTGCTGCTGTCTGGCTGCTGCAAGCGGGCTGGTCCAAGGTTCGTCTATCACTCCTCGTCGCCACTTTTGTGTCCTAGCCTCGTCGCCGCTTTTGTGTCTCGTTTCCGTCGTAGGTGTCGGTGGCCGAGTGGAATGAGACCGACACAGGAATAAAGATAGCACGCTGGTGCAGGTACGGAGGGGAGCAGCCAGAAACTAGAAACACTAGAGTAAATTAGAACGAGATATATATTGAACAGAATTTATACAATACTTAACTTTTAAACAGATCAGTACTGCAGAATGCTGATACATAGTTGAGCTATAGTCCTGCCTAGTGCCTGTCCGATAGCAGTCTTCTCTGGTGCCTATCTGATTCCGAAGTGTTAACTCGTTCCTAGGCCACGAGCGGGGTTGTAGCAGAGGGCGCTCGTGGCTGTCGTCGTAAGAACGCCGCGCCGTGCGTGCATGGCGGCGCGCGGCGAAAGTAGGTGGCGCGTACTTTGGACTTGTGCGACACCACAAAGTATTTGAAGAGTTACAAATCCTGTGGCAACTCGAAAGCCTGTTTTGCATATTTCGTGGTTAAGCTATTAGAAACACTAGTTGACACCTTTGCTCTCTCTGAGTTGGTGAAAGGTTTATGATTTAAACAACAAAACACTGCACCAGGAACGCTTTCTTTATGTTCAGCACTATGCGTTTTGAGAATTTATTGCATTGTCGAGTGCAAATATTTACCTATCTTATGGGACGTCACGTATGTGTTCTGCTTACAATGTTCTGTGCTGTGTCATCTTTTTCAGGTTGTGAGGTACTGTGCCTCCTCCATTAGGCAGAAAACAACACACATTGAAATTTCCAAAACAATAGTAGCGATTATTTGCGTGTATTGATTATTCGTAATGGAGGAGGCACGCTACTTCATAAGCTTTCACAGACTGCTATTCAAAAGAGGCTCTACAGCACAAAATATATTTCTGTAGCCATTTGCTCTTGACAGTGATAAGTTCTCAAAACGCATCATGCTAAGCATTAAAACATATTTAACTCATGTAGCATTTCATTATTTACATTATGGATTTCCAAAAATGACAAATATAATAAATGAAATTAAGTGTAAATATTAAATAAAGCTGAATAATTCAACACACCAGTTTCATCTTTAACATCCGGTTTTACATGACATATTTTGTTAATATGAATATGACAGGTTTAATATGATTCTCTCATTTATTTGGTTTGATCAATTTTTCTGCTGATTGCTACTCAACATCTGATTTTTATTGTCGGTTTTCTTGTTAATACCCAAACATAACTAATGCTGGAGATGGTTTCATTTTACTAAAAGTTAAAAATTATAATTCTTGTTGGTATGTGCAATGTGTCCAGTGTTATACATATGGCTGGTGCAAGTTAAATCATGTAAACGAACAAACATTTGTTAGAAGGCAGTGGAAATGAATATAAAAGCCATTCAAATTTAAAACGGCTCAGTTAATGAGAAGTACATTGCCACATACTGAATTTGTCATGGAGCAGGCTTTTTATCGCAGGTAAATCACTGGTAATGCAGTTACAATTCTGAGCTAAACATTTGGCAAATGTTTCATGTTAGTGTACACGTCAATTGTTTCGTAAGTGGGTATTAAGATGCACATTTACATATCCACATTTTAGCGTATAGTATCGTGAGGTGGTGAATCCGCTATTCACCATAATTTTACAAAAGTGTATGTAACTGTAGAGTATTCATTTTCGTACCTCTGGCACCTTCCTTCTAAAGAGAAGCAAGTGAAAGTGTTTATGTCATTTACAATAACGCGGGTAATATGTGACCCACAGTTATTGGATTTTGCGATCCGTTTCTTGTTTCGCAAAAGGAAAATTTATTTAATTTTGAAAGTGAGTTCCTCTTATTTTGAATACCCGTGGATTCATATAAGCAACAGCTTTCTGCGGAAAAATCTCTCAAGACAAATAAATTACACTAGGATGTATTAAAATTTCATCAGGTTGTGATATATTCCCGTATAAATAATAGCCGGAATTTATCACTTTATTTTTTCGACGAATAACCAACGAAACAAAAAGCTTTGCTTATGTGCGGGCTTAACTCTTTGGAGCAAGGTTATTAAACGTTTGGGAGTCAACTTAAATAAAATCCTCTAGTAGGCTAGTCGGAATTGTGTACAAAGGCCGCAACTTGAAATTCCAATGTGTGTAGAGTCTTCTGGGACCAAGCTGCAAGAGTCATCTGTCCCTAAGCTTACACACTAATTAAAGTAACTTACACTAAGCACAAAACACACCACACCCAAAATACACACATATACCCGAGGGAGGACTCGAACCTCCGGCGGGAGCAGCCGCGCGGTCCCTTACTTAGCGCCTTGGAGCGCACGACTTTTCCAACACGGCAGGCCACAACTCTAGTAGGTTATTGCCACTTATATTCGATCAGAACCCGGCGAAAGCGGATCTCGAACACATTACTACACTTTCGACGGTTCTGATCGCAACTCGAATGAATCTAAAAGCAACAGACATTTTTTTATTTGAACATTTATCAAAAATACATCAGCATTGGTAGAAAATCTTACCATATTATTAAATTCCAGTTAATGACGTATTGGCGTTAAAAGCTTTCAGGTTATCTAAATATGGACAATAATAATATAAAATTTTGCATGTCTACAATACCGTCGTCCTTCAGTTAGAAAAGCATGAATTTGCGAACAGCACTAACATTTTTATTCTTATTCCTCACATATATATACCTGTTTTTTTTCCGCATATGCCGTGGACGGTGTGGTTAGGCAGGAACCAAATAGTACAGCTGTTCCTTATGTTTTAGAAAAGTCATATGGAACATTCCTTATATTTCCCTGTCCTGTTATTAGACCTCCCAAGTCTCTGACTGCATGTGAACATTCTACATCTACATAGATACTCTGCAAATCACATTAAAGTGCCTGGCAGAGGATTCATTAACCACTTTCATAACTTTTCTCTACCGTTCCATTCTCTAATAGCGCGCGGGAACAAAGAACACCTAAATCGTTCCGTTTTCGATCTGATTTCTCTTATTTTATTGGGATTGTCATGTCTCCCTAAGTAGGTGGGTGCTAGCAAAGTATTTTCACATTCAGAACTAAAAGTCGGTGATTGAAACTTCGCAAACAGATCACGCCGCAATGAATAACGTCTTTCTTTTAATGATTTCCACCCCAATTCTTGCAACATTTCCGTGACGCTTTACCCCCGTAACGTGATAAAACAAAACGAGCCGCCTTTCTCTGAACCTTCTCAATGTCTTCCGTCAGTCCCACCTGGTGAGGGTCCCACAAGGGGCAACAGTACTCCAGGAGAGGACGCACAAGTATGATGTAGGCAGTCTCTTTGGTGGAGCTGGTGCATCTTCGAAGCGTTCTGCCGATGAAACGTAATCTTTGGTTCGCCTTCCCCACAATATTTTCTATGTGTTCTCTCCAGTCAAAGTTGTTCGTAATTGTAACTCCTAGGTATTTGGTAGAATCTACGCCCTTAAGGTTTGACTGATTTATCGCGTAATTAAAGTTCAGCGGATTTCTTTTAGTGGTCATGTGTATTACTTCACACTTTTCTTTATTTAGTGTCAATTGTCAATTTTCGCACCATGCAGAAATTTTGTCTAAATCGCTTTGCAGTTGCTTTTGATCCTCAATTGACTTCACTAACCGATAAACGACAGCATCATCCGCGAACAATCTAAGGGAGCTATTCAGATGGTCTCCTAAATCGTTTATAAACACGAGGAAGAGTAACGGACCTATAACGCTTCCCTGTGGAACGCCAGATATCACTTCTGTTTTACTCGATGACTTACCGTCAATTACAACGAACTGTGTCCTTTCTGATAGGAAATCGTGAATTCAATCGCACAATTGGGGATATATTCCATAAGCACGCAATTTCATAAGAAGCCGCTTGTGGGGTACAGTGTCAAAAGCCTTCCGGAAATCCAGAAATATGGAATCGATTTGAGATCCCTTGTCAATGGCACTTAACACTTCATGTGAATTAAAGGGCAAGCTGTGTTTCGCAAGAGTGATACTTTCTGAATCCGTGTTGACTACTGGTTAATAGGTCGTTCTCTTCGAGGTAGTTCATAATATTCGAACAAAGTATATGTTCCAAAATCCTACTGCAAATCGACGTCAATGAGATAGGCCTGTAATTTTGGGGATCACTACTATTGCCTTTATTGAATATTGGAGTAACTTGGGCAACTTTCCAGTCTTTGGATACGGATCTCGCTTTCTACATTAATGTAGAATGTAACATTAAAGGGTTATAAACAGTTTAAGTTGTAATTTTGCTTTAAAAAATCTCTTAGAAACGACTGTCCTTATAATAGCTTTCCCTTGTTCAAATGTTACCGCACTGTCTACAACCGGAAATCCTAGGCGAGTGTTTTCTCTTTTGTTCTGGCCCACACAGGCGAAATATTTTAGAAATTTAAAAGGTTCATCTATCTGCTCCTTTCACATACTTTGAGCCAAATCGGTGAGACGCATGCCGCGACTCCACCTCCCCTGTAAGATTTTATATATCATTTATTTTTATAGGGCCAACATCATCATCAATATTGCAGTCACACAAATTACTGAATTCTGTTTCTCATGGAAGTAGTTCAGAAGAGAGCGTTACAGCAACGGCTGCTGTACAAATCAGTCATGACATACCACAAGAATCACACGAATGTGTTCTGACTCTAAAGAAACAACTCCCTCAGCTTATGGCGAAGCCAGAGCTAGTACAAAAATCTACAGCATCGCACGTGCACCACTTACACTGACAGACGACGGTTACAGTGAATTAAAAAGACTTTCTAATTTTGTTCCACCAAGGAGAAATTAACAACTGCATAGAAACTGAGTTTCTTGTTTGTCCACCCTGTCGGGTGATAAAATGAGCTTGCCTTTTGATGGAAGTCGAGATTACTACGGAAAGTCTCCAACCAAAGCTTTAATTCGACGAGAATCTGTCTCTTATTCGCTAGAATTAAATAAGATATTTTGTTCAACCTGCATGTGTTTTGCACCTGACGATGCCATAAAAAAGTGTGATTGTTGGCTGTGGAACCAAATAGACTCTACTGCATTTCTGTCTACAAAGTCATTATTAGCACAGCTTTAGTAAAAATAGAAACAAAATTCAATTGCGACGAACCTTCAATGAAGGATGATGCTTGTTTGGACCCCAAAAACTTCAATGAAATTAAGAAAAATGGGATTCCTAATCATGCATTAAAGTCTCTCGCATCAATTGCAAATGTCGATAGAGAAGTGCTGTAAACGGGAATTAGAATCTTTTGCAAAAAGTTTTAATGAACTATCCAAAACTCTGGGATGAACACGTTCCCTCCAGAGAACGAGACGTGAACATCTCAGATTCACTGAGGAAGAAGCCGATGAACTTGAAGATGTTTTACACCATACTGCAAAGGATGCCATTTGTTTTTCCCGAAGTGGCAGGGTCGCCTGCCCGAATTGCATACCATGTAAACCTCTGTCGCAGTATAATATACACATCATTGCACGCTCCAACTTATATATTGCCTATTGTGTAAGTCTCACAATTTCGTTCACGCAAGTGACTTGTGACACACGGTTTTCTGCACTGAAATGCATCAAGACGAGACTTCGGTCTTTACTGGGCCAAGAACTGTTAGATTCATTGATTATGTTAAACACAGAATCGCATCTAATCAAAGATGACGAAAATAGCAACTTCTACGACCAAGTTATTGAAAGCTTAGCAGAAATGTCTCCTCTTAAAAAAAAAAATTTAAAAAATCGCACTGTCGTGTTTTACGGCGGGCCACTTTAGATTTGTAGTTTTATAAGTTTTGCAAACATTTTGGACCAAAATAATAATCTAAATAATAAAATTATTAATAAGAGTGTATGATACCCTTTTAGGAAAATTTTTTTTAGGTAGTGATGGGTTCCGAACCACTAACCTTCAGCAATCACAATCCAGCACGTTGCCCACTACTCTACGGCTAACAATTAGAAGTTTCGTTCTTTAACCACGTACTATTGATGGCCGTTGTTAACTGATGCTAATATGGCATTTGTAGCCATTACATTATCATTTATCGTACGAACAACGACGTGTTTCTGTTAATTATTCACTGCGCCATTGCTTTGAAATGACAACGTGTAAGTTACAATAAGAAAATCATCAAATACACAACGCAAGATGGTGTATGCCAGAGAGAGTTCTGGGCGACGAATGTCATGTGACATCTGCGAACGGCTGGTTTTCGTTAATTCAATGAAGGGTAAAGTCCGTTATTTTTGCAAATATCTCTCAAACTATACGAGATATGAAGAAAACATAAGGGAACAAAGTTTTAAAGAACTTTCTCCTCTACAAATTAGTTTATTCAATTTCCGCGTCAGATGAACGGTTTATTTGCAATTAAAATTACATTACAAACGGATTTTTTGTATTACTAACGTATTTCTTGTGCGAAATATTTCAAAAAGCGAGGTTCTGGTCTCTGGTAACCAACAATTATGTCTGTAAAATTTGGTGCCGATCGGTTGAACGGTTCGACCTAAAAAGTGGGAACACGTTACAGCCAGACAGACATCGTCAAGTCGCCCTTATTTTTTCAAATATCTCTGCAAAGATGCAAGATATGAAAAAAATATAACAGAGCGAAGTTGTAGAGAATTTTCCCCTCTACCAATTAGGTTATTCAATTTTCGTGTCACATGAACGGTTCGTTTGAAATTACAATTATATTACAAACGGCTTTTTTTGGTATAACTACCGTATTTTTTGTCTGAAAAATTTGAGAAAGGGAGGTTCTGGTCTCTGGTGGCCTACAATTATGTCTTTAAATTTGATGTTGATCGGTTGAACGGTTCGTCTTAAAAACAGGCAACACGTTACAGACAGACAGACATCCCAAAATCGCCGTTATTTTTGCAAATATCTCTGAAACGATAAGAGATATGAAAAAAAAAAAAACATAAGAGAGCAAAGTTGTAGAGAATTTTCTCCTTTACAAATTGGGTTATTCAATTTTCATGTCAGATGAATGGTTAAGCCGTTATTTACATTTAAATTTCGAGCTGTTAAAAGACGATCGCAAAGGCCCACTTTTAGTGTTACTACCGTAACCTAATATTGATTGGTTAGCTTCAGATATTTGTATTATGTTAAACTGTAACTCAATTTACTTAATATTAATATGTATATAATTGAAAATGAATAATTTGAGCCGGCCCGGTGGCCGAGGGGACTGAGGCGCTTCAGTCACGGTCTGCACGGCCACTACGGTCGGGGGTTCGAATCCCCCCTCGGGCATGGATATTTGTGCCGTCCTTAGTTGTAGGTAGTTCATAAGTAGTTTGTAAGTTTAGGGACTGATGACCCCGTAGTTAAGTCCCTTAAGCTTAACAAACATTTGAACATTTTGAATAATTTGTATATTTTATTACTATCCGATAATATCCCATCTACCCTCATCCCAGGATTTTGGGTAGCCAGCCGGGACCCTCTGCCCCAGTCCGACCCTGTGTATACCCGCACGGTAAAATTCTGGACCAACATGTTGGAGTCACTGTTTGACAGCGTGAACAAGGGAGTCATCATCTTCAAGCCTTGTTCCACAAAGAGAGTCTTTCAGTTTCCCAAAGAGATGATAGTCACATGGAGCCATGTCAGGACTGTCAGGCGGGTGTTTCAGTGTTGTCCATCCCAGTTTTGTGATCGCTTCCATGGATTTTTGACTGACATGTGCCCATGCATTGTCGTGCAACAGCAAAACATCCTGCTTCTGCCGACGTGATCGAACAAGACTCAGTCGAGCTTGAAGTTTTTTTCAGTGTCATCCATATGCATCAGAATTAATGGTGGTTCTACGTGGCATGATGCCCACAAGCAGGAGTCCATCGGAATCGAAAAACACCGTAGCCATAACTTTTCCAGAAGAAAGTGTAGTTTTGAATATTTTTTCTTATGTGAATTTGCATGATTCCACTCCATTGATTGCCTCTTCGTCTCTGGTGAGAAATGATGGAGCCATATTTCATCACCTATCACAAATCTTCCAAGAAATTCATCTCCATTATTTCCATAGTGTTCCAAAAGTTCGCTGCATACTGTTTTTCGTGTTTCTTTATGAGCCACTGTCAACATCCTGGGAACCACCTGGCACAAACCTTTTCTAATGCCAACACTTTCAGTATTCTGCAAACAGTTCCTTCCCCTATCCCAACGTAGCGTGACAATTCGTTCGCTGTGATACGTCTGTCAGCAGTCACCAATTCGTTAACTCTCTGCACATTGCCTAGAGTGTGTGCAGTACGAGGCCTGCCACTGCGAGGACAATCCTCAATATTACCGTGCCCCTTTCATCACGTAACCTGCTCGCCCACCGACTAACTGTACTGCGATCGACAGCAGCTTCTCCATACACTTTTTTCAACCTCTTGTGGATGTTTCCCACTGTCTCGTTTTCACAGCACAGGAATTCAATGACAGCACGTTGTTTCTGACGAATGTCAAGTGCATAGACTTAGTATATAAAAACTAGACCGCTCGCTGGCGCTAGTGTCGCGTCCCCACATTGAACGTGGCAGAAGCCGCCATTTGCAGGGAAAACGTGCGTAATCATGGTTCGTTCGCGTGCTGCTTTTAACTGTAGCAGTGAGAACGGAAGCAAAGACGAAGACGGAAGCAGTGTTACATTTCACAGACCAGTCATTACTTGTATACCGTATAAGTTAGAATTTTCATGGAGAAATAAGAAATCATGAGCGTTTGTTTTTGTTTAGGTTTCCTCTTACAAAATATTCTCTAAAACAGAAACGTACTTTGGTGCATGTCAAGCACTTATATTTTATTTACATGTACAATAAATTACTAAAAAAACACTACTTTGAGCTGAATGAATAACTAGTCGTATAAGAGGTATTTATCACATATAAGTATGATGCAGAAGTAGGTCGAATAATTGTTTTTAGACACTTCACAGGTGATGATTGTAGTTCATAAATGGTCATTACTTGATCGAATGTTGCATACTCCACCACTTTGAGAAGTACTATCTCTGTTAAAAAGTAATGTGCGAACGAAATGCGTATTTAAAATTTTGAGTTATTACAATTACTCATATCCAAATTCCAGGAAGTTGGAAGAAAAATTCTATGTAATATGGAAAAGAATGTAGACAAAAATGTACTGTACAAAAATAAACTTGCAAAACGTTCAGAGTAGAACGCGAAAAGTAAACAGGACCTGACAGAAAATTACGTGAATTTCATAATAGTCGCGCTCTCTGCTACTTTATAAGTTTCACGGAATTATCTTATGCAAATATCTCGATGAAAAGTCGCTCCACCTTATCAGAAAAGAGCATTACATTCCTAAATTTCATGTCTCTATGCAGACGTTATTTTGAAAATTAGGAAACTTCCATTCATTTAAGAATAATTTTTAAACAGACAGCAATAATCAGTAATTTTTTAAACAAACATGCGTATATTTTGTACTTCATGTTGCTCTTTTTGCATATCATACAACCCCAGTACTAGGATTCTTCGCTGCAAATGGCGGCGATCAGCCGCTTCAATTTGGGGGCAGTCGCCTCGCTTCTCCGCTACTTGGTCAAGTGTAGCAGCCATCTTGAAGACATTCTGTGACGGCGCCACTCACGGAAACAGGTTGAACTAAGTTTGAAAACAAGCGGGAAGGATGTATCTACACATTGTAAAGCTTTGAAACATGCAGAATAAAAACTGTATTTGTTTTAAAAATAGTGTGCGTTTATTTTGGAGTGACACTCGTAATTTGTATGCGACAGAGCGTTCCGTTTTCCAGGGTTATTCTGGCCATGCCCTGGCTGAAAAGTTTGGCCGCAGGCGCTGGATACAAAAGCTGGCGCCCCCTCTATGAAACGGGCACCAATGTAGGGTATCGGAGGACAAGGCGATTTTAACGCTTATACATGAAAGGAATTTGTTTGGTAGAATTATGTATCATAGAGAGGTGAGACTGATGAAACTCCATCTCGTGGGCTGGATTATTAAGACACGAAAAACAGTGTCAAAGCCACGTGTAGGTTGTGATGACAATGGAGTTTGAATAATTTGGTTTCAAATGTGTAAGCAAATCATTCTGCAAGGCCATTGGGGGCCAGATATGAAGGTATCGTATGGATTCTCTTGATGCCATTCTACTCACAGTGAATATATTGTCTAGCCAGGCGTTACGTGAGAACCATATCACAGTGCACCACGTGAAGCAGGGCCAACGCCCTCTGCAGAGATGTTCAGAATGACCACCCTGATACAACAATTTTCTCCTTACAGTTGTAACGCACTGTGGATGGTAGAAAGGTTATTTGAGGGGTAATCTGGGAAGTGGTAAGAGCTAGAAATAAAATTTTATTAAATTTAAAGTATACAAATATTGATTACAGTTAGACTGTGAAATGTTAGACAACACCAAAATGACAATAAAGTCCCAGAAAATTTACTTTAAATGTAGGTTAAATCATACTGCAGCAAGTACAGCATTGACTAATATTAATAAGTACATACTGTTACATTCAGTTGTGAAATACAACACAGCAACAAATAACCGAAGCGACTTTTAATAAAAATTTCCTTAAAAAGGTTAAACAGTAGTTAAGCAACCTATATAGCAACCTAACTTAAATACTAATCAATTAAATTAGCAAAAGTAGGCACAAGCGTAATATAGCAGTACTATTCAGTTGTAACGTGCACTTTGCTCATATAATTTTGAGCCAGCGCATATGAATATCTCGATATATACACAATATATATATCTAAATTACAGTCAGTAAATAAAACTTCAATCAGTGCTGCAGAAGTATTTCGAAAAGTAAAGTCACAGTTACGACTAACAGTATGATTGTTGTCAGTGTAAATTTACGCAAATTGAACTAGGAAAGCTGTGTAGCACATGATCAAAGAATGTTCAAATGGGTGTGAGTTCTTATGAGACCCAACTGCTTAGGTGACCGGCCCTAGACTTAAAAACTACTTAATCGAACTGAAACTAACTTACGCTAAGGACAACATACACACCCATGACCAGGGGAGGAGGGAGGACTCGAACCTCCGACTGGAGCAGCCGCGAAGTCCGTAACATGGAGCCTCAGACCCCACGGATACCTCGCGAGGCACTACATGATCAATGTTACCTAAACCCATATTGGTTATTAAAAAAGCCCCTCGCTTTCAAGGAATCACATTAATAAAACTTGTTACCATAACAATATGATCATACATTAAAAGTTATTACTCCAAGCTTACATAATACGTATATGAATCGAATTTACCTTCTCTTCCAAGAAACATTTTTGATGCTTTCTCCTTAAATGGCATAGCATGTTTGTAGTACCTCCACTCGGTTTCACTTTCTTAAAGGAAATGGAGCATTGTAGCTCACTGCTACCGTACTTCGTGAAGTACTTCCACACTCGGGATGGTGCCATTTAAGACACACCCGATGTCTGGCGACGACAGCGAGGAACTGCCGCATGACCAGACGGAGGCAAGTCTTGTACACTGCCGGTGCACGCGCATCGTCTAATAGGCCACGCCTCACGGCAACATGTGCATCGATGCCTGAATAGCTGCACGCGTTTGTTGCGCGTTTCTGACTGCCGGGATTGTTCTTAAATTATCACTGATCGCTTTTCTTAGTTACTGCGATGACCTAATATTTCACAGCAGTTGAAATTTTAGGAATAACCCTAAATATTAGGGTCTACTAGTTTTAATTCTTTAAGAGGAAGAGGAGAAAGATAAGATAGGAGATATGATACTGCGGGGAGAATTTGATAGAGCGCTGAAGGACTTGAGTCGAAACAAGGCCCCTGGAGTAGATGATATTCCGTCTGAACTGCTGATGTCGTTAGGAGAGCCAGTCATGAAAAAATTGTATCACCTGGTATGCAACATGTATGAGACAGGGGAAATACCCTCCGATTTCAAGAAGAATATAGTAATTCCAATTTCAAAGAAAGCAAGTGCAGACAAGTGTGAAAATTATAGAACTATCAGTTTAATAAGTCATGGGTGCAAAATACTAACACGAATTATTTACAGACGATTGGAAAAACTTGTGGAATCCAACCTCGGGGAAAATCAGTTTGGATTTAGAAGAAATGTAGGAGCACGAGAGGCAATACTCACATTACGACTTAGAAGATAGGCTAAGGAATGGGAAACCTACGTTTTTAGCGTTTGTCGATTTGGAGAAAGCTTTTGACAATGTCGACTGGAATACAGTCTTTCACATTCTGAAGGTACCGGGGGAAAATATAGGGATCAAAGAGTTATATTTAACTTATACAAAAACCAGACAGCAGTTATTAGAGTTGAAGAGCATGAAAGAGACGCAAAGATTGGGAAGGTTGTAAGACAGGGTTGTACCCTTTCTGCAATGTTGTTGAACTGTACATTGAACAAGCAGTAAACGAATGCAAGGAGAAATTTGGAGAGGGAATTAAAGTTCAGGGAGAAGAAATAAAAACTTTGCGGTTTGTCGATGACATAGTAATTTTGTCAGAGATCGCAAAGGATCTGGAAGAGCAATTGAATGGAATGGACAGTGTCTTGAAAGGAGGATATAAGATGAACATCAACAAGAGTAAAACAAAGATAATGGAATGTAGCGTCAGAAAGTCAGGAGATGCTGAAGGAATTAGATTAGGTAATGACACAATAAAAGTAGTAGATGAGTTTTGTTATTTGGGTAGCAAGATAACTTCTAAAGGTCAAAGTAAAGAAGATATAAAATGAAGAATGTCTATGGGAAGAAAAGCGTTTCTGAAGAAGCGAAATTTGTTGACATCTAATATTAATTTAAATGTTAGGAAGTTGTTTCTAAAAGCATTTATGTAGAGTGCAGCATTGTATGAGAGTGAAACTTGTACAATAAGGAGTTCAGACAAAAAGATGATAGAAGCATTTGTAATGTGGTATACAGACGAATGATAAAAATTATATGGGTAGATCACATAACTAATGAGGTGCTTAACCAAATTGGGGAGAAAAGGCATTTCTGGCATATCCTGACTAAGAGAAGGGATAGACTGGTTGGATACGTTCTGAGACATCACAGAATCATCAGCTTGGCATTAGAGGGAGGTGTGTGGGGTAAAAATCGTAGTGGGAGGCTGAGGGACGAATACAGTAAGCAGATTCGAAAGGATGTAGGTTGCCAAACTTATTCTCAGATGAAGAGACTTGCACAGGACAGGGTAGCGTGGAGAGCTGCATCGAACCAGTCTGCGGACTGAAGACCACAACAACAACAAAATTATTTACAAAAAACACATTTTGAACCCCTACTACAGGAAGTAGTCGTACCGGTTTTATTACCCGGTTCTTGGCAATATCTTAAAAAAAAAAAAAAAAAAAAAAAAAAAAAAAAAAAAAAAAAAAAAAAAAGAAGCTACAATCGACACCAAATAAATACCGAAAAAATCGGTTATTCAAAACTAAAACACCGGTATCGGTTTTAACTGGTCGGTTTTTCTCATCCCTAATTTGCAGTAGGCCCACCGACGCCTGAGTGACGCCATTGTCCAGCACAGCTGGGCCTCTGACACCACACCTGTCGCTATGCGCACTGTCGCATTCTACCGGACGCCTGAGTCAGCGCAGTCGCCGCTGGCAGGCGACAACCACCACAGATACTAGAATAGACGGTAGGGGTCACGCGCTGGCGGGGGGGGGGGGGGGAGGGGGGCAGGCCGTGCGCTGTGACGTCACCCGGTGACCTCAGCCGACTCGAACGGCCGCCACGAAAACTTATCAAAGGATTGCAGGAGAACTGCTTGGTGAAAAAATCTGATTTATTTACATCTAACAGCTTGACATCTCCGCTCGATGAAGGACTGAATTTCTTTTTATTATTCTGCATACTTTTTTGTGCTGTATAAATGAAGTAAATGGTTGCAATAAATTTTATGATTTTGTAAAGGTAAAAACGCATTGCATGTACTTTGCGTATTATTCATAAATTTTATGATTTTGTAAAGGTAAAAACGCATTGCATATACTTTGCGTATTATTCAGTTTAGATCATATGTTGCTGCGTATAAATGTTGTGAACATGTCGAAGTAAATAATTATGTCATGTATTAAAAAAAATGTTCAAATGTTTGTATAATCTATGGGACTTAACTACGGGGTCATTAGTCCCTAAACTTACAAACTACTTATGAACTACTTACGAACTAGGACGGCACAAATATCCATGCCCGAGGGGGGATTCGAACCCCCAACCGTAGTGGCCGTGCAGACCGTGACTGGAGCGCCTTAGTCTCCTCGGCCACCGCGGCCGGCTATGTCATGTATTAGTTTATTGTTCTCACTTCTTAAATGGTCAACTTCTTTAGTTAATTCAGCTATAATTATTCCATCATTAAAATACTTTATGGTGACGAATTACGGTGCTGATAATGTCATCAATATTTTCTCGCAATAGCGAATTTCTTTTAGCGTCACTGTAAGGACTTAACTACGGGGTCATCAGTCCCTAAACTTACAAACTACTTATGAACTAGCTAACACTAAGGACGGCACAGATATCCATGACCGAGGGGGGATTCTAGCCCCCTACCGTAGTGGCCGTGCAGACCATGACTGGCGCGCCTCAGTCCCCTCGGCCACCGCGGCCGGCACTGTAATTCGTCACCATAAAGTATTTTAACTGATGCCTAAGCGAGGCAATGACGATAACAGCGTAGGTTAATGCCTCGTTGTTTTCATTCTCCCTGGTGCGGGAATACAGATTAAGCTGCGAGTGCTAAGGGTTGAACGCAATTGACTCATAAGTTAAGTCAGTGTGACATATGGAAGTTTGGGCCGGTCCTGGAGTCGTGTTCGGGTAGCCTAGTGGTTAAGGCGACCGCTCGCGAAAAGTGGGAAACCCGGGTTCGAGTCCCGGCCCGGCAGAAATTTTAATATGCCACCATTTCAAATGTTGGTATAGCTTATGGGACTTAACTACGGGGTCATCAGTCCCTAAACTTACAAACTACTTACGAACTAGCTAACACTAAAGCCTCTCTCACACGGAGCAAGATTTGCGGGAAGCATGCCGCGCAGCACACAGGCCCTGCGGCCTGCTGGAGGGCCGTTTGCTGCAGGATTCTGGATATAGCGCCTGAACTATTATTCTTGCATGGTTTCTGAATGTTACCTGCGCTGGCCAGTCAGGAGTCGCGTATGGCGTGTGACCTTGCGGCGAGCAAGGCGGGAACTCGAAGAGAGCACTCCAGGCGGAACGCTATGCCACGCGCCCGCCAGCGAAGTGCAGTCTTTCTCAATCGATTATAAAGAAACTATTCGCTAAAAAAATATGATTCTCGCACAACTTATACATGCATTCTTCTGCTTCGTGATAATTTGAATATTATTTTGTTAGTGTTCACAGTTCTTGTGATATTTACGTATTTAGTACAGTACTACAAGGAATCCGAAAATTTTACATTGAAAAATAGAGGTCGCTATGAATTTGCGTTTGGTACACGTTAGGTCATATGTTGCTGCGGATGAAATGTAGCTGAAATATTGAATTATTCTTCGAAGTTGGAAGGATGTCGCTATCTATCACCAATCTCGAGATAATGGTTGTATGTAAAGTACTTGTTCCCGATCGCGTGCGTCAGCGAAGAAAACGGGATGAAATTTTCATATAATCCCTTATATCTCATAAATGATTGGAGGTATCGAAGCAAGATTTTATGAAACGATAATACGCAAAGTGAAGTTTATTTTGTCACGTTATTAATTTACGAAACTTGTATATGGAGCGCATTATTCGAGCAACTACAGATTTTATTCAATGAAGTAATGGACTTTTAAGGAGTCAAGGATATCTGGTAAAACTAAATTTGCTTTGTCTTTATTTTTACAACGTCATTGAACAATTTGTTTAATTTTATACCGCTTATGGTTATTTTCATATACTACTAACTTGTCTTGCCCTCAGTATTACTAAATACAATTTAATATTATGTGGTAACTGCAAATGCATAAACACGTTAGTGGGAGGAATATTTGTAAACTCTATTGTTTTGACAAAAGAACCGGATTTTAGCATTACAACGTAAGTGTCTGCATATTAACGAAATCTCATCACTGAAATATTACTCTGGAAAAAAGGAAAAAAGTAGTGCTGTGAAATAAATAACTTCTTGATTTGAAATTTACAGAGGTATTCGATATCGCAGTATGTTTTTATATGATATAGAACAAACTGACGAGATGATTTTATATGTATACATTCAAATTTCTGAGAAATAAGGAAAATCATTTAGAGTACATATATTTTAGTTAGTGTGCCAACACAGAGCGATGCGTTTTTTTATCGCAAACATCTTTCAGCTTGTCAAAAGAATTCAATTTAGACCATCATGGCTGGTTTACAGGATTCCAGTAAGTTATACGTTTTTGTATTTCTAAGATTGAGATACAAAAACTAGATTTTTTCGCCTGTTTTCAAACACAATTTTCATCATTAAAATATACTAGGGTAGCCGATTCTACGAGAGTTCCAATATATACATATTTCGTATACGAGCTACAAACAGTATATAATTAAACAATTTCACTGATTCCCCACTAACTTTCAATGTAACTAAACATTTATGTGCCCTACCAGACTTTTCTTCTTCTTCTGACAAACTTATTTTCACATCCTGTCCTGACAACGTAACTTCCCTTGTTCCGATGTTAAAATCCGCTTCTTTTGCCAAAACAAAGCAGACGTAACAAATATTATTTTCACTAACATTTTTAAGCAGATAAAATAGGAACAGAACATTGAGTGTTCCGATTTGTAAGGGGACTAAACGGCAAGGTAATCAGACGTCCAGAATATTTAAACTAATAATACTGAGGACAAGATAGTTTGTATTTCATGAAAATGTCCATTCTAAAATTAAATGAGTAGCTTCTTCACTTACATAGAAAAACAGCAATTGTCGTTTCACCAGCTATTGTTGGCCCTTAAAAATACCACTACTTCATTCATTAAAATCTGTACTTTGTTAAATATTGAGATTCATGTGAAAGTTTCCTAAATTGATCATATGAAAAAATAATCTCCCCTTTGCGTGATATCGTTTGATAAAATCTTGCTTCGATACCTCCAATCATTTAAAATGTATAAGGGATTTTATGAAAATTTCTTTCCGTTTTTTTCGCTGACGCGCGTGATTCGGAACAAGTGCCTTACATACAACCCATTATCTCGAGATTGGTGATAGATAGCGACATCCTTCCAACTTCAAAGAATAATTCAATATTTCAGCTAAATTTCATCCGCAGCAACATATGACCTAACTTGCACCAAACGCAAATTCATAGCGACCTCTACTTTACAATGCAAAATTTTCGGATTTCTTGCAGTACTGTACTGAATCCGTTAATATCACAAGAACTATAACCACAAACAAAATAGTAGATAGATCTTCATGAAGCTGAAGAATGAAGCTGTACGATGTGTGAGAATCAATTTTTTTTACCGAATAGTTTCTTCACAATCGTTTGATAAATAAAGCAGCTCGGCCGTGCTGTGCGTCTTGGCGTCCACCCAGCGAAGCCGGCCTGCACGCTTCCGCACCCAATGTTGCACCGTGTGAGAGAGACTCAGTGTTTTTCAGCCGCATTCATACTCTGCAGCCGACTGACGAGCGCGCCATCCAGGAAACTTCTCGCGAACCATGCTCCGTGTGAGAGTGGCTTAAGGACGGCACAAATATCCATGCCCGAGGGGGCATTCGAACCTCCGACCGTAGCGGCCGTGCAGACCGTGACTGGAGCGCCTCAGTCCCCTCGGCCACCGCGGCCGGCTGTCACCATTTGGTAGAACATCCTCACCTTATACGGTGACGCTAAAAGAAATTCGCTGTTGCGAGAAAATATTGATAATATTCCATCATTGTCAACGGCAGTGCTCGCTGAGGGGTTTCGGAATTAATACACCTAATGATTTCCTCAAAGGAATTGGTTATACAATTTACGCTGTCGTCCTTGTCATTTGTTGTTAACATTAACATTTGTACTTCTTTTCGATTGTTCCGTCTTTCTAAAATGTTCAAATGTTTGTAGAGCTTATGGGACTTAACTACGGGGTCACCAGTCCCTAAACTTACAAACTACTTATGAACTAGCTACAACTAAAGACGGCACAAATATCCATGCCCGAGGGGGATTCGAACCCCCGATAGTAGTGGCCGTGCAGACCGTGTCTGAAGCGCCGCAGTCCCCTCGGCCACCGCGGCCGGCCCGTCTTTCTACTCTGACTTCATGGCATTCAGAAAAACCTGTCTTGATTACGTCGATGCACTTAGGCAGCTTCTAAGTAGCGACCGCATCTGCCTTTAATATACGTGGAAGGTTTAAAACTTCACTTTTCAAGTCTCGAAAATAATCAGACTCTTTAAAATGTTCTGAACATACACGAACAGCAACAGGGTTGAGAGCATCTAATCGCTTACACGTGTTTATGCACTTTAATCTTACCTCTTTATCTCTCGGAAATCTGTGAAGTATCGTGAATGAAACTTTTCACTCTGCAGCGGAGTGTGCGCTGGTATGAAACTTCCTGGCAGATAATTGTGCTCCTTGGACCTTTGCCTTTCGCGGGCAAGCGCTCTAACGGCTTTTTTTTTTCATGTAGATCTATGATCTGCGGTCGTTTTTATTGTTCGTACTTGGTCGTTCGTTGGTCATTTGGCTCAGCTTTTTTGTTACAGAGGACGTTTAGCCCCCTGACCGGGCGCGCTGAGCCACGGCGCCCGGCACCGACTGAGCTATCCCGACACGACTCACGAGGCCGCCTCACAACCCTACTTCCACCAGTAAATCGCCTCCTACTTTCCAAACTTCACAGAAGCTCTCCTGCGAAACATGCAAGACTAGCACTCTCGGAAGAAAGGATATGGTGGAGACATGGCTTAGCCACAGCCTAAAGGATGTAAAATATCTTAATCTTCTGTCTGTCGTGGTTCGTTCAGCACGCAACAGCACAACACACCATCGTCACTAATAAGCCATCGCTTATCACTTACAACTATTTAAATACATACACAAACTATAAAGAGCCAGTGGGAAACCATTTATGTGGAGATACACTTATAGTAGCAGCGCTATGGTCGCGCGGGAAAACTGTGCTGATCTCCTGGTGACGTCAGTGGCGCGGCATACGACTGCACATCCGGCGGTTGACCCCAAAGACATATATTACTAGACCGGCAATACCACATCAGTATCATTGTTATCAGCCAAGTCTCGCCGACATATTTCTATACTATAACGTGATAGCAGTCGTTTGCGTTATAACAGAAAATATTAGGAGAAATTCCGAAGAACTGACGTAACTACGTTGTCTTTAGACTTTTGACTTATGAGAAATTCGTGTGATGTATATGTCTGTAATTTTTTCAGCTGTATTAAGCTTTGAGACATATAGTAATGAGTTGCTCTGATTTCCAGTTATTATTAATGTGTTCCAATTTCATTCAACGTCGGATATTGTAGCAGTAACATGGTCATCATAGAAGTGTAGTTCATCGTTGGATAATACGTATTCTCCTTCTTTGTAGAGTTCTTACGAAATCTACTGTCTGCTTTGACACATACAGTACAATAATAAGTAGAGTTTCCTGTTTTTGTTAATCTGTTACCAGTTTCAATCAACTTCGGCTTTTCTTTTAATAGTGTGACCGTTATAAATGTGCTACTTGTCGTAGATAACACATCTCTTTACGAGTGTGTTTTTCAGATAACGACAGTCTACTTTAACTGTACATAATGGTAAAATTTTAATTACCATCCCGGCGGCCTCAGATGATTATGTTGGCAACAACAACAAAACGATAGAAAGCCCTCGCCAAGATAATATATTCTTAGAAATCCACACAAAGTGACATGATTAGTCTTTCGTACAGACGATGAAGTAAATAAATAATACTGTACCTGCTCTATGGGTGACAGGTTCTTGTATGTACCCTCAGTCACTCAGTAAAAGTAATTGCCCTCATAAACGAAGACTTCATGACAAAATATTTACGCTGTCACGCGATCGGCTAATGCCAGCGTCACATGATTGACAACATAATGACACGAAGCAGTCAAGACACTAACTAAAATTTAACCGTACGTAACAAGTTCTGCTCAAAACACGATTCGACAATGTACGCCTATGTGTTAAATTTAATTAATGCAGAAGTATTAGTTGAAATGCAAATCATTTTCAATTCAACTAGTAAAGCTTACAACGTCATATCGTATCAGATCATGGAAGTACCGTACGGAAAATTTTTGAAGTGAGGTGACGCAAGATGGCGGCGTCAGGCTTCAATCACAGAAGGATGTTTGCCAGTCTAGTAATGTATGTCTGTGGTTGATCCCTACTGTCTATTCTAGATCCGTGGCAGCCACCGTTGACCGACTACGCTCGGAGCATTACATGCACAGAAGATGCAACAAAAGGAGAGCCCGACATGTTTTAATAGTAAATAAAAACAATTTCTTTGTTGAACAGGAACTGCTGATTAACTCCGAGCCACTACCTTCCAGCAGCCAAATCCCACAGCCCACAAATCTAAGTACAACCTCCTTCTGTTACAATGCCTTTGGCTGCATGGATTGAGTATAGATCCACCATTTATAATGTTTTATAGGTCTTTCTATAGGTGCACAAGGCACCGTTAGTCTTCCTGATGATAATACTAGGTGTAGCCCACGGGGTTAAGGATACGCGGCCGCGGTGGTCGAGCGTTCTGCGGCGCGTCAGTCACAGTCTGCACGGCCACTACGGTCGGGGGTTCGAATCCCCCCTCGGGCATGGATATTTGTGCTGTCCTTAGTATTAGCTAGTTCACAAGTAGTTTGTAAGTTTAGGGACTGATGACCCCGTAGTTAAGTGCCATAAGCTCTACAAACATTTGAACATTTTTGGTTCAGGATATCCTCCATCTGTAGCTATTGTAATTATTGCTGGAACTAATCAAACACAGAAAATTGAACACTGTAAGATTTGAAAAAATTGACGTAGCGAATGGGAGGAAGCCTACATAAACTTCGAAATCCGTCACTTCTGAGTCTGGTTGTTTGAACTCTGAACTGTCGTTGGAAAAGAATTATTAGAGACATTATTTTAGGAAGAAGGGAATGTATCATGGGCGTCCAATCATGGTTACCCATACTAAATGAACCAATGAGTAGGTCATCAATACTAACACACCACTCATTCACTGAGAAATGTCGTTTACACAGTAAAATGATAGCGGTTAGCTTTCGTTGGCATATTAATACTGCTGAAGAAGGTCATCCTACTGAATCGCGTGAGTTTTAAACAGTTACGTGTCAGATACGATTCAGAAACGGCTATATATTCTTTTTTAATTTTTTGAGCAGAATCACTAATACCAAAGTTCCACAAAGCCTGTAGAAGCATACGCATTCAGCGATCCTCACTGTATTATACATCACTGTTTGGCTAAAGGGCATCCCTGTCGATGCAGTGTTGACACGATCTTATACGATCCACAGCTAAATTAGCTTACCCCGGCGCGTGTTCGCTTCAATATTTTAACTGTTTGTTTGCAAGTATCCGACAGAAATTATTTCACACTACGAGTGAAAATTATTTAATGAAATAACAGTGTTTGTCTAACAGTGTGGTAGAGTTAAACAACAGAAGATGTTCCGCTGTGGTCGCTATTGATAGTTCGGTGGTAATGAGGTTTTTGTTTGTTTCGAGTCTACTGCAGCTCAAAAAAGGACTCGGTTCGCTTGACGCAGCATGGAGCAGAGAGCTGTTGAAATCCTTGCGACGCTTTGACATCACCACAACTGGCTGTAGTGTGGGAGGACTGGACCCCTAAGGTGTAAACAGAAATTTTCTCGAACTTCCTCCACAATGTTTTATTATAATACAAGTTAAGACCTGACATTACTATAAGAGAAGATCAAGACATCCATTATATAAGCCAGGCTTTGCGAGAATTTAACCACATTCATTAATTTATACCAAGTTAGGTTTACAAATTTATATTATAACTTAAAAAGAAAGTCAGTTTTAAAAAATGTAGAATTAATCACTCAGAACAAATTGTATTAAGTTTTTTTATGTTCTAGGAGTCTATCCAATTATGATATTGTAGAAAGATATAGAAAAGCCAAGATCTCTGATCATCAGTTTTTATTTAAAACGACCGGTTTCGCAGAACTATGTCAGCATCATCTGGTCCACCTATGCACTGTAAATTATGTTATATAGCAACTGATTGACATTACAAGATTATGGCCTTGTAAAATGATTTTATTGGACCAGATAATGCTGACTAGATGTTCAGCGAAACCGGTCGTCTTAAATAAAAATTGATGATCAGCGATCTTGGCTTTTTTATATCTTTCTACAAATTGTATTAAGATAAAGCCAACTGCCAATCGAAATTATTTTGGTTTCTCAAATTTAGCAAAACGCCACCAATACCAATTAAGAAGAGATTTGAGAGTATGGAATCGTACACACACAGCTTATATATGGTTCAAGGAAAAAATGCGAGGTACTATTTAACGAATTAAATTCATCAGAGTGACCTGGTCGGTCAATTTCAAAATACCAATCATTAATTAATTAGAAATCACATCCAAAATTCGGACGAGACACTCAACAAAACAATCAATTATTGCTTAACATCAGATGTTACCAGAGAACGCCATTACAAGATCTCAGCTGGTGGCATTTAAAGAAGATTACGTACAACAATCTTTTCAGTCCATTTCGGATCCGGTCCCCCACGGGCATCGATCAATCACAGTCCACAAGAACAGTCAGGATACCCGTAAACCCGTTCTAGAACAGACTAAGACCTCGGGTAAGAATCCGCTTGGTACTTAACGTAACACACGTACATAGAATGGAACAAATTTTACACTTAGATTACTGCAATTACATGATCAGCACATTATCTGACACCGACAAGGAATAATATTGTTCCAAAATTTCTGCAAATAATTTCTCCACAAACGGCGTTGGAATGTTCGCTAAATGCTGTTCCCGATAACCGGGCAGAAAGCTTATGATTAACAAACGCAAACAACCGACTGTTGAAAGACAGCCTCCAATTATGAAGCAAATTACAAGTACAATCAGCGCATTCCAACCCGTCTTCAGTTAGCATGCTATCCTACTCCACACTACCCTCCACATGTTGCATGCCTAAAATAACACAAGGAATTACAAATCAATTTATCCACTCAATTTTAAAATGTCACCGAGCGAGGTGGCGGAATGGTAACACACTGGACTCGCATTCGGTACGACGGTGGTTCAAATCCACGTCTGACTATCCAGATTTAGGTTTTCCGTTATTTCCGTAAATCACTCCAGGTGAATGCCGGGATGGTTCCTTTGAAAGAGCACAGCCGATTTCCTTCTCCATGCTTATCCAAACACTCCGAGCGTCAGGTCCGTCTCTAATGACCAAGCTGTCGACGGGACGTTAAACTCTAAGCTTCCTTTCTTCCTTAAAATGTCAATATCAATTATCACTTGAAATACTACAGTTCCTTTAACAAAAGATACTTAATAAATTTTCCAAAACACTTTGTCAAATAGACGATTAATGCTTTTGCAAAGAGTTGTGAATGAGACACAAGTTTTAAACAAAGAATTCCTTAATAAGTACACTAACGATCATTATGAATACCGACACACGAAGCCTGATAATCACTTAAACGAAAATCCTAAATACTTAATGTGCCTTATGATAATCATGAATTCAGACACTACTTTCAAACGGCTAAAATTAGTCGACCGCTTCTCATAAACTACATACTGACAAATGCCACTGCACAGAATATCATTCGAGGAACACGTTACCAGGGCTGAAGATATTTAAACAAGACCACTTATCAGTAGTTTTCGCAAACACAGGAACAGCTGCCACCAAACTCGCTAACTAAATATTTACGCATTTACACCCCTTAAAAAAAATAGACAGAATCACAAGACTAACGCGGCGGACTGATAAAACAGTTACCTTCAACTCCAAACTTCATAACATGAAAGTAACCTTTAATAACAGGCGTTGCTTAACACTTATTGAACAACCGGACCGGTGAGCAGTAGACAATGTCAGGAGTTAGGATCTCAGTTTCTGACCAAATGAACTTGTTTACAGCCTCCAGTGTCACTGACCAGCAATTCAGACCATCCAAGGCGCACTAAATTACCGGAGCTGTTCCGCCAGTCAGCAACAGCAACTGCACTATTAAGGCTAGTTTACACGACGACACTAGGTTTCATGAAACTGTGTTACTGGCCAGTGCGCATGCGCGGCAGGCGTTCGCGCAACTCGTTGGCGAAACTAAACAGTTTCGGCACCTTCCAACTTTGGTGAAACTGATTGCGCGTGTTTTTAGGTTAGGTTACAACCAATACAGAACAAAACACAACATAAAGGGGGGAACGGAAGAAATAATTCGGTTTTTGAACATATATGCGATGAATAGGTGTTTGTGCGATTTTAAGCAGCGGCGTGTTAGTGCTCTTGAAGCAATTATTCGTGAATTAAATATTGATGGGTTGACGATTAGTGAATTGCAGACTAAAATTCATTCAATTCCAAATACTTATACAAACGAACTATGGCAATTGTGGATTTCGAAACACGGTACAGCTACTGCAGAGACGAATATCTACTTGACCAGAAACGTAATGCAATTTGTAATTTCAGTTCTGGTAACAATGCTTCACGCATAACAGTATCTTGTTTCTTTAGTGCATTACTAAATCTGTTTAAAAGGAACGTAAATTGCTCTGGTGACATTCTAAGTTGATTAAAATAGCTTCTAGGGTCTTCAGTTACAATTACAATTTCTTTCAGCAAGGTCGCTAAGCAACCGAGCTGACGTCTTTTTTTAATCCAGTTACAAGTCCAAACACGTTTTTTATTCTTTTTATGTTTAGTCTTATGCAGTGACTTCACACAGAGAAGCAATAGCTCCTCCACAACTCTTACAGATACCAAAACTTTCATTCTACGGCGACTACGGCGCTCGCAAAACAACGAAACTGAAGTGTATAGTATTGGCACCGTGTCTACAGACACACACGAAACCAGTTGCGCCCAATGCATTTTCTGAAACGAGTGTCGCAACCTAGTGTCGTCGTGTAGACTAGCCTTTAGACTCCGGCCTCGCGCAACTCATTCTGAGGGCCGTTTCCGTCCTCTTCCTGGTAGGGCACACGCGTCGTACGAACTCCACTGTCAGGACAATCACGTCGAAGCATCCCCAGAGTCCAGCTGCCAACTCGAGCCTGTACGGCCGGTATTTCAAACATCAAATCCCCGCCAAATGCGACTGTCAAAGATGCTCGCGGCAGTCCGCGGAGATCGATAGCGGTCAGATATCTCTGGCCCCTGGCTCTAGCGCGGCTGTGGCGCCAGTAACACATGCGAGCCGGCGCGGCTCAGCTGTGATAAAAATTCTATTGTGACGGTAATAAGTAATCAATAGAAACCGCATTCATAACTACACCAAACAGCTTACGCCCCTCTTTCATATGCAAACAATCGTGAGGGTTGTGATTTATATCAACGTTGACGACTCCTTGTTCCTTCATCAGTGATCTGAGACACAAGGACTAATAGCTAAAACATTAAGTCGTACGATTTATACTGTTGGCGAACTCATCACGATATAAGCTTAAGCAGGTCAAATAAGTGGTCATCAAAAACACTAAATATCATTACGCTTACGAGAAATCAGTTGCTAGACTTGCGTAATCTGGCTGTGAGAGAGATTCTAAAGTGGAAACAGTGCAGGAAAGCTAAGTGATATTGTCACGTTGCAAAGTACAGGTGGTCCGGAATTCGAAGGCTGGTCGTTAATAGAGCACAAAACTTGACACTCAGAACATGTTTATTGCTAACACAACCGTACACTCTTTTTTTACCATTAACGGTAACAACGCAGTCACAAAGTTCCGGTGAAGACAACTTTACAAAAAAGGAATGTAAGAAAACGTCTAATTGCAAGCCTACAACGTCAGTTTCGGATAACTTGAGATCGTTTTGCAACCACGAACGTATTTCAAACGCGGACGGTCGAGGAGCGGACTGATCAAATTCGCACTGGATGTTATTCTCTCTCTCTTCGGAATTCATAATATTACTTACGATACAGAGATATAAAAAGCAAGCGCCTCGAATCTAGCCGTCGACCGCGAAACACTAGACGTAAACAATTGCCCTTCCGCTGCGATGAGTTGACAAGCGGACAGCCAGCATAGGTTTTTTTTTTTTGGACTTAACTACGGGGTCATCAGTCCCTAAACTTACAAACTACTTATCAACTAGCTAACACTAAGGACGGCACAAATACCCATGCCCGAGGGGGGATTCTAACCCCCGAGGGTAGTGGCCGTGCAGACCGTGACTGGAGCGCCGCAGTCCCCTCGGCCACCGCGGCCGGTTGCCTAGCAGTCAGCGTACACTCAGTATAGGCTGACTCCTGCTTGGAGTGCTCCATTATTTATAAATAAAAAAGAATTTTCTAGAACTTACAAGTACTCAAACATAAGAAACACGTAGAACATTCTAGAAATAGCAAATACAAACAAATATTTTTTTCTCTACTCGTGGCGGGATTTGAAGTGGGGACCGCAAGCACAACCGTCTGCGATGCTAACCACTGCACCACGCGTGCTGTCTGAACAGTCGCGGCAATATTTCAGAATACAAATCAAGTTCCACCCGAACTCTGTTACTACCACAAGCAGAATAGTACCTGCACCCTTTATGATCATCTATTGCCCTTTATTTGAACATTACAGAAGAAGTATCAACAGGAAGGCTCGGAGGAAGAAGCAGTTCGCCCATGTATCTACTGTTGCGTCGTTGACCATTTCCGTTTCATACCTATGCCGTGGAGAGTGGCAAGATTAGTAAGCATACATATATACTGACGAGCCAAACATTACGACCAACACACTAGAATGGCGAAGGAGTGAAAAGGACCCAACAAACAATTTTCTTCAACGTTTTATTTAAAAAAAATTCTCCTCTTTATAAAGCTGTATTTGGTTTTACAGCCGCGGTGGCATGTTCCAGCGTTTCAAGGCGCCTAGCTGCGGAGCGCGTACAGATTTACAAACGTTTGAACATTTTTTTAAGATTTACAAAATTTTTATATATTTTTCGACGTTTCATTCAAATATTCAAATGTTTGTTAAGTTTATGGGACTTAAATTACGGGGCCATCAGTCCCTAAACTTATAATCTACTTATAAACTACCGTATACTAAAAACAACACAAACATCCATGCCCGAGGGGAGATTCGTACCCCCGACGGGGAACGGTTCTCGCATCGGAGCATAGCGCCTCAATGCGTTCGGCCACTCCGCCGCGGCGACGTTTCATTCGATATACCTTTATCGGCAGAAGGGGATAAAATCTTCCCACCATAATTTCCCTTCTGAATATATGTAAAGTATCCAAAACTGAAGCGGCAACAGTCAGCAGCCATGCAGAGTAGTTGCTGTTCGTTGTAGTAACGACTACATTCCAAACTACCGCAGTTTATATCTTGAGACTGAGGCAAGTCCGTGAAACACGTTATCGAACTTGTATCATCAGTGTGGAGTTTTTGATGAATAAGTATTGCAAAGAGTAGCGAATTACGAAATTGAATCGGAAATTTATTTCACTGATGAACATAATAATTATGCACATGCGACCTGTGAAGATGAAGAAATTGTTAGGGAGGACCGATTAGTGGAAGAGGATTGATATGCTGACCTCCGTCAATAATCACCTCTCGTCTCAGCAGGCACCGTTGTAAGCGTCCATAAAGATTTTTGCTAGCGATGGAGTTGAGCCATGTGGAAACTACCAAATTTGCCTCTTCTGAAAGAAATTGGGCTCTGAACGCTCTAAAGAAAAGATGAGATGCCACTACTTATGCTTACTTACAAGTAGACGACTGTTAACAGTGCCTTTCGTCTTATTTTCGACAAATCAAACGTCTTATGAGGAGGCACACACAATAAAATCCTCTAAAACTACTAAAAAAATGGACTGTGTCATTCAGGAACTGGAGTAACTGATAGCCATCATGTATGCTTGAGCTGTCATTTATACAAAAGCTAACTCTATAGATGATCTCTCGTCGCAATTTTGGGGGTCGTGGTTCATCAAAGACACTATACCAAGCAACTGATTTCAGTACCTTCTGAGATATCTGCATCGATGAAAAATGTACCCGAGCTGAACGACTGCCAACCAACAAATCATCTCTGGTATCGGATATTTGGGGAAAATACACTGAACAGCATTCTTGAAAAAAAAAAAAAAATGTTTTGTAAAGTTGTGGGACCTAACTGCAGTGGTCATCGCTCACTAAACTTACAAACTACTTAAACTAACATGTCCTAAGAGCAACACACACACACACCCATGCCCGAGGGAAAACTCGAACCTCTGACGTAGAACGGCCGCGCGCACCGTAGCAAGGCGCCTTAGTTGCTCATGGATATTCCGCCGAGGCCAGCATTCTTCTTACCGCCCTGGATAATATTAGCCATTGGGGAGCAACTATTACCAAGAAGAACAAGATGCTGTTTCACTCAATTCTTGTCCAACATACCACACGTATATGGTTTCGGATTCTGGCGGACTGTCGATGTATTGAGAGATTATTATGTACCGTATGTAACATTTTTCCATGTCTCAGCAATGAGGACATGCACTGAGGGACGCAACAACTTCTTTAACGTCTAAGAAGCTAAAAGAAAGAAAACTTAGTTAGTCGGTACAATGAATAAGATCTGTCGTGAAATACCCAACGAAGTAAGGAACTACTGAAATAAACACCAACTTCTTCTGCACCATAGTGGCTACAGAGACGGCCCCATTATCGTATACCAAGCAAAGAATTATAAAATGTCGTCCTTCTGATTAAAATGACTGCTGAAGCAGTAATAAGAGAGGATGCGAAGAAAAAAGTGATATTCTATAATAAAAAAGTAATATTCTATAAAAAAGTAATATTCTATAAACAACGAAATATGATGGCCAATGCATCTATTCTACAACATCTTGGACATGATGGTAACATGAAAAAGGAAGGAAGACGTTCATACTTCAGCTGGCTAATGAACTCCTGGGAACGAAAGAGGAAGAACCTCAGGCAGAGGGGGAGGCTACGAACTGAAATCACCTATAAAGCGAAAAAAGTGTCAGACCAGTTTCTGCAAAGGCGAAAAGATAGTAACAGCTGTGCGAAGTGCCACACAGCCGTGTGCGGAAAATGTGCATGTAAAACAGAAATCGTCCTTACTATGTGTGTTTAACAGAAGCCACTGACCTGAGTGAAAAGTAGGACAAAGTCGTATGTGAACGCACACGTGATAATATGGATCGAACATTCTAAATATATCTAGAAGGTTGTACAAATAAGAAATGAAAATATACTGTTAATGGAATTCGTTAGCATTAACAACAAAAAATTTGTGAGGTTTACCTTGTTAAAATTAATAAGTAATTATTCATTATCGTGTTAAATAATATAGTGAAACTTCCTCGCAGATTAAACCTATGTGCCGGAAAGCGATTCGAACCTGGGGCTTTTGGTTTTCGGGGGCATATGCTCTACCTACTGAGATATCCTGGCACGTTTCACGGCCCATACTCATAGTTTTAGATCCAGTAGTACCTAGCATCCTACCTTCCAAACTTCACAGAAGTTCTCCTCCGAACCTTGCAGCACTAACATTACATATCAGCACACATATGTGGCTAAGCCATGCCTCCACGACATCCCTTCTTTCAGGAGTGCTAGTCCTGCAAGGTTCGCTGGAAAATTTCTGTGAAGTTTGCAAGGTAGGAGTCGAGGTACTGGTAGATCTAAGCTGCGAGGACGGCTTATGTGACAGTCTGGTGGTGCCATTCGTCTGTAGACCAATGCTCGACCACAAATGAGAAGTTTCTCTGTGAGCTGTCTGCTGATGTTCAGGCTACACAGAGACTAGCAAGCTCCATAGGTCTGTCCCAGATAGAACATGTGTGGAAACTGCTGTGGCGGCCCCGGACTGTGTAGAGTACTCGCACAACAGGCAGCAAAGGCGGGCTGCTTAGTTGCCTTCTAAGGCGTCGGCCAAACAAACAGTAAATCAAAACAACAACTTCATACTAGACGGCGCTTTAATGCGGCACTATTTTACAAGAAGAGAGATGTGACAGTGCCCAGCGAATCAAAACTGAGTAACCTAGGGTATCCCGTCGCCGATGTCGGCTTTATAAGCGCACCGACGGAGTGTGAAAGTCAGTTTAGTGATTGGGTTTCAAAAATTGTTCAAATTTGTGTAAATCTAAGGGACGTAACTAGGTTGATCATTAGTCCCTAGGCTTACAAACTACTTAAAGTAACTTATCCAAAGGACAACACAAACACCCATACCAGAGGGAGGACTCGAACCCCCAACGGCGAACGACCACACGCACCGCAGCCAGGTGCAAATGTTCAAATGTGTGTAAAGCTTAAGGGACTTAACTGCGGGGTCATCAGTCCCTAAACTTACAAACTACTTATGAACTAGTTTATACTAAAGACGACACAAACATCCATGCCCGAGGGAGGATTCGAACCTCCGACGCGGGAGGACGCGCGATCCGCAACGTGGCTCTCCAATCCACGCGGCTACTCCCGCGCGGGCAGACAGGTGCCTCAGTACTCACGGCTATTCTGTCGTGGCGGTTGGGCTTCGGGAGTATGGTTATTCATGAAGGTGTTAAAGGACTCCCAGTTGGTGTGGGACGATTTAATAATTCGGCAGTCGTTTGGGTGGTGAGTAGATACTAGTGTAAAAATGATTGGGTTGTGATCCGAGTCCAGATCATTTATCACAGCTAGGTCGGCATTTGATTTGATGTTTTATAGGAGGAAGATGTCAAGGATGTCAGAACGATGGAGAGAACTGCGAGGGAATGGGTAGGAGTGTTGGAAACCGCAACAATTACGTTTCTTTTCGGTCGCAGGAAGTCGAAGAGAATCTTCCCATTTTGGTTCTTGGCGCGGCAGTTCCAAGTGTGATGTTTTGAGTTTAAGTCGCGACCGAGGATGACGTCAATGAAGCAATGCGGCGTACTTTTGAAAGGCTCGTTTGGCCGTTAGTTTAAATTCGCTTCTTCTTCACCAATGGCGGAGGGACACACGCTTTCGCGCCGTTTGGCTGAAGAACCGCTAGTTCAGGTCTCCCAACCTCCCAGTGCGCCGACCCTGCCCGCTCGGGCCGGAGGAAGGGCGCAGAAGGCGCGTTGTCAGGTTGGCTGCGGAGCCCCACTTCTTCTCGGCGGAGCGATAGCCGGCCGCGGTGGCCGAGGGGACTGAGGCGCTCCAGTCACGGTCTGCACGGCCACTACGGTCGGGGGTTCGAATCCCCGCTCGGGCATGGATATTTGTGCCGTCCTAGTTCGTAAGTAGTTTGTAAGTTTAGGGACTGATGACCCCGTAGTTAAGTCCCATAAGCTTAACAAACATTTGAACATTTTATTTTTGAGCGGAGCGATACAGTGTCTTGCAGTGACGGACATAAAAATGACGGGAGACGCTTCTGACGCCCCAGTCGTGTGCAGTTCTACGGCCGTGCTAGTTGAGCCAGCAGTCGTCCGCTATTTATCGGTTATGTTTGCGCCGGGACGAATAAACGCGTTCGCCAACCAATGGGCGAAAGTGTTCGGAATGTTACCGATAGGACTGTAGCCGTTGCCTCTGCCTGGGCTGTTCCGTTAACTCTCAGATATACGTACTGTTTCTCAGGGCACTCTCTCGCTGCTAGGGGTTGGGCTATTTCAGTTTGAATGATTTTATTGGATTGACTTTCATAGTGTCTTCATCCTGCAGCATGACTCGTTATTATTTCTATATTTGCTTGCAGAAATAACCGTCTTTAATCTGTAACAGGCTTCATCACATTCCTCGTGCTTAAAGAGACAATACAGAGAATTATACCAGGTAAACCTGTTTGCTTACTTGGTCTGTAACTCGTCCACTGCTGTCCTATTACTATCAATAGCACTGAAACCCTGCTAGAAGAGACGGAGTTCGATGCCAGCCACGGTCAGGCAGCAGCAGAAGTACAGGTGAGGTGTTGATCGCCACTTCTCCAGGGGGAGCAAGTAGCAAGCAGCCATTCCATAGAATTTAACATTCCCACCAGACAACCATAGGGCTACAGTACTACTAGGCTATTAAGTAATATATACAATTTTATTGATAGTAAGGATGAAAAGACGGAGCTAGCATTTTTGTTGGAAATACTTCGTCTGTAACTAACTCAGTTTCCATGTTACGGAGGTAAAGTTTAAAGATTTAAATATCGTAATTTTGTACGAATTTAGATGAATGTATTGATACTACATTCTGCAGCTGAGAAAACATTTTTACTTTAAAATGTATGGGCGTAATTTACATTTTACAGCAATCCGCATGAGTATTGAATGCTTATAATTTCTAGAAAAATACAAGGATATGTTTTCATTGTATTTTAGTACTATTACTAATAACTGAGTTTTACAGGAAAGCGTAGTGCGCCAGCTGTAGCGTTGGTGATGTGGGACCAACCGGCGTGCGGTCGCTTCATAAGCAGTCCAGGCGGCCTGCGCTTGCTAAATGTTTGATATCTCTGCTTGTGCCAAGTGCAAATGTCTAGTGTAGCTTGATGACATAAACACGAATGTTTTAGTCATTTTCACTTTAGGAGTAAAAGATCCCAGAAATTACTTATATTGTATTTAATTATTTAATTTTTTTATATTATAACATTATTGTATTAGTACCACTGTATTTTTCGTGTAATATCTTAATATTTTGTCCAGTTCAGGATTCTTAGGTCATTCTTGGTGCTGGTTTCTCGTTATTTACTTCCTTACTTCAATATTTCTGGTTTAGAATTTCGGAAAAATACACGACTTATTT
Organism: Locusta migratoria; assembly: GCA_026315105.1. Taxonomy (NCBI): domain Eukaryota; kingdom Metazoa; phylum Arthropoda; class Insecta; order Orthoptera; family Acrididae; genus Locusta; species Locusta migratoria. The sequence continues at coordinate 395,094,596 of CM048755.1, forward strand.
TACACGGGAAACTGCGAGCCGCTCACGATACCTAATAGAGTCCTCCATGACCGAGCAAGCGAGCACGAACGCATGGTGAGGCGAGCAGAACCTAATTGGGTAGCCGGCCGCGGTGGCCGAGCGGTCTGAGGCGCTCCAGTCACGGTCTGCACGGCCACTATGGTCGGGGTTTCGAATCCCCTCTCGGGCATGGATATTTGTGCCATCATTAGTATTAGCTAGTTAATAAGTAATTTGTAAGTTTAGGGACTGATGACCACGTAGTTAAGTCCCATAAGCTCTACAATCATTTGAACAATCTAATTGGGTAGCCTATCTGCACGACGTATCGTCTACGAGCGTTACGAGGCTTGAGCAAGACCAACTAGAATTATCTCAGACCACAACACAGGAAACAAGATGGCAGCCATCTTAGGCCAAGTAAAATCTGGAGATGCACTGAAATTCAAATCCAAATATACTGCTACTCAACACACGCAAACTGCATATTTGCACTCCAATAACAATTTGCAACATAGAAGACACACAAAAATAATAAGTTAAGATAAAGCTAAAACTAAAATTTGTATTAAATAAAAAGGCAATTATGTCTGATCACGGCCGGCTGCGGTGGCCGAGCGGTCTACAGCGCACCAGTCACAGTCTGCACGGCCGCTACAATCGAGGGTTCGAATCTCCCTTCAGGCATGGATGTTTGTGTCGTCTTTAGTATCAGGTAGTTCATCAGTAGTTTGTAAGTTTAGGGACTGATGACCCCGCAGTTAAGTCCTTTAAGATTAACACACAAACGTCTAATCACTGTCATGTTATGCTAGAAGTAATTTGATTTTGAGTAACCCTATCTGTTGAATTTATTTGGTGCTCAGTTTGGTTTCTTTGCGTTTCGTTATTTTTGCGGCAATGCCTTCAGGAGTATTTGTTTTTTCCAGTGTTCGAGCAATTTCCTTGGAAACACACTTTTGATTCAATAGTTTCGTGTAATTATTAATAAAAATATTGGAAATCACTTTAATACTCTTCTTGATTAATTTCTTTAAAGGAACACCAGATTTTCACACATCACTCAGGTTACTAACGGCATTTTCACACAATTCAGATTCTAAGCCAAGTACTGCATCTCTCTGATTTTCTAGTTTGAGGAATTCTGATTCATATGTGCTACTAATAAGAACTTGAAAAAGTTTATATATATTGCAAGATAATTAAATCGTTATGGAAGAGGGACATTTTAACCCCCCATGATTCAGTTGATTGAAATAGGAAAGGAGTTCTTCAGTTTCACTCTGCAACACACTTTCTTCCTCAATTTTTAACGTGTCTTTACACTCTGAACATTTTCCACTTTTCCTCAGTTTCTCAAGTACTTTTTTGCTAGTGTAGCTAGCAATACAAACCAAGACTTTAAATCCTCGTCCATTATGTGAATGCTATCTAGTTCCTCTAAAGCAGGCTCTAATTAATCTAAATTTTGTTTGGCATTTTATGCTGGAATTTACTCTTGCTGCAAAATCATTTAAAGTGAATTCACCATGTTTAGTGGATCTGAGTTTCAGTAAGCTAATTACTCTCAGTTTTTTCTCAGATTCCAAGATTTGCTAAAATGATACATTATATGTGCAGCCACTTAGCCTTCTATAAGTTCCAAACCTTGCTTCTAAAGCAACGGTGTGTAATTTTGCAGTAAGAATGTAAGACCAGTTGTACGTATTAATAATGTATTTGCATAGTTGAACTTCTGCTGCAAGTGTGTGAGAGAAACAATATATGTTTCATTTGTCAGTTTTCCATGAGTATGCATTGATTGCCAGAAATCAACATATGTTTTTAAATTTTGAAAAAGACATAAGTTTGGAGTCATTGGGTCCAGTGATTGGACTAGCATTATCATTTGATGTGTATCTGCCTTTCATGGGATGCTGAACATTAGAAACTGTCCAGCATTTAATGACTAATTTCAAAAATTGAGTAGTGCCATCAGAAATGTCATTCCCCTCACTTCTCAAAATTTCTAATGCTGCTATATTTTTAGAATCAGAAACACTCAGTGCAAAGGAAACATTCTGCCTCTCAATTGATGTTGGGTATACTGCCTTTCTCACGAACTTTGGGGCGAGTTTGAATAGTTTCTTTACATAATGAAACAAGATCCTTAAATCTGAAAATTTTGCTTTACTGACATAATATTCAAATGCAGCACTCCTTTCATCGCTGTGTTTAAAGTCATTAATGAAAGCAAGTGTCTCAGTATTTGGCATTATGAATGATTCCTTTTTTTCCATCCAACCAGTTATTCCTGATGCACTTTGGCAAGTGCACTCTGTCAAACAGAAGAAAAAGTGATTTGGATGGAGCAACTGGATTTGGAGTACATGGTTGTAAAGTGTCACCACACATAAGCTGATATATTTACCTATTAGTGCCATGTTTATCTGTAGCTAGACATCTTCAAAATGTTCAAATGTATGTATAGTCTATGGGATTTAACTGCGGTGTCATCAGTCCCTAAACTTACAAACTACTTATGAACTAACTAAGACTAAGGATGGCACAAGTATCCATGCCCGAGGGGGGATTCGAACCCCCGACCGTAGTGGCCGTGCAGACCGTGACTGAAGCGCCTCAGTCGCCTCGGCCACCGCGGCCGGCTAGACATTTTACATCATATCTAAACTCATTCGCTATTTTTAATATGTCAACTGTCATTTTCAATAGTGCATCAGAATTTATACTTTTTTACAGGGAAGAGAGTTATTACTTCTTTTCTGTAAAGATGATGCCATGAAAACCTGCATTGTACCTGCTTTAGTAGTGTCTGAAGTATTCTCAGCAACACGAAGTATCTTTCCTACCTTATAAGAGAATTTAGAATTAACATAAACTTCATCTAGCGTCACTGAAATTTTTTGTAAATTTCCTGAAGAAATTTATATTTTTCCTTCAAAAACGCTGCCTGTGATGGGCCAATACAAGGTTTATTTGCACCCATTTTGCATAGAAACTGCCTTAAATAGGAAGGGTGGGGTAATGTTAACACATTTGTTTTTCTCAGGGGGTGATAAGCACCAGGAAATAAAAAACAAATGGTTGCTGACGATATCAAAAGGTCAGGTGAGTATCTAATTTGCTTTGTGACTGATAGTTGTAATTACTCCAAAACGAATTCTATTTTTGGGGGTATATCACCATCAAAATCACTACTAACTCTCAGTTCTTGTTTGAGAACACAGATTAAAATTTTGATCTTGTCAATGGCACCAATAGAGTTATCTGTGAAACCATTTAGGTGACTCACCAGATTGTCAAATTTCGTCCATTTTTCATATTTCAGTTTCTCTTGGTCACTAGACTGTAAAATCTATATAAATGTTTCTGCAGGCAAAGACACATTTTTTGAAACACTTGCACTTCCAAAGAACTTGATATTTTCAAGTACACAGAAACTAATGGCACATCACTGAATGTATTATCGTTTAATTTAATAAAAGACACATAGTTATACTTGTCTATAATTATAAATGGATGAACATTCCTTTTCCGCTCCTCGCTTTTAAAATGCTGCAAGTCTAGTATATTGTCTTTTTCACACCAATCACTGAAATTACATTCATCACGTTCCAGTTCTTCAAGATTCTTCCTTTCCTTAGGAATTGATACTGTGTGATACGATGGTTGATTAGGAATGATAGTTGGAAATGCATCACTTGTTAGTTGCGGTATTTTTCGTGGCACACGTATAGGTTCACTATTTTCCACAGGAAAAATGTCTTCCCTAACGACAAACTTAGGTACGACTGTTTTATCGTTCACTTCGAAATTATCTCTGTGAATTAATTTAATCCACTTGTTCCTTAATGATGTTCCTTTGGTAAAATTAAACGTTATGTGTCGTATGTTTTGCCATAATTCGATTTACATCCTGGCACACAACAGATACGACCCATCACAACAACAATTTACACTTTATATTAGGACGGACGTAACAAAGTGGCTAGGAAATAAATACTAGCCTAGCACTTATGACTTTATTCATAGCACATAAACTGAATAATACGTACGAATAAATTCTTTTGCTACGAATCTCTTCAGCGTCATACACACACGGTTACACAAGTTACCGGTACGTAAACAGAAGCACGCTGGTTTGTTTCTCCCACGTTTGCCGCCATATTGTCAACTATCGATAGCTGCCTTAAGGTCTGATTTATTGTAGTTGGTCTTGGCTTGAGCGAGTCACGGTTTGACCGACTCCGATTATTGTGGCTGAGCAATGCCGGCTGATCAGGGGAGGTCGGGCCTTCTCACATTTCTGTAAAAGTCTTAATAGTAGTGGTTCGAGTAGTTTTTTCTATAAACCTTCATGTACATTTGTCAGCGAGCACGAAAGACTTACGCGCGTGAAATAAATCACAATTAGCGATCAGTTATGGCTTCACTGTACTAGGTTTAGATGGAATACCAAAGTGCGTCGAATGAAAATTTGTGCCCGGCCGGGATTCGAACCCGGGATCTCCTGCTTACTAGTCAGACCCGTTGACCATCCCGCCACCGAGGACACACTGACCAACCCGACTGCAGAAGACTCTTCCCTGCACGTCTCCCACCACATCTAAATTCCCATCGCCACACTGTCTCTTTCCTATTACCACAGCCTATATGTTCTTTAATGCTCGCAGCCTGAAACCTATATTTCTCAGCTTGTATACAAGACGTGCAGGGTAGAGTCCTCTGAAGTCAGGCTGGTCACTGTGTCCTCGGTGGCGGAGTGGTCAACGCGTCTGCCTAGTAAGCCGGAGATTCCGGGTTCGAATCCCGGCCGGGCACAAATTTTCATTCGCCGCACTTTCGTATTCCATCTAAACCTAATACAGTGAAGCCGTAACTGATCGCTAATTGCGATTTATTTCATTCATTGAACGCTGTAACGTCGACAAAAATATATAACTTGCGCGTGTGTTATTCTTGTAAGCCGCCAGCTCTATACACAGCAAGCGAAGCTGCACGGAGGCGTGTGGCGATTGGCGCGTAGCAGGCCGCCTCTGCTAACGGAAGCCAGCTTATGCGCTGGCCTCCTGTAAACAGTCGGTTGCCATGGCAACCACTACGTCACAGGAGAGCGGTACGGGGTGAGCATCGCGCTACGGCGGGCTAAAGGCCGCTTCACACACAACAGTGTGTCGTGATTGCACCGGCAGTGAGGCCGAAGTGACGCTCGTTTACCCTGGTCCGTGTTGCTTGCGGCGTCTGGCAGTGCACATGGCGGACGGAATGGCGAAGTTTTCACACGACTATCTTACGCTGATTGCTGCGATTCTCCATAATTTGTTAGCTCTTGTAGGCGCTAACAAGTAGACCAATGGCTATCAGATTTTAGAATTTCTTGTTATTTATGGTACGTGAAGTTCAGAACTCAAATAACAATCAACCAAAGCCATTCGACGCAACTCTCAAAAATTCTCGAGAAAATCAACTTTGAACTTTTTCAATTAAATGAAATGGAGCGTCTGTAGCTGTAGCGTTCTGGATTTTCTGCTAGAGGGTCGGTGTTTCAAATCCTGTTGTGAGAAATTTTTTATTTATTTTTCGTTTTCTTCGAATACTTACACAGTTTTAATGTGTACTGCACATTTACGAAAAGTGCAGATATTTTTGTTTGTTCGTAATTTTCTATGTTTTTCAGAAGGTTCTTAATACTGATGGTTTCAATTAAAAAGTCATATTGTTTTACAGTATTAGTTGAATACGGTAGTCTTTGATTGTTCCGTTTGTGAAGAGCTACGACACTGTTTTTGGAAAGTCATGTCCATAGCTACTAATGGCTTTCCAAGCAGATAACCTACTCAACCATCTTTTTGCGTGGCAACATGGTTTTCGGCTCGTCTACATACACTGGAACAAAAGCTGACACAACACGTGCAATTAGAGAACATAAAATGTCTTATATAACTGAATTCGAAAACAGAAAACCAAAAAATCTGTCACTGTGGTATTCGAACCAGTGACCCTCTGGTTGTGAGGTTAGAACGCTACGACCTGAGCTACACTGATAGATCCTGCACGTAATTTAATTATTGGTACTTACGTGTACTACTCTGCAAAACTTCGAATTCGATTTTCTAGAGAATTTTTGAGATTTGCGTCTAATGTCTTTGGCTGATTGTTATTAAAGTTCTGATCTTCACGTACCATATATATAAAGAAATTCTTCAATCCCATACCCATTTGCTTCCCTTGTAAGTGCAACTTTATCGCTATTCGTGTGGGTGCATATGAAAATAATAGCGATGGTGGAGTTTTTTCCAGTTCGAATTTAGATAGGGCGCTTCAACAGGGCTCCTTGAATGTACTAAAAAATTCTTCCATACCAAACACTAATACGGAACTTCGATACGTCGTTTTTGCCTATGAAGCATTTCCTCTGAAAACGTACTTAATGCGACCTGATCCATAATTTGTACGACTGTAACCGTAACTACAATTCTCGTCATAGTCGTGCCAAGAGGATATCAGAAAACAGCTTTGGTATATTGGTTCAAAATTTAGTCTTTACAGTAGGCGGATTCAAGCCTTTCCGAAAAACGTTGATGACATAATTAGGGCCACTTGATTACTGCACAAGTTTATTAAAAATTGTGATAGAACGATCTATAATTACGTTCAAAAAATGTTCAAATGTTTGTATAGTCTATGGGACTTAACTACGGGGTCATCAGTCCCTAAACTTACAAACTACTTATGAACTACTTACGAACTAGGACGGCACAAATATCCATGCCCGAGGGGGGATTCGAACCCCCGACCGTAGTGGCCGTGAAGACCGTGACTGGAGCGCCTTAGTCCCCCCGGCCACCGCGGCCGGCTATAATTACGTCCCTCAGCAAGTGGATACGAGCAATAGGGTTACACATTACAAAATATACTTTTGCAAGGAACGAACATAACGATAGAAGCATTACCTGTAAGACAATATTCACCGAATACTTCTGTTCTGAGGCTGGGTCTTTTCCTTCGTTACAAAATACCGGGATATAAGAAAACGTTATAGGTATTGTCAACACTCTCCAAACAGTAATCTGATGCCTAGCTTGTTTGTATTCACTGATATAAATTCAGAAATATCCAAGAATTTAATTACCAGTTGTTTTTATTTATATTCCTATTTTATTCCAGAGTGTATTGTCGAGCTCTCGCCTGAACTCCCAGAAGTAAACCTGCCGGCATCTCGGCCGTCTGACGGGCCTGGCAAGACACTGACGTAGAGTTCAAGTAGAGTCGTATGGCGTGATAGGCTGGGAGACCCCGAAGAGGCGGCCGCGGAGGCTGAGCGGTCTGCGGCGTGCCAGTCACGGTCTACACGGCTGCTGCGGTCGGGGGTTCGAATCCCCCCTCGGGCATGGATGTTTGTGCCGTCTTTCGTATAAGCTAGTTCATAGGTAGTTTGTAAGTTTAGGGATTGATGACCCCGTAGTTAAGTCCCTTAAGCTCTACAAAACATTTGAACATTTGAAATCCCGAAGGGCAGGTTCAGCCGCCTAATTGGAAAGGTTTTCCCTATAGTTATGGTATATCGCCCCAAATTTACGACTGGATAGGGGATTTCCTGTCAGAAAGGACACATATCGTAGTAATCGATGGTAAGGCATCGACTAAAACAGAGGTGATATCGGGCGTTCCACAGGGTAGTGTTATTGGTCCTCTGCTCTTCCTTATTTACATAAACGATTTAGGAGATAATCTAAGTAGCTCTCTTAGGTTGTTTGCAGATGGCGCCGTCATTTACCGTCTAGTAAAATCATCTGAAGATCAAAACCAACTGTACAACGATCTGAATAAGATATCACTATGGTGTAAAATTGGCAGTTGACTCTAAATAATGAGAAGTGTGAAGTCGTGCACATGAGTACGAAAATAAATCTGTCAAACTTTGTTTACAAGATAAATCAATCAAACGTGAAGGCCATAAACTCCACTAAATACGTAGGAACTGTGATTATTCAGACTTAAAGTGGAAAATCTTCAAATGTCCAGTGTCTCCTGGTCTCCTCCATGTATACAACCTTCTTTCAAAAAATGTTCAAACGTTTGTATAGCTTATGGAACTTAACTACGGGGTCATCAGTTCCTAAACTTACAAGCTACTTGTGAATTAGCTTAGGTTAGGTTAGGTTAGGTTAGGTTAGGTTGGACGGCACAAATATCCATGCCCGAGGGGGGATTCGAACCCCCGACCGTAGTGGCCATGCAGACTGTGACTGGTGCGCCGCATAACGCTCAGCCACCGCGGCCGGCCTAACTGGAAATAACACGTAGATAATGTCATGGGAAAGGCGAACCAAAGACTGCATTTTTTTGGCAGAAACTTTAAAAGCATACACTACGCTTGTACGTCCTTTTTTGGAGTATTGCTGCCCAGTGAGGGATCATTATCATTTGGGTTTGACGGAGGACATCCAAAGAGTACAAAGAAGAGCAGCTCGTTTCGCATTGTTACGATACAGGGGAGATAGCGTCACGGAAATGATACAGGATCTGGGATAGGAATCATTACAACAACGGCGTTTATCGCTGCGGAGTGGGCTACTTACGAAACTTCAATCGCCAATATTCGCCTCCGAATGCGAAAATATATTGTTGACTCCAAATTACGTAGGTAGAAATGATCATCAGAATAAAATACGAGAAATCAGAGCTCGAACGAAGAGATTCAGGTGTTCTTTCTTCCCGCGCGCTATTCGAGAATGGAATGGGAGATAAATGGTAGCCGGCCGCGGTGGCCGAGGGGACTGAGGCGCTTCAGTCACGGTCTGCACGGCCACTGCGGTCGGGGGTTAGAATCCCCCCTCGGGCATGGATATTTGTGCCGTCCTTAATCTTAGTTAGTTCATAAGTAGTTTGTAAGTTTAGGGACTGATAACCCCGTAGTTAAGTCCCATTGACTTTACAAACATTTGAACATTTTTTGATAAATGGTATAACGGTGGTTCGATGACTCTTCCAGGCACTTATATGTGATTTGCAGAGTATCCCTTGTAGATGTAGATCCTTCGCGCCCGCAGGCACCTTTCCTTCGCGAAGTGTGTAAATTGTATGCTGAAGAGTCTATGTTAAGTGTAGATGGCTGTAATGGGTGTAGTGTAGGGTTCGTGGTGATTGGAGATGGGAGAGGTTGAAACCCGGTGCCGGCACATAGCCTACTCCTTTCGAAAAGCACCATCGAGCTTAAAGTCCCCAGCCGACGGACGGATCACCATCAACAGTGTCCCATGCCCTCACTCCATGAGATACTGCGGACAATTTAATCCAGAATGTTGGTGCAGATACTAGTGATCAAGGACTTTGTACCTCTATCCCTCCTGTCCCGTAAGGCAAAGGTAATGTTTACCATACTATCCTGAAGAGCTGCTTTTACGTGTTGATATGTGTTGTCAAGTAATTTTTATAGAAGTATAACTATTCGAGATTTTCAAAAAATCATAATGTTTATCGTACAATAAAAATAATACTTAAGATTAATAAGAAGGCAGCGATCAGCATTTTTTCAATTTGTTTTTTATTTTAAATACACTGCCAGCCTTCCAATATGCAATACTGTAACGTCACCACTGCGTCCACCTAATCCTTGATGGGCGAAGTTGCCGTTACATTCTATTTTATGCTTAATCATTTAATAATTGTTCCAATGATTTGACGGTATGGTATGCGGACAATTACGAGGTTGATCCATAACAGTAAACTTTGTTAACTTCCTTTATTATGGAACGACAAATGTTAAAAACTCTTCCTTTCTGGACACTGATTAAATAGCCGCGTGCCACCACGATAAATGTCTACAAGTCCACACTGAAACATTTCAATATGCAACTGCAACCCATATGCGATACGACGGAATGGCAAAAACTTCAGCCACCACTAAACGCAGGTTACGAACTCACTGCCGACATGCTACCGCCTCGCTCTGCGGTCGGCGGGAGACTGCCGCCCACCGGCCAACAAACAAAGAACATTCCAACCTAAGCATTGTTGCCAGTAGCTCTCGCTGCACACCACCGATAACTATCATTCGACCAAAACGTACCAAAGAGGGTACTAACCTAAAGCCCTGTATCCTCACAATACCAAGGGTCACCGGAGAGATGACAGCCAAATTTATTTCGGAGATAACACGTTATACAAAGGTCACGTCACTAAAAATACGGCTCCGTGTGAAGTAGGGAGGGTGCTGGTGTCAGTATCGAGTGTTGCCAACCTTGCTGGGTGTAACTACGTCAACGGCCGTGTCGCGGTAAATACACCGGTTCCCACCAGCTCATGGAAGTTACGTACCGTCAGGCGTGACCAGTACTTGGATAGGATGGGTAACCTGCCGTAGAGTTGTGGCGATTCGTGAATGTGTCGTTCGTTTGAACGAATATAAATAAAGAATCGAATCGTGATCCGGACGAATCGTCGCTCAAAAGTATCGTCTGTCTCTTTGACAGTTCCAAGTTCCAACGATTCATGATTCGAAGGCGACTGCCGGATCATGCCGAATCGTGTCGAATGATTACGAATGCCAGAAAGCAGTCGAGAGGGAAACGAATCGCAGTGAGCTGGACGAATCGTCGTTCAAAAAAATCGTCTGTCTCGTGACGATTACAAGATTCAACGATTCATGGTTCGAAGGCAACTGGCGAATCGCGCCAAATGATTACGAAATCCAGAAAGGAAGCACGGAACGAAGATCGTCAGCCGTTAATTATTATCCACGAATTACAGGTGACACAAACGAAACCCATCGAAATACACAGTTGCTGATAACATCAAGAAATCAAAGTATGATGAAATATTACGTACTTCTTGTGCGTTGCAGATGCAGTGCAACACACACACACGTCGTTCATGAAATTTACATGTAGCGTAATATATTTAAACGAGCAATTCTTGCACATTCATATTTCGCGTATCCCGGAAACGGCTCTAAATATTTCGATTATATTTTGTATTTAGAGAGGTTTCTCCTTTCTGAGGTCATATACATAGTTGTAGTTCTCGTAAAAACTCAATTTTACAAAAATATTCTTTTGATTAAAGAAACACTATTTCAAATGATTCTAACATCATCTCGAAAATCTATTTTATTATTTACGTTTTTTATGTTTATCTTTTCTTAGAGAAAGCGATTTTACACAAAGAAAAGTTTTACATAAGATCTCCAATAAAATTGTGTATTTAAAGATGGATTTTGATTTTTAAAGTTTATCTATTTTGCAGAAGGATGAGTGATAGGGGACACTTCTATCATCAATCGAAGAGGCCTTCTATTATCAAGTGGAGAGTGGTTTTGTCATCTAATGAAGTACCCTACCGCTTTGCTAAATATTGAACACTTTACAACAACTGTCTATGCTTTGGCCTGTGGTCAGGATATCAAGTTTTAACTACAAATTAAAATTTTATTGTCAGGATAGCATTTACAAGGAACCTTATAAACATGTGTAATGTGGGATCTTTTCCTTGACTCGGGCATGAAGCGTAAATGAAACAGCATTTACACAAAATTCATTTATTAAACAGTTAAACCATACATGATTCTTACTGTGAACTATATCGTAATTATACCATCTGGCAGGGATAAACGTCAGGGTTTGATCATTGTCATTAGAAAAATTTTCCCAGTTTGCTTTTTGAAGGTTCCACTGGGTTCCCAGGGAGGACTTGAACCTCCGACGGCGAGCAACCGCGCGCTCCGCAGCGAGGCGCCTTAGACCGCTCGGCTACTCCACCGCGGCGTTTCGCAGCGTCGGTTGGCTATCACCGGTTACGTTGTCGGCGTATCTCCTTACTGCCCGCTAGCCACTACAACAGCGCTTGTCGTCGAAATTAGCACTGTGCGTTAACAGGCCGTGAATTCTGCGGAATTACCTGGTGGCGGTGCTGTGTGATTTTTCCATCTTCTAAAAGTGTTGCGCTACGACCAGAGGTAGTGGAGGCAGTGCGCCATTGCCCTGGGGTCAACCAACGGTGTCCAGACTGAAATCTTCGAGTGGCAAAATCTTTGACGGAGATCTACATCTACGTGGAATACTCTGCAAATCACATTTAAGTGCCTGGCAGAGGGTTCATCGAACCACCGTTATACTATTTAACTCCCATTCCATTCACGAATAGCGCGCGGGTAGAAAGAACACCTGAATCTCTCCGTTCGAGCTCTGATTTCTCGTATTTGATTCTGATGATAATTTCTACCTATGTAAGTTGGAGTCAACAATATATTTTCGCCTTTGGAGGAGAATGTTGGCGATTGTAGTTTCGTAAGTAACCCACGCCGCAGCGATAAGCGTCGTTGTTGTAATGATTCGCATCCCAGATCCTGTATCATTTCCGTAACGCTGTCGCCCCTGTATCGTGACAATACGAAACGAGCTGCCCTTCTTTGACTCCTCCGTCCAACCCACCTGATAAGGATCCCACACTGGGCAGCAATACTCCAAAAGAGGATGGACAAGCGTGGTGTATGCAGCCTCTTTAGTAGTTATGTTGCATCTTTTAAGGGTCGTCCCAATAAAACGCAGTCTTTGGTTCGACTTTCCCACGACTTTATCTACGTGTTCCTTCCAGTTTAAGAGTGAAGTAACAGTAATTCCTAAGCATTTTGTAGAGTTTACGGCTTTCACTTTTGATTGATTTATCTTGTAAACAAAGTTTGACGGATTTCTTTTCGTACTCATGTGGATGACTTCACACTTCTCATTATTTAGACTCAATTGCCAATTTTTACACCATAGTGATATCTTATACAGATGACAGGTGACCATCACGACCATACCGAATCCTATCGTTCTGGTCAGACATCCTGGTGAGTACCTCTCTTATTGCTGTTCTTTCCGAACACTGTACTGGCGACCAGATTCTTCCATCTTATTTCTTCTGCCGCGGTGGAGTAGCCGAGCGGTCTAAAGCGTCTCGCTGCGGAGCGCGCGGTTGCTCGCTGTGGAGGTTCGAGTCGTCCCTGGGGCATGGGTGTGTGTGTTGTCCTTAGGTTAGTTTATCTAGGTTTAAGTAGTTTGTAAGCTACGGACTGATGACGCCGCAGTTTTGTCCGATAGATTTACAAACATTAGAATTTTATTTCTTCTATCTTCAACTCCAACTGTCATTGCCGGTGGCTGTTTATGACTAAAACTCCACTTCTGCTGCTGCTGCTACTAACGCCGCTACTGCTGATATTACCCCATCACTCTGTCTGCATCAATCCATCTGTCTCTTTCTGTCTGGCGTCGTCTTCATGGCCGTGGTATTTATTTGATGGACCTGCCTGGAGGTGAACGATCTTTGTAGTCGTTGTGTTCTGTTGTCACGTTGTACTGTTTCTGGAAAGATCGATCGTCATATTGCTCTGGAGGTCAATACACTATGTTATTTATTGGCTTCTGATACGTAGCTTCTATAAGTTCGCGACGATCAGGTTTTACAGTCTGTTCTTTCATGTGATGCAGTCGGTCGATGGCCTGATCGCTGAATCGACGATTTCCGCTTGTGGAGAGAGCTACGGACTACCTGTCACACGTGAATATTCGGCGGAACAATGTGCTGAATCTGCAGCGATAGCTGGTCGACGCACTTTCGGAATGCGGCGTAGGTCTGCTATTTTTACTCGGCCGTGCCTGACTGAAGTGAACGAAGTTCTCACTTTTACTTAACGTATTATTCATTTTCATTTATTACTGACTTTTATTTCACTAATTCATTTAAGTTACATACTTTACTGCACTCAACAATACAGGCGTGTTTCCTAAAACTACATGATTTTACATAATAAGTACTTTATAAGGATTAGATATGTGTTAATTTCCATACATTTAATGCAATGTAAATGGCTGAAGTATTCGCACAGAACGAAGAAATATCATAAGGTTGCCGCAAGATTCGAACTACGTGACCTATTTCCACAGTTTTACTCTGACCATAACTTGTTGGTTATGAACTGTAGGCTGAAACTGAAGAAACTACAAAAAGGTAGGAAAGTAAGGAAATGGGACCTGGATAAATTGAAGGAATCTGAAGTTCTTAAGAATTTCAGAGGGAGCTTTAGGCAGCAATTGACAGAAACGGGGGGAAATAAAACAGTAGAGGAGGAATGGATAGCATTGAGAGATGAAATAGTGAAGGCAGCGGAGGACAAAATAGGTAGGAAGGCAAGACCTACAAAAAATCCTTGGATATCACAGGAGATACTAAATTTAATGGATGAAAGGAGAAAATATAATAATGCAGTAAATTAAATAGGCAAAATGGAGTACAGACGACTAAGAAATGAGATTGACAGGAAGTGCAAAATGGCTAAGAAGGAGTGGCTAGAAGGCAAATGCAAGGATGTAGAAGAATGTATAAATAGGGGAAAAATAGATACAGCCTACAGGAAAATAAAAGAAACAATTGGAGATAAGAAAAACAGCTCTATGAATATCAAGGACACTGATGGAAAACCAGTTCTCAGCAAAGAAGGGAAAGCTGAAAGGTGGAAAGAGTACATACAGCAGCTCTACAAAGGAAATGAACTTAGAGACGATGTTGTAGGAAGGGAAGAGGAAGTAGATCAAGAAGAAATAGGAGATACTACACTGAGAGATGAATTTGACAGAGCACTGAAAGACCTAAGTCGAAACAAGGCCCCTGGAGTAGATGATGTTCCTTCAGAGCTACTGAAGTCTCTGGGAGAACCAGCCATGACAAAATTGTTTTACCTGATGTGTAAGATGTATGAGACAGGTGAAGTACCTTCAGACTTTAAGAAAATTGTTATAATCCCCATTCCTAAGAAAGCAGGTGCAGACAGGTGTGAAAACTACAGAACCATCAGTTTAACAAGTCATGGTTGCAAAATTATTTACAGAAGGATGGGAAAGCTGGTAGAAGCCGACCTCGGTGAAGATCAGTTTGGGTTCAGGAGAAATGTAGGAACACGGGAGGCAATACTCACTTTACGGCTTATCCTAGAGGATACATTAAGAAAAGGCAAACCTACATATCTAGCTTTTGTAGATTTTGAGAAGGCTTTTGACAATGTTAATTGGAATAAACTCTTTCAAGTTCTGAAGCAAGCAGGAGTAAAATATGGGGAGCGTAAGGTTATTTACAACTTGTACAAAAACCAGACAGCGGTTGTCAGAGTTGAAGGATATGAAAGGGACGCAGTGGTTGGGAAGGGGGTAAGACTGAGTTGTAGCCTTTCTCCAATGTTATTCAATTTGTACATTGAGGAAGCTATAAAGGAAAGCAAGGAGAAATTTGGAGAAGGAATCAAAGTTCAGGGGGAAGAATTAAAAACATTGCGTTTTGCCGACGACATAATAATTCTGTCAGATACAGCAAAGAACCTGGAAGAGCAGTTGAACGGAATGGACAGTGTGCTGAAAGGTGCATATAAGATGAAGATTAACAAGAGCAAAACTAGGGTAATGGAGTGCAGTCTAAGAAAATCAGCTGATGCTGACGGAGTTAGATTAGATAACGAAACAATAAAGGAGGTAGATGAGTTTTGTTACTTGGGCAGTAAAATAACAAATGATGGTCGCAGTACAGAGGATATAAAATGCAGAATGGCAATGGGTAGAAAAGCGTTCCTAAAAAAGAGAAATTTGTTAACATCGAATATTGATTTACGCCTAAGGAAGTCCTTTATGAAGGCGTTTGTATGGAGTGTTGGCTTGTATGAGAGTGAAACATGGACGATAAACAGTGCGGACAGGAAGAGGATTGAGGCTTTTGAAATGTGGTGCTACAGAAGAATGCTGAAGATTAGGTGGGTGGATCGCGTAACTAATGAGGAGGTACTGAACAGAATTGGGGAGAAAATAAGTTTATGGCATACCTTGACTAAAAGAAGGGATAGATTGACAGGACACATTCTTAGACATCAAGGAATTGTGAATTTAGCGTTGGAGGGAAGTGTGTGGGGTAAAAACCGCAGAGGAAGACCAAGAGATGGATACAGTAAGCAGATTCAAACAGATGTAGGTTGCCGTTCTTATGTGGAGATGATGAGGCTTGCTCAGGATAGGGTATTGTGGAGAGCTGCATTAAACCAGTCTCCGGACTGAAGACCACAACAACAACAACATTACCAAATGAGCTACGCTGACAGCAGAAGTAATAGGTACCTTAATATGTATTTATATTCGCTTGAAAAACTTCAAAGACTATTTCCTCGAGAATTTTTGAGAGTTGAATTGAATGGATTTGGCTGGTTATTATTTTAAGTCTGAACTTTACGCACCATTAATATTTAAAAATCCGATACCCATATTGTCTCCTTTTCGACATTCTGTAAGAATCGTGCCATCGCAGACCATAAAGAATCTTGAACGAATCGTAGGAAAAGATTCACAATTAATTTTGACAACATTGTCAGAGGAGAAAACAGCGATCTATTTGGTATGATCGATACATAAAAAAGTCTTGATCGCAGAAATTAACAGTGTCAATTAACCGGTTTCGACCTGATGTAGGTCATCTTCGGAATTATGAGTAGCCCATGTGCCCAGTGCTGCACTCGGCTGGGCTGGGCTGTTCTGCTGCCAGTAGGTAACTGTTACCTGCAGGTAACAGTTACCTACTGGCAGCAGAACAGCCCAGCCCAGCCGAGTGCAGCACTGGGCAATTCCGAAGATGACCTACATCAGGTCGAAACCGGTTAATTGACACTGTTAATTTCTGCGATCAAGACTTTTTTTTGTATATTGAATGATTCACAATGTTAGATTCCAATGCCATCTATGAGCAGGATGTAGAACGTTTTTGCATTCTGTAAGAATCGTGCCATTGGAGATTATGAAGAATCGTAAAAGAATCGTGAACGAATCGTAGGAATCGATTCACATTATGGGATTGAATCGCAAGAAACGATTCGCGAAAAAGAATCGTGTTGCCCAACTCTACTCTGCCGTCAGGGGTCTTATCGTAGGCCTCAGCGTACGGCTCCTCTTGTGTGCAGGTTGGTGGGGAATGGCTAATAGTGGGGTGAAGCGATGCTTCAGCCAATAGCGTCATTCCACCGCTGTTGAGCGCGTTGTAGAGTCTAATTTGAATTTGTAGAAGTGTTTTCTTCTACAGTGGACGTGTGTTGACAGTTATTTCTGTGCAAAGTGTGGTGTCGCACAAGTATGAAATGCACGCCACGTACTTTCGCCACGCGCCGCCATGCACACACGGCGCGGCGTTCTTACGACGTCAGCCACGAGCGCCCTCTGCTGCAACTCTGCTCGTGGCCACGACTGCTGCATCGGCAACTTGGGATTACGATAGGCACCAGTTAACACTTGGGAATCAAAAATGTTCAAATGTTTGTAATTCTATCGGACCAAACTGCGTGGTCATCAGTCCGTAGCTTACAAACTACTTAAACTAAACTAACCTAAGGACAACACACACACCCATGCCCCAGGGAGGACTCGAACCTCCACGGCGAGCAACCGCGCGCTCCGCAGCGAGACGCTTTAGACCGCTCGGCTACTCCACCGCGGCGGAATCAGAGAGGCACGAGTTAAGATTTGGCTATCGCATAGGCACTAGGAATCATCAGTAGGCAGGCATCTTTCTAAACTATGCATCAACATTCTACTAGTCTGCTGCTCTCCAAGTGAAGTATTGTACCCTTTCTATGAAATATATATCTTATCTAATTGAGTCTAGTGTTTCTAGTTTCTGCTGTCCCACTGGCTGGTCACCTCCGTACCTGCACACGCGTGCGTTCTATTTTTCTGTGTCGGTCTCTCTCTACTCGGCCACCGACACCCAGGACAACAGGCGGAAACGAGACACAAAACAAAGTATTTGTTGTTGTGGTTGACGGATCAGAAATGCGCCAAATGTTGCAGAGAAACAAGTAACATTGCAGTGTTCTGAGTTTGTAACTTCTTCAGAATAGAGTGTAAAGAGACGACTCGTAGACATATGGTGCTCGTCTCAACACTGACAGTAGCCAACTGAAAACACGCAAGGCGTCTGGTGTGGGACTGATAAGTGTACAACGCAGTTGTAAGATAAATGTAGGCGATCTGGACGATTTTTCTAAGGTGGGTAATGAATGTAGGCTGACGCATAGAATTAAAATTTTCATTGTGTGCTTTATCCTATATTCATCATCAATGATAAATCTAGACTACATCTATCTCAGGAACACATAATTTTTTCGATCTACGTATTTGTAAGTAGGCTTTGCGTCGTACATTATTCGAGATGTACAGTGTATAAGGGACGAATAGGTGGCTGTGGACAAATTAGTTTTACGAATGAAAGAGAACGTCGAGTCTAACTGCAGTATATGGACAGCGCTACAAAAATAAGGACATGGGATTTCGACATTGTAAGATAAACAATGGAAGAATTCTTCTTTTCGACAGAAGTGATATTGCGGCTTTGTAAACTGTGTTTTGAAGTAGAATAAAGAGGACCTTGACAATTGCAGATCTTGAGTCTCATGCACAAGGTGCACTGTGCTAAGAGGCGTATTTGAAAACCATGCTATGAAGAATAAACTGGTGGCCAAACGTATGATGGTGCTTCTGTTGCGGGAGGAGAATTAAGTGGCCTGCAAGTTAAGGTCCGTGAAATTGCCTCCAGGCTCTTTTTACTCGCAGCGTTTGAATTTAATTTTGAAGCAGAGCTGCTGTTGTATAAAACCAATAAGGATTTTTTTCTCCACACTGCAGGGTATTCCTACTTTCTGCCACCGGTCTTCCAAACAGCATTTCTGGACAGTATTGTTGGATACACAAATTTCGGCGAACAGTGAAACGAGATGGAACTGTAACGCCAGGATAATATCTCCCATTCAGGAAAAATGAGGTTTTAAATGACATACTTGACAGTCCAGACTCTAGTTCAGCTTCTACAAGAGGAGCCTGTGGTTTCAGAAATAGTCTCCTTTACGTTTCAGTTTTTCTTCTCTCTCCTTTTGAAAGACTGAACTGGTTTTCAACATATTTCAGAAAAACAAAAAGGAAATTACCCACCGTTTTGCAGTGGGTCGAAAAAATTATTTTTCTGACGAAACGCATTAGTGCGGAAAAGTTGCCTACAGTCAGTAGAAGAAATTACGAGATAAAAAACTTAAAATCGATTAATATCTTCCGTTCGCGCATTGTACTTAGATATAATGGTAAATTGAAAAAAAATGCATTCCTTGGAATTGTTTAATGTTAGTTTAAATTTTCAAAATAAACTCGCCTTAGATATTTATGCCATATGTATGGCTGAAATAAGCTAAATAAATTAAATTCAGGGTAATCATATAATATTTTCCGTGCGTGCACTGTCTTCGGAAAACAGAAATTTAGCAATATTCCTCAATTTTCGCTGTACAACTCTTCGCTCAAGAACAGAACGACCCAGAACTCACTACGCGGAGGTGGCTGCACTTCGAGTTCCACCACACCCAACTCACCAACCATCGATTAGATGTGGTATTTACATCATATTTATAACTTGTTTTTACGAAATTCACCCATGGAATATAATTCCTTGGATTACTGCTTTTTTCTGTTACTGTCTGTTATATCTCGTATACATTAAAAGTCTGATTTATTTTTTATTTTTTGAGAAATGAGGCAAAATCGATCTCGACCTAAGAGTTGCTCGGACACCTCTAGCTTCCTGTCCACATACTTCAGATGAAGCTGTCACCAGATTGACACAAGCCCTCCACGGCTTGAGTGTGACATGTAAACTTTTGCATTTCTATGACGAGCTTTGTGTAAGAACTGATTAGTTACTTAAGATCATCTTCTGTTGATTTTTAGCAGCATTTGTGGAGGATAGACCACACAAGAACTCCAATCAATAATTTCAAAGTAATCAGAAGCTTGAAACTTTATCTTCGGTGGTGCGAAACGTCTAACCGTATTCTCCTTTAGGACGGTGTGTCTTGCTTTCACAAGATCCTTCTGTAACCGTGTTCCGAAATATGTTCCCTTTTGTCAACAATCATTGGTAGCAGGACATTTCCTGGGTGGGGAAAGAATGCATTTCGTTGTATTACTCGCTCGACTACTTCAAGTAATTCATTGGATAAATACCTTGATATTTGAATTCCTTGAAAGAAACGTTGTGGTCCGTCAGTTATATATTTGTTCTTTTTTAAAGCAAACCACAAGGCCATGTATGATTTTAAAATGAAGGTCTACAAATTCTTTTATGTTTTCTGACGGATCTGACGAACATGTATTCAACCTAAGAGCTCGATTGCCTGCAGTTAACCGTCTGGAATGGGGTAACAGGCTAGGGTCCGATTTTCCAAAACATCGGTACAAAGCCTGGGATTTAAATTATGGCATTTAAAATGTTGTGAAGATACTGTTGGTCTTTGCTCAACAAACTTCTTTCTATATCAGGAATCTAAGAAGCTATGGGTTCACAGCGAACGACAGGGAGTTTTTCCACAGCAGTTGAGCTGCTGTCAAAAATGTTCAAATGTTTGTATAGCTTATGGGACTTAACTACGGGGTCATCAGTCCCTAAACTTACAAACTACTTATGAACTAGGTAATACTAAGGACGGCACAAATATCTATGCCCGAGGGGGGATTCGGACCCCCGACCGTAGTGGCCGTGCAGACCGTGACTGGAGCGCCTCAGTCCCCTCGGCCACCGCGACCGGCGAGCTGCTGTCCATTAAATATTTCGGCCCTGCAGTTCGACTGTTAATTTGTTGGAAAATATGGCGGAAAGGAAGCTCAACAAAATTCAGGAGGCATACACTCCATGCCGAAGAAATAGACGGTTTATTATACAAACATTTGATTTGTTTCGCTACCGTTGATGCTACTTTAGGGAAAGAGACTTTTTATCCTTGTTTTCTACGAGTGACAAGTTGTATCTCTCTTTAAAACAGCATCTAAGAACACCCTCATGTGTTGGCAGTTTATTTTCGATGAGATCTCGTGGTTCGCCAAAATATAGGGCAATAAAATCCTTCCTACAGTTCGCAATTATCCTTCTGGTGAGTACAGTTGGTGACTCATTTATTATCAGGCCTATCTAAAAAAGGTAGAATACGAAATACACAAACGTAACACAAAACAATACACTGTATTCCACAAAACACAGCACAGACTTACGGCATAAACGTTACACACAGCACCTAAGTGTCTTAACGTTTTCTGTGAGAATGGAAGACGGCCGATGCATGTGTGTTTTTCATGGAGAAAGAGTTTCATATTTGCCCAGCCGTATTGTGCATGGCGGAGGGTACGTTGAAATAAAGCACGCGACCGTTTCACTCGGAAAAATACCCAAGCAGACTCCGCGGTCGCAACGACGTGAGGCAGGGCTGTCCACGTGACCAGGGTGACGTGGCAACTGGAGACGTGGCACGCGCTCTAGCCGCTGGCGTCTACCGCAGCTGCTTAGGAGCACGTGCAGTCTAATGGGGCAGCGCCGCCGCCTACGAGACATGTGAGCGCAACCTAGTCGCGTGGCATGCTACACGTCACGTGTGTACTGCTAATAGTTCGCCCAAGTCTCTGCCTTAGATGTGCGGTTGTCTCTTTATCCAACAACATGAGAAACGATTGCAACCAGCATTACTCATTTCTGTTAATCTAGCTGATTTCCAGTCTCAACAGTGTTGAGTACTGCAACAAGAAAACTCAAAATTAATTGTGTGAAATAGCAGACCGATAAAAAAGTTGGTACTTATTTAATTAAAATTCAAAAGTTTGTAAATCTAAGGGACGAAACTACTTTGATTATCGGTTCATAGACTTACAAGCTACTTAAAATAACTTACAGTAAGGAAAAAACACACACATACATGCATACATGCCCGAGGGAGGACTAACCTCCGGCGGGAATGGGCGTTCAGTTCATAGCATGACGCCTTAGACCACGCGGACATTCAGCGTGGCTTACTGGTATGCCTTATATTTACCTCATTATAGAGACAATTTTGTAAACGTGTTGAATAACATATTCAATGCGCACTTGACAACGAAACGACGAATCACCTATTCCGTCCTTTTTTGCACTATTTTGTTCCCCTCCACCACCCCCCACCCCCCACCCCCAAGGAATGTTGCCAAAGAATGAAAAATTAAATGAAAAGAAACATAAAGTAATAAAAGACTGAATCATGTGAGGTAGGTGTTCGAGGATGGATGGGGAGTCATCGTGGTCACGCCTCAGGATCGACCCCTGCTCACTTAGTCCTCATCAGCCTGAACCTGGCTGCCTCCATTCCTGCTTCCTGCGTTTTTGTCTCCATAGTCCCAAGAAGATAAAAAACTGTCGAACTACAACTGAAAAGATCGTGGGTTCGATCCCCTGTCATTCCTAGGAAATTCTATCTTTTAATTATGACGTGTTTCATATCTGGGAATTTTGCGAGCATTAGAAACACTAAGTTACAGCTTGGTAAGGAATCCGCATTTAACTGTTGTGATATTCCTGGCCTGTGGCCACTTCATATTTCTGGCCGCTGGCCGTTTCTTTGCTAACATCGTACGTGTCTTAAACGCGGAAGAAAGACAGAAGTGCAGCATATGTTGACATGTGGGGTGGGGAGCAGTAGCATATGGCACAGTAGGTGCTGGTTCCCATGGGAAAGCCCGCCTATGTTACTGGTGCTCTCCTAGCATTGACTGCTGCATTTCACGTCACGTGATTTCTTTTGAAATTAGTTTTGTTTATTATATGCTAAATATTAATTATTCGGAGGTGAGAATTTGTAATAAATATCTGTAAAGGTCAGGCTAGATTTTGACAGTTTAAAAATTTTAAGGTGCCTTCTCTTACTGTAACAAGAGAAGAGCGATTTGCGGAAGGCGCGCGACGGCCCTGTTTTGGCGCGAAATAGAGCGTCAGGTGCCCTCTCGCAACGCGCCGCAGTTTCAGTCTCGAGCTGACCACTACACGCGCAGAACCGCGCCGGTCATGAGTAAAGTTTTGCGTAATTGTGATAACAATGAACAACATGAACTACGGGCAGCATAGGCCGTACCGTATTAACAATAGTTGTTCATATTTTATTATTTATTTAATAAATGGCATCCCTGTCAATTAAAAATCTCGCGAGTCGCTTCTTATGCTTCCATCCAACAGAACTAATTTTAGCCTCACTTGTATGCTGTAGAAGAACCAACGACTTGTGTGCTGTCTTCTGCGCTGGGGACACAACTATAGAAGACAACAGGTTAGTCAGAACTCTATGCTTTCCATAAAGACTTGGACAGCAACTACGGCACCTCGTGGGTACTGTAGGGCGGTACAAACGCACACTGCTACGCAACAGTATCCGCAAGGATGTGGGGGTTTTAGGGGACTTGTGGGAGGAAGCAGTACTAACTTCTCCGTCCGCAAATAAAACACTAGGAAGCTTGTATTGTACGTCCCTCTGTAAGTGGCATTTCAAAGGTCTGAAAGGGAAGTGGCAGACCACCTCTATAGCTCCATGTCTGGTACAGCGCTTTTGTGTTCAAAGCAAACTTCGAATTTTTTATTTCTGTACTTTCAGTGGTTTGCTGTACCTAAGTATGCATATCTCTTTTATAATTCAATGCACGTAACGTAATCTCAAATCCTGTGTACTTAAAAAGAACTTGGGCTAAGAAAGAAACTACAGAATGTATCTGTAATAATTAGTGTGAACTATCACATGGCCGTTATTCACGTCACAATTAAATTAACGAATATTTGTGTCATCGACAGTAACATACGGAAAGTACATTCTACACCTTCTTGCCCTACGTAATTCGTAGTTACATGTACACCACCCCTTAGCACGTCTGTGAACGGTACTGGCGGTACAGCCGTACTGTTGACAAATCAACGCAGCCAGTTAAATACTGTGTGTGTGTGTGTGTGTGTGTTAGTGACCAGCTGCTGATTCATAATAACTATAAATGTTCTCATGTCGCGAAAAATTTATAAGCGTTGAGAGGTACACCTGTAAATATATAATATTCTCTGCAATTTTTTTTTATAAACAAGTCTTTTTCTAAGTTACAGGAATAGTAATCATTATATGTGATCGTCGTAGCAGAATATATCTTCTGTTTGGAATTTTTCTTCTTCTGTATGACGTTATTTGTGTCACGTAATGCACTCAGGAACATTACTATTGTGTGTAAATACGGCAAGAATAGTAGATGCAGCAAAAGCGGCCGTGGCGGAGGGGGGCGGGGGAGAGCAGCGGAGCTATTCGAGCTGAGGCGAGACTCCGAGTGAAGGATCATGTTCCATTACTCGTGTGCTCGGCGTCCGGACAGCAACTACTGAAACGAGCTATCATATATGCCCGGACAGGTTCGTGTCCGTTCAGCCTTTGACCGGGCGAGTCGTAACCGGTCTAATATTGCGCGCTGCAGCACTTAGCTAAGAGGCGGCCCATTGTAGCCAAACCAGCTGTTAACGCGACCCAGACTACGGCCCTCGCCTCACAACACAGCTATAGGACAGTCACTGATTCTCATAGTGTGCGCGATGACTCTGACTGTTTTGGATAAAGAAGGAAGAGGAGGGCGAGGAGAAAGGTATGATTCCACCCCCTACTAACACATGATCCGAACTGTGTGCAGTTCGTTCTCTATATGACAGTCTTTACAAGGATACACTGTTTTCTTTGTTAATTTCTAACAAGCCAGTCTCCTCGATTGATGAGCTCTGGGTTATTTTGAAACCACATCTTATCGTCCAAGAAAATGTTCAAATGTTTGTACAAAAAAAAAATGTTCAAATGTTTTTTCAGCTTATGGGACTTAACTACGGGGTCATCAGTCCCTAAACTTACAAACTACTTATGAACTACCTTATACTGAAGACGGCACAAATATCCATGCCCGAGGGGGATTCGAACCCCCGACCGTAGTGGCCGTGCAGACCGTGACTGAAGCGCCTCAGTCTCCTCGGTCACCGTGGCCGGCAACGTTTGTACAGCTTATGGGACTTGACTACGGGGTCATCAGTCCCGAAACTTACAAACTACTTATGACCTAGCTAACACTAAGGACGGCACAAATATCCATGCCCGAGGGGGGATTCGTACCCCCGATCGTAGTGGCCGTGCAGACCGTGACTGGCGCGCCGCAGTCCCCTCGGCCAACGCGGCCGGCTATCGTCCAAGAAACCAATATCAGAAGATGCATTTCTGTTGAGGAGAGTATTGCCATGAATGTAAGGCAAGAAGAAAAAGAAATAACATACTCCAGCATATGAAATGTTTACTGTTTTTTCTTTCCTGGTCTTGGAGTCAAACAATCTGATTTGTTACGTGTAATCGGCAATGTGCTGAAAAATATACAATGATGTGATAGAGCAGGACTCTGAGACAGAAGAAGAAAAGGACCGTCAAGTGATGTTTGTTCCTGGGACAGTGATACCGATAATTTAGTAAAGACAATAATTTAAGCAATTATATATTTTTGACGGCGTTCCAGAATTCAATGAATGAATGAAATCGCAATTTGAGATCAGTTATGGCGTCACTGTACTAGGTTTAAATGGAATAAAAAAGTGCGGCGAATGAAAATTTGTGCCCGGCCGAGATTAGAACCCGGGGTCTTCTGCTTACTAGGGTCATAAATTTGGTATTCCATCTAAACCTAGTACAGTGAAGCCATAACTCATCGCAAATTGTGATTTATTTCATTCATTGAACGCTGTAACGTCGTTAAAAATATATAATTGTATACAAGCTGAGGCTGGGCTCCTGACGACAATTAATTGTATCTCGATACCTCATGGTCTATTCTCCCTGATGCGGCAATACAGTATTGTGGCTGCGAGTATTACGGAACAAATAAGCTGTGGTATAGGAAAGAGACAGCGTGGCGAATGGAGATTTGGGTGTGGCGGAAGACGTGCAGGGAAGAGTCCTCTGCCGTGGGGCTGGTCGCTGTGTCCTCGGTGGCGTCTGCCGGCGGACGGCGAGGAGGAAGGTAGTGCCGTGCTGTACGCTGCGCTGACGCTGTTTACGAGTGGTGAGTCGCTGCGCTTGCTGTAGCGGTATTCGTTGTGCTGCACAGGAAATGAGAACGATTTCGTAATGACGCAACCGGTTGTAAAGGATAGGAAAGATACCCTGAGGTTCACGTTTGATAAGAACTTGCCCCGACCAAAATCGTTCGAAATTGAGGAATGGTTAGAGAATGAATTTAAACTAGGTCTAGATGACATAATTGGGATCCATTTGTCGATTGTAAGCACCATGGTTTTCGTGAAATTAGCTCGATCTGATTTATGCTCGAAAATTGTCGAATCTTGTGGAGGCGAGACAGTTTAAATACAGTGACGGAAAAGTTGGCACTGTTTACGTTTCTCATGCTGGCTTTGGAATACGGACAGTTCGAATATTTGAACTTCCCTTTGAAATAACCAGTGAAGAGATCGACGACGTGATTTCTAAGTATGGCAGAGTTATTACTAACGTTGGCGAGAGATGGTCCAATGCCCATAAATTTCCGGTTCTAAACGGGGTCCGCCAATTGAAAGTTGATCTACGGAGACACATTCCATCGTACATTGAGGTTTGTGGTTACCGTGCGATAGTTATGTACGATGACCAGCCTAAGACGTGTGCAGCTTGTGGCAAAACAGGCCACGTGCGAGCCGAGTGCCTGCAGCGGCGCGTGGCGCATCTGCCCGCCGGCGAGGCAGACAGGCCCCCCGTGTTGACATCCATGCCCGTGACGTACGCCGCCGCGGCGCGCAGACCAGGTGCTACAACTGCGGCCCCCGAAGTCAGCACGTTTTATGAAGTACCTGAGTCAGATAACATTTTGGAGACTGTAAAAACCTCACAACAGAACCCCTCTACGCACATTGAAACTCCAACATCTGCTGTAGTCATGGAGGAACAGGTTTCAGATTTAATAATGGACACTAGCCCAACGACAGTGGTGACTCAAGAAAATCGTCAGGAAGAAGAAGCTACTGCTGCTACTCAGACGCCACCGAGTGCAGAGCTGAATATTAATCTGACGGAATTGACCGGCGAGAAAGACACAAATCTAGAGCTTTCAACCAAAAAAGCCAAAGACCATGTTCAAGAAACAACTGTCACTATAAAAGAAAGTGGAGCTTCTCCACAACAAAGTCCTACAAGAAGAAATAAGAAGAGGAGACTTGCTGCTAAGAATGCTGAAGAACTAGCATGTCCCTTGCGGGAAAAAGCTAAGGAGATCAGCAAGAAGCAACGTGAGGGATCACTGAAGACTTCAGTTGCGAGCACGCAGCAATCCGAACTAGTGAAAGCTGAAAAACGTTCATTGTGTCTTATCCCACC
Organism: Locusta migratoria; assembly: GCA_026315105.1. NCBI lineage: Eukaryota > Metazoa > Arthropoda > Insecta > Orthoptera > Acrididae > Locusta > Locusta migratoria. Next base: position 395,121,849 of record CM048755.1, read on the forward strand.
GGACCATCTGCCACAAGGAAAAGTGAAGCAGAAACCCCCTCGCGGTGTAAAAGTTTCTTCCGAAACACGAGATTCGAACGCAGACACCCTGAAGAGCAACCAGCACAGAAGCTGGGCAGAGGAATTCAATGAAAAGAATGCAGATGAAGAAATGGCGGATCTTGTTACAACCGCGAAGCCCCTTGATCAACAGGAAGATGAACTGAACATGATGGATAGAACTTCCTTGGAACAGATGAGTGGAACAGGAGATGTCTCTGACAGTACTTCATATGACGAATTTTAATATAAACGAGTAACAATATGAACGCAACACAAGCTTTCAAAGTCGCCACGCTGAATATCAATAATTTACGCTCCTCCATCCGTCTCCAACACGTGAAAGATTTTGCGTACGCAGCCGAAATTGACATACTACTTTTGCAGGAAGTATCAGATATCAATCTAGATACGATACAGGGCTATAATGTAATCACCAACCCGGGCAACGGCGCAGAACTAGGAACCGCAATTCTAACGAAAGAAGGCATTCGTGTCGCAGAAATAGAAAAACTTGTAAGCAGTAGAGGAATTGCGGCAACTATCAACAACACGCGTATTATCAATGTGTACGCACCATCCGGAAATAATAACAGGCGTGCGAGAGCGGAATTTTATAGAAGTGACATCGTTCCTCTCTTCCGTAACCATAAAGACCATATTATCCTAGCCGGTGACTTCAATTGTGTTCTTAGTCCTAAAGATCAGATACCAAACTGCAATAAATCCGTCGAACTGGAGCATATAGTACATCAACTGAAATTAACCGACACCTGGGAACAGACCCACGGTGCGGCGCCTGGGTTTACTTACTTTACAAGTCATTCAGCCAGCAGGCTTGATAGAATTTATGTATCAGCTGCTATGAAGGACCACATTCTCCAGTCTGAAGTGTGGCCCACCTGCTTCTCTGATCATGCGGCTTACATCACAACAATTAATTTGCAAAAACAAGAGACTTACCGAGCTAGAGGCTTATGGAAACTCAACATTTCACATCTGCAAGATGAGGAATGTCGCGTGGTGATCACCAATGTCTGGCAACAATGTGAGATCAGAATACCGTCATACAGCTCGATCACAGCTTGGTGGCTGCAGTGTGCGAAGCCAAAGATACGAAAAGCGCTGATGGAATACTCACGACAGAGGAACTTTTGGTATAAAAAAACGACTGAATTTTATTTTCAATGTCTTAGGGATTTGTACACCATGGATGAACAAATGATAGACAATTACTCAAGGATTCAGAAAATCAAAGCAAAAATTTTAGCTCTAAAACGGAAGCAAGCGGAAGGTTTTAAAATACGGTCTAGAGTGCAGAATAATATAGACGAGGAAGAACCGTCAATATTCCACGTTATGCGTGAAAACAAGAGAGGGAGTAGAAAAATCCTGACAGAACTTAAGTTACCTCATGGAAAAACTCTTACGAAACAAAATGAAATTAAAGATGCAATTCATAACTACTTATCGGAACTAATGTCACATAAACCCACTGATGAAAATATGCAGGATGAGCTGACGAGGAACATAACAGGCAGACTCACTGTGGAGGAACGAGGACATCTCACAACGGATATAGAAGAGGACGAGCTGAAAGATGCAATAGCGCGGAGTCCTAAAAATAAATCCCCAGGACCTGATGGGATCCCCATAGAATTTTACCAAGTGTTCTGGCCTATACTGAAGAGCAAATTACTACGTATATGTAACGAACTTCTGACCGGCAATGTCGACATCCCAAAAGAATTCCCAGAGGGCGTTATAGTCCTAATTCCTAAGAACTCAACAAGCAAAGGAATTGAAAATTTACGTCCGATCACACTATTGAATAGTGACTATAAAATTTTCGCACGCATTCTGGCAAGAAGAATGAAATTGATCATGAATTCAATAACTGGCCAGTACCAAAAATTTGTCGGTAAAGATAGAAGTATCTTACAAAATATATGCGAATACCGCGATATCATATCAACTGCGGAAGTCTGTCAAATAAAGTGTGCAATATTGTCGTTAGACTTTGAGAAGGCATTTGACAGAGTTAATCATCAATACCTTCTTAATACCATGAAAGTACTGGGGTTCTCTCCGGGTTTCCTGCGGATAATTGAACAAATATTACGTAATAGCGTAGCACGTATAATGATAAATGGACAATTAAGCCAACCGATTATGATGGATTCCTCTGTAAGACAAGGATGTCCCATGTCAATGGCGTTATTTGCCATTGCGATCGAACCTCTGTTTTCCACGCTTACACAACAACTACAAGGACTGCAGATAAATAGCCAGAAAATAGTATGTAACGCGTATGCAGATGAAGTTGGCTTTCTGGTTATGAAAGAGCAAGAAGTGGCGCAAGCTCTGCAGATTGTGCACAAATATGAACTGGCATCCGGAGCGAAGCTAAACAAAAGGAAGTCGGGCATTATGAATACAGGTAAAGGGAAATGTACGCGAAGCCTAGAACAGTTACCAGAAGTAGATCAACTCAAGTGCTTAGGAATTGAATTCAGGAATAATATCCATCGTACTATCGCTATAAACTATAGACAACTACTTGCTAAAATACGTGCAGTTATTCAAGAAAACAGACTGAGGCACCTTGACGAACTTCAAAAAACCACTCTTGTTAATGTATATATGACGTCGAAACTTAATTATGTTGCACAAGCCTTTCCCGTACCGCACGGCATCGCCAACAGAATCATGTCAGCATTGGGGAACTTTGTCAGCCAAGGCAATATTTTTAAAGTGAAGTTCAGCACACTCACACTTCCTACACAGAAAGGTGGACTGAACCTCACAGATGTCAACTATAAGTTAAGATCTTTGTATGTGTGCAAGACGTACAAACTATGGAAAACGTCGCCCAACAGCCTCACGGCCCAGCTGCTGAATGAAATAGTTCCAGTCAGCATACAACCTCCAATTGATGTACATCACATTCCGATTGGCTTTTATCATCTTAGACACTTTTTAGTCGAATGTAGCTATATATCTTCGAAAATAACAGGACAGAAGATGATGATCGTGAAGGAAGTTTACAAGGAACTCATGAAACACAAGGAAAATAATGCCATCTAACAAAAATATCCTGTTTATGACTGGCCGACAATTTGGAAAAATATTCACGACCCCAACATTCCTTCTAAAGTAAGAGCCACATGGTACAAAGCTGTAAACCGGAAAATAACAACTAACGACAAACTTCATGCCATACATCTCGTCAACTCTCCCTTGTGTACATCATGCCATCTTACTGATACAGAAGAACACAGGCTGGTATGTGACAGTGTCAAGGACATTTGGCAGTTGGTCACACAGAAACTAGCGACGATCAATAGGACGACGCCTAATGTCTACAAACCATCAGACTTTTTGACCCCACAGGCCAATCCTTACCCCAAGACCAAACGAAATACCGTCAATTGGATAATAGGACACACAGTGCACTACATCATGACGTACGATAACAAGAGCAAGGAAGATTACTGGCTCTACATCACGACCCAGCACCATACACTAACTCGAAGAAAAAATTACAAAAAGCATTATGCATGTTTTCTGAGAAGAACAATCATCTGAAACGCTGACTGTAACAAGACATTTTTAATGAATAATTTAGCGCTGCAATTTTCGGCCGGTTGCGTAATCGGAGTTAAGAGAAGCCCGTTTTGCAATAAATATTGATTAGATGAGAGGATGAACATTTTGAATTCGATTATCAACGGTAAAATATAAAACAAATTTCGACGAGACGAACTCCGAGGGCATACATCGTGCTGAAAAAGGGACGCCTGTATAGAATGATGATTGATTTATCAGCCTTCATCAAGACCCCTTTATTTCCAGCTCATGTGCACTCATAGAAGTTCAGGAGGAAGGAGAAGAATCAGTTTTTATTTATTTATTTTAGGTCCTGTTTGTATTTAATTTGGCTTTCGCAGAAGAACATTAAAAACAAAAACTTCGAAGAAGAAGTTTCAATTTGGTTTCATAAAAACGTTTTCTTTCACAGACTCTAGAAGGAGTCCTCGCGACAATTTAACTCTTTTATAAGAAGTAATTTTATTTGTCTCTAAAGAAGAAATTAGTTTTTTCCTTTTAGGAATACAAAAAAAAGAAAAAAAAGGTGGCGGAGTGGTCAACGCGTCAGCCTAGTAAGCAGGAGAGCCCGGTTTCGAATCCCGACCGGGAAAAAATTTTCATTCGCCGTACTTTGGTATTACATCTAAACCTAGTACAGTGAACCAATAACTGATCGCAAATTGCGATTTATTTCATAATTTAAGCCGTCGATGCTGTTATTTTTAATCAAGTTGACCAGTCTTAACCACCATATCGTTGAAAGAATGCTCGTATTCATTATAGTGAAAATTAAAAGTTCCACGTAGCCCTATCTTAGCTATTCTCAAATAAAGAACACTCATATGAAACTGTTCTACCAAGAGCCGACAGCAGAAAGGATCAAACTAATTCAACTGACTGCGTGTTTCACTGCATCTTACCAGAATATTTATTTCACTGAAAATAAAAATACATAAAATTGTAAATAAAATACAAGAAGTGTTTGTGTGTTTCGATTTATAAAATTACTAATTAACCTTAACATTACAGACTTTAATATTACATCGACAGCATGGTCATTAGCGTCAGATCTCACGTTGAATTTTTGAATAATGATTGAGTGGGAAATCGGCCGTGCCCTCTCAAAGAAACCATCCCTGCATTTCCCTGGAGCAATTTAAGAAAATCACAGAAAACGTGATTCTGGGTGGCCGGAGGTTTATATGAACCACCGTCCTCCCGAATTCGAGTCCACTGTGTTAACACTGCGCCATCTCGATCGTTTGGGATAAGGATAGGGAAGGGAAACAGCAGTGCCCTTTCAAAGAAACCATCCCGGCATTTGCCTGGAGTGATTTAGGAAAATCACGTAAAACCTAATCTCGAAGGCTGAATGTGGATTTGACCCACCGAATTCCAAAATCCGAGACCCGTGCGGTACCACTGTACCACTTCGCTCGGTTATTCATCACAGAAGAAGTGAAATTGTTCCACATAAGAAATAGCAAAAGTTAATTTTGTTGAAAATGGTTAATGAAGACCATAGATGAGCAGTTAGAGCGAACAGACTGAGATGGTGGGGTCATGTCACATGCATGGGAGAAGCAAGGTTACCTAAGAGACTCATGAGCTCGTCAGTGGAGGGTAAGAGGAGTCGAGGTACACCAAGAAGAAAGTACTTAGATACGGTGCAGAATGATTTTGAAGTAAAAGGCATAACATCAGACGAGGCATCAATGTTAGCATTGAATAGGGGTTCATGGAGGAATTTTATTAGAGATACTATGCTCCAGACTGAACGCTGAAAGGCATAATCAGTCTCTAATGATGATGATGATGATGGTTCTAAGCTATGCAAATGAAATTCTTATTTGTAATTTTCTGCTCTTCCTACGGCCGCATGTCATAGCTGGCGTTGTAAACCCTGCACACTGCTTTAAATGCCTCTTCTTTCTTGTTTCTATCAGAGTAATCCACTTTGGAAAAATCCCGAATAGTTGCTCTTGCCTGAATTTCATGTGTAAATTGTTCAGCATCAAACACGGAAGATGATTCCTACAGGTTTTTTTATGCATACAAAAACCTTCAAGCTGAGAAGAATAGAAACAAATAATGGACTCAGAGAATCAACTGTTCGGATAACAGGTTCTCGTCTGCATGCACGCCATGAAACGCGAGTAGCAGCAACGTCACTGAAAGAGAAGGCGTCGTTTGACGTCAGCAAAGCTAGTGTACACGTGTGACAAGACGGTAGGGTATGGTGGGGGGGGGGGGGTGCTCTATCGGGCAGCCATTCAGCAGCTCGATCGCGGCCTACTCTGAGTGACGTCAAACGATAACGCCGCGCCCTTCTCTATCGGTACTGTTGGTAGCAGGCAATTCGCTTGACAGCCGGCGTGTCAGCTGCAAAGAGCCGAAACAGCCGTTCACGCGCACCGCTCCAACGATTGACAACGTGTAAAGTTGGCTCACTGCAAACGGCTCTCAGCGTCCTACACAGAAGGGCCGGTAGATTCAGAGCCAGCGTGCGCTGGTAGCCCTAACTTCTGCGCTCGCTCCAGCTGATCCCCTGCGCGTTCACATGCTTAATTATATTACTAACACCCAAACCTTCAGATGTCAGACACTCATATCCACACCAAACGTTGTATATCGATAGAGTATCAACCGAAACATTTCTATAATTCCTGATTTTTGCTGCCGTCCAGTAGAACGTGCGTAAATTATAAGTAACATCAAACCTACGGATTCGAGAAAAGCGTGTCTGTGAGGGGCAATCAAGCCACGCCACCGTGGGTTAGTTGGTATGAGCCGGGCGCCGTGGCTCAGCACGCCCGGTCAGAGGGCTCCACGCTCTCTGTAATAAAAAAGCTGAGCCAATAGCACCCCGAACAAGAACGAACACTAACAATCACCATCCGCAACGAAGAAAACTAGCCATTAAAAAAAAAAAAAAAAAAAAAAAAAAAAAAAAAAAAAAAAAAAGGTAGAGCGTTAGCTTGTGGTGCAGAAGCTCCTGAGTTCAAGCCCCACCTCGCTTTAACACTTTTTTCATTGTTTAAACTACAGTACGTTGGAAATTGTTAAAAGGGGCAACGTGTTCCTCATATGTAAAAGGACTGTTTCGATTTTGTAGCAATGTGTTATTGGCAGTTTACTCTTGCTTCGTTTTATTTGAAAGTAGGAAACCTGTACAGTGTTATTACTTTAATTACGCTTATTGTTTTTAACATTACTATTTTTTGTTATTGTTATTACTATTATTACTATTAATACAGCTGTATGTGTGATGTAGTTTTATTTTTATTTTTTTTTTCAATTTCAATTTTTTTATTATTTTTTTTTTTATTAATATGTTCTGATTATGTTCGTTTATTCTGTGAAACTACGAATAAACCCTACAGATTAGCTACTTTCAAATAAAACGAAGCAAGAGTAAAGTGCCAATAACACATTGCTACAAAATGGAAACAGTCCTTTTACATATGAGGAACACGTTGCCCCTTTTAACAATTTCCAACGTACTGTAGTTTAAACAATAAAAAAATTTAATGCCTAGGTGGGGGTTTGAACCCAGGACCCTCTGCAAGACAATTTAATGCTCTACTTACTAACCCATGGAAGCGCAACGTTATTATCCCTCACAGACACGCCTTTTCTCTATTCCGTAGGTTAGTTGTTACTTATTATTATAGTTTATACACGTTCTACTGGACGACAGCACAAATCATGGATTATATAGAAGTTTCGGTTGATACTCTATCGATATACAACGTTTGGTACGGATCTGAGTGTCTGACATCTGAAGGTTTGGGTGTAAGCTACAAACGCTTAAAAATGTGAAATATATTGTGGAAATTAAATCCGTTCCGACAGCATTAAGGATTTATTTAAAAATGCAGAACTGATTTCGCGTCCTGCAGACGCATCATCAACTGCTGCATAAGGTGTAAAAAAATCAAAGGTCTTACAAGAGCATCTTTAGAGAATTTAATAAATACGATGAATTGCTAAACTTAAAATGGAATGATAAAAACTATGGCAAGCGTACTCACTATAAAATTAAAAAGATACATGTCTGTGCCTATTACCCATTTCCCAGCGTTCATGTTAGACGGTTAAAATATTGAAAGCTACCTAAAGTTCACGTTCTCGTTAAAATTGATTAAAAAGTTGAACGATATTACGGTAGTCATATTTAAAAAATGTTCAAATGTTTGTAGAGTTTATGGGACTTAACTACGGGGTCATCAGTCCCTAAACTTACAAACTACTTACGAACTAGCTTATACTAAAGACGGCACAAACATCCATGCCCGAGGGGGGATTCGAACCCCCGACAGCAGCGGCCGTGCAGACCGTCACAGACACGCCGCAGACCGTTCGGCTACTGCGGTCGGCTAGTCATATTTAAAATGTACTAATGGTGGAGGGCGCGCAAAACCTATGAGAAGAAAACAACATTTGACAATTACCTGGGAATTACACCGTAATAGATGCACGACGCGAAAAAGGATCATATTTGAGCGGAAGAAGTAAGGTTTCTTACTGTGCCATGAGTAACTGGTGCCACTGGCCGAAGTAGTACTGGCCGTTCAATGGTGCGGACGTACCGTCTCTATAACATGGCTCGAAGGGGAGTGTGGCTGTAATGTGCTAAAATCATTTTGCTTTTGTTTTCCTAGAATTAGGGTCCAATCTTAAAAGACGAAAATAAATGTTTTAGTGAAACCACACACTCTTATGATACGAATATGGTGTAAATACCAATCCCAGCAATTTACATAACAAACATGTTCAAATGTTTATAAGTGTATGGTAATTAACTACTGTGGTTATCAGTACCTACTTTGAAAAACGACGTAAACTAACTTAAACTAACCTACGGACAACACACACACACACACACACACACACACACACACACACACACACACACACATGACTGTGTGAGGACTCGAACTTCTGACGGGGACCAACAGCGCTTTCCGCAGCGAGGCGCCTTACAGCGCTCGTCCGTCCAACCGGGACTTACATAACAACGCTGGTAAAACTAATGTATAAGAATTTAGTCAATTTGAAGGCTCTCGTCTACACTACTGGCCATTAAAATTGCTACGCCAAGAAGAAATGCAGATGATAAACGGGTATTCATTGGACAAATATATTATACTATAACTGTCATGTGATTACATTTTCAAGCAATTTTGGCGTATAGATCCTGAGAAATCAGTACCCAGAACAACCACCTCTGACCGTAATAACGGCCTTGATACGCTTGGGCATTGAGTCAAACAGTGCTTGAATGGTGTGTATAGATACAGAAGCCCATGCAGCTTCAACACGATACCACAGTTCATCAAGAGTAGTGACTGGCGTATTGCGACGAGCCAGTTGCTCGGCCACCACTGGCCTGACGTATCCAGTTAATGAGATATCTGGAGAATGTGCTGGCCAGAGCGGCAGTCGAACATTTTCCCTATCCGCAAAGGCCCGTAGAGGACGTGCAACATGCGGTCGTGCATTATCCTGCTGAAATTTAGGGTTTCGCAGGGATCGAATGAAGGGTAGAGCCACAGGTCGTAACACATCTGAAATGTAACGGCCACTGTTCAAAGTGCCATCGATGCGAACAAGAGGTGACTAAGACATGTAACCAATGGCACCCCATACCATCACACCGTGTGATACGCCAGTATGGCGATGACGAATAGACGCTTCCAAAGTGCGTTCACCGCGATGTCGCCAAACACGGATGCGACCATCATGATGCTGTAAACAGAAGTTGGATTCATCCGAAAAAATGACGGTTTGCCATTCGTGCACTCAGGTTCGTGTTTGCATACACCATCAAATGTTCAAATGTTTGTAAAGTCTATGGGACTTAACTACGGTGTCATCAGTCCCTAAACTTACAAACTACTTATGAACCACTTACGAACTAGGACGGCACAAATATCCATGCCCGAGGGGGGATTCGAACCCCCGACCGTAGTGGCCGTGCAGACCGTGACTGAAGCGCCTCAGTCCCCGCGGCCACCGCGGCCGGCGCATACACCATCGCAGGCTCTAGTGTCTGTGATGCAGAGTCAAAGGTAACCGCAACCATGGTCTTCGAGCTGATAGTCCATGCTGCTGCAAACTTCGTCCAACTGTTCGTGCAAATGGCGGTTGTTTTGCAAACGTACCCATCTGTTGACTCAGGGATCGAGACGTGGCTGCACGATCCGTTACTGCCATGCGGATAAGATGCCTCTCATCTCGATTGCAAGTGATACGAGGCCGTTGGGATCCAGCACGGCGTTCCGTATTGCCCTCCTGAACACACCGATTCCATATTCTGCTAACAGTCATTGGATCGCGACCAACGCGGGCAGCAATGTCGCGATACGATAAACTGCAATCGCGGTTGCCTACAATCCGACCTTTATCAAAGTCGGAAACGTGATGGTATGCATTATTTTCTCCTTACATGAGTCATCACAATGTTTCACCAGGTAACACCGGTCAACTGCTGTTGGTGTATGAGAAATCGGTTGGAAACTTTCCTCATGTCAGCGCGTTGTAGGTGTCGCCACCGGAGCCAACCTTTTGTGAATGCTCTGAAAAGCTAATCATTTCCATATCACAGCATCGTCTTCCTGTTGGTTAAATTTCGCGTCTGTAGCATGTCATCTTTGTGGTGTAGCAATTTTAATGGCCAGGAGTGTAGTATAGCGCCAAACTAATTGCAATGGACTCAATGCGTTGTAATAACCTCGATACCACGAGATCAAGTAGCAGAACATGGAAAAAAAAGAATAGAAAATAAATTGTGTGGCGAAATGCTAAAAATTTTTAAATAAACTGGAAAAGGTGTTCTGTAGGAGTGAACAACCTATTTGAATAATCAAAATTTGACAACAGGCTCTTGTGTCGAAGGTCTGTCTGCGCATTTATGGTAAAAACAGGGGATTCCTTACCGCACGGTATACTTGTGCCTCTTCTAAAATGCTGAGGGTGTTGCCCTTGTTAATGAGATGCAGTATCTGTATGTTACTTAGAATATCTCATATATGATGTCCCGTTTCACACAGATGCACCTGTATCACTGATTTAGAGTTGCTGTTTTCGATATGCTCTTTAAAGCGAGTTCTAAAGTTCCTTCCAGTCTAGACTATGTATTTAGTTTCACAATCTCCACATGTTGTGCTATGTAACCCTGATGACATAAGATTATCTAGTTCAGCTGTCTCTCCGTACCTATACCTTTGTCCATGATTCTTTGGGATGTAGAAACCCGGAGCTATATCTTTAGAAACAAAATATTTATTAACTCTGTTGAAAATTGTACCAAGGTAAAGTACCCTATGGGAGGTGTTATCTGCAAACGCTCCATTTGATGGAATAAGGGTGATCAACTCCGCAGACGACAGTGAGACACGCGTAGTATTACACTTGGCATTCAGTTTTTGTACTACGTCGCTACTGATGTAACATGCTTAATTAAACATATCCTGGTAACTGATGTATTCATTATGAACCCCTTGGAGTTCATTGCTGTGAAATGGTAGCTACGATCACTACTTTCTTAAAGGAAAAAGTTATCTCGGCTCCAGATGGTACTACAAAAATATTTTTATTTTTTTTATTTTGTGAAAATGCGGCAGCAATTTATTTATCGAAAATTTTTGAATGTTATAGAAATTGAGAGTCAATTAACCCCAAAGAACAAGTCCTCTGATGTTGTTTTTGCTCCTTACAATTAACAAAATCTTAAAAATTATTTTATGAGCTTGGTACTACAACCAATTTTGAAGAAAATTAACATAAAACCATTATTGTAGTTCGATACCCTGACAAGATCTGCCCGAAAAGCTATTTTCTCCAAAGAAATTATATGTTTTTGAATATAATTAAAACTTTTTTAATTATTAATACAAGAATTCTTCTGTTTTACATATTGCGGGATACGTAAGATGTGCTTACTGCAAATAACAAATTTGAAAACGTCACCGTTATCGAATTAAGGAGAATTGCGTTTTTTTAAGAATATGTGAATACTTCTTCGATGTACAGTGTGACGAAACGTAACAAAGTAATCGTTACTTATAAAAAAGTAAAATAGCATTTAATATTTTTCGATAAGAGCTATAATGTTTTACATTATTAAGAAAAACTTATTACATTTTTAATTTCCGCTTTTTGTGGCCATGTTCGTCATATTGGATCGCGTTTGATGAAACAGAAATTACATTTAAAATTTAATTTCTTATCCGCGCATATTTTTTGATCTCAGATAATAATTTGTACAGTCGCTTTTGTTCATTGCTTGGAGTATGTGGCGGAGGGACGTCTCAGTATGTGGTGGTTGTGACATACGGTTTACTGGACCGCACTGTTTGATAGAACACATGTTACAACATGACAAGAGAGCAGCTGCCAATTTACTAGTTGATGTGCCGTTTATTTCCGCAGGCAAATAAACGATTGACGTACGAGCTTTAAAACGTTACGTAATGGCTAATCTGTAGCTGGAATAGAGGAACAAAATGATTTTCAGCTTGTTATTTACAGGGCAATTGCCATAAAAACAACCAATGAGAGAATGAGTTTTGGCTACGCTTCTTTGCTCTGTTTACCGTTGTCATATTCACTTCCTACGTTAAAATTCTGTTACGGCAGTCTGTTGTACACGGAAACAGCGTGTTTATTTTACGCAAAACAATATTTGGATTCAGCAGCGAAAGGGATAGAGCTATGACTGGCGTAAAGTAAACTCGATACTGAGTATCACAGAGAGAGTGTGTGGATGTTTTTAATACCGATCTGCGCAGCTGTTATTTCCTCAGTAACGTTGATCACGCAGGTAACCCAAATACGACAGCATCAGCAACTATCGTATAAATGACGTTATGTAACACCTTAAGCTGCTGTTCCGTTTGTTTTTTATTGTTCAATCGTTTTGCCGCGCGGGAATAGTGGAGCGGTTCTAGGCGCTTTACCAGGGACTGCGAGGTTGCTGCCGCCAGAGTTTCGAGTGTTACCTTGGCCATCTGTGTGTGTGTGTGTGTGTCGTCCAGTTTAAATAGTTTGTGAACCTAGGCACTGTGAGATAACCGCCCAATAGAAATATTGGTAATTAATAGCATTTGATCATTAAACAGTGTGAAGTTCACTGCAAACATTGACCGTGCCAATGCACTAAATGTTACACAATTTTAATCTTATTAATTATGGTAGCAATGTATGTACGCAGTTGGGTGACAACATTTATAGTTAGGCCATAGGTAGAAGTTCTCCACGTTGAGATTTGCTGTGTGCTTGTAGCTGACGGGAGGCCAGCGAGCAGGCCGACGTTGGTTGCTTGTTCCAGCTTAGGATTTTCCAGTTTCCGGTGAGGGGAGAGGGGGACAATGGCGAGTGCCAGGCACAGCGTGAAATAAAATATTCTAATACTACTGGCATTTGAAGTAATACGATGCAGTCAGGAACCTTTAAGGCCCTCATTACAAAATAGCCTGTTGACAAATAAACAATACATTAGCTGATATAGTCACATCTGGCGTAATATGTTTAATTGACAATGAAAAGTAATAAATTACCAATGAATACAAGACAGTTACACAACTAGCATGGCAATGTTTGTTTATAAAAGTAATATATTAACTATTCCTCATTTTATTTTCAATTAATCTTGTGTATTTTATCTTGAAATATTCAGTTAAATCACTTGTCTGTGATATAAGAAATTGCACGATTGTAATAAATAGTGCAAAGGATGTTTATACCAATATAAAAACATAATAAGAAATTTGTTTAATGTTTAGTGTAATTCTTTTGATTTTAAGTAAAGTTTTAGAAATGTATTGGCTGAGCGCTGTACATTGGAAGTCGGTTAGAACAGCTCACATGGGGAAGTTGATGACTTAGGGAAAAACCCGGCAGTTGTGCATTTGGCGCGCGCGTGCGCGAGGGCAGGAAGTGACGAGGCGGGAGCGAGTGGTGTAGCTCGCCGGGCGGCGTCGCTCTGCACAGTCGGTATGTGGATCTCCAGGTGGAGACTATAGATTTTGTGTGGCAATTGCCAAGTGTGGTTGCTCGTCGTAGACTGCACCAATTTGTATCGAGTGCTACTGTGTGTTGTGAATATTTAGCCGGTGGAACAAGGTGTGCTTCGCACTAAATTAAAGTGACTGTGTTTTGTTAATGTAACACGTGTCGTCGCATAGGCATGAACATAAACGGTGTTTGAGACAGGCACATGGTGTGAAAACAATTTGCGACAGATATTCATTTTGTCTGGGGGCTCACGAGCTATAACTTTATTTGATAAATGTGTCAACGTACAGATGTATCAGCCACAGGGTTTTAATATGGTGTAATAAACAGCATAAAGTGAACTTTCACGTGTTTTCAAAAATAGTAGTTAGTACACCCTTTTCTCTCATGAACTTACTTTATTATGAATTCTTTTGTTAATCAGGGAAGGAAAGCTGCGAACGTGTGATATCATCCCCTAGAAAACGAGTCAAACAGTGGCAATCACAGTTCCAGTGTTTTTGCATGTTTAGGAATTTGGTTCACAGTTGGCGGTTGTGAGTTTTAAAAATTAAACTTTCCCTATTTTAAACTCTCACCCCGACCTTCACCCTCATAGCACTGATGACCACAGTAGTGGTACCATAGATATACAAACGTGTGTGTGTGTGTGTGTGTGTGTGTGTGTGTGCCGTCGGTTTCGATTAAAGGTCATCATATAGTTGAGTTTTTTGGTAACAGCCAAAGTTAAATATCTATAATGGTAAAAAATATAATACTTAGAAAATGTCTAGCCGTTGATACGTGGTGTGTTTGGACGTATTTTTAAATATGTAAATCATTATGTTTACAAAAATAAATCTAGATAATGATCAAAAATGTTCAAATGTTTGTAGAGTTTATGGGGCTTAACTACGGGGTCATCAGTCCCTAAACTTACAAACTACTTATGAACTACTTACAACTAACGACGGCACAAATATCCATGCCCGAGGTGGGATTCGAACCCCCGACCGTAGTGGCCGTGCAGACCGTGACTGGAGCGCCTCAGTCCCCTCGGCCACCGCGGATGGCAGATCTTTGATCGAAATCGCTCGTATAATAAAGAACATAACGTAATTTTTACAATTTATAGAAGTTTTGAATCACTACTAGTTTCTGTGCTCTTGCGTTCCTCTGTCGATTACATTGTAATGCTGATCCTGGGCAGGCCGCGGTGGCCAAGCGGTCTGCGCCAGTAACGGTCTGCACGGCCACTACGGTCAGGGGTTCGAATCCCCACTCGGGCATGGATATTTGTGCCGTCCTTAGTAATAGCTAGTACATAAGTAGTTTGTAAGTTTAGGGACTAATGACCCCGTAGTTACGTCCCATAAGCCTTACAAACATTTGAACATTTTTGCTGATCCTGGAATGATTTCTAATTGATGAGAAACGAAATTCTAATATTTTATCCGCGTATATAGCTCATTCTATTTATTTTCCCTTCGGTTTGTAAGCGAAAGTAACACTTTACTAAGGTAGAATTGTAGCATTTCTCGGGTTTAACCGGTCTCCAGTTTCTCGGACGGATAACATGTAATCCATTCCGAAATTATGGTAACTGACGATAATTGTGTGAGTAACTGAGGATGATTCTGTGGGTAAGTGAGGATGATTGTCTGGATGAGTGGGAGTGATTGTAGGTGATTGTCAATGAAATTGCACGTTATTATGTTTCTGATACTCTTTTGAACTTGCCTCAGTGGAACGGTCGAGCGCTGTAAGGGTCCTTTCTGCGGAGCGCACGGTTCCTCCCCGTCGAAGGTTCGAGTCCTCCCTCGGGCATGGGTGTGTGTTGTCCTTAGCTTAGTTTAAGTAGTTTGTAAGTCTAGGGACTGATAACAACAATAGTTAAATCCAATAGGTTGACAATAATTTGAACATTTTTTTAATCTTTTAAATACTTTATTGGCATTAGACTCTTAATAGATTTATATATGGTGATCATAATCTTCAGGTCGAACATTTAATACAAGGTTACATAGCTTGGTATAGAAAACACATAACAAATGGTGAGGGTCAATAAATTGCGTAATCTGTTCTTTCGGACATGTTCAGGCATCTTCGAAAGAAAATACTTCCTATGTGATGCAGCATCTGTTCTTAAAATAGCTGCTGTAAGGAAAGGGAGAAAAGTTTTGATTTGATAAGTAAACGTGTATTGTGTGTAATAATGGTTGTGTAACGTAACTGACCTGATCTTAAACTCGTTGTCAGTTACGTTTAAACTCGTAAATAAAATGTCAAATGAATGATATAAAATTTAGATTAATATGTAAACCAATTAGTGTAATTAACAAAGCTATGGCCCGATCTGACAACTTCACAAAAGATTTCACTCACCTCCACCTTCCTTAGAATCTCCTTTCGCCGGCCGCGGTGGCCGAGGTGACTGAGGCGCTCCAGTCACGGTCAGCACGGCCACTACGGTCGGGGGTTCGAATCCCCCCTCGGGCATGTATATTTGTGCCGTCCTAGTTCGTAAGTAGTTCATAAGTAGTTTGTAAGTTTAGGGACTAATGACCCCGTAGATAAGTCCCATAAGCTTAACAAACATTTGAACATTTGAACAATCTCCTTTCGAAGACGTGCACACACCACATAGCTGAAAATAAATCTACCGCGGCTGTGCAATACGTATTTTTTTATTTTGCACGTGTATGATAGCAATAATTTTGAATAATGACTTTCTGTGATAATCAAGGCGATGAGGTTGGTAGGTGGGTGCAAACCAACCACTAGTCTAAATATTTTATAAATAGCACATCTTTTGGTAAAATTGCAAGTTTTACGTAAGCTAAGCTTTGAAAATATTTGCATTCGTTAATTGAAAAATGATTGGTTCTGGTAAGAAAGATTTTGGCCGTGGCAAGAATTGTTTTCAGTGAGCCTCTAATCATGAAGTTATGCAATTAATAAATTTGAATTGTTATTTTTTGAAGTAATGTTTGGTCAATATTAGTGATTAGCAAAGTCTTATCAGAGCTCATTTACTGATCATAAAGAGGTATTGTAATAATGGCGACTGCCATTCTAAGTTCAAGTGCAGTTAAGTTAATCAAAATTCACAGTCAAGATAATTATTTATTACTGAACCTGCATTCAAGTTCTCTCTCTCTCTCTCTCTCTCTCTCTCTCTCTCTCTCTCTCTCTCTCTCTTTCTTTCTCTCTCTCTCTCTCTCTTTCTCTCTCCAGAATTAATTATCTAAAAGCTTAGGCTTGAGTGTTCTATTATCGTTAATGTGCTTTGTTACTTAGATCAAGAATGGGGTTACTACTCATTACAAAAGGACAAGTTACATACCTTTAACTTTATAGTTGAAAATACGAGGCGCGTCCAGAAAGTATGTTCCGTTTGGTTATATAAAACGAACGGGTACAGATACAGAAAAAATATTGATTGTACAAAAATCTACAACTGTTAAACTACTTTTCTGCATAGCTTCCGAAATTTTGTACGCAATTGTCATAGCATGTCACAAGGTTTTGTGTTCCTTTTTCATAGAATGTTGCCGCCTGTGTATTCAACCATGTGGTAACATGTTCTTTCAGCTCGTCATCATCGTTGAAGTGTTGTCCACCAAGGACAGATTTTAGGTGTAAGAAGAGGATTACTGTCAAAAGATTTTTTTTCACGATAATGCCTGACCTCACACACCGAATGCGACCAAACAATTCTTACGGAAATTTCAATGGGACCTGTTTGATTATCCTCCATACAGCTCGGACCTCTCTCCTAGCGACTTTCATCTCTTCTTACACCTAAAATCTGTCCTTGGTGGTGAACACTTCAACGATGATAAAGAGCTGTTACCACATGGTTGATTACACAGGCGGCAACCTTCTGTGAAGGATGCATGCAAAAACTTGTGTCACGCTATGGAAAGTGCCTACAAAATTTGGCAGTTATGTGGAAAAGTAGTTTAAGAGTTATAGAATTTTGTGCAATAAAATTTCTTCTGTATCTGTGTACAATTTCATTTTATTACCAAACGGAACTTACTTTCTGGACGCGCCTCGTATTTAATTCAGCAAGCAAAGTTACATCTAACATAAATTAAAAATAGTTTGACATGCATATGCAGTTGTTTCTTATCTCAGTTAATTATCCATTTCATTGACAATGGTTTCTCTCCAACACAGTCATTAGCTTACAAGGTTTCTCTTTTACACAGAAGGTTCGCTTTGCTCCTTTTTCCGCAGCTTAACAGCAGAATGATTTATTTTCGGTAGCAAGTATTTGTCCGCGACCGTTAGCGTCCGCGACGACGCTATACCCGTTCCGCATGACATGACGGAAACCGATTTTACACGCACGAATTCTGCCTTGAGCAGGACGAACGAATAACTTGTTTATTTAATATATTTCACTTATTTCACTTTTAACACTTGTAACTGTAATAGTTTTCTCTTTGAAAATAATACTGTTTCATTATCAACTTGAGCACTTCGCGAGCCGCGATACGTACGTCCGCCAATTGTCACGGGGCGGAAGATACTGCTGTGCTGCCTGCGCTACAACTAGCAAGCGCCACAGTCTAACATTGTCTTTGGTCTGAGAGGAGCAGTTTGGTGCAACTATCGATCTTTGAATTTCCACACAAAACAAAACACTTTACAAAATTAAAGAAGACATCATATATAAATACAATTAGTGCAAAATACATTTACAGAACAATTATTGAAAAAAAATTAACATTGACAAATACAATATACATTTATACTGAACAGGTGACTCAAAGTCATTACGTTTACATAGAATACACACATATTATACTGTACATCATAAAAGAGGTGATATTTATGAAACATTAAAATTACGTAGACATTTCACATATTTGTAAATGAATAAATTTCTCAAAATATAGTTTCAATTCGCTTAACAAGTAAGGGTTACCTTGCAGCCGGCCGTGGTGGCCGAGGGGACTGAGGTGCTTCAGTCATGCTCTACACGGCCACTACGGTTGGGGGTTCGAATCCCCCCTCGGGCATGGATATTTGTGCCGTCCTAGTTCGTAAGTAGTTCATAAGTACTTTGTAAGTTTAGGGACTGATGACCCCGTAGTTAAGTCCCTTAAGATTTACAAACATTTGAACATTTTTTTTGGTTACCTTGCACTGCTTATAGGTGTTGTAAACATACAACAAGGACACATGAAACGTTTTGCTGAGGCCGTGATGCCGAGTGGAATGGCCTCGTGGTCTAAGGCGTCATGCTACGAACTTGCCGGCCGTTCCCGCCGGAGGTTCTATTTTTCCCTCGGAGATGGATGTGTGTGTTGTCCTTGATGTAGTTAAGTTTAAATAGTTTGTACGTCTAGGGAATGATAACTATAGCAATTCTGTCCAATAGGTTTACAAATATTTGAACATTTGACAACGTTGATTTTAACACGAGACGTCCAACTCATTAGGCATTTGCGGTAAGACCCTGCGTCACCCCAGGAACACGGGCTAGCTCTCCTGCATGGATTACTCGATCACTTCCCGGCCTCACCCGAACTTTCATATATCCTCGTACTTCATCCATCAGTGGGCTCAGCATTAACTTGCTGAATATGGGCTTGGTGAACCCGGGGTCTCTGAACTGGGGACTGGACTGGTAATCACCGCTAGACTGTCACCGCAAGGTCTGGGCACGCTTCAGCGATCACCGTGTGGCGTGGCGGTGGAACATTCTGTGTTACAGGGAATGGGGATCTTGGCTTGGCTCTGTGGGTTGCGAGGAAGGAGAAAATCACTATACAAAGAACCCGAATCCCAAGGTGTACTACATGCTGATAGAGTGCAAGCCAGTTGATAGTGTACAACCTCTGTCATACAGTAACATATACAGAGAAGCAGCCTACCCTAAACCACTGTCCTACGCTCCCCTCGTAGTTCCGTAAGATGCTAGCAGGTGTCAGGCAGTTCGCTGGCTTAGGGTGCCTCTTGCACGTCAGAGGGTACCGGGAAGGGGAGGCTGAGGGGAGAGCTCGTGCCGCCTGCCACGAGGCCACGGCTGTGTCCGGCGTGCCGGCGTTTGAGGGGAGGTGGTGGTGGGGGCAGCCGCTACCTGCCGCCTGCTCTGGCCAGTTTAAAGGTCTGCTGCTGACCGCAGCGCCATCATGGGACATCTTACGGAACTGCTGGAAACCCTCCCTCCCCGCACCACGGAGCGTAGGACCGGGTTCCTTACGGAGGTTTCCCGTCTGTATACATTTGTCTGTGCCTCTGTGAATTCTGCGAGGCTGCTCCACTCGGAAATGGCCGCGCTGTTTGAGGCGTCATGTCACGGACTGAGCGGTCACTCCCGTCGAAGATTCGAGTCCTACCTCTGTGTGTGTGTGTGTGTGTGTGTGTGTTGTCCTGAGTTTAAGGAAGTTTGAGTAGTTTACGTGTCCAGGGACCGACGGTCATGCATAAGCCCATGCATAGGGGCTCCGTCTGGATGAACGTTTAGTTTCCTAGCTGCTCGTGGGACCGAGTTGTATCCTTCGAAATCCTCTTTTCCGCCTTCCAGCGTAGCACTGGGACGCACACCAACACCCGTTTAAAAAGAGAGCTTGGCTAGCCAGTCTTCCAGTCATAGGGCTGAAAAATTAAGGTTTATTTAATAGTAATAGGCCACATTCTGCGATCCAGAATGTGTTTTCAATATCAAACGAAGGGACGGCATTTTTGAGATGGCTTCCCCCTTCTATATTCTGTACTACGTATATTTTTCTATAAATCAATTAAAAATAAGTATGTTTCATTTCTCATATATATTTCATATGTCAATAACACAAACAAACGTTTTTATTGTTTCCACTGTTGGTTTTTTTTTTTTTTTTCTTTTTTTTACGTTCTATGTTTCGGGTTATGGGCCGATTTCCCAGTAGCTTACTGATTCCATAGTACACAAGTAAAGATGAACCCTTACCTTATTTGCACAAGTTTTTATTTGAATTCCGAAATATGTAGCACAAGATGTGTGCCATATGTTGACACTAATACAATATTACTCTGTTCATGGTACATCATTTGAACATCTTTCTTTCCTTGTATTTCACTGCGTTGTAGTAGACAGTTTCTTTTGATGTGACTAGCTAAGGTTCACAATGACTAGAAGGTAGTCCGTCTGATCTTTGTTGTCTCAGGGGCAGTCATTAGAACCTACATTGGACCAGGAGATCTGCGATGGTAACGGATAATAGTACATAGCTGCAGAATATCATGTTTGTTACCCATGGACAGTGCCTTGAATGACAATCTCCATTAGCGGATTGGTATAGCAGGGTATTGGTCCAATTCTTGTATGGGTCTTGGATATCAATTGCGGCGACCGCATATAGATGCAGCAATTCCATAGTGTAGTTTATTCCATCAGAAAATGTCTACACAATTTCCAGAATGAAATGTGCTGTCAGCTTCAATGTGGAGTGCAAATCATTTATATGTGTAAAGTTTGGCGATTCTGGTCTCAAGTTCGTGATCTCAAGTTCTGGGATAGGATTTGGGAAGTTAAGTTTTCAGTCTTCTAGCTCATTTTATTTCTTTTCGGGTTTTCCGGGTCTTATTTTCTGTTCTTGAATCCTCTTCCATTTTTCTGTGTATTCTCTTTCTTCTCGGAACTGGGATATTGAAAAAAACTATTAACCCTGCTGTTATCTTCGGGTCATATGACCCCAAAAGGAATTTGTTCTTTCATAGCTTTTTAATATTTAAGTATTATTGCTTCAAGCTTGATGACTTTATTTTTCGATACATTATGAATACTTCAAAGTTCAAATAAAAAAAATCCTTTTCCCCCTTCCTAAAAATTAATTTGTTACACTTGTGCCGCCATGGAGTAGCCGAGCGGTCTAAAGCAGCTCGCTGCGGAGCGCGCGGCTGCTCGCCGTGGAGGTTCGAGTCCTCCCTGGGGCATGGGTGTTCAAATGTTCAAATGTTTGATAAGCTTATGGGACTTAACTACGGGGTCATCAGTCCCTAAACTTACAAACTACTTACGAATTACCTTATACTAAGGACGGCACAAATATCCATGCCTGAGGGGGGATTCGAACCCCCGACCGTAGTAGCTGTGCAGACCGTGACTGGAGCGCCTCAGTCCCCGCGGCCACCGCGGCCGGCGGCATGGGTATGTGTGTGTTGTCCTTAGGTTAATTTACCTAGGTTTAAGTAGTTTGTAAGCTACGGACTGATGACCACGCAGTTTGGTCCGATAGATTTATAGACTTTTTTTTGTTACACTTGAGTTCCTCATGTCAATATGACGCGGGGCAATTAAAAATTCACAGATCGCACAGGTATCATAGTCAAGTTTTATTTCTGCTTATACATAACTGGATTTGTGACAAAGTAAACATATGATTCTTTATTGTTGAAATGTGTGAAGGCTACGCACCAATGGAAGTATCTGACTGCGTTCAAGTTATTGTAGCACATTATCATGTGTTGTGTGCAGACGCAACTCGTATATCTATCGTAGGAACGTTTGGGTGGCTATCATGGCAAAACGAGTTCATTCCGATGAGCAATTGGAAGCATTAATAACTGCATCTGACAGTGAGGAAACTCTTTCTGAAGACCAAAATCACACCAGTGATGATAACATTCATCCTTCATCTGAATCATAAGACTTTTCATATACTAACAAATCAAATGACAATGTGCAAGCTGTTAAATTCATTCAGTATAAATACCAAAAGATAACATGGATCTTACAACCTATTCCACAAATTTGAAGAGGATTAGTGCAAACATTGTAATGCTGACTCCTTGTCCGGCAAGATACCCTATCGCCAGAGTAAGTGACACAACATCTTTTCTTGTTATAATGAATGATAATATTCAGAATATTGTGGTGATAATGACTAGTATTGAGGGTCGGATAGTTTATAGTGATTACTGCAAAGCGTTAGATTAAATTACATTTCAGGCCTATATTGGCCTCTCACTACTGGCTGGTGCGTATAAATCATATGTTGAATCAATAAAGAGTCTGTGGGGTCAAGAAACGGGAAGAGCTTCTTTTCTGATGTAAATCCACTGAAACGGGTCTGGATGAAAATACTCACAAAACTATATAATCCTGGCACAAATGTAACTCTGGATAAGCAACTTGCGTCTTTTAGATGACATTGTCCATTCAATATACCGAGAAAACCTTCAAACTATGGGGTAAAATATGGACATTGTGTGATAGTGACACTTCTTATGTTTTGCCGTCACAAATCTATACAAGAAAATTACCTGGACAACCACCTGAGAAAAATCTAGGTATGACGGTTGTCATGGGCCTGACTTATGAGCTAACAGGATAATATGTCACATATGACAATCTCTCCACATCATATACATTAGGCCACGGATTTCTCAAAAGACATCTTACAATGTTGGGGACAGTAAAAAAAAAAAAAAAAAAGCCTGAATTCCCTAATAATATATCAAGCAAAGAAAATGTTCACACTTCGAAGTTCTTTTTTACTAAGGACGCCATCATCGTCTCTTACGTTCCATATAAGATCAAACGGTTTGTCTTGATGAGTATAATGCGCAACAGTGAGGAAACAAGCAACAGAGAAGACAAGTAATCAAAAATTATATTAGACCACAATGCCACTAACGGAGCAGTTGAGACATTCGTTCAGCTTATTTACGCCTATACATGCAAGAGGTAAACCAACCGATGGCCAATGATCATCTCCTACAGCATTATTGACACGTCGACCTATCTATGCTTTTGTGCTATGGAGAGAAATAAATCTAGGATGCAACAATTTTCTTTACAAAAGAAGAATATTTCTTGATGAATTGGGAAGACTCCTAGTTTCTTCTTACATTGAAGCTAGAGAAATTATGTCACAATATGAACAGGCAGCGGCAATTGTTAGAAAAATACGAACGGTATGTCCCTCAACACCAAGCGGTGGCAAATGCAAATTCTGACCATTGAGTTGCGACAACAAGACCCCAAAGAAGTGTTCAAATTGTAACAAATACATTTGTAAAACACCTGTTAGATACCACTGCCCAAGTTGTGAAAAGTAAAACTGTATTTTAATTTTTCCTTGTGACTGGTAGTTTATACAGTAAGTAGAACTGTTGTGCAACGGTTCATTCAGGTCGAGAACTTACTTCATTATTGGTGACGCACTGGAAGGCTCCCAGTTACCTGCCAGCTCCACAACATCGATGGAGTTAAAATTCCTGAAGATGGTGTAAAAGAAGACCGAAACTAGTCGAATAAAATAAATTATTGCACTCTACACTGTTCTCTATATAAATTATTGTTGTCGGCAATTAATACTGTAAACTTTATGAATATTGTATCAAATAAACCTATATTCAAAATTATAATAATTTTCACCAATTTATTTTGATTACACCGTTCAAATACTATACCTGGTCATTATGACGAGAAAGACCACAAGTATAGCTTTCCTACGGAACACAGCAGGATTAATTACATAAATTTATGGATTCGTCTTACGAGATCGATTGTTGTACTCTGATATGACATGTGATTCAGAATTTACGGAACTCATTGTTACCCATCGGTTGCACTAGTACATTGTTTCAGCTGTCCGTTTTGTGATACTTAATATAACACATGAAATGAGCAGCGTTGGTCGTAATCCTTTCTTTATTAACAGCAAATCGACTTCAATCACAGAGTAACCGTCATCAGTACAGATCTTCAAGCACTCATATGAAGTTGGTTACAAATGAAATTAATACACATGTTGCCGGCCACGGTGGCCGAGCCGTCTGCAGCGCGCAAGTCACGGTCTGCACGGCCACAACGGTCAGGGGTTCGAATGCCCCCTCGGGCAAGGATATTTGTGCCGTCCTTAGTATTAGCTAGTTAATAAGTAGTTTGTAGGTTTAGGGACTGATGACCCCGCAGTTAAGTCCCATAAGATCTACAAACATTTGAATTTGAATACACATGTTATTATGTTTTAGGATGTCGATATATGTTTCGCTGTTCTAACTGTGTCAAGTACAAGTTTAAGTTTTGTGATACTTGTTCTATCTGGCGTATCTCATCTACTTTGCGGGGCTCTCACAAAGGAGGGCGCTCCCTCGGCGAAGCCCCTTTCATAAACTTGCTGCTTGTGGTGCCGAGCGACCCTGTTAATGGTTTTATTACTAGTTCGCTGGTGTAGTTCGCTGGCTACCGTGCCAAGCTGTTTTATGCTCACCCAGATATAAGCTAGATGCTGACGAATAGCTGGAGATGCTTGCTGTTCCTGCATATATGAGAGCAAGTCAATTATTATCCGCAAAGTAGCTATAAAATTTTATTGTAATAATATACGAAACTTACAAGAACATCATTTTTCGACATAGTCTCCTTGCTTTTCAATGCACTTCGTCCATCGCTCTACAAGCTTCCTTATGCACTCATAAAAGAAGGTTTTCGGTTGAGCTGCGAGCCAGGAATGCACCGCTTCCTTCACTGCTTCGTCCGTGTCAAATCGACGGCCCATTAAAGCCTGTTTGAGTGGACCAAACAAGTGATAGAAGGGGCAAGATCGGGACTATATAGAGGATGATCCAGTACTTCGAATTTGAGTTTCTGGTGCGTTTCAGCAGTGTGGACAGCAGTGTGCGGACGGGCATTGTCGTGCAACAACACAACACCTTCTGACAGCAATCCTAGGCGTTTGCTTCGAATTGCACTGTTTATTGTTGTGTCCCTTTCACCATAATGTTCCAGTACAGGACCTCGTGCATCCCAAAAAACGTAAGCATCAGTTTTTCTGAGGACGGTTGGGTCTTGAACTTTTTCTTGCACGGCGAATTTGGATTTTTCCATTCCATACTGTGCCGTTTACTCTCCGGTTGGTAATGATGGATCAATGTTTCGTCACCAGTAATGATTCTGTCTAAGAAGTTGTCCCCTTCGTTACCATAGCGATCCAAATGTTTTTTGCAGATGTCGAGGCGCGTTTGCTTATGCAACTGTGTGAGTTGTTTTGGAACCCATCTTGGACAAACTTTACGAAACCCGAGTGTGTTGTGAATAATTTCGTAGGCAGAACCATGGCTAATTTTAAGACGATGAGCCACTTCATCAATACTTAGTCGTCTGTCTAAGAGAATCATTTCACGTGATCGCTCAATGGTTTCTTCATTTGTGGCGGTAAATGATCATCCGGCTCCTTCATCGTGCTTAACACTCGTGCGACCATTTCGGAATTTTTCAGTACACTCGTACACATTTCGTTGTGGCAAAACACTGCTCCCGTACTGTACTGAAAGTCTTCTATGAATTTCGGATACACCTTCCGCCCACAAAAAACGTATCACTGAACGTTCTTTGGTGCAAATAGACAGCGGAGCAGCCATGATTAACAACACGGCAGCGACAACGAAACTAACGTAGCAGCTTGAAAATTGCAAAGATATAACAACAAATAAACAAAGCATGCGTCACGAACGTAAAATGACAGCACTACCAACACAAACAAAAATATAACTAAATGGCTTGTAATAATTGACTTACCCTCGTATTTGACACATAGCTCCGCTGTTCCGCACCCCGCTGACCTTGCCATCTGCTATTTGCTATCAAGTGGATCGCTACTATAGCAATATGAGTGGCAATCACATTCGCATCTCCATTCACTTATTCCGTTTTTCCGCACTGTATTAATAATGTGTCTTCTGATGCTGGAAGACAAGTCTCTCACTAGTTAGTAGCCATATTGTGGATTTGGAGTGTGACGAGTTTTGAATCCTTGTGCCTATAATGTTTGCTGTACTTAATTTAGTCAGTCTTAACCTAACTGTATTTGTACGTCGCCCTACAATGAAACTTAAAAAAGGCGTTAACCAAATATTAGTTTCATCTGTAACAAAGGGAATGAATGCTAGACGTTGCGTCTTAGAGGTTTTTCCAACTACATAGGAAAAGTTTAAGAAAGAAATGCTAATAAGGAATGATGTTGAAGGTTGATTATTTCATGCTGTTAATTCCTCGTTTATCCCCCTTCACCTTATTATCGAATGCCATATAAAACATTCGTGTTGCCATGCTTAGTAACGGGAAATTTTATGGCTTGACTATGCTTCCGTGACAGCAATGTATATTTTTCCATCAGTGTTCCATGTTTTCGGTTGGTTTCAGAATCATAGGTTTTCATATCATTTGTGCATATTCCACCGATTAGGTTTTTCTACTATCAATAGGTTTCTTGTGTAATATTACTTATCATCACTTACACACCTGTACTAGATTTGCTCTACCTTGTTATATATGTCCTCTTTGCTTCCTCACGTTGATTTTGGGTGAGTGTGGAAGTATAGGTTGTTAATCCGCTTCTGTTTACGCAAAATTCGCATATAGTTTCCAGGCATCTATGATAACCGTTATACATTATCTGCAGAATAAACACTAATTACTGGCTTTTTCTTACTCCTCGTTTATCAGCCTCTTTCCTTACTCAAGTAATATTTGTTGTTGAATGGTGCCCCTTAAGTTCTTTCAATATCATCCTAAATTTAAATTTGTAGTTCTTGTGCCCATCAATCATGAAGTCAACACGTCCCGTCTTTACGATAGGAGAGCATTCAACATGAGTAAACCGGATTTAGTGATACGATTATCACAATTTTAACACATTTAGTCTTTCCAATTCCAGCTGTTCTGACTTTGTTATCAGGGAGACGATTGAAATACGGTTATTTGAAGATAACATTAATAAAGACTCCGGATATGCACTCAGCAGTGCATGGAAGCGCGCATTGGAGAAGAAGAAGGCGCAAAGGATGACTCGCCGAATTTCTCGTTGTGAACCGCCTACTGCGAGGTTTGGGGCTGTAGCAACTCGGGATAGAACACGCAAGTGAAATCTATGAGTTCAGATGCAACCACCTACCGTGATGTAACCCAACCAATGAGAGACCGTCATGTGGGTATAAAACCGGAAACCTCAACTTCACGATTGTCATGATTACACTTGACGATGACTATTGAAGATTTATTCGAAAGCTTGGGAACTTACATATATTTGACGCAGGAAGAAAACTGAGAACTTTTTATGCATTTAGTCTGAGACCTTTATTGTCGAAGCTCAAGCACAACTGTTTTCCCATGTTAGCGTCCTTTCTTCAGCCGTCCAATACTCCCACAGTCTTCATTACACGAAGATCTACTCCCTTTACTCATTAATTCCTAGCATTTTACGGCGGGGTTTCTTTTTTTAAAAAAAAGACAGGGAGTTAAGGTCCAGTGCCTAGTTGACAAAGTTTCTAAACACCTCCCCTCTTTCATGCCTTTTCCTCGGCGATGTTTCCATCACACTTCGTGCCAGTGCCCTGGTTTGTAAACGGGGCAGCACTGCACGCGAGGTGCCGTGTCGACATGCAACTTCAGTGCATGTCTGAATTCACTCTTTACTAACCTTGTGTCTTCTCTCGTAGTTGATGTCCCATTGCGCAGGTGAAGCACACAGGTCGCGCATCCGTTGTACTTGAAGTGATGCTAAAAGAGGTGTTGAGATGTGGCTAGGAAGTAATGCACTACGAATAACTTTTGCTTTTGTAGGATGCCCGTGCTTGTTTTTATTGAAGAAATGCGATTGTATACCCAAGCACAAATATACAGACTGAGTAATGTTACAAATATAAACATTGCATAATGTATAAACTGTCCGTGGCCCGCACTGAACTGACATGAATGTGCAAGGTATCGCGGTCGGCGCTCGACTGACTGCCGCCGCCTCTCGCTGCGCGCCACAAGCCACCGTTTTGGCGCCAAGCGAAACTTCTAGACTAACATTGTTCAGCTTATTACAAAATATTCAAATAATTAAATCTTTGAAATAACCGGAATATAGCTTAGCACAAAAGCATTACAGAAAGTATACAGACAATTTTTAATAGACATAGGAAAGTTAAATATTAACAAAAGAAGCTTAAAGTTTTGGCGGACAACTAGTATAGGCGGGAGCCAATCAGATCTCAACTTGCAATAGGGGCGGAGCTTTCCCACGGGATACAAGCTCATCTACTGTCTCTCTCTCTCACCCTTTCTACTATTGCGTAACACAGTACTACAACCAAGGAAACTTCTTTAACACCTAATATTTAGATATGCGAAATAAATGGCTCCATGTCAGCCCCCTCACGATTTCCTACGTATTTTTTGACATATTTTTAGGGGATGAAGTGTAGTTTATCTCTATACGTTATTTTGTAATCTTCATTGATTCAAGAGCCCTTTGTTTATCTATAATCACATTATACCAACTTTACTCATTCTACAAATCTTCGTCGGTTCACGTAACTAAATTCCTTAGAAAATTCTGTCTTTGACAACTATTAACTAGCCTATTGTACCTGGGTAATATTTCCTACCACTTCACAGCATCTAAACCTCAGTACATTGTTGATATCTCGATTTGGAATTTTACTCATTACTCCACACGTACCTAGATCTGAAGTGAAAATCACATTTATGCAGCAGCCATGTGTAGTTTGCCTTCTGATGTGCCCCGTGTCAGTGTCTGCAATGAACGGATGGTAGACGTGGCTGCGCAGCTGCTTATCCTGCCTATCAAGTTAGTAGAAACTATACTGACTCTCGATTACACTGAAGCCATCGAATAGTTTGCTAAGTTTTCCGTGATGCAGAAAACTGTGTATGTCCCTAGACTATGCCAAATGTCCCTGTGCATTCGCTATGCTGGAGCACTATGCAACAAAATTGCCCTTTCAATTCTCACACGAACGTTAAATATCGCGACTTGCCTCGTTTTCTCCCCTTGAAGATGTAAGAGTAGCTCAGCCCAAATGTGGCTGAGGAGAGCCGGTTAAATGCGCCGATTTTTTTTTTTTTTTTTTTTTTTTTTTTTTTTTATAATTCTTTATTATGGCTTTTGGTGACAGTGACCATACAGCCAGCGGTTATTACATTGACAACATTACAATAGAATTGAGATTCTTACAATGTACAGCACAATATTAATAAGTATGTTACATCATATAGCCTTAGAATAAAAGTAGAGAAATGACATGTAAAGACATTAAACAATACATATTTAACAGTACGACAGATATTTGTAATACAATAAAGTGCAGAAAGCATAGGACCAAATGAGAGGTGCAAAGACAAATAAAAGTCAAAATATAATATAAAATCACTTATGCAGTTTCCCGCTGTGCATGTTCAAGGTAAACACACTAGCTCTAAAATTAGAGCTGTATGCCAGTGACTTTGAGGTAGTCCTTTAGTAAAGTGTACTTAAGCTTGTCGAATCCATGAAGGAGGACAGTGACACTTGTGGGGAGGGGGTAACCCCTCGCGACCAGCGTTCGGTAGAATACACTTTGTGCGGCCGTGTACTTGGTGCATGCCAGTATGATGTGGTTGAGATCCGCCACTGCCGTTACATCTTTGTCGCAATGCCGAGAAGCGATGAGTTTCAAACGGTGTAGGTGGGCAGGGTAACATCCATGCCCCAGTCTCATCCGAATGATAGACGTTGCATGACGTCTCAACGATTTCTATGACTGGTTAGATTAATGAAGTACCCCAGGACAATTTTTCCTTAAATGATTGTTTATAAGAGATGTTCTAGGATTATATCTGCAATGAACTAAATGCTGACTTAAAACAGTCTGTTCCATGATACATTCGTATTAATATTCTAAAATAAATTTCCTCATATTTCAATCAGAAAGTGCATTCAAAACACACGCATCTCTAGATGGGTTAAAGTACCGTGTGGATGTGAAAGAGAAATGTACATGCTGACAAGAGCAAGTTAAGATTCTGCAATAGTTGAGCACTAAAAATGCTGCAAAAAATGCCTAAATAAAGTTGTCAAAATTAATATCGGCATAATATTAGAAATCCGTGAATATGGCAAGATTCATGTATATATGAAATGTAGTGAAATCGGAGTCAGGACAACTGAACAGAAAACAGAGTATCGTAACTATTATTTTAAATGGAAGCGCTATAAATCACTAGCCACATATAAAAGGCATGTTCAAAACAATTTATTAAGCGTAGCGTATAACGTAGTGACAATCACTTCAAGGGGAAAATCAAAGCAGTGCGTTGAAAAAGCAATTCACACTCAATTCAGGTAAGTGGGCACCTCTCTATCTTTCCTACTGAAACTAAGACAGTTAAAATATTTTTCCAAAACTAAACGGTTAAGAAGATTTGATTGAGTTTTCAGCAAAGTACCAAAGAGTTATTCCCAACTGCTGTATTTCCTGGAGAATGTAATCAGGGCACTTTACGTAAGAGACTGTATATTCTACTGTCATAAAAGTCTATAAGAAATGTAATAGCAGTGAGGCCACTGACTACTTTCTTATTTCGCACTATGTCTGGGTGGCGTAGTGACCCGATCAACTGTCTAGTAAACAGGAGATCCAGGTTCGAGTCCCGGCCTGGCACAAATCATCGACTTCGCTATTTATTTAATTAAACGCCCAATGGCTGTAAACATCGCAAATTTCTTTGTGTCTTGATTCATAATGACTGAAGCATGTTCAAATGTTCAAATGTTTGTTAAGCTTAAGGGACTTAACTGCGGGGTCATCAGTCACTAAACTTTTAAACTACTTATGAACTAGACTTGCGCATAATAGTTGGCGATCGGGAGCGCTGACTTTAGTTCGCGGCTCTGCCGCGAACTAGTTCGTCCTTTTAGTTCGTCCGCTCCCAGTGACGGCTGTGCGTCGTGGTCTGCGCATGTAGGTGTAGGGAGAAGTTCCCCCAGCGAGCTGCTTCATGCGCTTGCTGCTTGAGTCGCTAACGATATCACGCAAACCAAAAGAAACAGTTTGTGGATAATTTCTCGCGTTTAAGTTTCGAGTTATCTCTATATCTTGGCATTATGGAATTTATTAGTCAGATATTGCAGAGTGCAGAATATTTCAAAGCAGAAATTTTGTAGCACTGAACTATGTTATCTAGCAGGCCGACGCTAATCTCGAAATGGCTCTCATTAGCAGAAGGCAAACACGTGATTTTTAATTCTGTTCGCGATCTATCGCGCATATTTTAGTTCGCGACCTATAGCGCATATTTTATTTCGCGACCTATCACGCATATTTTAGTTCGCGACCTATTGCGCATATTTTAGTTCGCGACCGGTAGCTCTCCTTTTAGTTCGCAGCTCGGCCGCGAAGTAGGTCACTCTTTTTAGTTCGTCCGCCCGTTTTGGCTTTTGCTACCGCTACTAAAACTACAGCTGAGCTGCATCTCAGTTCGAAATGACGGCAACTGGCAGAAGGGAATCACGCGATTCTGCGCGCTCTCGCGTCCTCTCGCTGTTACCCGTCAGTCTTCGGAAAAGGAGCGGACGAACTAAGAGGTGAGGTATCTGCGAACTAGTTCGCGTAGTTCGCCTCTGGGAGCGCTCTTCCGAACTAGTTCGTTCGCGAACTACACAAGACTATTTTGAACTGCCTTATACTAAAGAGGAGACAAACATTCATGCCCGAGGGGAGATTCGAACCCCGACCGTAGCGGCCATGCAGACTGTGACTGGTGCGCCTCAGTCCCCTCGGCCACCGCGGCCGGCGTTCATAGACGTGCTAATGAGAGGTGTACATGTTACTACGATTTACGTAGGGCAAGAAGGTGTAGAATGTTCTTTCTGTATGTTACTGTCGCTTGGTTTCTGCGGCCGGCACTGGAGCATGTATACACCTTATGTCGTCATCTCATGTTACGATACTTGTGAAAAACGAACTTCACTTATTTTCCTCCACAAGCGAAGCTAAACGAATGTTACCGAGGTTGTGGCGCAGTGGTAACTCTCATCTGGGAGAACGGCGGTTCCAGCTTATCTTCACCATCCTGATTAAGGTTTTCCGTGAGTTACACTCAAGGCAAGTGCTGGCATGGTTCCTTCCAAAGGGCATAGCCGAATTACTACCCCGTAACTAATGACCACGATATCGATGGGAAATTAAGTGATATTGCCCCTTCCTTTCTTCTAAATGAATGTTACCTACTACCTCGCTAGCCACTGATTTTTAGTTATCACAGTGATAGCCGCAGTCGAGTAGCAGAGCGGTCTAAGGCGCCTCGCCGCGGAGCACGCGGTTGTTCGCGTCGGATGTTCGACTCCTCCCTGGGGCATAGGTGTGTGTGTATTTGTTCTTAGGTTAGTTTACCTTAGTTTAAGTAGTTTGTAAGCTACGGACTGATGACCACGCAGTTTGGTACGATAGATTTACGAACATTTGAACATTCGAACCACAGTGATCAAATAAATGCTATGCGCATATCATACAGACAAATTCATCTATTGTGGTATGTGATACCCCAACATTACAGTGAGAGATTAAAGCGGCCGGCCGCGGTGGCCGAGGTGACTGAGGCGCTCCAGTCACGGTCAGCACGGCCACTACGGTCGGGGGTTCGAATCCCCCCTCGGGCATGGATATTTGTGCCGTCCTAGTTCGTAAGTAGTTGATAAGTAGTTTGTAAGTTTAGGGACTGATGACCCCGTAGTTAAGTCCCATAAGCGTACCAAACATTTGAACATTTATATTAAAGCGTTTCCCACAGCACAACATGAGCTCCAACAGTGAAACAGGGAGGGACAGTTCCAAAATGTTCAAATGTTTGTTAAGCTTAAGGGAGTTAACTACGGGGTCATCAGTCCCTAAACTTACAAACTACTTATCAACTACCTTATACTAAAGACGGCACAAATATCCATGCCCGAGGAGGGATTCGAACCCCCCCACCGTAGTGGCCGTGCAGACCGTGACTGGAGCGCCTCAGTCTCCTCGGCCACCGCGGCCGGCGAGGGACAGTTTAATAGCAGCAATTATGAGACGGCGTTGTGTGACGATGTCATCGTAATTATATCCGCGCTAGGAAATAACTTTTGGCACGCAAGAGTTCACTAAGTGCTTAATGTGTCAAGAGAAATGTAATACAGACGCCAATATGCTGAGGAAACTGTTAAAATGTCACATTATGCACCCCAGCAATGCATTTATATGAAGAATTACAACGATTCTTTGACGCAGCGTCTAGGTGCAACAGTCACGACGTAACTGAAGCCGACAAGAGATGAAATGTATATACCGTCGCAGGAGCGCGATAAGAGAGCGGAGAGCGGGTGTGGCAGCCGTGAGATTGGCCTTCCAATGCGGGGGCGGCTGACTGCGAGGGCGGGGAGCGGGAAAGCGAGGGCTGCGATGATGAAGGCCGGCCGCTGCACGTATTCCCGCGCCGCCGGCAGGGAAGCGAATTTCACTGCCCCTCGTCAATCAGCAGCGCTCGGATAATTACGTTTCTACAATCAACTGCACAACTTTTTTTTAACCAGATTTATTCTGCGTCGGAATATACTTTCATTTCCACGAGTTCGGGGGATGTCGCTTGGCGTCCGTGCACTCTTCGCGCTAAAGTATTCCGATATCTGTTTTTGTAAAAACAATTAGTGCCTTACTTGACGTTCTAATCCTTTACAGCTGACGTCTATGACAGAGACGATGAAATTCATGTGCGCGAAATCTAACACGTATTCTTGTTCAAAAATGTTCAAATGTTTGTAAAGTCTATGGGACTTAACTTCGGGGTCATCAGTCCCTAAACTTACAAACTACTTATGAACTACTTACAACTAAGGACGGCACAAATATCCATGCCCGAGGGGGGATTCGAACCCCCGACCGTAGTGGCCGTGCGGATCGTGACTGGAGCGCCTCAATCCCCTCGGCCACCGCGGCCGGCACGTATTCTTGCAAACCCTTTCGTGGTTGTTGGGACATATACGTCCCACTAACTTCAGACCTCATTTGTACAACAAGGTGGTGAGTTGCGTTTTTCTGCACAGTGCTGCTATCTGTTATTGGCCCTTCAGAATGCGGAAAAAATCGAGGCACTGAAATTCTTAAATTGTAGGAGGCTGTCACTGTTTATATGGGCTGCCGCGTGAATTTTCGTGCCGTAACCATTGTTTATTGTGTTTTTCGTCGTTTTCTCGCTACCGAAAATGTCCGAAGTAAGTATATTTCCTATTTTATGTTTCTTAGAAGTTTACAAGCAACAATTACGCTTTCTAAAACACATTTTACTTCAAAAGTTTTTTTTTTTCAGTGAAATTACAATTAGTGGGACGCATGTGTCACAGTGACCATTGTGTAGCCCTATAGTGCCTTTATTTTGCGATATTATAGTACTCATATTTCAAAGAAAAACAGTTTACAAGCAACAATTACGCTTTCTAAAACACATTTTACTTCAAAAGTTTTTTTTCAGTGAATTTACAATTAGTGGGACGCATGTGTCCCACTGACAATCGTGTAGCCCTAGTGCCTTTATGTTGCGATATTATAGTACTCATATTTCAAAGAAAACAGTTTTTCTGTAAATGTTTGCGCTTATAAAACACGGTATGTGGTTTACTTTTATCTGCATTTTCTATTATAGAAGCTGCGAGACAGCTCTCTTATTTATTTTTTTTTTTTTTTTTAAATATGGTGTGCATTACAAATTTTTGAATCATATACATGTTTAGACCCTATGACAGTTAGGATAACTTAAGAAATTATTTTAAAAAGTCTTAGGTAAATCGGTGCCAGGAATGATCAGTGGGACGTATGCGTCCCACCTTTTTTTAGGGAAAATGGAATGTGCTAAAATTTTTTGAGTGTCATATTTGTAATCCTGACCCAAATCAAACTCTGTAACAGCTGAGATAACTTAAGATATTCTAAAAAATGAGTAAAAACCACGAAAGGGTGAAACAAGATTAATCGAAAGGTCACTATTCCGCAACGAAGTCCATGAGCGATTTTCTTCGTCCAGATGTTTCTTCTCCGACTTTAAAATTTGCATACTCAAGGAATTTACGACATTATATGCTACTTATAAAGATAAACGAATCGAAAAAGTTGAGCCGTGGCGGATTAGCCTTGCGCACTGGGGCGCCGTGCTGCGGTTCGCGCGGCCGTTCGAAGTCGGCGGTTCCAGTCCCACCTAGAGTGTTTGTGTTGTCCTTAGGTAGGTTTACCTTAGTTTAAGTAGTTGACCAAGCAGTTGAGTTCGATAGATTTACAAACATTTGAGTCCGCCTCCGTAGCTCAGTGGAAGCGTCGCTGACTACCACGCAGGAGGCGCGCGTTCGATTCCCGGCAGGGGACTGGGTGTTGTGTGTTGTCCTAATCATCATCATCTCATCATCATTGGCACGTAAGTCGCCCACGCGGCGTCAAATAGAAAGACTTACACTCAGGCGGCCGAAAAATCCCGTAAAGGATCTCCTTGCCAAGAATGCCATACGCTCGTTTCCACTACAAACATTTGAACACTTGTATTTGGGAAAGTTGGAAATTTGTACCCAGCGGTGCTGTGAATGTTCCGATGTTTGTAATGGACCAAATTGTTACTAAGCGAGGTGGCTCAGTGGTAGCACACTGCACTAGCACTATGGAGGACGGTGGATCAAATCCACCTCCGGCATGAAGATTTGGATTTTCCGTGACTTTCCTAAATTTGTCCAGGGGAATGCCAAGAAGGTTCCGATGTCCTTCCTCATCCATATCCCAGTGCGTGAGCACCTTCGCTAATCACCATGCTAAATTCAGATGTTTGTTAAGCTTATGGGACTTAACTACGGCGTTATCAGCCCCTAAACTTACAAACTACTTAACAACTAGCTTACCCTAAGGACGGCACAAATATCCATGCCCGAGGGTGGATTCGAACACCCGACCTTAGTGGCGGTGCAGACCGTGACTGAAGCGCCTCAGTCCCAAAAATCAAATGTTTGTTAAGCTTATAGGACTTAACTACGGTGTTATCCGTCCCTAAACTTACAAACTACTTATCAACTACCTTATACTAAAGACGGCACAAATATCCATGCCCGAGGGGGGATTCGATCCCACGACCGTAGTTGCCATGCAGACCGTGACTGGAGCGCCTCAGTCTCCTCGGCCACCGCGGCCGGCGCCTCAGTCCCCTCGGCCACCGCGGCCGGCTGACCATGCTATCGACGGGACATTAAACCTAAGATTCCTTTGTTCCTCCTTCCAAATTACTGCCGTGGCGGAGCGGTCGAGCGCACTGAGGTGCTACGCTACAATGCGCGAAGCCGTTCTACGTCGGGGGTTCGAATCCCCCTCTCAGATGGATGTTTGTGCCGTCTTTAGTATAAACTAGTTCATAAGTAGTTTGTAAGTTTAGGGACTGATGGCCCCGCAGCTTTAACTTTACAAACATTTGTACATTTGAACATCCAAATTACTCAGGTGATCGGCCAGTAACCTTACAATCTACTTAAACTAATTTACGTTAAGTACAACACAAAACCTATGCTCGACAAAAGACTCCAAGCTCAGACTGGAGCGGCCGCGCAATCCGGGACACGACGCCTCAGACTGGACGGCCAGTCCCTCACGGATACCGCGATCCAAACCCGGACCTCCCGCTGACCAGTATGATACCTTTCTCCGGGTATACGGGTTCTTGGTGGATGTGGAACCGTTTTTGTTCTATGATAATCGAGGGTTTATTCTACGGTCGAGGGTTCGAATCCCCCCTCGGGCATGGATATTTGTGCCGTCCTAGTTTGTAAGTAGTTAATAAGTAGTTTGTAAGTTTAGGGACTGATAACCCCGTAGTTAAGTCCCATAGACTATACAAACATTTGAACATTTGAGGGTTTATTGGTCCAGTTTCTTTTATTACCGAACACGTTGAGCCACCTCGAAGGCAGCCGCTGGTGAGTCATCAGCACCACCAGGCGGAGTGCTATAGCACGCTTCTCATCAGACCAAAATTCTTAAATTATGCACACATTACAGACGTACTGCCGCTTACCACAAACACTCCATACTTGCGGCATGTAGCCGATTCTAAGAGTTAGGGCCTCGCGTGCATCCACACTGAAAAGAAGATGACTGGACGTCATTCCTTAATTAAGTAAGTTATGTATGTAGTGTCAGTTCTTTCAAACGTGTCCGCAAGAACAGACACCATTTTTTATCCTCCAGGTATTATCAATCCATACACACACAAACCTGACCGCATTAGCTGGTAGCGGACATTGAAATGAGTCAATGGGGGAATGTTAAAACTTTTACCTAGGCAGATAATGACGAATATTCCTTTTCTATTGATTGGTAATAGCTGCGGGATCAAAAATTTGAATTTGCTCTTTCTTGCACGTCCGAAACATCAGACCGAAAGGACAGGCACCACATATATGAATTACATACTAACATTTACAGCCGGCGGCGGTGGCCGAGGTGACTGAGGCGCTCCAGTCACGGTCAGCACGGCCACTACGGTCGGGGGTTCGAATCCCCCCTCGGGCATGGATATTTGTGCCGTCCTAGTTCGTAAGTAGTTCATAAGTAGTTTGTAAGTTTAGGGACTGATGACCCCGTAGTTAAGTCCCATAAGCTTAACAAACAATTGAACATTTTAACATTTACACAGAAAGTATACCGGGTATCAAAAAGTCAGTATAAATATGAAAACTTAATAAATCACGGAATAATGTAGATAAAGAGGTAAAAAATGTCACACATTCTTGGAATGACGTGGGGCTTTATTAGAACAAAAAAAAAAAAAAGTATTGCTAGACGCGTGGAAGGTTCTTGGGTGCGTCTTTTTATGATGATCGTGTGCTCAGCCGCCACTTTTGTCATACTTGGCTTCCCAGGTCTCCATACCTCAGTCCGTGCCATTATTGGCTTTGGGGTTACCTGTAGTCGCAAGTGTATCGTAATCGACCGACATCTCTAGGGATGCTAGAAGACAACATCCGGCGCCAATGCCTCACCATAACTCCGGACATGCTTTACAGTGCTGTTCACAACATTATTCCTCGACTACAGATATTGTTGAGGAATGATGGGGAACATATTGAGCATTTCCTGTAAAGAACATCATCTTTGCTTTTTGTCTTAATTTCTTATGCTAATTATTGCTTTTCTGATCAAATGAAGCGCCATCTGTCGGACATTTTTTGAACTTATTTTTATTTATTTATTTATTTATTCGGTTCTAATAAAACCCCATGTCATTTCAAGCATGTGTGTCAATTTTTACCTCTCTATCTACATTATTCCGTGATTTATTAAGTTTTCAAATTTATACTGACTTCTAGGGCTATTGGTCAATAAGTGCGTCATGTTGTCAGAAGAGAGCAGGCCTGTGCATTCGTGTTCCTAAAGACAACGTTTTGATGTGGAGTGAGTGAGGTGGTGCAGTGGTTATCATACTGAAGTAGCAATCAGAGAGGATGGGTGTTCAAGACCGCTCTGGACAAGATTTGGTTTTTCTGTAATTTCCCCAAATCGCTCCAGGTAAACGTTGGGTTGATTCCTTTCAAAGAGTATAGCAGATTGTACCAAAACCATCTCCACATGTGTTCCGCCTCTAATAACTATGCTGTCGACGGGACGTTAAACCCGAACATTGCCGGCCGCGGTAGCCGAGGGGACTGAGGCGCTCCAGTCACGGTCTGCAC
Organism: Locusta migratoria; assembly: GCA_026315105.1. Taxonomy (NCBI): domain Eukaryota; kingdom Metazoa; phylum Arthropoda; class Insecta; order Orthoptera; family Acrididae; genus Locusta; species Locusta migratoria. The sequence continues at coordinate 395,160,968 of CM048755.1, forward strand.
GGCCACTACGGTCGGGGGTTTGAATCCCCCCTCGGGCATGGATATTTGTGCTGTCCTTAGGATTAGCAAGTTCATAAGTAGTTTGTAAGTTTAGAGACTGATGACCCCGTAGTTAAGTCCCATAAGCTATACAAACATTTGATTTGAAACACGAACATTACTTCCTTTTGCTGTAGCACGGTTAACAGGTGCATCTTAGCGTGCGGGTAAAATGGCCGGACTGAAAATGTACTCCAGTATTGAAGTATGTTACAGTTAGTTCCTCATTGGCAACATCTGAACCGTACACCAATACAACGAGCCATTTTAGCGGCATAGGGTAAGGTGGTACAATTTCGATCATTTCGGACAAATGTTATTGTAACTGGAAATATATTGAGAAAAGATGAAATTTTAACTATAGCACTTGTTCTTGGATGTTTAACTAATATGTAACACAAATATTAGACAATTACAAATGTCAGTATAGACACACACAAAAGTTACAGAACTGAGAAAAATCGATCGAAAATGTATCGCATAAGGTACTATTGTGATCACTTCCTAGTAGAATTTTGACTAAGGGCATCTGCCACCAAAAAAGCACTTTTTCCGTCAGGCACCGACGCATACTTCGTTGTACCAAACATTGCATTTTGGCTAGAGAATCTAGTCACCCTTAAATAGAAAATTTATAAGAGCTCGTTAGACTAAGTAGCTTCACTTACCTCCTAACGTGAAACAAATTTATATCTCCGTAGCACAAAGTGTTGTATTCTTGGAAAAAACAGGAGGAGCTGTTGAAACCCGCCACGCTACAATGCCATACGACGAGACACTACGAGACTGACAAATGGCGCGAAAATTTATGTTGATCAGAATGGTACCTATATCGAATTTGTACCACCTTACCCTATTGATCAAATATAAGACAAGGTGAAGAAAGCCAGTGATCTTTGCTTCGGTGCGGAAGAAGACCAGGATCGAACTCTGGTAATCTACATCTACGTAAATACTCTGCAAGTCCCATTGAAGTTGATGGCAGACCTTTCATCGACCCAATGTTATGATATTTCTCTACAGTTCAATTCTCTAATAGCTCGCGGGAAAAACGATCACCTAAATCTCTGCCGGTCGCGGTGGCCGAGGGGACTGAGGCGCTCCAGACACGGTCTGCACGGCCACTACGGACGGGGGTTCGAATCCCCCCTCGGGCATGGATATTTGTGTCGTCCTTAGAATTAATTAGTTCATAAGTAGTTTGTAAGTTTAGGGACTGATGACCCCGTAGTTAAGTCCCATAAACTTTACAAACATTTGAACATTTGAACCTAAATCTTTCAGTTTTCCATCTGATTTATTTTATTATGATGATCACCTCTCCTATGTAGGCGCGTGCTAACAAAATATGTTTGCATGCAGAAGAGAAAGTTACTGAAAGAAATTTCGTAAATACATGCCACCGCAACGAATAACGCTTTTCTTTTAGTGATTTCCACCCTAACTCGAGCATCATTTCCGTGACACTCTTTCCCTTATGTCTTTTAATGCAAAACCATCTGCCCTTCTCTGGACTTTATATAAATCGTCCGTCAGTCCCACCTAGTGTCGATCCCGCAATGTGCAGTTGTACTCCAAAATAGGACGCATAAATGTACTGTAGGTAGTATCTTTAAAAGACCTGTTGCATCGTCTAAGTGCCCTGCCAACGAAACGTAGCCTTTGGTTCGCCTTCCCTACAATATTTTCTGTGCGTTCTGTCCAATTTAAGTTGTTCGTAACCGTTATTTCTAGGTATTTAGTTTAATTAACGGCCTGTAGATTGGGCTGATTTATCATGTAAATAAAGTTTAACGGATTGCTTAGCAACGATATGTGCCAATATGCCTGTGACTCGCTTCTCTACTTATCAACCGTGTTTTTGATTCGTTTCGCTTTTCCACGTACAGTAATAACTTTACGTTACAATGAATAATTATTCGGGGATCACGAACTACTCTGTGCAGTAGAGGCCAGCGTTTTCACTTACATTAAGAAGTAATACTAAGTGCACCCCATAATTTCTGCAGTGATCAGCGTTTTGAAATTTTTGCGCATAGCACTGGAATTGTTAGGACGTTTGTATTAATAGACAAGAAACACTTGAGTTCCATCTGTTCTTTTGATTTATTTATTAAACAATTGCAGGTTTTATTAAAACATTTAACTACGAAACAGAATGATTAATACGCACCATAATATTAAAAGGGCATTTAATTGTTCAGGGCAAATCAACAAACCTGTAGTAAAGACCCTAATCGTTTCATACAAACTAGCTCTCTTTTTCACAATTTATAGTCATGGTAGTCAGCAGTGCGGCTATTTACAACATATCTGTAGACTCATCGAGACTGAAAAAATGTTCAAATGTTTGTAGAGCTTATGGGACTTAACTACGGGGTTATCAGTCCCTAAACTTACAAACAACTTATGAACTAGCTAAGACTAAGGACGGCACAAATATCCATGCCCGAAGGGGGATTCGAACCCCCGACCGCAGTGGACGTGCAGACCGTGACTGTAGCGCCTCAGTCCCCTCGGCCACCGCGGCCGGCCGAGACTGAAAATGAATAGTGTGCCGTAGAGTTACTTGAAGTTAAACTATAAGACGAATCAATCAAAAGGAATTGACGACTAATAAACGAAAAACAAAACGTATTACTACACTAGAAAGATGTATACACTTGGAGGTACTAAAAACAGCGTAACCAAAACTTCCGAGGAAAACGGATTCAAAACAAGTTTAATAAATTACAATTACCATTTCTAAAATTTTTTATTTAAAAATATTACTCGTCAGGATGCACAAATCAACTGTGACTGCTGTTAAAAACAAAAGAGCCTTTCCCATTCCAGAATTAGCTTACACATATGCGTTCGTAATTCTCGTAGAAATTGTTTGATAAATCGTATGTAGCGAGGCAGGTCCGAGAGACGGATTGCGGCTATATCGCATGCGACGAATTGCTGCGATTCGTCGCTCGTATATCCGGCCCACACACAGCGTGTAGTCTCTGATTATTCTCCACACCTTACGACATGGAGAAGGCAGAAGACACACGCATGCCTTGGCCAGCTTATGCTGATATGTTCGAATTTCTTTTACGTCGGACGGAAAAAATGATTTCTTTCTCTTCAAATTGTGTTTCGGTGGGATAACAATTAAAAGCAGTCGAAATTCCCCAGCCAATTAAAGAAGTTATGTAAATGTTAGTTTTTTTGCTTGCTGTTGGCGTTATGGCGCGTTTACAATAAGTCTGAAACATGTTATGCAATGGATTTCGCTGCTAGTTCTAGACTACGGTACCGATTTTCACAACTTTCTGGGAACACCAAAGCTGCGTTCCCTGGCCGTGTCGGTAAAGAAACAATGTTCATGACTTGCTAGCACTAAATGCTTCTTTGCAGCGGTAGTGTTCGGTTTTACTCTGTGTATCTATAGAGTTACATAATGTATCTCCGTGTGTCCCTTTACGAAATGAAGTAGACAAGGAGCAACATATACGAACTCGTCACATACAAAGAGGCAGAGATACCTGTGGAATGGTTGATGTCATAAAGATATTAAAAGGAAGCACGAGTCCCTTTAGAAAATTGCTACATATTTTGACACCAGTCGTATGTTATTGTAGATAAAACAATTCTCTCATTTCTCAATGGCGCAGCAATAACAACACGTCATCGAGTTATGTTAGTTAGCGGCATTTGAAAGAGCGATGAAATTTTTACAGCCATTTTTATGAAGCAGAAAGGAATGTATGTAGGAGTCAGTAGTGTGTACTAAACGTCGACGTAATAAGGGGATCTTTAACAGCAAAGTAGACGACATTCGCCAGGTGTACTGCAGTCTCTGGGAGAGTCAGTCATGACAAAACTAAAAAATGGTCAAATGTATGAAAATCTATCGGACCAAACTGCGTGGTCATCAATCCGTAGCTTACAAACTACTTAAACTAAGGTAAACTAACCTAAGGACAACACACACACACACACACACACACACACACACACACACACACACACACACACACACACACACACCCATGCCCCAGGGAGGACTCGAACCTCCGACGGCGAGCAACATGACCAAACTGTTTCACCTGGTGCATAAGATGTATGAGACAGGCAAAATACCCTCAGACTTTAAGAAAAATGTAATAATTCCCATTGCAAAGAAAGCAGACGTGAAAATTACCGAACCACCAGCTTAATAAGTCATGGTTGCAAGATTTACAGAAGAATGGAAAAGTTGGTAGAAACTTACCTAGGAGAAGAGTTTTGAATTCAGGAGAAATGAAGGAACATGGGAGGAAATCCTCACCTTACGACATACCTTAGAAGATTAAGGAAAGGAAAACCTACATTTCTAGCTTTTGTAGATTTGGAGAAAGCTTTTGACAATGTAGACTGAAATACATTCTTTCGAATTCTGAAATCAACAAGGGTAAAATATAGGAATCGGAAGGTTATTTGTAACTTGTACAAATACCAGGCAGCAATTACTAGAGTAGAAGGGCATGAAAGGAAAGCACTGGTTGGGAAGGGAGTAAGACTGCCTACATCACACTTGTGTGTCCTCTCCTGGAGTACTGTTGCCCCTTGTGGGACCCTCAGCAGGTGGGACTGACGGAAGACATTGAGAAGGTTCAGAGAAGGGCAGCTCGTTTTGTTCTATCAAGTTACGGGGGGGGGGGGGGGGGGGGGAAGCGTCACGGAAATGTTGCAAGAATTGGGGTGGAAATCATTAAAAGAAAGACGTTATTCGTTGCGGCGTGATCTGTTTGCGAAGTTTCAATCGCCGATTTTTAGTTCTGAATGTGAAAATATTTTGCTAACACCCACCTACTTAGGGAGACATGACCATCCCAATAAAATAAGAGAAATCAGATCGAAAACGGAACGATTTAGGTGTTCTTTCTTCCCGCGCGCTGTTAGAGAATGGAACGGTAGAGAAAAGTTATGAAAGTGGTTAATGAACCCTCTGCCAGGCACTTGAATGTGATTTGCAGAGTATCTATGTAGATGTAGATGTAGAAGACCAGTTTGTAGCAAAAATGTTCAAATGTTTGTTAAGCTTATGGGACTTAACTACGGGGTCATCAGTCCCTAAACTTACAAACTACTTATGAACTAGCTACAACTACGGACGGCACAAATATCCATGCCCGAGGGGGGATTCGAACCCCCGACCGTAGTGGCAGTGCAGACCGTGACTGAAGCGCCTCAGTCTCCTCGGCCACCGCGGCCGGCCAGTTTGTAGCCTTTCTCTAATTTATCCAATTTGTGAATTGAGCAGTCTGCGAAGGAAAGCAAGGAGAAATTTGTAGAACGAATTAAAGTTCAGCGAGAAGAAATATAAACATTGCGTTTTGCAAATTGCTAACATCGAATATTAATTTACGCGTAAGGAAGTCTTTACTGAAATCATGAGTGTGGAGTGTTGCCTTCTACGAGAGTGAATCATGGACAATAGATTTTTCAGACAAAGGAGGACTGAGGGTTTTTAAATGTCATACTATAGACGAATGTTGAAGATGAGATGGGAAGCACGCGTAACTAATGATGAGGTACTGAACACAATAGGGGAGAAGTGGAATTTTTGGCATACCTTGACTAAAAGAAGCGATCGATTGGTAGGACACATTATTAGAAACAAAGGAATCGTAAATTTAGCATTGGAGGGAAGTGTGTGGGGCATAATCGCGGAGGCAGACCAAGAGCCGAATACAGTAAGCAGATTCAAATAGATGTGCGTAGTCGTTCTTATGAAGAGAAGAAAAGGCTTCCTCAGAATAGAATACGGTGGAGAGCTGAATCAAACACGTCTCCGGTAACAAAAACATAAAAATTACTGCCTGTAACGATTATGAGGATGTTACATACCTCTTGAAATGCAACTAATAGAAGATAGTGGTACTTCCTGGAACATCAATTGAAAAACACCATCCAAATAACAATCTCACGTTTATCAAATAAAAAAGTCATCGCTAATCTATATATACATTAATGAAAGTGATGACTCCTGTATTCGAGAGAATATAAAACAAAATAATTAAAACTATGACTAAAACCAACCAGATAAATTTACAGATCATGTCAAGAGTTTCAAGTCGAGTTATAGGAAAACGAAAACGTAGATACCAGCAAAACACAGCAGGTGGTGCAGGAGCCGAGAAAAATGACGCTTAGTGGCGTAATTAGCAGATAAGCGGAATTACACTAAATTTTCTACGTCATGTAATAAAAAGAACAGGAGGGAAAGTGTAAAATGAAATTTTTAAGCGGCTGTAGCAATAAAATGTGCTAACTTACACATAATAATGCCCATGTTCCTTCTGTTAAGACCCATACTCTGAAGTGGATCAAAGAACTGTCTGTGTATTTTGTTTTTCGAGAGTGTACAAAGGATGCGCTCGACTGCGGGCTATTCTTACAGAACGACATGGCTCTTTGATGTTCCTTGATACCATTAACCTTTTTCGAGTTAATTGGGTAGCTGCAGCCAGTGGGAAGAAAGAAACGCTAGTTATTGAGCGTGGTAGATTGAAAGTCTCGCAAGAATTTTTTCTTCTGTCCTTCACGTCCTTTATGTTACTATAGATTGCGAGTAATTGAACTTTGAGACTAAAGTGCAGCACTCGAGAGGTGCCTACTTGCTTTCACCGCCCTCAGTGAGATGCACAGTGTGTAAATAAAAAGTTGACCAACCTATTGTCATCCCAAGTTGTGTCCCCAGCGCAGGAGATGGCACGAGGGCCGTTGCTTCTTCATGTCGAGGCTGTTAGGTTAATTAGCGAGGAAATGCTCCGGTAAAACGAATTATATAGCAACCATCTTTCTGAATAAATGCCACTTTGAGTATTCACACAGATATAAAGAAACGAGATAAGTAACGAACTACCTTTTCGTTAAACTTATATGTAATTAAAATTGAGAATTTATGTTGTCTTTACAATATTAAAATACACTTTTATATATTCAATATCTTACGTATGACCGACCGCATCGGGCAGCGTGTCTGACCGTGATGATTGCCGAAGCAGACGTGAGAGGACAGCGTGACTTTCTTTATCTTTTAGTTCTTTTTCCCTTGATCGGTCCATTTGGGACGTTAATTCGTTTTGTTCCAGGTGTGTTTTTCTTTTCATTTTATTTTTTTAATACTGTTGGCGTGCAGCCCTCAGACCGAACTCTCTGAGCCATTGCACCCGCATCTACCTCGGTCTTCCGGCGTCCTAACCCACGATTAAACATGGTCGATGTGTTTAATCTCCATTTCGTGTTAGTTTTGTGTGTTAATTCAATGTTATGAAAATATATGAAACAAGAGAATAGTAGCTTTCTATTGAGAGCTAATGGTTCCTATGAAACTCAAATAACTTTAATAAGGAATATATCTAATATTGACAAAAGAGGACAGTAGTTTTGATGCGCAACTTCCCAATGCACTGGCCCATCAAAATATAGTACTAGAATTTTGGGCGGCCTTTCACACGGGACACGTACCGACTGTACCATAGGGATGGCGGTTATTGCTGAAACAACCGGTTTTCGGTTATACCGGTTGTTTTCATCTCCAGTTTAACCGCACTGTAAAAACTGCTCAAGATCACCGGTTTTTTAAATAACCGGTTTTCGGTTTTTTATTGCTATTATTTCCAGTAGTGTTCGACCAAACATATTTTGCGGCCGAAACAGAAACCGTAATCGAATTTTCGGTTCTTCTATTTTCGACTGAAACCGAAACTTGCGAAATTTAGTTAAAAATTAGGTAAATTTACGTTATATGAAAAATCACTAGTCTTTCCATATTTTGCAAGATCCCCTCACAATATTACGCCTTCCTGAGTGTGTGTAAGCCTAGCCAGGAGTCCGTAGAAGACGATATACGGAGCATACAGATTTACTGGCCTAGTATTTCCATCCAACAGTTGAGAATAGTGAGCCAACCACTCCATAAGTTGGACTTGTGAGCCAGCGCATACGAATATCTCGGAAGTTACAGTCAGTAAATGAACTTCAATCAGTGCTGCAGAAGTATTTCGGAAAATAAAGTCACAGTTCCGACTAAAAGTATGATTGTTGTCAGTTTAAATTTACGCAAATTGAACTAGGAAAGATGTGTACCACAGCATCAAAGAATGTTCAAATAGGTGTGAGTTCTTATAAGACCTAACTGCTTAAGTCATCGGTCCCTATGCTTAAAACCTACTTAATCTAACTTAAACTAACTTACGCTAAGGGCAACATACACACCCATGACCGAGGGAGGAGGGAGGACTCGAACCTCCGACTGGAGTAGCCGCGCAGTCCGTAACATGGAGCCTCAGACCGCACGGCTACCTCGCGAGGCATCACATGATCAATGTTACCTAAACCCATACTGGTTATTAAAAAAGCCCCTCGCTTTCGAGGAATCACATTAATAAAACTTGTTAGCATAACAATATGATAGTACATTAAAAGTTATTATTCCAAGCTTACATAACAGGTATATGAATCGAATTTACCTTCTCTTCCAAGAAACATTTTGGATGCTTTTTCCTTAAATTACACAGCATGTTTGTAGTACCTCCACCCGTTTTCAGCTTTGTAAAGCAAATGGAGCATTGTACCTCACTGATACCGTACTTCGTGAAGTACATCCACACTCGGAAAGGTGCCATTTAAGACACAACCGATGTCTGGCGACGACAGCAAGAAACTGCCGCATGACCAGACGGAGGCAAGTCTTGCACACTGCCGGTGCACGCGCGTCGTCTAATAGGCCACGCCACACAGCAACAGGTGCATCGATGCCTCAGTAGCTGCACCAGTCCTTAAGTTCTTATGCCACGCGTTTGTTGCGCGTTTCTGACTGCCGGGATTGTTCTTAAATTATCACTGATGGTTTTTACTGCGATGACCTAATATTTCACAGCACTGGAAATTTTAGTAGTAGCCCTAAATATGTCTACTAGTTTTAGTTTTTTTTTAATTATTTACAAAAAACACGTTTTGAACCACTACAGGAAGTAGTCGTAACGGTTTTTTACCCGGTTTTTGGCAATAACGAAGAAAAACCGGTTACAACCGACAGCAAATAAATACAAAAAAAAAAAAAAAAAAAAAAAAAACGGTTATTCAAATGAAAATACCGGTATCGGTTTTAACCGGTCGGATTTTCCCATCCCTACTGTACCACCTGTCTTGGAATATCCCACCATCCAGCGTCAGCTGCATACAGCTCTGTTCCGACTTGCTCCCAGGAAAGTGAATATTATTGCTGCAAGCCACAAATGTCACACCCTCCCCTTCCTTCTGAGATTTCCAAAGTTCGTTTGTTCTTGGGACAACGTTCAATTTTGAAAATTAGAAATTTTGCTATAATTTCGAAAAGGTTATTGTTTACCATCCCTCAAGAGTTTTGCTATACTATTATCCTCTAATGTTCTGCTCCCAACACTAAATAATGTATATTAACTTCTGAAACAATTTACCACAAAATACCTGCTTTTAAACATGTTAGCAGTTCTAGCAACATTGTCCTGTAGTAATCTATTATATTTAACAATCATGAAAATGAAATGGAAATATCAACTCTATGTATTGTTTTTTACCATAAATGAAAATTAATTCCTTCCAAGGAAACATTTGTCATCGGCGCTTTGGCTTCTATTATTTTGAAATTAAAATTCTGTCAAAAGTATTTTATACTGAAACACAAAATTCATCCCCAAGGTGCCATCCATTAATTTATGTATTATACACAGTTACACTGGAAAAAAGCGCTTTGCCTTCCAAAACTCTGTAACACTTCACACTTTTCCTCGTGTTTCGCATTATTAGATAATGAATGATATGAACAGAAAGCACAAGCTTCACTTTCACATATCGTATCTTGCTTACGCCACTACTAATATCGATATATAACAGCTACATCCTTCATCTGAGCCTGCGGTCCATGGTGTATTCATTAATTGCTGGAAAGTTGCTGATTTTGACACCTGGAAAGTTGATGATTTTGAAAACTGGCAGCTTCTTCTACTGTCTTCCAGCTCAGCTTACTAGTCCAGTTCCATTAGATCTGAAAATACAAAATACCTCAAATTAGTCTCTTAATAAATCTAGAAAAATACATATATGAAAAATAATGATATAAAATGATATACAGTGACATTCACTGTTATATGTTTATGAAATCTTGTTTATATACAACAGCTTAATTGAAAACAAATGTTTGTTATTGTTTTGGGCGCTGTCAGTCATTTAAATGCCGGTGCCTGGTCGCATCATATGGCTTAAGCCGTCCGCTCCTGACATGACTCCCGTGTCAGCTTGCGTCTTAAAGCTTTCTTGATCCCTAGCGAATCGCCGAATTGTTTCAATTCACATTACCGATCTTAAATATTTGGTGCCCTTAATTAACTTGTTTACACTTACGGTATTCTTAAATCAGGCACAGAAAAACATTTCATAGGTCAATTGAGAGAACATTACTGTATCTCGAAATAAACAAAGTACACTGTATATAACTTTGTTGTTTTTATTCAACACACAGGTTTCTTGTTCTCTTTCGTTATGTGGGTAATGATTTGCTTCCATACATCTTGTTAATGTAACTTATACTGTGTACTTTTGAAAGTTCTACTTTGCTAACAATTATGTTTCTTTTTTACTTAACAAGTGTATTACTATATTCTCTGTGTATTCGTCTCGGTGTCCTTGTCTTTGAATTTTACATCGGCGAAAAGTTTGTGTGTCTGTGTGTGTTCCGCGGCGGAGCGGCCGAGCGCATTGAGGCGCTATGCTACGATGCGCGAGGCCGTTCCCCGTCGGAGGTTCGAATCCCCCTCGGACATGGATGTTTGTGCCGTCTTTAGTATAAGTTAGTTGATAAGTAGTTTGTAAGTTTAAGGACTGATGACCCCGTAGTTAATTCCCATAAGCAAATGTTCAAATGTTTGTAAATCTATCGGACCAAACTGCGTGGTCATCGGTCCGTAGCTTACAAACTACTTAAACCTAGGTAAACTAACCTAAGGACAAACACACGCACCCATGCCCCAGGGAGGACTCGAACCTCCACGGCGAGCAACCGCGCGCTCCGCAGCGAGACGCTTTAGACCGCTCGGCTACTCCACCGCGGCGTCCCATAAGCTCTAAAAACTTTTGAATTTGAATTTTTCTATGTGTGTTGGTGTAAGTAATTTTCGTGTTCGGTCATAATATGTGTCTACAAAATTTCTACTACATTTCTATTACATAATCAGATGGAGGAACCACTTCGTTATAAATACCCTTAAACATTTTCTTATACATTTTACACGCCGGCGTTAACCTCTATAACCTTTATCTCCTCCACATACTTGGCCGACTTCTCTGTCCCCATTTACCTCTACACCCACAGTTACCTACCTAATTGCCGGTTTTCCTGTCGCATCTGAATAAACCTGATTAAACCATAAACTCATTAACAATAAATATCTTTATCATGATTACTCTTTGTATATAAACATATTTGTCTGTGGAAATTTCTTCGCCGTATCATTTCATGATAACGAGTAGATTATCTATATCTTTTTGCCTAACGACCCTTAGTTACCTACGGAGGACATATACATTACTATGTGTCCGCTATTCATTCGTTTATTATTATTTTTTTATTTGCCATGTTCACTTACTATGCTTAGCGATGTCTTCTCATCTTCAACTACTAGGTTAATAAATTTTAATATGATAATAACCCTACTGCGTAGCTTTACGACAATTCTCAGTTCACATTTTCTTAGCTATCTGTTTACTGATATATGTTGGTGCAACATTGTTCTGTTGCATTACTTCTCGATCTGCAACGCATACTTTGATACAAAACGACCTGTTTGTTTGTATTTCGGTCTTCGTCTTCATTATTTTTTTTACCCGAGCTTTGCATATGTTAATTTTGCTGGGTCACTTGTTTTAGTCATTAATTGGGATTCTTCCGTCACATTACTTAGTACTATTTCCCTTGCGTTTTCTACCTACTCCTCTTGATAGTGAAGAAAGTAAAAAGTATAGTTAATACTTCAGAATGATTAGGAAGAACAGTGTGAAAGGAAAGGAAGTAAGCTGTCAGTTAACTCGGGTACCTGGTAATCGTTAGTTACCTGGCAAAGCAAAGGAAGTTGATGTTCCACGAGGTTTTTCTAACATACATAGTGTTTTATGATATCCATTGTGTTGCGTATTCCATTTATTGTTCCTATTTGGAACCTGAATTTATAACTTCGTCCTTCGCAGTCTAATATAAAATACTCATGACAATTCTCTACTAAGAGAACCTTCCCTGCTAAACATAATTTTACTGGAATATTTTCTCTGATAAAACTGACTTATTTACGTTTGCTGCTTTGAAAAGTGTTGAAGTATAGTAACATTTTAAACTGTTGAATAAAAGCAACATGATGAGAATCACTAACATGAACAGAGTCTTTCTTTTCCTGTGGTTCATTTCCAACTTCCGCCCTTTGCTCAAATTCACCTGTTACTTTACTTTAATCGTCATCTGTTTGGCGTATTTTTTTAAATTGATTCACTGTTTCCTCCGTTTCTTTCAATTCACATTTGTACCTGTGTTACCTTTACAAGCGAAGTTTACTTAGTGTATATATCGGCAAATTTACAAGCCTATAACATTGACGTCGGTCAGGATTTTACAACATATACTTTCCTCAAACATTATGAAATCGCTTGAAGAGACTTTTCGCGGATGATACTGTCATTTATCGGTTAGCAAAGTCACCAGAAGATCAAATGCAACTGTAAAATAATTTAGATATCTGCTTGGTTAAAAAAATTGGCAACTGGTCCTCAAATAAATCCGTTAAACTTCATTTACACGACAAACCAGTGGAATCTACAGACCGCAAATTCGATTAAATACCTAGGAGTTACAATTACGAACAACTAACATGTTGTGTGAATGGCGAAACAAAGGCTATGTTTAATTGGCAGAACACTTAGAAGATGCAACTGTTCTACGAAAGAAACTCAGTACACTACAATTGTGCGACCAATCTTGGATTATTCCTGCACACTGCGAGATCCCCAAAATGTGGGATTTCCGGACGATCTAGAGTACGTTCAGAGAAGGGCAGCTTGTTTTTCTTTATCGCAATATAGGGGAGCGAGTGTGACGGAAATGTTGCTCGAGTGTTGATGGAAATCATTAAAAGAAAGGCGTTATTCCTTGCGGCGAGATTTATTTATGAAATTTTTTCACCAACTTTCCCTTTTGTTAGAACCCATATACATTGGGAGATACGTTCACTGTAAAAAATAAGAGAAATCAGAGCGAAAACGGAAATATGTAAGTGTTCCTTTTTCCGACGCGCTAATAGATAATGGAACGGTAGAGAAACATCATAAAAGCGGTTAGATGAACCACTTTTATGATGAACCAAATGTTCAAATGTTTGTAGAGCTTATGGGACTTAACTACGGGGTCATCAGTCCCTAAACTTACAAACTACTTATGAACTAGCTACAACTAAGGACGGCACAAATATCCATGGCCGAGGGGGGATTCGAACGCCCGACCGTAGTGGCCGTGCAGACCGTGACTGAAGGACCGCAGTTCCCTCGGCCACCGCGGCCGGCTATGATGAACCGATGCCATGCACTTGAATGTGAATTGCAGAGTTTTTATGTAGATGTAAATATAGGCGTACGGAGGCATTTACAATTTATAAACCGACCATGAAATCAGTTTGGAAGAAAATCATCATTCTATGAAATTAAATATATTATCGAACTATTTTCCACTTTTGCTTGTTATAGAACGAAACTTATCCTGAATTATAAGTAGTCAACTTTAAAAATTGTTTAACTTAACACCGAGGTAGTAACAGAATACAAACCACAAGTAAGGCCTAGCAGTGAATCATATCTACAAATTTATATTGCTATTCATAGCCGGACAAAGAAAGTGATGCAGCAGAAGCGGCAGTCCAATATTATCCCATTTCATGCATACCATTGGTGTGTGAGTTAATGATTAGGTTTACATGGCTTTGTAGAGGACAGAATGCTCAAAAGAAAAAAAAAATGTTCAAATGTTTGTAATTCCATGGAACCAAACTAGCCGGCCGCGGTGGCCGAGGGGACTGAGGCGCTCCAGTCACGGTCTGCACGGCCACTACGGTCGGGGGTTCGAATCCCCCTCGGGCATGGATATTTGTGCCGTCCTTAGGATAAGCTAGTTGATAAGTAGTTTGTAAGTTTAGGGACGGATGACCCCGTAGTTAAGTCCCATAAGCTATACAAACATTTTGAACATTTGAACCAAACTACTTTGATCATAAGTCTCTAAACTTACAAACTGCTTAAACTAACTTAAACTAACCTAAGGACAACACACACATCCATGCCCGAGGGAGGATTCGAACCCCCGACGCGGAATGCCCCGCGATCCGTAACATGGCGCTCCAGACCGCTCGGCTACTCCCTCGCGGCTGCTCACCAGAGTGCATTCGTCATCTCTCCGTTCTGTTGTTCCGAAGTTGCTACCAAGTCACCTGCCTTGGGTCAGACAGTGAAGCAAGATGCTTACGTACAGTAGGAAGCCTTTGGAATTCCTCGTAGACGCAATATTTGAATACAATCGACAGAGGCTGCATCAATGGACTGCGTGAATGGGGGGTGGTCAAAACAGTCAAGTGTTTGTTAAGCTATGGGACAAAACTGCAGTGGTCCTCAGTCCCTATAGTTACAACTAGTTAAACTAGCGTATAATAGGTACAACATTCACACACCCATGACCGATGGAGAACTCGAACCTCCGATGGGGAGCAGACGCGCACTCCGCAGTAAGGCGCCTTACACCGCACAGCCACTCCCGCGCGGCTGAATAAGGATGGTAGTACCGTGTAACTGCTATGCGTGTAAGCCATTCAGATGTCACAATGGCATGACGCCAATCAAGAAACACCACGAGGACCGACGTATGAAAAGTCAAGCAATGCGGGAACTCATGATCTCGGCATCCGCTATATGCTAGACACCATAACAACATGCCGGCCGCGGTGGCCGAGGGGACTGAGGCGCTCCAGTCACGGTCTGCACGGCCACTACGGTCGGGGGTTCGAATCCCCCCTCGGGCATGGATATTTGTGCCGTCCTAGTTCGTAAGTAGTTCATAAGTAGTTTATAAGTTTAGGGACTGATGACCCCGTAGTTAAGTCCCATAAACTATACAAACATTTGAACATTTTTTTGAACATAACAACATCCTGTGAGTTTTCGCAAATTATGTGTCGACTCGCATCTGCCGGATTAAGATCTTACCACCCCATGCATCAGTTTCGATTCACACCAGAACACCCAAGTCGGCGATTGGTCTGGTGTCGTGTCCGAGAAGCATGGAGAGCGGGTGAATGGCGTTGCATCTCCATAACATCCGTTGACCATCGTGTTCGGATTTGACAGAGGGCAAATCCTGCCATTATTGTGGAGAGGCACACTGACGTACCCTGGCATCATGGTGTGATACACGTTCAGGTCACTTCTAGCCTTGCTTCGGCAGATACTGACGGCACAGCGGTACGTCACAGACATACTGCACCTGCACGTCCTATCCCTGATTACGCAACACCCTCGGACTACAAGATAGTGCACGCCCACACACAATTCGTGTGTCTCTGAACTGCCTGAGGTTGTTGATGTCCTCCCGTAGATAGAAAGGTGCCCGAACCTCTACAACATTGAGAGCGTTGGATGGGGCCTCTGTCCCAGTACTGACCCGCTGGCTCTAGAGGGACAGCAACAATAATTACGGACAAACTTGCCTCAGGGGACGATACAAAGCCTGTTTTACTCTATTCAGAACGACATAACTGCATGCATGCGTCCTTAGGGGGAGCAACATCCTACTGCCCATGTTCCACCTGTATCTTCCAACGACTTTTATCCCAAATTTTAATCATATCTTTTGTGTCTCGTTTCCGCCGGTTGTCTTAGGTGTCGGTGGCCGAGTAGAGAGAGACCGACACAGGGAAATAGGATGCACGCGTGTGCAGGTATGGACGCGACCAGCCCGTGGGACAGCAGAAACTAGAAACACTGGAGTAAATTAGACGAGATATATATTTCATAGAGATGGTACAATACTTATCTTGGAGAGCAGCAGACTAGTAGAATGTTTCCAGAATGAAACTTTCACTCTGTAGCGGAGTGTGCGATGATATGAAACTTCCTGGCAGATTAAAATTGTGTGCCGGAACCGGGACTCGAACCTGGGACCTTTGCCTTTCGCGGGCAATCGCACTACCGACTGTGCTATCCCGGCACGACTCACGATGCCGCCTCACAACTTTACTTCCGCCAGTACCTCGCCTCAAATGTTCAAAGGTTTGTATAGTTTATGGGACTTAACTACGGGGTCATCAGTCCCTAAACTTACAAACTACTTATGAACTACTTACGAACTAGGACGGCACAAATATCCATGCCCGAGGGGGGATTCGAACCCCCGACCGTAGTGCCCGTGCAGACCGTGACTGGAGCGCCTTAGTCCCCTCGGCCACCGCGGCCTGCTACCTCGCCTCCTACTCGGGATAGCACAGTCGGTAGTGCGATTGCCCGCGAAAGGCAAAGGTGCCAGGTTGGAGTCCCGGTTCCAGCACACAATTTTAATCTGCCAGGAAGTTTCATATCAGCGCACACTCCGCTGCAGAGTGAAAGTTTCATTCTGGAAACATCCCTTGGGCTGTGGCTAAGCCATGTCTCCACCATATCCTTTCTTCCAGGAGTGCTAGTCTTGCATGGTTCGCAGGAGAGCTTCTGTGAAGTTTGGAAAGTAGGAGGCGAGGTACTGGCGGAAGTAAAGTTGTGAGGCGGCATCGTGAGTCGTATCGGGATAGCACAGTCGGTAGTGCGATTGCCCGCGAAAGGCAAATGTCCCAGGTTCGAGTCCCGGTTCCGGCACACAATTTTAATCTGCCAGGAAGTTTCATAGTAGAATGTTGGTACATAGTTTAGATAGGGGCCTGCCTACTGATGATTCCTAGTGCCTATCCGATAGCCAAGTCTTAACTGGTGCCTATCTGATTGGCAGATGCAGCAGTCGTGGCCACGAGCGGAGTTGCAGCAGAGGGCGCTCGTGGCTGACGTCGTAAGAACGCCGCGCCGTGCGTGCATGGCGGCGCGCGGCGAAAGTACGTGGCGCGCACTTCAGACTTGTGCGACACCACAATATCCAAATCGGTGTTTTGCAGCAATCAGTCCTTGTTTGTAAGAAACTTCTTTATTTTGCAGATCTATATTTCGGCAAGTGATTTGCCATTTTCAGTGCTAAATTAACAGGAAGTCACCGTCTGTATAAATACATTACATGAAATATAGCACTGGTAAATCAGAAAAGAGTCAACAAGATGTAATTTACATACCTTACATTTTTTATATTAGTGTGTATGCCTGCGCATTGTATAACCTTCCTACATGGTATGTAATAGATTTTTTTCTCCACAGTTAGATGCAATACTATTGCCAGTAAAGTGGGCTACAACTTGTGAAGTGTGAAATGGAACAGAATGCAACAATGAACAATATTCAACAATGTACCTTACATTTTTTATATTAGTGTGTATGCCTGCGCATTGTATAACCTTCCTACATGGTATGTAATAGATTTTTTTCTCCACAGTTAGATGCAATACTATGGCCAGTAAAGTGGGCTACAACTTGTGAATTGTGAAATGGAACAGTATGCAACAATGAACAATATTCAACAATGTATAGTTTTAAAATAACGGTTTTTTGTTCATGACTTTTTTAAATATCGTAAAATAGTTAATACACTTCCAAAGTATATAAAGTAAATCTGTTAACTATATACGAATGTTTCTGTTTATAGTCATGGTACTGATACAGAGGTATGTCAATGGATGCTACATATTAGTAAGGAAAGAAGATCTATTGCGTCCCTCCTCGGTCAAATTTTTGCTTATTGTTACACAAACAATTCTCAAACAATTCCCAAAAGGTTGTATTTTTCATAGTAACTTGGTCATTAAGTAGGTTACGTCCAACTGATCTTTGGTCGCAAAAAATCTAAGGCATTGCGCCTTAGACCACGGTCAGTGGTTATTTACCATTATTGTTACTAATGAACAAAGGCGTAAACACTATAGAAATAAATGTAATCATGAAATTTTGTTATTCGTGGAAGATGTAAAGAAGAAAATCACATAATGATTTCGGTTTCGTGTGGTGACATGTCTCCTCCATAAATATTCCAGCTCAGTTTTTAGTGCACGCGAAAGAAGCTTTAGTGATCTCGTATGGAGCATGTAACGTGAGATCAAAGAAACGTTTCGTATGTTTGCCATCGTCCCTGACTGGCAATCAATAAACGGACCAGCTAGTGGCTAGCGTTTCGCCTACAGCTTCATACAGGGTGTTTGCACGCAGAACAAGGCAACTCAGTACCCTTTTACACCGTAATTTTGCCAGGGGGCTTTGATGAGCTCTCAATGGAAATGAGCCCATGTAGTGTTCAGGAAAAGACACCTGTCTGTTCAGCGTGGCTTCAATATTACTGGGAGGCCTGTGTGTGCCTTTGTCACATCCGCTCCCCCCTCCCACCTACGCAAGGTCCAATATCCTTTAGTGGTGGCTGCTTGTCGTCCACTAAAAAAGGTATAGCTTTCCAGACACATCCATGTTTTCTTTATTGAAGCTCAGATACCATGACGATCACTGCACTACTGTTATGGAAATAAATTAAAAGCTAAACGTTAAAGCGTTGTAGATTGCCCACTCACACACTGCTACCTTATTGTAGGAATGAAGAAGTATGGAAAAAAACTTTGACGTATTAAGTTCTTTTATTAACGAAATGGAAAACAGTTTGGCATGAATTAAATAATAGATAATACAGGAATGGATTAATATTTACAGAACCTTAGGGACGTAGGAGTAGCTTAATAGTCTTCTTTCCCAATAAATGTTCTCAGAAATTGAAAAATATTTAATTTTAAATAATAAGTGAAAGTTGATTAAAACTCAATTTAATTTTAAAATACCACGATCTTCTCAATACAACCATTCCATTGCTGGATCAATAAAGAACACTCAACGTTAGAGTTATAACCTCAGGTAAATTTAATTGCTAAAAATAAAGAGTATCGTATAAACTTTCCTTTGAATATATTAATCTATTAGTAATAAACAATTTAAGTTATATCAACAAAATGATAATGAAATAACATAATTTCGATTTGTTAATATCTAGAGATACACTAAAACAGAAAAGTAATGTGAACAAAGATTATAACCTTTAACTTCGCTTCATTAACATTTGTTACAATATGAGAATAAAGACATTAACTGACCTTAAATAATGATAATACGTTTGTGTCATCGCCCTTCTTTACTACGATTTTATTGTTTTCGGTATGTTAAAATTATTTCATTTAATGAAAAGAAAGCTCTACATGGCTTTGTCACAGTGTGATATTTTCCTCTAGTCCATTTTATCATATTATGGCGAAACGTAATGCCAGGTTGCTGTGTTCATTGTCGGTAGTAATTTAAGTGTATGGCATCTAAAACTCTGCACTTCCATTATTAATTCATTCTTACGAAAGCCACTATTATACTCTCTACAATATAATAATAATAAAATAAATAATAATAATTTCAAGTTGGCAGCATTGCTTTTGTCTTACCACCCGTCGTAGGTTCAAGTCCTCCCTCGGGCATGAATGTGGGTGTTATTATGAAATTAGTTAAAGTAATTTGTAAGTCTAGATTTACGAACATTTGAACATTTTATTTTCGCCTTATCACAATGACCCGACCGCGGTGCACAATTGACATACGAAATCTTGGACGTTACCTCGCAGTGTATTATAGGTTTCGGTTTCCGACGGTCAACACAGAAGATTGGCGAAAAGAATGAGCTGTCAGACTTCCTAACAGGACAACTTAGTGCGAGCAAATCAAATGTTCAAATGGGACTTAACTGCGGGGTCATCAGTCCCTAAACTTGCAAACTACTTATGAACTAACTTATACTAAAGACGACACAAACATCCATACCTGGGGGAGGATTCGAGGCTGCGCGATACGCAACGTGGCGCTCCAGACCGCTCGGCTACTCCCGCGCGGCTAGTGCAAGCATATGTGACGGAATACGCTGCACTATTTAACGTCTCACCAGCGACAGTAACCTCGTGATGACAGGGTACAGAAAACAACGTAAAACACTGGGCATAAAATGTAGAACAACAAAGAACTCAGAACTCACTTGAGTAATACTGTTCCCATAAAAACAGTACGGCAGGATGTAAACATTCATGGAGGGACTGCAATTGCTAAAACTTAATAAAGGAAGCCAAAGCAGAGCTGTAATGCCAATGGTGCCACTATCATATGGCCTGGACACTTGACGACTTTAAGTATTTAGATAGTCCGACGATTCATTGTTCAGTTTGCTTCCTACAAAAAACCTGGTTAATGTATCGTAAACTTCAAAAGATGATTTCGATACAGCATGCATTCTTCCTACAGTCAAGCACGAAGGGGGTTCCGCCATGATTTGGGCATTTACACTCCTCAAAACAATCGGAGGATCAGGTGAGATGTCATGCACAATATACATATGGTAATTTATTTTATTCAGATATTGGTTGCAATTATAATTTGTGTTGATACAATACGATATTTTGCTGTCTCAACTCTTTACTTGAGGTTTACATGGCGTTTACGTAGAGCGATGCACCATCGGGCTATCATACTAGTGAAAAAGTCATTCTCGTTGCCCTCTAATATGGTATGTAATCATCTCGACGTCCAGTACAGTTGCATATCTGCGTGGCATGGACAGTATGAAGTTATCAATTAGCTCTTGAGGGATATTTGGCCCTTCTTCAAAAATGTTCAAATGCTTGTTAAGCTTACAAACTACTTATGAACTAGCTACAACTAAGGACGGCTCAAATATCCATGGCCGAGGGGGGATTCGAACGCCCGACCGTAGTGGCCGTGCAGACCGTGTCTGAAGCGCCGCAGTCCCCTCGGCCACCGCGGCCGGCTATGATGAACCGATGCCATGCACTTGAATGTGAGTTGCAGAGTTTTTATGTATATGTAAATAAAGGCGTACGGAGGCATTTACAATTTATAAACCGATCATGAAATCAGTTTGGAAAAAAACATCAACATACGTATTGTACCAACGCTATGAAATATATATCTCGTTTAATAATAAAATAATAAATGTTTGTCAAGCTTATGGGACTTAACTACGGGGTCATCAGTCCCTAAACTTACAAACTACTTATGAACTACCTACAACTAAGGACAGCACAAATATCCATGCCCGAGAGGGGATTCGAACCCCCGACCGTAGTGGCCGTGTAGACCGTGACTGAAGCGCCTCAGTCCCCTCGTGGCCCTTCTTACATGGGTGCAGTATCCAGCTCTGCAACCGTTATTGGAGGTGCTGATCTGACTGCAATGCATCCGCCAAGTGCATTCCATACGTACTCACTAGGGTTTAAGTCCGGTGAACAAGCTGGCAACTACAGTCGCTCGATTTTTTCACCTTCAAGCATGTTATCCACAAGTGCGTCCTCCAGAAGGAAGCCAACAACTGTGTAGGGTACGCCAAAATTAGATGGATATCTGAACGACATAGAGATTCGTGCTCCCGCCAGTACTGAATCCTGCCCACACCATTCATCCACCACCATGATATGGTAACGTTTCCTAAATGTAAGCAGGATTGTTCTGAGTTCCACGTTCTCTCCAGATGAGAGGACGACGATTGTCCTCCTGAACACAAAATCTTTACTCATCTGTTAACAGAATCAGGCGCCATTCGCCACGACTCCAATTCTGATGATCCTCCGCGTAGTTTCCGAGGGCTAAATGTTGTCGTGGTTTTAATGGGTCACATACCATAGACCTCTCTCTGTTCGTACAGGCTACATTCCTGAACGCTTGAGTTGATATTGCGCGACGTGTTTCTCCCTGGAATTTGCGTTGCTCCTGATTTGCATTCAACCTCTTGTCTCGATTGGCTGTTAACTGGAAGTAATCGCAGGGGCCTTTCCAGGAGGGCCTTCAATAGCTGCAGACACTTCCCTTTGTGTCTCTCCCGCTTCCAACTGTCCTATGGCTCTCAATGCCGTAGCTTCGGGTAAGTCACGTTATTGCATTCCACTACCTGCACACTACACTGTCTGAACCTAACTGCTGACTCTGAATAGAAATTTGCTAAAAAAAATTTTAGAGCATTTAAGGAGCATTTTCATACGACGCGTGTATATGTGTCACGTCCACTTTTCTGTCATCCACTTTTCTGCATATATTTTAGACCTTTATATTCCCTACACGTTAGGAATTTTCCTTTACTCCCGAGTCTGTTGGCTATACTTGGAATGCAACGGTCGGTATTGTTTTGTTTCTGCTGTATGTAAACATCTCGCTTTCAAACACTCGGTTAGTTTTGTTCAAGTGTGATTGCGAGTAGTTGTAGACAATTAGGAGAGATAAAGAAATAAAGAAAATCTGGAGGCAATGAAGAGAGATGTTTGGGCCATATTCTTCCATAAGTCCTCTACTGGTGATAAGCCACGATTGTGTCCATCAGGAGAAAGTTCGTGGTGCAAATACACCAGGGCTCAGGCAACTGGAGAATCTTATTCTGCCGGCCGCGGTGGCCGCGGGGTCTGAGGCGCTTCAGTCACGGTCTGCACGGCCACTACGGTCGGGGGTTCGAATCCCCCCTCGGGCATGGATATTTGTGCCGTCCTTAGTCTTAGTTAGTTCATAAGTAGTTTGTAAGTTTAGGGACTGATGACCCCGTAGTTGAGTCCCATAGACTCTACAAACATTAATTTAATTTAATCTTTTTCTCACAAGCATTCTTTTCCTGCTGCCGTTATACAGCAATTAAACCTATTTTCAGAGACTTCGCTTATCCTGACCTTCAAAGGAAATGTCTGCATGGGCAGACACGGAACCTAAATGAATGTTTCAACAGCATAATTTGGAACCGCCTTCCTAAAACTGTATTTGTAGGCATCCATACAATGAAACTAGGAGTTCATGATGCTTTTATTACATTCAGTAGTGGTAATAATGGAGTGTGTTGGATACTGAAAAAGCTGGTAATTAATCCTGGTGAAAATATGATCACTGGGCTGCAACATTGCGATAAAATGAGGTTAGTCGATGCAGACAGGTCTGCATCTAATATGGCCAAGAAAGCAAGACAAACATCCAGGAATGTGAAAAAGAAACTGGAAGACCTGCTAGAGGCCAACAAAGGGCCATCATATGCAGCAGGACAGTTTTAAGTGACTGTAAGTAATAAATTTAAAAAGTTTTTTTCTGTAAAGTCAAATTCCCGCAAACTAAAATTTTCAGTACATGTGCTCCATTATATCAGAAACTATCAAAGATAAATGAATGAAAATTTCAGACTCTGCATAACATAAAAAGCCACCTCTGGTACTACATTCATTAATGTTCCCCCATTAGAAAGTTCACAAAAATATTTTCTGCAGAAAAAGCTTAATATTTTTTTAATAAATTTTAAAAAGTATTTCTTGAAACCTGTAAAATGGATAAAGTAGATTTTAGTACAGTTGACTCTATTAGTATCATTAACATATAGCAAAAGTATTAAGGTCCTGCATCAAATAGTTTTTTTTTTTCAGAAATGGGTCAAATATTTGCCTAAATTACCATGGGTTAGACAGGGTGTGGCCCCCTTAAAATCAAATTGGTAGATATGTTAAACTACTTCGGGTCATGAATAAAAGTACTGGCTGAATTCGTATTTGAAGTAAGCAGCTTTCCTCTGCAGTATAAGTAGACCCTAAACGGTATTCTTATAAATTTATTGGTCTCATCCTTTTCCTTTGTAAAGTATTGACACTCGCGGGAGATACGTTTTCAAACATACAAGGTGCTTATCATTAAACTTCTACTACTTGATAGACTTGCGCATAATAGTTCGCGATCGGGAGCGCTCACTTTTCGTTCTTTTAGTTCGTCCGCTCCCAGTGGGGCTGAGCGGCGTGGTCTGCGCATGCAAGTGGAGAGAGAAGTTCCCCCACCTAGCTGCTTCATGCGCTTGCTGCGTGAGCCGCTAACGATATCACGCTGACCAAAAGAAACAGTTTGTGGATAATTTTTGGCGTTTAAGTTTAGAGTTATCTCTATATCTCGGCATTATGGAATTTATTAGTCAGATATTGTAGAGTGCAGAATCCTTCAAAACAGCAATTTTGTAGCACTGAACTATATAATCTAGCAGGCAGACGCTCATCTCGAAATGGCTCTCATCAGCAGAAGGCAAACACGTGATTTTTAATTCTGCTGCGCGCCCTCTCGCTATTGCCCGTCGGTCTTCGGAAAAGAATGGAACGAACTAAGAAATGAGATACTTTTGGCATAATAGTTCGCGACCGGTAACGCATATTTTACTTCGCGACCGATCGCGCATATTTTAGTTAGCGATCGGTAGCTCTCCTTTTAGTTCGCAGTTCGGCCGCGAAGTAGGTCGCTCTTTTTAGTTCGTCCGCTATTTTTGGCTTTTGCCACCGTTACTAAAAGAGCTCTTTCTTTTGTTAAGACAGCTTTTTATATAATGATCAGTGTTGCCCAAGCGTGTGCTATAACCCGTATTTTTGGGCAATTAGACATCAAATACTTGAGCAAATAAACCAGTTATTTTCACGAATGGGGGCTGATACAATGATATTCAACTATTGTGCATACAGAGTAGTCGTAGTATTTTATTTTTAAAATGGATTTCTTTATTTATTTAATAGATCACTGAACGAACATTACCTACAAATCACGCGATGCTGCGCGCTCTCGCTGTTCCCCGTCAGTCTTCGGAAAAGGAGCGGACGAACTAAGAGGCGAGGGATCTGCGAACTAGTTCGCGTAGTTCGCCTGTGGGAGCGCTCTTCCGAACTACTTGAGATGGCCCCCATAGAAAACGAGTGATAGTACGTGAAAGAAACTTTGTGATAACATTTGTAAGGATATGCGAAAGAGAAATAACGATTAACTATTTGAAATAAACACATGATATTTGTTAACTGCGTGCCATTCGTATGTTCCAGGTTACAAATATTGCGCAATGTGACGACCATTTGCATCCATATAGTGTATATGGACATCATTTTACAGTTATTGTTCGAATGTTTTTCAGACAGTGAGCCATGAATGTATAGCTTCGTGATCCTGTTCGTGCACTGCTTGCTGCACTGCTTAACTGTACGTTAAACTGTCCCAAGAAAAATTCCCAAATCACTACGGATTTCGAACTTTCGAATACTGTTCTTAAACCTAGGTGGGGGGACTGATGACCTCCGTAGTTTTGTCCCCCTAAAACATCCAAACAACAACATTAAACCAAGGTGTGGAGGAAGGAAGTCTTCGTATTCTCTTAATGTGTCGATACTCTTGAAAAGCAGTAGTACGGTTAATGTTATTCTGATAATACAGAGTGCAGTCCTTCTTGCCTTGCCCAGACGCATGTGGACTAGAGTTGGCTACGGTTTCATGGTTTCGAAAACAGGTTTCGATACACACAACAATTTCAGTGTTTCAAAACCGGCATGTTTCACGGTTTCGAAACCATGCGGTTTCATTCTGCGATCACATTCGCGGTCGATTGTCGATACACTGAAACCATTTCTTCCTGTCGGGTTCACGGTTTCGTGTCGGTTTCACGATTTCATGACGGTTTCACAACACCGGTGTTTCAAACCACTATTGCAGGAAGGCGGAACAGACTAATGGTATCGAAATGTGGTGTTTCATTTTACTGAAGCTCCACACAGATACACATATAACTTACTAGTATATAAACCATTTAGGCAGTGTCAAATAGTAGTTGACACTCTTGAGTCTGCAGCTTATGATTAATGATATCAAGATTCGTTTGCAAGAGACTGCTGTATTCCGAAATGACTTAATGTCTGCTTTATAAATGTAAAAGAACAATAAAACAACGTTGACTATTTGCATTGAAAAACCAGTTAAATTCTAGGTTTATCTACCGTATTAAAGACACACGAGAGAAATTACATTCTTTAAAATAAGATCCAACATGAAGCCTGAAATGACATGTTTATACTAACAAGGGTAGATCGCATATTTAATCTCGTGTTAAAGAGTTGGTTTCTTATGAGCGAAAACGAAGTTACCCACTGTCGTTATAATTTTTCGACACTCGTGTGAAAAGAATTGCGGCGCTGGTGTAACGGTCAAGGTGTACAAATGGTGAACTTGCCTCTTACTTTATTATTTTTGTAATTCCATAGCATTACTTGTGATTATTTAGTGTGCCCTTTATTCCCTATAATTTATTTAGTATCCATAGAAAGTAGTATTTATGATCCATCACTGTAATATGCGTACCGTATTGCAGTTTGTGAGTTCCTAACGGGGTAAACTTTCACCTATCATACCGGCGGCCTCGTGTGACTATGTTGGCAACATCAACAACACGGGAGAAAATCTGTATCAACATGTTCCTTACAGACCAAGAAGTAAATATATACTCTATGGTTGACAGGTTCTTGTATGTACCCTTGTCCACACAGTGAAAAATATTGCCCTCCTAGAACGAAGATTTCATGACAAAACATACATTGCTTCACGGTTTCATGGTTTCGAAACAGTGTTTCGAAACCATAGATGGTACGGTTTCATTTGTTTCGAAACCGTCAGATGTTTCAGTTTTCCCATCTCTAATGTGGACTGTCTACAACTGGCTGTTCCAGTAACGTGCTCCCCCCGCGAGCTAGGGACCGCTCACCTGCTTACCGCTTGTGCGGCAGTCAGCTGCTGTCGAATGCGGCACTCCACACGGCTGAGGCTGCGCCTAGCGAGTGTGCGGTGGAGGCAGCCGTCTGGCTTGTGACGTCATAAGGAACTGCAGCCGCGCAACAATTCCCGCTACGGGCACAACTAGTTCTGAAATATCTAGCCTACAACTGAGACACAAATTTCTCCATGAAAATTCGATACACGTGACATCTGGTCAATCCTCATCGATGATTTTTCTGTATTATAAATAATTTAAAAGCTATGTGACCCAAAATGACAACGGTCTGATTCCACGACTGGAATTTAGGAAAGCATTATTTTACATTTTTAAATGCCTGATTCATGTAACAAAGGTAGGAGTAATTTCTTATGAATTGTATAACGAATTTTCCCATTATTTGTTAATAACGATGTCATTGATTTAAAGCAGTTGTTGCTAGAATAGCAAAAGATGTTATGATTGTCTGATTTATCACGCTGAACTCCACGCAGCCGGCCGTGGTGGCCGAGGGGACTAAGGCGCTCCAGTCGCGGTCTGCATGGCCACTACGGTCGGGGGTTCGAATCACCCCTCGGGCATGGATATTTGTGCCGTCCTAGTTCGTAAGTAGTTCATAAGTAGTTTGTAAGTTTAGGGACTGATGACCCCGTAGTTAAGTCCCATAAGCTATACAAACATTTGAATTTTTGAACTCCATGCAGTTTCCACGATGTGAATGGTAAATATGGCGATATGATCTTTACAATGAACTGCCTTTGTGGAAAGTATGTTTTTCATTGTTTCAAATGTTTGTATAGCTTATGGGACTTAACTACGGGGGCATTAGTCCCTAAACTTACAAAGTACTTATGAACTAGCTAATACTAATATAACGTTGCCCTTGCTTCGTTTGATGCCATAATTGTTAAAGTACATTCCGCGATTATATTTTTTGGACAAGGAATTGATGGTACCGAATGTTTGAATTAGAAATAAGTTAAAGTACAGCACAAAATGAACATTAAAGCAAATAAACCGCGCGTTGCATATTAAAGTCGGGCACCATACAAGCAACAACACGTTATAAAACTTACGGAGAGCATCTAGCTGGATCCTGCACTTCGAATTGTAGAAGCTGGAAATGATAACTTTTTCTTATTTAATCTGTGAATGTTCGAGATACTTCCCGTAGGAGATCAATTTTCAGACTGTTCACTTCGCTTTTCATTGTTGTGTGACCGTGGGTGGAACATGAAGTTACTGGTAATGATAGAATAATTAAAAAATGATCGGACTTCGTGAAATTACAAAAGAAATTACTGCAGGTTCTAAAATCTAGCAAAGTATTGTATAAGGATTATTGATTGAAATTTTGCAGACAATGCGAAGCGATTGTAATGGCGTCTGAACATTGAACTATTACGGCTGCGAAGGAGCTGAAAATATTAAGGAATTAAATATTTGGCGTGGAGGACTTTGATTTAAATGAAAACCAAGGAGAGGGAATGCTTTTAAATTTAAATAATATATTTTCAGCAACAGCTTGCATTCTGACTTACAGGTATGAAAGGCGTCTACACCGATTAGATACAGACCAGAGAGTGAGAAAAAACTACTATCACGGTTCCGTCTTCTTGCTTGTTTGGGAGTAAAAAATGACGAACGAAATTAAATTAGTTGCAATGCGAGTCAGAGGGAACCGGAGGCGATAAGCATCGCTGATCAAAGATAAAAATAATAATAATAATAATAATAAAAATAGTGTATTGTTACACTTGCCCCTCTGGCTTTGGATGGGGCAAATGCAACCTACACAAAGGCATACTATTTTGGGTATTATTATTAGTATTTTTGTTCTTGTTGTTTTTTTAATATTTACATCAGTTTGTTATTTACATTTGTTTGTTTAAGTTTCATGTATACAATTCAAATAAGTTATTTTCTTTATAAGTATAATAATGAAAAAAAGAATCGTAGCGACGTGACGGTGAGGAAGCCGAGGACGGTGAGGACAGGTGCGAAAGGCGCGACAGGTAGCGATGACGTCAGACGGTAGCGCTGCGGCGACGACAACGGGTGGCTGGATGGTGTGTGACGTCAGCGGGTGGGGAGAAGCGTGACGTCACGGCCAGCGGCGTTCGAGCAGGGAGCCTCTGCATCTCGAACACCAATCTTTGGCCCTCGGTACGGTGCTGCATCGCGCCTCCGATGGTGGTTAACATGGAAACAAAATTATATACACAAAATTACATTCTGTTTTTTTCATAGACGTTAGTTTTCCTTCTGAAAGATGAGGACACTTTAGCATATTATTGGTTTACGTATGTTTGTGTGGTCATTTGAATTTACATTTGATGTGTTTCAGGTAAGAGTGATGCAAGCTGTACGACTGTCTTTCTGACATGAACTCATACTGTTACATAATTTGTCATTTAAAAATCATCTATCTACTATGTACATTTGTTTACAGACATATGTTCATTTATTCATTCACTTGAAGTAGTTATTTTAAAGATTGACAAGTTAAAAAGTGAACAAAATATTTTTATCATAATGATAATTTCTTAAGTGCCGTAGCACAGTCTTTGAGTTTCAGAATTTTTGTGAAGTGCAGTAGCATAGTCTCTACATTTTTAACATGTTTAATTTGGGGGTAGCACGGTCTGTTGATTACAAAAATGTTTGTATAGCTTATGGGACTTAACTACGGGGTCATCAGTCCCTAAACTTACAAACTACTTATGAACTAGCTAACCCTAAGGACGGCACAAATATCCTTGCCCGAAGGGGGATTCGAACCCCCGACCGTAGTGGCCGTGCAGACCGTGACTGGAGCGCCTCAGTCCCCTCGGCCACCGCGGCCGGCTGTTGATTACATATTACTTGTTCGTCTTTTTTTTATTTTTTTGAAATATTTTTATGTGTTCACTGAATTTCACTTCTTATGCCCCGTTTACACCGAAGCGAACACGAGCGATCATAGGCGAATGCGCATTCGCCAGGAATTCGCCTGTGCGCGCACGCACTGGCTTGTACTTGCGAATAAGCGTTCACACCGGAGCGAACGGAAGAGAAAACAGCACACTGCCGCAAGGCGAGTATACGCAATTTGTCGCATACGCTAGCGCTGAAGCGGAGAACAACTTCCTTTGATGGTTCGCCCTGAAACCGACACCCAGCGGATCACAAGCGAACACTTGCGAATGCGAGCCGAGCGTGACCGAACAGCGCGCGCATAGCATTTACACCAGAGCGAATTCTCGTTCGCTGCTGCTCGTTCGCTTGTGTTCGCTTAGGTGTAAACGGGGATTTAGATTCATAAGTTGGCAACGCACAGCGCCACAGTAGCGGTTACCTTCAACAATGACGGCCGGGCGGTAGTCGTCACGCGCTCTGTCGGTGTCAGTCTATATTCAAACATTACTACTTGTGCGGTTGCTCTCCACTTTCCGACTTCCGTGAATCGTAAATTGTGATTTCTTGCCGTTTTTCCGTTTGTGCACTAAACACTGGATTATAGTTCTCTGCAAGATCCACCGCAGCTCGGTAAGTACACTTTGAGTCTTTTGCGGCAGCTCAGCGTTTGGTTTAACGTCTGTGCAGTTATTACACTGTTGTGTATGTGTGCACTTCAGCACTGTGACTATTACGTATTACGTTCAAGATCACTTCATATAGTCTGTTCACAGGACAATTTATCGGTTCATGAGGTTTTATTTGCTCGGTACAAAATAGTCTTTCAATGCAATCGTGTGCAGTTGTCCATAATACATTTTCTATGTACCACATTGTCTTTGGGAAAACGAGCGGCACTGGAGTAGTGTCCCGTTCGTTGTTTGGATTAAAAGGTTTATCGTATCACTCGACACTTTTGTTTTATCGTTCACTAAATAATGGTCACTTGTTACCTTTAGTTCGTCACATTACATTGTTCGATTTAGTAGCCATTACTGACAGCACAATGATTTCTATCACTTGCAACGACTAGTTCGTTAATAATGTGTTCTATTTGTCACTTGTAGTTATATGTAAGTGGAAGGAAAACACAGTGGATACTGAAAGTCGCTGATTGGCGTCCATTCACATCCGTTCATTGTTTTTTCGCGTTCGTTGGTGCGTTGCACTGCTCTAATAGTCTTTTCAGTTCGACACACGCAATCGTACACACGTTCACTATGATCATAAATGTAGATAATCTCAGAACGGCACGTGTACTTTTACAAAACAAATATATAAATAAACCATGTTTAAGTCTGATGTTGATAATAACTTAGAAAGTTTTCGTGACACATTAATCACATATTTTTGTTTTTTACAGGGAAGATAATTGCAATCTCTTACTTTACAACATTATACAGATACATTTATATACATCCGTTATTTACAAAGTTACACAAATTTATTTCGGGCTGTGTTCATGTCAGCTTAGAGGAGAAAGGAAAACGGACTGGCAGTTTTCAGCACATCCGTATAATCTACATTACCAAATTTGGTAACATTTCGTCTCATGACATTTGTTTACATATGTTATTGGTCTTAATGTCATCAGTTTTCGTCATATTTCCTCTCGTGATTTCTTAGTTAAATTTGTGTGTGTCAAGTTGTATGTCATTTTATACATAAAAGAAATTAACCATTAAGTATTTAAAAAAATGATAGCAATTATTGTAAGTGTATGGCATTTATAATAAACATAAACAATTACTATGAAACTTTAACACAGGTAAAGTCAGACCAACAGGTATACTTGGGTAGGAAGGCTTGCACTAAAGCATGCGGAAAGATAAAGATAAAGATTTAAAAAGGAGGGGTTCATTACATAAGACAGAGGGAGAAAAGCATCGCTAAAATAACCATACGCATTGCAAATTCAGCATTACAGTTCCTAACTACACCAAATACTACAGTCACAATCATAAATTACAATGGAGTTACAATTCAAGTATCAAAATTAAATAAAATCATCGCGTTCTCTCGCTCCTCCCTCGCGGTACCTCTCTGCATCCCATACGTTTTGTTGCTACTTGTCTGACTAGTGTGAAACTGCTGAGTACAATGTGTTAGGGAGAATATCCTGTGTCAACCTTACGAATGTTAATGTCGTTGTCCAGTCCATGTTTGTGTGTGTTTTGGTGTATACACCGTGTCAAAATAATAATAGCTCTATCTCCTGTCTCTCCGAAGTAGCTTATAGTTCTGACGATCTCGCTGCGATGCCGGCGGCACCAAAGTTCTCGTAACGATGGCAAGCAGCTGAAAGAGAAAACTTAATCTATTCTTACGCTATTGATATGCTGATGTATGTGTTATCGTGTAATGGATAAGAAATGATACAGTTTTACATACATACCTGCATAAAAAAATTGAAAATTATTTTACATAAACAAAAATTGGACCATTTGCCAAGGATTAAAATTCTTCTGACAGTACAGTAAATAAGACCAGATACTACTAGGTGTAGCGTGTGTGTAAACATAAACAAGTAACCAGCTGATTCTATTTACATCTCCCATTCCTAGGTGTTCATGCACTTTCGTGGTTTCCGAAGTCACTTATTGCTGTTGTATGTCACTCTTGCATGTTATTTTTAATAAAACCTAGTTGATAAACAGATAAATTCATAATGATTCCTGTCATGTGTAACAAAGGTTTCTATAGAATTTATCTGTGTTATGCTTACGTCTAAATATTTGTTGCTTGACCTACAATGACATTCTTGCAAACGGGTCCTAATATAAACTCTTCCATTCACTCTCTCATACTTACAAACTAAACGTAGACGATATAATTCATTACGCAGTAGTGGGTTCCCTAACAAAAATAATCAGAATGTGCTTGTGCGCTCCACCCGCATAATAATGATAATAATTAATAATAATAATAATGTTTCCCAACTGCTAGCCATAACAAATTGTTCATTGTATTAAATCTTCACGTAAATAATAGATGATGCCATTCATTCAGTTGTAAAGTTACACCACCCGTTTCAAGAAACATTACTTAGTATATTCATCACACAGCATAAATGTAGATGAGTTATAGTGCTCAGAAGCTTCTCCGAAAAGTGTTTATTATTGTGTCGGTAGTTAAAAGTGGTATCTGTCAGTCACTGAGTATTTCAAACATAACAGTTCATTCTAGGAAGGCTTATGGTGCACATTAAATTATAGAATCAGCTTGCTAACAATTTATGCATGATATTTCTTAAGATCTTTGTGTGGATAGATTCCTCTAGGTCGTGTCGTGTGTACAGGTGACAAATAACTTACTTCGTGAGGGATATGTAGTATTCTGTACAGTCCGGAATAAAGGTATTGCCATGTTTTGTTTCTCTTTTGGATAGCTGAAGACTTTGGATGTACCCTTAACATTACCAAATCATTAAGTTTGAATGACTGGGTGCGTTTTAATTGTTTGTAGAAGTAGCTTTCCGTTTGAAAGCTGCGTTAGGTTAGTGCTGTTAAAACTATCCTTACCTTCTCTTCCAGCGATGGCGGCTCTCGTGGGATTTTTGGTATTGGGTTTACCCACTCACAGTGGCGTAGCTATCATAGGGCTAGGCGGGGCAGTGCCCCGGGGCCCCCGAGCTCCAGGGGCCCCTCGGCCCTTGTGAGCGACGAATTTTATATTTTATTTTATTTTTATTTATTTATTTTACCCTCCACCCTATCGTCCATCATATCCCCTTCCCCTCAAACCAAGTTTCCCACAGTAGCCGCACTGGGCCACTGACTAGCGGAACAATGCTCCTAATTGGGCCTTAACAAGACACACTGCTGACAGGCGAAGCTGCCAGCCAGTGTGTCCAACAATCGGCACACTTCAGTCGGCAGAAGTAGCGGCAGCATCAAAGCAGCTCACAGCAACAGCTCCGTCTTCCAAATATTGCGGCGTGCCGGCTCGGCACAGTATGAAGGATAGCGCTCCTCCAAATACAGTATAAATACATTTACTGTAGAGTACTTCTTATTGGCAAATAGAAGTGTACAATTCGAATATCCGAATAAACCGGTTTTCCGTATATCCGTGTCCCCAAATTACTTCGGATAATAGACGTTATACTGTATATAATATTTTAGTTGAAATAAATCGCAATTTGCGATCAGTTATGGCTTCGCTGTACTAGGTTTAAATGGAATACCAAAATGTGGCGAATGGAAATTTGTGCCAGGCCGGGATTCGAACCCGGGATCTTCTGCTTACTAGGCGGACGCGTTGACCACTCCGCCACCGAAGACACAGTGACCAACTCGACTGAAGTAAAGTAAATGATCTTCGGGGGTCGGTAATCCAAGTATACCTTTGGCAGCCAAAATGTTAATATAGTTATTGTTAAACCGAATGGACTAAGACAAAATATTAAATGTATACAGCATATTTAAGTACAGTAGAACAGTATTGGGCATATGATTTGTTGTGGGGATGTGACAGGTGACAGCAGGAAGGGGTGGAAGGGGGGAGGGGGGTTGGACGGCAGCAGGTGCGGGAAAGCGCAGACCGCTGCAATGGTCAGGCAGTGCCGTTCTTTGTGGGCCTGCATACGAATAGCGAGAAAGCGAGCCCACACTCTGTCTACCCCATTACATCGCAAAAGGAAATTAAAAGGTGTTTTACAACGTTATACCGAGCCTTCCACAGTGAACCTCATAAATCACAGATGACGTATTGCGCAAACAGACCTGGAGAGTGCGCATTTTCCACAAAATGCGTTGCGCCAGGAAACAGGCATGTTTATTTTCCACAAATGCGTTAATACTGAAAGTAATACCGAACAGAATCTACATACTTTTCTACACACTACTTGCCCATGGTAGGCGGGAAATGGATTCGACATTCTGTGTCTTTTTTCTGGGAATGGCGCCTTCCCATACCATAAGAACTATTCGCTCTTCAATTTACGTTTATATTAACACTGTACCCTCGGGCCGCATTCTGCACAGTTCTCCTATGTGAAAAACATACAACTTCACTGTGTTTTAAAGTAATGGTGAGAATTCAGCACTTCACGCAATCTTTTAAGGTACGTCTCTACCCGCACACTATTTGTTTATTCTGCCATTTAAAGATTTAATTACATTCGCGGATCAGATGTTTCATGTAATAATTACTTTGTCCCAATAGTGAATTGTGCATCAAGACGCTGCCCTCTACCCCACTGTAACGTTAATAAGCGAAGATATCGACTTAGTTATTTTACTTATTACTTTTTCCTGGCCAGACAATAACATCAAGAAGCCTGGTAGGGGCACGGCTCAATCCAAAGTGTTTCTTCAAACAAAATCCGGCAACTTACTTTTGATGAAACCATGCTACACGAATATTTTTCCTATTTTCCTTCTTTGACTGGGCTATCACGAAATGAGCTAACAGCGCAGTAGTTTAGCGAGAGTGAGTTGTCGGCACTGACACAGTCCGCCTGCTGTCACTGCTGACGAAAAATATCCCATGTGGCATTTTCACCTGTAGGTCCTACCCAGGTCCAGCTCTGTTTCTAGCCCTCTGCAAAATTTCATCCAAATCAGCTTGTAATTTTTGCATGAAAGCATAACAAACAAAATTTCACAATTATATTAGAGAGTACGATTAAATATTATCTGCTGCGTGACACGTAATAATTTACATAGTAGTATTTAGGTGTACCTTATTATGTCTTCCATCGGGCGGTAAGAAGCTGATGATGAGGTAGTTTTGCATCTGTACAGTATTAGTGTAAAGAGGGCCCCAATGTCATTTTTGCCCCGGGGCCCTCGGTGAAATAGCTACGCCACTGCCCACTCATTGTTTTCTTTAGTTTGCAGAACTAAATCAGTTGGTGCGTATGGTGTGGAAAATAGGGGTAAATTGTTGACTACTTGTATTCCTCCTACATTTATAAATATATTGGCTTGGAAAGTGTCAACAAGTTGGCTTTTGTTTACTTGTGTGTCAGCAAGTAGTTCTTCCCGTATGTCAACACCATCGTTGTAACGCAATAAATTTATACAGTTACGAGATGTGCCCTTACTGGTGTCATCGCTCAACGTCGGAGGGCATGAGTTGAGCGCAATTATTTTGTTTGAGTAATTTCATTCTGTCTTGTCGAAGGTGTAGTGCAAAAAATGTTCAAATGTTTGTATAGCTTATGGGACTTAACTACGGGGTCATCAGTCCCTAAACTTACAAACTACTTATGAACTAGCTAAGACTAAGGACGGCACAAATATCTATGCTCGAGGGGGGATTCGAACCCCCGACCGTAGTAGCCGTGCAGACCGTGACTGATGCGCCTCAGTCCCCTCGGCTACCGCGGTCGGCTGTGCTGTCTGTCACGTCAGTAATTGTCACAGTTGATCCGTTTTGTGTGTAGTGTGTGCTTTGCGGTGGGCGGTTAATTGTCATGGTAGCCACAGGGACGTCATGAAATCCACTGTTATTGTTTTGAGGGGGCTGTGGATAAAAGTTCTGTGCAGGTTGGCCGTTCCCGTAAAAATTACGGTTGCCACCATTACGGGGTTGACCACTGAAATTAGCATTACGCCACTGATTATTTCTGTTGTTACTGAAATTATTGCTGTTGTTGAAGTTTGCTGTTTGGTGTGGGACACTGTTACTATTTTCAAAATAACCTGGATTAAATCTGTTGTCTTGTCGACGGCGATAATAATTCCCGCCATTAGGCGCATTGCGTGGCACATTTCTACTGCGCGAATCGCTCGTCAACTGTTGTGTCTGTTGCTGGCCAGAGGTGTTAACAAATGCTGGCTGCTGCGGCTGAGGTGGGTGTGGCATGTTTTGTAAACATTGGGCTGGCGAGTAATACGGCACAATTACTATGGTTGTCACGGAAATTTCCGTTCTGATAGTTATTCTTGAAATTTCTGAAACCGTATTGGTTTGCACGCTCGTCACCAAAATGTGCACGCCTATCTTCAAAAATTAAATCCAACTTGTCCACATAATTTAGCAAAAACTTTCTAAATTGTGCTCGGGAGCATGTGCGAGTTCCAGTCGCAGGTGTGTTGGCAATTTTGCCATTACTACCTGAACCACTTCTCTGTAGCCCAGAGGTTCATCGAAAAATTTTGATTTATTTATATACATTTCAAAATACTTCCTTAAACTGCCATTGCGTTCGTTAAATGGCTGCGGATTGTAAACTTCATTCCGCAGGCGCTCTTACGTAGCGGGGGACCAAAATTTCACAAGAAATTCTTGTTCAAATTCTTCTACAGTTTCACAAGTTTTGGGAGCCTGATTTGCCCATACTTTGCTCTCACCTTGTATATATCTTGTGATAAACCGTATCTTTCGTTTTTCTGACCAAGAGTCTGGCAAAATGTCTTGGAATGATTGAATAAAAAAACAGGATGTACACTTTTACTGTCACCCGCGAAAATCTGAAACTGATGATGTTTGATCATGTTTTCGTCCATCATGACGTTACTGATATTGATTCCGTCATTAGGCACGGAGGGTGAGTGCTGTGGTGACAACAGATTCCTACTACCGGACACGGTAAAATCAGGAAAATTATCACGTGCATTTTGCATGTCACGCAGCGGACACGTGTGTGCCGCCTGACTCGGACGTGCCCGGCCACTATTTATGTCTGTTTGTCGGTCTTTAAAGTCACAAATCGGTTCGGTTTTCTGGCTATGGTTTATGTGTGTTACATGTTTTAGTTCTTTAACTAAAGATTTCAGTTCAGTCAAGTCATCCTGCATTGCTTTCACGGTCGTACCGTGCTTCTTAAAAACTTGTTCAGTAACATTACTTATAACAATATTCAGCTCAAATTCTATCTTTTCATTGAGCTCGATTTCTGTTTTTTGTAAGAATTCTTGTACTTGATTCTGATTTTCTTTAACAACAGCTTCAGCTTGACTAGTTATTGGTGCGACAATTTCAAAGCTCTCTTGTTTTTGTTTAAGTTGCGTTACGTCGCGTGTAAGTGATTCAATAACCGGTGGAATAGTTTTCACAGACTGGCCTAGAGTGGCAACTTCGCCGACAACAGAGGAAAGTGTGTCATCAACTGATTGTAAAATTTCTTTAGTAACCTTTCCTTGTATATCAGCGAATTTACTGTCAATAGCTTGTTCAAAATTTCGCATTTGAGCACTGATTTGCCGGTTAACTTCTTCAGATATTAAAGTAGGCAAATTTTGTTGCACTTTTTCTAGTTTTACAATTTCCTCCTTTGTCTGCTGTTGTTGTAATTCTACTCGTTCAATGTGTTGAGTAAGAGTAGAGGACAAAACAGAAACTTGATTCTTTTGATCATTTATCTGTTGTGTAAGGTTTGAAGACAAAGCAGGAACTTGATTGTTTTGGTCATTAATCTGCTGTGTAAGATTTGAAGACAAAGCAGAAACTTGGTTATGGATCTGTTGTGTAAGACTTGAGAACAGAGCAGAAGTTTGATACTTTTGTTCATTAATCTGTTGCGTTAAATTCGCTGACATGTTTATAAGTAAAGCTTCAAATTTCCTTATCCAATCATCTGGTGGATTATGTGAACTGCTCCCGGTTGTAGAAGTGTTATCGGACGCGATAGTCGCGACCGATTGCTCTGTGCCGAAATTTTCTGTTATTAATTCCGCCGGCCGGGCCGCCATACTGACCTCTGTGGACGGAACTAATCGTTGTACGTTACTACTACTACTTTCTTCGGTATTCATTGCTGGGGTTTGGCTACGGGTTTTCACCATACTAATTGTGAATAAAATGAAACAAATTGATGTCTGTCTATCTTCACACGCTCAGTTAATTTCAAATAAATTAATAAATAGCGCACTTTAATGGCGGACTTGATACAGAACGAAGGACAGCACACGTAACGAGCGAGAGTCGCGAAGCTAATATTTGCGCACGGCAACCATGTTTGTGCACTTCTAGAATTTTCCTAACAATGAATTGGCTAACTATAGAAAAATTTGGAAAAAGGACAATATTGCTAAAAGAAATGCTGAATAGAAATGCGCATACAAGCGACAGATAGGAGACTCTATTAAAGCACCAAATAAGCCAAATTGCTGGTCCGTCCTTACCTGAGTGATGTGATGTCTTGTTACGCGACGTGACGGCTCCAGATAATACAAAATTTTATGGGTCGGTCTTGCATGGTGGTATGAAACATTGGTAACAATATTCACAGGGTGGATATTAATGAAAAGGAAACTTTTTTTTTTTTTTTTTTTTTTTTTTTTTTTTTTTTTTTACCGACATCCAGTCCTGTCACAAAAGGAGCCAATTATAACGTTGCCCTTGCTTCGTATGATGCCATAATTGTTAAAGTACATTCCGCGATTATATTTTTTGGACAAGGAATTGATGATACCGAATGTTTGAATTTGAAATAAGTTAAAGGACAGCACAAAATGAACATTAAAGCAAATAAACCGCGGGTTGCATAACAAGCAACAGCACGTTATAAAACTTACGGAGAGCATCTAGCTGGATCCTGCACTTCGAATTGTAGAAGCTGGAAATGATAACTTTTTCTTATTTAATCTGTAAATGTTTGAGATACTTTCCGTAGGAGATCAATGTTCAGACTGTTCACTTTTCATTGTTGTGTGACTTTGGGTGGAACATGAAGTTACTGGTAATGATGGAATAATTTAAAAAAATGATCGGACTTTGTGAAATTACAAAAGAAATGACTGCAGGTTCTAAAATCTAGCAAAGTATTGTATAAGGATGATTGATTGAAATTTTGCAGACAATGCGAAGCGATTGTAATGGCGTCTGAACATTAAACTATTACGGCTGCGAAGGAGGTGAAAACATTAAGGAATTAAATATTTGGCGTGGAGGACTTTGATTTTAAATGAAAACCAAGGAGAGGGAATGCTTTTAAATTTAAATAATATATTTTCAGCAACAGCTTGCATTCTTACTTACCGGTATGAAAGACGTCTACATCGATTAGATACAGACCAGAGAGTGAGAAAAAAACTCTTATCACGGTTCCGTCATCTCGCTTGTTTGGGAGTAAAAATTGACGAACTAAATTAAATTAGTTGCATTGCGAGTCAGAGGGAACCGGAGGCCGGCTGTTTTTCATTGAAGTTCAAAGAGATGGTACTTTTGCTTTTAGGTATAAAGCTTACTTCAGGCAAATTAGTAACACACCATAACAGTGTAAGCAATAAGTGGTATAAACAGCCGATCCAGAATTTAACACAAGATATGCCACAAAGACTAGGGTTTTCATTGTATGTAGACAGTGATAGAAAATACCTATTTGCTTCCTCACAAAATTTGTGGGAGACAGAAGCAAATAAAGGGGCCGTAGTTTTATTTATTTATTTATTTTTATTAATCTGGTTTCAATATGTCAGAATTAAGGCAATAAAAATATAATATCATGAGACGACTATGCGGAAGGGGCAATTAGAACGAAATGACGATTAGCGTTTGAACAACTAACAAAAGATGTATTGACTTTTTTGTCTTTTAGAAATTTTATGCGACACAGGTGAACAGATATCAGGTGTTATCTTGCTTGCTGCAGTGATGCACAGCATACTCTTCACTGTAGAGTTCTGAAGCAATGACCTTTCCTTGTTTTTTATTCTTTTCATTGCAGAGAATAACTACTCGCTACAGTACATTACTGCATGGGATGACTCTACAGTAGCAGGCACTGGGCTTTCGCTACTAGACATTTTTGTTGCTGTCTCGACTACATATTAGCGACTAAACGAAGGCGTCTGTTCACTTTTTGCCGCCGAGTAGCGTGCGTGACGTCAGCTTCCCCCACCACCGCAGCTCCGAGCTGGGGTAGAGAGCGCTCGTGTGCGCTCCTGCTCGCGGAGCAGCCTGTCGGAACAGCCTGGTCTACAACTGTAACGCACGCTGATGCTGCGCTGATAACCTCGTCGTTGAACACCTTTAACCAACACACAGACAGACTGATGCTACTTCGCCTGTCTCATACATCTTACACACCAGGTGAAACAGTTTTGTCATGGCTGGTTCTCCCAGATGGAAATGATAAAAGGAAGAAAACCAAAATTATACTGCAATTTATAGCTACATCTATGCCTAAGTCATAAATAGTCATTTTATTAAAGTAACTGTATGGGACTTAACTGCTTGGTTAATAGTCCGTAGCTTAAAAATTAAACAAACTAAGTTAAACTAATACATACCCCCACGCCCGAAAGGTGACTCGAACCCCCGACCTCGAAAGACCGCGCGTACCGCAGCACGGCGCCTCAGTGAGAAAAAAATCGAAATTTTTACCATATTCTTAAGATCTTCTCAATTCACATTTTAATTTTTTTCCATATCGTTATCCGCCGCGGCGTCAATTTATTGTTTTCGCTTTTGTAGCTCTCAGAAAATGTTGTACCACAAGGTAAAAATCATTGTATGTTCAAACAAATATTCAAATGTTAAGCTTATGGGACTTAACTGCGGCGCTATGCTACGACGAGCGAGGCC
Organism: Locusta migratoria; assembly: GCA_026315105.1. Classification (NCBI taxonomy): domain Eukaryota; kingdom Metazoa; phylum Arthropoda; class Insecta; order Orthoptera; family Acrididae; genus Locusta; species Locusta migratoria. Next base: position 395,202,222 of record CM048755.1, read on the forward strand.
GTTCCCCGTCCGGGGTTCGAATCTCCCCTCAGGCATGGATGTTTGTGCTGTCTTTAGTATAAGTTAGTTCATAAGTAGTTTGTAAGATTAGGGACTGATGACCTCGCAATTAAGTCCCATAAGATTTTACAACATATGAACATTTGAAGAATTTTATTGTTTATTTTTTGATAAGACGCTGTCTTAGAGGAACTGCGTTTCTACTAACATTTTTCTCAATCATCTGTTGACAATTTTGTCTCAATGGTATTTCGACTTTTTTTTATTTTAACTGAAAGAAAAATACGCTGATTTAGTTTATCCTCCGACACAACAGATCAGGTCAGTAAAGGATTAGAAACGTGTACCACTTTGTTTCTTGTTGTGTTTTGTTTTTTGCTTCTTCGTGGGCTTATTCCCAGCAACAAGGTATCCTCACCCACTGTCAGATGAAGATAGAAGGAAACATGGTGGTGACCAAAACTTACTGCCGTCTACCTACAGCCAGCTAACAGTTCATTGATTTTGTTATTTTATTTCTATTGTTCTGACACTGTAGTGACCCATCGTATTTTGCGCACATAAGAAACAGGTGGAAATGGACTCATCCCATGAATTTCGACTGACATTTAGGATAGTTTTTCCTTACGAGAGCAGCTAAAAAAACATTTCTAAATTGTTTTATTCATTTTACAGAATGAATAGTAATACAAGAAATAATAAGCGGCATATTTTTCACAATATTTAAAAGAAAGCTATCGCGCAGAGAGACTTGTATTGAAAACAGGCTGGAGACATGAGATACTTGTGCTGCAGAAGCAATACCAAAGCCCAATCGGCTCGCGCCGGAAATCTTAAACATTCCGAATGTCATCGACTCGACTGAAACGGAGTCGTCTCGGCCCGACTGAAAGTGTGAACAGTGCAATTGACAACAATGTGTTTAATGGCTTGGCTCGGCCAGGCCGGCAGTGTAAACACGACCTTAGTGATGATAAAAGCAGCAGAAAAATCGTCCATAGTCAGAGCCGTGGAATTAATTAAAACAGTATTCAGTCGCGAATTGCTGCAGTTACAGGTGTATCAGTAAGTGATTTGAAACGCATTGTGAGTGAAGGTCTTAGGGTTGAGCAGCCAGCAGGAACATTTACCCGAGCGGTCTAAAGCGTCTCGCTGCGGAGCGCGCGGTTGCTCGCCGTGGAGGTTCGAGTCCTCTCTGGGGCATGTGTGTGTGTTGTCCGTAGGTTAGTTTACGGAGGTTTAAGTAGTTTGTAAGCTACGGACTGATGACCACGCAGTTTGGTCCGATACATTTAGAGACATTTGAACAGGGACATTTACAACGCCGAATAGTAAACGTTCTAGACAAAATGTGAAAACTGAAATGGATTTCGTCAAATGCGTAGTTCGATTAACGATTTATAAATTTCATGAAACGAATGGAGAACGACCACAAGTGAGAACATTGTTTCCAGCCTTAAGGGAAAAGGTATCTTTTTCAGTCAGTAGCTGGGCGCTACGTAAAATAAAATTTGAGATTTAGATGGAGAAAAACAGCAAATAAGCGTAAGTTATTAACTGAAAAGGAAGACATTCGCGAAAAACGATTACAGTTTTTACGGGCTATACAGAATTACAGAAATAGTGGGAGGCCTAGTATATATGTCGATGAGACTTAGATTCATTCGTCACAGTATTTATTCATGGGCGGTTCCTGAGAAAATAACGAAAAACCTTGATTTTTGGGTACCAAAGCACGAATTGTGGGGATTGCCACCAAGTAACTTTCTACGCATTGCAAAACGACGAAATTTTTACCATATTCTTACGATGATCTTCTCAATTCACTTTTTAATTTTTTTCCATATCGTTATCCGTTGTCTGGATTCCTGTAAAACATCAATTCTCCAACTTAGGTGAGGCCGGAAAAAGATCCTGCGAGAAGGGAAAAGACGACTGAAGAGTCGTTCAACGTCACAGAATTACAACCCTTCCACAAATTACTGCAGATTTCACTGCTGTGCCATAAACATGCGTCAGCGTGAAATGTCGTGAGTACTGGGTGATAATAGCCACTAGCACTCGGTTACTAGCGTGTCGATAAAATGACACTTTGGGCCTGGCAGGAGATGTGCTAGGGTAGCGATGCAGATGTGACGCCGCGGTGGAGTAGCCGAGCGGTCTAAAGCGTCTCGCTGCGGAGCGCGCGGTTGCTCGCCGTGGAGGTTCGAGACCTCCCTGGGGCATGTGTGTGTGTTTGTCCGTAGGTTAGTTTACCTAGGTTTAAGTAGTTTGTAAGCTATGGACTGATGACCACGCAGTTTGGTCCGATAGATTTACGAACATTTGAATTTGCAGATGTGACCAGTGTGTGCAGATGGCGTAGTTGTCACCGTGACTGTATAGTTGGCCTAAAACTTGGGTTAAAAACACGGTAAAGCTCAAATTTTCATGTTTCCACATTTATTTAATTCAAAGCGCAGTGGCAGATGAAGTCGGAAATTCCGTAGTGTGCCCGAGTTCATAATTACTTTGAAATGTGATGCCAACTGTTTGACTTTTTAATCTTTTCTTAATACTATTTTACGATCGCAATAGGCTGGCTCTTAAAAGCGAATTCCAAGTAAGAGTGGGAATGTAGAAATTAAATCTGCCAGTGGGAAGCTGATCTGTAAAAATTAACATTTTATTTATACAATTTATTTATAGCTGTCAACAATTTTCAAAATTCGACATTCTACAATTTTTCCAGCTATTTTACTCTTCGAATCTGACAAGTCTGATTGTACTGTAAATACGAAGTATATCTAGGGTTACCATATGTTCATCACCAAAAAAGAGGCCAGTTCATATAAAAAAGAGAACACTTTAAATATTCGAATGTTTGTATAGCTTATGGGACTTAACTACGGGTTCATCAGTCCCTAAACTTACAAACTACTTATGAACTAGCTAACACTAAGGACGGCACAAATATACATGCCCGAGAGGGGATTCGAACCCCGACCGTAGTGGCCGTGCAGACCGTGACTGAAGCGCCGCAGTCCCCTCGGCCACTGCGGCCGGCGAGGACACTGTACTTTAACATAATGCAATTAACAACTTTATTAATAAACCACGTAAAACTACTAAAAACTAAAACAGTAACCTTGTGTGGTTGTTTGGAAACGAAATATTATGAACCTTGCCAGTTTATTCCTCATCACTACTCTCAATTGTCTCATTCTTGCCTTATTCACTTTTGAACCAATTATATTTAGTGGACGACGAAATCTCTTAAGAGCTTTTTGTTTTTTTAACTGGGCATTTCAAATCATTGAAATTATACTGTACACATACAGTATAATTACAGTAAATTTTAAATCTATTCCTGTCTTTTGTACACGTGTGTTCACAAGAAAAAACACCGGTTCTGTGTCGGCATTATGACTAGTTATTGAAAAAAAAAAAGAAGTCTACAATTCTCAGCAGTTCAGAATAACTAACAACACTAGATGACTGATTTAAATATGCACACCACACTTCAGCTGCTGGTATGTTCTGTTTCCTTTGATAATCTTTAAAGAAATTTATAAAATTACAAAGCTTATCAGAGCACAATGTATCATTAATTCTTACATTCGTTTCATCATTCTCTTGAATAATTTGTATTTCTCCAGGAGCAGATATTGAACACTGACTTTCTATTCGGTATTTAAGTTCGTAATTTATTTTGAAGCATAAGGCTACCTACGATCTCGAACACACAATACAGCTTTAACCTAAACCACGAAGTATATCAAAAGCAACGCTATATAACGTAATGCAGAAGACAGAATGCACTGGTTGAATACAGGATATACAACCGGGTTCCTTCGCAGAGAAGATCCGAATTGTTTGCAACTGTCAGACCCATGCGCAGTGCGAAATTGTGAAGGCAATTTCACTCTGTGTATGCGCGCAATAGTTGCGAACAGTTTGGAACTGCAGTGCGAATGAACATGTTGTCGCCAATGACACAAATATAAATTTTCTTTCTCGGAACCCAAAAAAAAAGGAGGACATTTTGTAGAAGTTTATAAATTCCGACCGGACACATTTTCTTGCCTCAAAAAGAGGACATGTCCGGGAAAAAGAGGACATATGATAACCCTAATCATATCTATAATAGCGAGTTAGAACAAATTGTATAACTCCTATTATTCCAAGTTTAGGATAAGCAATGAAATTGTATCTGATCTGTCTTGACTCGATCGGCCAATTGCCAATACGAATTGTGTATTTTCCGTTCTACTAAAAATAAAGGCAAGAATTGAGAACATAGCTTTCATAGTCGGCGACCATATAACTCCACAACGGATACTCTCAAAACAAAGAAATGAGTCGTGGCGAAATTACCGTCGGCTTCCCTCGCTCACCTTGCCCGCCCTGCCGTTGTGTCGCCGCCCCGCACTTTTGACGGGGTTGGAACACTTGCGCGGAGTGACACTTGCGCGGAACCCGGGGCCCTAGGGGCGGCTAATAGCTCTTCCTGGCTACAGGCACACCAAGAAGTCTAGCACTGCTGTTGTCAAGTTTCCACACTGTCAACATAACACGAAAATCAGAGAAATTGCACAACCCTTTGCAAGCTGAAGAGCAATATAGTAACTTGTTCTAACTACATATTAATCCGTTGAGTGTTCCTCCTGTAAACAAAAAGGTATTTTAATAGTGATAATGTTTGGAGAGTTAGTCTCTGCTACTAAAAGACTATGACTTTCCACAATCATACCTCCTAAAAGCATATTATTCAGAACACTAAGCATATCAAGACACCTGCGCAAGCAATAAATATATTAGGCATCCTGCACAGATACGTTGATGTAATTCACCGCTATGTAGTTAACCCCACTATCACGCAACTTCCATCTCTTTAAAAATAGCTATTATTCTTTTTAATAGGAGATGCAACCTTAAACCTTCAAATAAAAACGTTAATAATAAGTCAATGAGTATTTTACATATTTAAAGCGTTTATTCGTAGACCCCAAAACGATTTGTCTGTATTCGAATTACAAATACATCTAAGAATTATATGAAATACGGAATGTGTAAGGGAATGTCACACACCGAAAAATGCTAAAGATAAATTCTATTTTCCATCACCGTCATATAGAACCATTTTTACTCCGAACTTGGCATAAACCAACAGGAGAAACAAGTTGCAAGACTTCCAGGAAAAATGTAGCGAAATTGACAGCCAATAGTTGGTTATAAATTACATTGCCTGTTAACTGTATAAATATAAATTACGGAATACGCAGAACTACTGTTCAGTACAGTCAAAAAGGTCTAAGGTAATAGGCAGTGGTTTACAATCAGATATCCGTATCACTCTCCTCCTCAAGAAGTCTGTGTGAATATTTATATTCAGAACATTCAAGAAAAAGGTGTTGAAACTATAAGAAGCAGCTCATTTACTCAGGAAGGGAAAACGTTATGGTGCCCGTAAATTTGAATAGCTGTATCTCTTGTAGTAACATTTAATTTTTGATAAAATGTTAAAATCCAATATACCAGAATTTTGTTTTTCTAAACTCAGTGCCAACTTTTTTTTTGTCGAAATTTTTGCAGGAAGTTGTCTTGACGTGATTTCATACTTCTATGCATTAATATTATCAAACATGTAATTTGTGTCACAAATTGCGCGGCCGGTGCGGTCGGAGGTTCGAGTCCTTCCTCGGACATGGGTATGTTTGTTTGTACTTTGCCTAAGTTATTTTAAGTAAGATTAAGAAGTGTGTAAGTCTAGCGACCAATGATCTAAGTAGTTTGGCCGCATAAGACTACACATATACACGTAATTTATTTATTTCATAACCACATTTAAGTAGTAATAATTAAAGAAACTTAAAAGAGAAATTTGAAGTAAACACTGAAAACAAATGATTGATATTTCTCATAAGATGAATCCACACAACCGTTGACTTATGTCTTGTGAATGTACCTACAAATTCTTCCACATGAAAATTGTAGTGTGAGTCCCAAATATGTTTTTTCTGTAATAACATTAAAAACATATTAAAAATTCCGAACTCGAAAACCAGTGAAGTTTTGGACTTGAAGCGTTTTGTGTTGCTACATCTTTACATAGTAGACACGATGTTAAAATTTGTTTGCTATCGCCAAAGTAGACGAAACGTTAAATTTTTTGGTGTAATCTTCGCCGTGTAGACTGTATGTTGTAGAAGTCTACGTCGAACCTAATCATACCTCTGAGGAGAGAACGTTGTTTCCACTTCTCCTGCGTTTCCAGTCGGCTGTGCTACGTAACGACATCGTACCGTTCCACTTTACCGAGAGCTATATATGTATTGGTGTGATGTCTATTCTTTCGAAATAAGACATCTCACCAATATATGTATCATTTAGACGCAAAGATTCTTGGTTCTGTTTTCATCTCTAACGCGATTAACAACGTTAGAACTTGTGTGAAAACAAAATGTTCAAATGTTTGTATAGTCTATGGGACTTAACTACGGGGTCATCAGTCCCTAAACTTACAAACTACTTACGAACTAGGACGGCACAAATATCCATGCCCGAGGGGGGATTAGAATCCCCGACCGTAGTGGCCGTGCAGACCGTGACTGGAGCGCCTTAGTCTCCTCGGCCACCGCGGCCGGCGTGTGTAAACACTTAAAGGTTATGAGTGCCACTGGAAAAATGCATAAGTAACACCTGTTGTTTGAGACTTGAAGATGACCTGAAATTATCCGAAATCGATATCTCATAATAAACATAAGGTGTAGCTGTCTATATTTCATAATGCTATTCCTAACATATTTAAAAGCTGCTCAAAACCACATACAAAAAACCTTTATAATGAGATTGTATATAATTCCCCGATCAAATTTTGTTTTAGTTATTTGTAGTAATACACCCAAAGATCTGCACTAAAAAGTGCCTTGATCAGCTGTTTATGTTTAGAGGTATTACTAGGAACAGGAAAAATTCGCATTTGCGATAAATGCGAATATAGATGCGAATTCCGACTCAAAATGCAGTAAATCCGAAATTGTAGTTAGCAACGGTTGCGCTCAATTCCGATTTCATCACATTCCTCTTCACATGGTGCTGTATTGTAAATCGTGTTATCTCCCTGTTGAATGAGGCTGTGATATCTCCGGGCCGTTAGTACAGCTCCACCTCGCTCGGTGGGCATTTCCCTGAATACTGCACAGGTAGCGGCTGGAGGGCGAGGAGTAGGGGTGATGTATCCCTACTTCTGGAACACCCTGTTCACTACCTGCAGCGTCCGGGTCTCCGCGCAAGTGTCTACACATTCCCTTTCCGCGCAAGTGTCACTCCCCGCAAGTGTCACAAACTCCTTTTGACACGTGCCTCGCGCCGGCGCTGGGCCAATGTCTTCAGGACGGACAGCACACAGCACCTGCTATGCGCACCCTCCCTCCCGCGAACGCCTCCCCACCTGTGGCCGTTGCCTTCCCCTTACCCCGCGGCCACACATCGGTTTCAACGCTGGCGCCAACTAAGGCCAATATTTTTGAGACAGCGTCCACACATTGGAGCCAATATTGCAGTTGAATTCATCGAGAGCCAACGAAAACATATCTGACGCACAAATCGCGACCAATGCGTTAACGCTTTTGAGTGTGAATAATTACATTTTGTCATTGTAAATCAAAGTGGGAAACATACGTAAAAGATGATGGGGTTTTGTAACACTTCCTACCGAACATTAATTACGGTACGAAATCATTATTTTTAATATATGCTACAAGTAAACGATACACTTTATAAAAACTTAGACCTGCTACTTTAAATGATTGAAAATAAAATAAAAAAGAAAGAGATGTTTTGGAGGGATGCTATACTTTTGGTATTACGCTTCGATTTCTTGCTAAAGGAGACAATTTTAGAAGCCTACACTTCCCTTTTTAAATAACCATGTAATTGATATCACTAGTAGTGCTTGAAGTTTGCAAAACAATATTTAAAGCTTGACAGGATATATTAAGTACTGTACTGTTAATTTTAAAAATTAAATTCAGTCATGGAGTGTGTCGAAAGTCTAAAAAGTGTTTTTATTTCGCGCCTAAGTTTTTCTGTGGTATTCCGTTTTTTGAGGTTTCTTTCACAAAGGAATCACTTTCTGATACAGTTCTAATATTTACAAAGAGATTTCGAAACTTTAAAACGGCGACGAAGAAAGAAACATTTTAATTAATATACATTTTACTTTTTAAGCATTGGCCAACAGTGAAGAAAGCAGGAAAACTATACCGATATAAATAACTGGAATACAGTTACAAAAATATCGACAGGTTATGTGTCGAAAATCGAAACACTACTGGATGAGAAACTTCGGTGTGCAGGCAGACGGCTTCCCCCTTTCCCACGGTGCGAGCGTCGCTGTGCCGCAGGAAACTGTGGCTCAGCCACAACGCCATGCAGCGCAGGTCGCGTCAGCGACTAACTGCGTGCCAATTTGCGCGGCCCCATTAGAACACAAAAACGCGTGCTGCGCCACTTCACTGTGCGAGTGCTATACGCGTCTCAATTTGCGCCTAGCCTAAGGCAGCTTGCAGCTCTTCCTAAATCTCGTCGACTATAAAGGCTAGTTTACACGACGACACTACCGTTTCATGAAACTGCGCTACTGGCCAGTGCGCATGCGTGGCAGGCGTTCGCGCAACTAGTTGGCGAAACTAAACAGTTTCGGCTCCTCCCAACTTTGGCGAAACTGATTGCGCGTGTTTTTAGGTTGGGTTATAACCAATACAGAACAAAACACAACGTAAATGGTGGAAAGGAAGAAATAATGAGGTTTTTGAACATATATGCGATGCATAGGTGTATGTGCCATTTTAACGATGAAAATTTCAGGAATAGGCAGCGGCATGTTAGTGCTCTTGAAGCAATTATTCGTGAATTAAATATTGATGGGTTGACGATTAGTGAATTGCAGACTTAAGTATATTCAATTCCAAATACCTATACAAACGAACTATGGCAATTGTGGATTTGGGAACACGGTACAGGTACTGTAAGAGACGAATTTGACAAGAAAAGTAATGCAATTTGTAATTTCAGTTCTAGTAACAATGCTTTGCGCATAACAGTAAATTGTTTTTTAATTGCATTACTAACTCTGTTTAAAAGGAACGTAAACTGCTCTAGTGACATTCTGAGTTGATTAAAATAACTTCTAGGGTCTTCCATCTTTCAGCAAGGTCGCTAAGCAAACGAGCTGACGCCTTTTTTTTTTTTTTTTATCCAGTCACGAAACCAAACACGTTACTTATTCTTTTTATGTTTAGTCTTATGCAGCGACTTCACACAGAGAAGCAATAGCTCCGCCACAACTTTTACAGCTACCGCCACTTTCATTTTACAGCGACTACGGCACTCACAAAACAACTAAACTGAAGTGTGTAGTATCGGCGCCGTGTCTACAAACATTAGACGAAACCAGTTGCGCGCAATTCATTTCATGCAACGAGTTTCGCAACCTAGTGTCGTCGTGTAGACTAGCCTTAATTTTAGGCCTACCTTACACCAACCTGCGTCACCTGCATACAACTCTGTACTGACTTTCTCTGGAGGAAAGTGATTATGATGGCAACAAGCCAGACATATGACACTCTAATCAGATTCTCATCCGCTGCCTTGGCCCTCCCTGTTCTCGCCTATTGAAAACGCCACTCCGTATGGGACTGTATTTCTACTCACATGATGCTTGTACAACGTGCTATCTACCAAATAAATCTGGTTATTTCATGATGTTGTATTTGGAATGGTCAGCGGTGTAGAACACAATGGTGTTACCTCTGGCAGCAGTAATGGCTCTAAGCCTAAGAGTTGAACGGTGCTTGGATGAAAGATACGGGTACATTATTCAATCTAATTGAACTCCTTGGCAGATGTCATTAACCGTAGTGTCTCGGCAACACATGCAAGAGGGGTTACAGTAGGCGAGAGATCAAGAGAACGTCTAAGCAACAGTCGGCTAGTGTATCGTCTTGCGATATTTTGTAACAAGATAAATTACTGGAGACTTCTAAGATAAGCCAAAACCCGAAGGTCTTAACGTGAGAGAAGTTTAACGAGGCTATCCAAATAATCTGTTATAAAACTAGTGATAGTCGAATCTACACCCACAAAAGAAATTCGTTAAACTTCATAAGGCCGTACATTCAACTAAATACTTAGAAATAACAATTACGAACAACTTAAGCTGAAAAAAAAACCGCATAGATAATATTGTAGGGAAGGCAAACCAAAGGCTACGTTTCATTGGCTGTACGCTTAGAAAATGCAACAGTTCTACTAAATAAACTGCCTACACTACACTTGTGCGACCTATATTGGAGTATTGCTACGCATTGTGGGATTCAAATCAAGTGCTACTGATGGAGGATATAGAAAAAAATCAGAGGTGGGCAACCAGTTTTTTATTATCGCGGTAAAAGGGAGAGAGTGTCGAGGAAATTATGCACGAGTTGGGGTGGAAAACATCAAAAGAAAGGCCTTATTCGTTGTGATGAGATTTCTTTTCGAAATTTTATTCACCAACTTTCTGTTCCGTTTTCTAACACATTTTAAATATAAACTTAGGCTTCCGCGGCCGTAGTCACACACAGTAAATTTCTTTTTTGCGTGTAAGATCGCATTGTCAAGGTTTGAAAATTGCCGGACGTTTCGGCCACTATTGCTAGTGGCCTTCTTCTAGGTTTTTGTCAGAAAAATTTACATAAGATGGCTACTTGCGGTCGAAACGCCGGGCAGATTTTCAAAGCTTGACAATGCGATCTCACACCAAGAACATTTTTATTGATCGAACATATTTTAGTACCCACTTACATAAAGCGTCTTGATCATCAGAATAAAATAAGAGAAATAAGAGTGAAAACGGTAGTAGAGAACAGATCTGTAGATAAATATCATAAAAGTTGATTGATGAAGCCTCTGCCATGAACTTCACTGTGTTTTGCAGACTATATATGTAGATGTAGATCGACATCAACAATTCGCAAACCACCTCACGGTGTGTGTCTGAGGGTACTTAATCCACTAAGTAGCATTCCATACAATTGGTTCTGAAGCGGTAGGACGATGACGAACGCTGCCTGGTAACGTCCGTTTCCTTCATAGCGTCCTTTCACTCATATACTGTACGACTAAATGAGGAAAAGCAACCCAGTACCATTCCTGTGTCCGGTGCACCCCTTTCGCTGCGTCTGTTTGTGTTATCGTGCCACGAGAACCCGCAGGAAAGGTCTCTGTGGTCTATACTTTGCCGCACAGTCTGTGTGCATACTTGTATTTCTGATAACAAATGTTTATAAATCTATCGGACTCAACTGCGTGGTTGTTTGTCCGTAGCTTACAAACTACTTCAACTAAGGTAAACTAACCTAAGGACAACACAAACACCCATGCCCAAGGGGGGACTCCAACCCCCGACGATATGTCAGCCATTTCGGTCACTACTCGCACGTGGCTTTTGACATACTGCGAGGCGTTGAATAGGTCTCCCATGGAACAATAGACTTAATGTTCGCGTACCACAGCAATATCTCGGAATGACGAACAGCAGTCTCGATAAGTTACGCTCTGTTACTATCGTATGGAACTAGTCATTTCTCCTACTCACAGGAGGTATACGACGATTACCTCTTTTTACTCCTACCTACTTAATTCATGTCAGTTTGTCGTTTGTTTCACAGCGCCTACGCGGCATCACGATTTTATTGCCCAGCAATTTTGTATTGTGAAATAGTAGTAATACACATTTCTTTTTATTAGATTATATAGTGGAACCATAAGACCATCTCTTTGTTTTTATTCCTAAGATAATTTCATTTATCTACAGGAAGCAACTATACGCAGTTTATACACCAAAATGTTAGGAAAAGTTTGCTTCTGAGCTCGTAAATAACAGTATGCCTCCTCATGGTTTCTATGCATGAAGCTTCTGTGAGTATTATTATCTATACCTATATTAAAATATCTCTGTCAGTTGCCCTTTTGCAGCAATATCGCTGGTGTTCTACAAGAACTGGAAGTTATAGGCGACTGCGTGCGTTTTCAGATGTAAGCGTGAGTCAATTTGTGGCGAGCGGCCATGTTGCTGGTTGGGTTTCAGTCCAGAGAAACGATAAATATTATCATCCTGAACGATATTGAGACTAAGGGGGAAATGGGGTATTTATCAGCTGTGTGCTTGATTAAAAATTCCAAGGTGGCAACTTTGTTAAACAAATGCGTGTAGTATTGTGAGTGTTCACCATTTTTGAAACACCGTCAGGTGTTACGTGACAATCAGCACATTGCAAACAAATTTCAAATGTGATCGTGTTCTATGATTGAATATTGCGTAACATGACCAAATAATTGGGTTATTAGTAACATGAAAAGGTTGAGAGTAGTCGACATATATCGATAAGCGTGCTGAAAGCTGTTAAAAGAAAGGGTAGGAAGATCAGGATTTAACGTACCGTCGACAGCATAGTTGTTAGAGACGGAGCACACGCTACGATATTGCCCCACTTTAGGTTACGGTGGTAACACTAAAAGTGGGCCTTTGCGATCGTTTTTTGACAGCTCGAAATTTAAATGAAAATAACGTCTTAATCATTCATCTGATACGAAACTTGAATTACCGAATTTGTAGAGGAGGAAATTCTCTACAACTTTGCTCTCTTGTGTTTTTTTTTTTTTTTTTTTTTTTTTTTTTTCATTTTTTTTTCATCTCTCGTATTGTTTCTGAGATATTTGCAAAAATAACGACGATTTTGGGATGTCTGTCTATCCGTAACGTGTTCCCTGTTTTTAAGACGAACTGTTCAACCGATCAGCACCAAATTTTACAGACATAATTGTATGCCGCCAGAGACCAGAACCTCCCATTTTCAAATATTTCGGCCAAATAATACGGTAGTTATACCAAAAACCCGTTTGTAATATAATTGTAATTGCAAGCGAACCGTTCATCTGACACGAAAATTGGATACCCTAATTGGTAGAGGGGAAAATTCTCTACAACTTCGCTCTATTATGTTTTTTTTCATATCTTGCATCGTTTCAGAAATATTTCCAAAAATAACGGCGATTTGACGATGTTCGTCTGGCTGTAGCGTATTCCCACTTTTTAGGTCGAACCGTTCAACCGATCGGCTCCAAATTTTACAGACATAATTGTTGGCTACCAGAGACCAGAACCTCGCTTTTTGAAATATTTCGGACAGGAAATACCTTAGTAATATAAAAAAAGCCGTTTGTAATGTAATTTTAATTGCAAATAAATCATTCAACTGACGCGAAAATTGAATAAACGAATTTGTAGAGGAGAAAGTTCTCTGCAGCTTTGTTCCCTTACGTTTTTTTCACATCTCGTATCGTTTGAGAGATATTTGCAAAAATAACGGAGTTTTGACTCCCTCCATTGAATTAACGAAAACCAGCCGTTCGCAGATGTCACCGTGACATTCGTCGCCCAGAACTCTCTCTGGCGTACACCATCTTGTATTGCGTATTTGATGATTTTCTTATTGTAACTTAAACGTTGTCATTTTAAAGCATTGGCGCACTGAATAATTAACAAAAACACGTCGTTGTTCGTACGATTAATGATAATCTAGTGTCTACAAATGCCATATTAGCATCAGTTAACAACGGCCATTAATATTTTGAGATTAAAGAACGCACCTTCTAACTGTTAGCCGAAGTGTAGTGGCTAGCGAGTTGGACTGTGACGCTGAAGGACAGTGGTTCGGAGCCTGCCAATACCTACAATTTTTTTTCCTAATAGGGTGTCAAACACTCTTATTAATTAATTATTTATTATTTCGATTACTAATTTGATCCAAAATGTTTGCAAAAACTTATAAAACTACAAATCTAAAGTGGGCCGTAAAACACGTCAGTGCGATTTTTGTTTTGTTTTGTTTTGTTTTTTGTCGGAAATGGGGAAAGAAATCTGTCTTCCCTTTAAAAGGAACCATCGCGGCATTTACCTGCAGTGAATTAGGGAAATCAAGAAAAACGTAAAATTTGGGTTGGTACCGCCCTCCTCCGGGATTCGAGTCCAGTGTGCTACCACTGTGCCAACTAGCTCGGTGAAGGCTGTTAGATTAAGAGGGACTACATACAAGCGACAAATAATGAAATAAACTGTCTAAGTACATAGTTGAAAGAAATGTCGCCTGTACAACTGATGTACAGAATCATTTCGCTCTTCCGAAAGCCTTAACGTGAGAGAGGAAGACAGAGGGAGCAGTTTGGGGCTCCAGTACAAAATACGACTCGATGTGAAACAACAGTAGCACTTGACCCGCCTGCAGAGACGACGGCGTGTGGGCGTAAAGAGTTTGCGAGAGGGGGCAAGAGACGCGCCGTTGGGCCCTTGTTGCGGCCTTGGCAGTGACCGTGATCGATCGCAGGTCAGCCCTCGGCGCCTCCTCCGCATCTCGTTACCCGGGACTCTGACGCCTCGCTGACCCTACTCCGCCACCGGTCCGACCCAGTCGCGTGAAAGTAATTGCAGGCGACGTCTCACCACACACTCTAAAGGTCAGCGCATTTCACTATTTGCTGCATAGTAACCGAGGCTAACAAACGTACTCAGGGTGTTCGTCTTCCGTTTCTCTTTATATGTGCTTTGAAACAACTAACGAACTTTATTCGCTTCACGTTACATATCGAAAACGGAGGTCCCACACCCTTCATCAAACACTATTCTTGTGGCCCACATTAGGTTACCGTAGTAGCACCAAAAGTGGGCCTTTGCGATCGTCTTTTGACAGCTCGAAATTTAAATGAAAATAACGGCTTAACCATTCATCTGACACTAAAATTGAATAACCGAATTTGTAGAGGAGAAAATTCAAAAATGTTCAAATGTTTGTAGAACTTATGGGACTTAACTACGGGGTCATCAGTCCCTAAGCTTACAAACTACTTATGAACTACCTAAGACTAAGGACGGCACAAATATCCATGCCCGAGGGGGGCTTCGAACCCCCGACCGTAGTGGCCGTGCAGACCGTGACTGGAGCGCCTCAGTCCCCTCGGCCACCGCGGCCGGCGAGGAGAAAATTCTCTACAACTTTGCTCTCTTGTGGTTTTTTTTTTTTCCATGTCTTGCATCGTTGCAGAGATATTTGCAAAAATAACGGCGATTTGACGATGTCTGTCTGGCTGTCTGCCTGTCTGTCCGTAACGTGTTCCTTGTTTTTAAGACGAACCGATCAGCACCAAATTTTACACACACAATTGTAGGCTGCCAGAGACGAGAACCTTCCTTTTTCTAATTTTTCGGACAAAAATACGGTAGTAATGTAAAAAAAAAGCCGTTTGTAATATAATTGTAATTGCAAACGAACCGTTCATCTGACACGAAAATTGAATATCCTAATTGGTAGAGGGTCAAATTCTCTACAACTTCGATCTATTATGTTTTTTTCATATCTTGCATCGTTGCAGAGATATTTGCAAAAATAACGGCGATTTGACGAATTCTGTCTGGCTGTAACGTGTTCCCACATTTTAGGTCGAACCGTTCAATCGATCGGCACCAAATTATACAGACATAATTGTTGGCTACTAAAGACCAGAACCTCGCTTTTTGAAATATTTCGGACAAGAAATACGTTAGTAATATAAAAAAAGCCGTTTGTAATGTAATTTTAATTGCAAATAAACCGTTCATCTGCGCGAAAATTGAATAAACGAATTTGTAGAGGAGAAAATTTTCTACAACTTTGTTCCCTTATGTTCTTTTTTTCGTGTCTCGTATCGTTTGAGATATATTTGCAAAAATAACGGAGTTTTGACATCCACTATTGAATTAACGAAAACCAGCCGTTTGCAGATGTCACGTGACATTCCTCGCCAATCACTCTCTGTGGCACACGCCATCTTGCGTTGCGGATTTGATGATTTTCTTATTGTAACTTACACGTTGTCATTTCAAAGCAATGGCGCAGTGAAGAATTAACAAAAATACGTTGTTCTTCGTACGATAAATGATAATCTAGTGCCTACAAATACTATATTAGCATCAGTTAACAACGGCCATCAATACTATGAGATTAAAGAACACAATTTATAACTGTTGGCTGTAGCATAGTGGGCAATGCGTTGGACCGTGAAGATGAAGGTCAGTGGTTCGGAAACCGCCACTAGCTAAAATTCTGTTTTCCTAAAAGTGTTTCAGACACTCTTATTAACTGATTTTTTATTATTTAGATTATTAAATATGGTCCAAAATGTTTACAAAAACTTTTAAAATTACAAATCTAAAGTGGGCCGTAAAACACGTCAGTGCGATTTTTTTTTTAATATACGAACTAACTGCCCAGAAGTAAAACGACCCCCTCGGGCATGGATATTTGTGCCGTCCTAGTTAGTAAGTAGTTCATAAGTAGTTTGTAAGTTTAGGGACTGATGACCCCGTAGTTAAGTCCCATAAGCTTAACAAACATTTTCAAGTAAAACGACAGAAATTATTATTTAAAGACGAATGAAAAAACTGGTAGAATTCGACTTCGGTGAGAATCAGTTTGGATTTATGAGAAATGTAAGAACACGCGAGGCAATACTTACCTTATGGTTTACGTCAATAGACAGGTTAAGGAATGGCAAACCTACATATTTGGTTTTTGTAGATTTGGAGAAAGCGTTTGACAGTGTTGATGGGAATACACTCTTTCAAAGTAGCAGTGGTAAAATGTGGGGAATGGAAAATTATAGTAAAATTGAATAAAAACCAGATAGCAGTTACAAGAGTCGGAGGGTATGAAAGTGATGCAGTACTTGGCCAGGGAGTATCGCACGGTCGTAGCGTTTCAGCAATATTATGTAATTGTAGTTTGTAGTTTGAGCAAGCTGTGGAGGAAACAGAGAAATTTGTAGAAGGAATTTAAGTCAAGGAGAAAAATAAAAACTCTGCGGCTTGCCGATAACATTGTCAGAAACAACAGCGGATCTGTAAGAGTAATTGAACTGAATGAATAATGTCTAGAAAAGAGAATGTAAGATGAAGATTTACAAGAGCAAAACAAGGGTAATGACATGTAGTCTAAGAAAATAAGGCGCTGCCGAAGGAATTAGATTAGATAACGGGTGATGTAAGTATTAGATGAGTTTTGTTACTTTCGTAGCAAAATAACGTTTGATGGCCGAACGATAGAAGATCTTAAAGTAGGTAGAATATGGAAAGAACAGCAATTATGTAGAAGTGTTATTTGTTGACATCCAATATTAATTTGAATGTTAGAAATTTATTTCTGAAAGCATTAGTATGGAATGTATCATTGTACGAAAATGAAACGTGGATGATAATGATTTCAGACAAAATGATTATAAAAACTTGTGATATGTAGTGCTACAGACGAGTGCTGAAAAGTAGATGAGTGGACGCGTGACTAATAAGGAGGTGCTGAACAGAATTGGGTGGGGAGAACAGAAATTTTAGACTTGACTAAGCGAAGGGATCGATTGGTGGGACACATTCTCAGATATATAGGATTCATTAGTTTAGTATTCGAAGAAGTGTAAGGGGTAAAAATCGCAGAGGGAGACAGAGATAATAATACAGTAAGTAGGTTCAAAAGGATGAAGGTTGTCGTTTTATGCAGAGATGAAGAGGCTATCACAGGATGAGATAGCGTGGAGAACTGCATAAAATCAGTCTCTAGACTGAAGGCCAACAGCAACAGAAATAATTATAATCCTCACTCTTATGTACGAGATGGGTTCAAAGAATAACGGTAATTTTATAATTTTCCATGTACTGTTAGTACGATTAATATTTTTTTTATTTACTTATTTTCTTAGTAGTGTTGGTGAATATATATGCAAGTCATCTGCGCAGTGCTATTCATGTCGAATATCTGGTATGTTGTCAGCCATCTTAAATGATTGGCAACTACTTACCGATCATTCGACACCATCAATATCCTGATTTGAACAGTAAACTACAGTATCTAAAAAAGTGTTAGCGTCACTTCATTCACAACAGAACTATGAAAAAGTTTTTTTTTTAATTTTTTTTTATTTTCGAGCTCATAAAGTCAGAAATACTTTCCAAAAAAAATGTTCAAATGTTTGTATAGTCTATGGGACGTAACTACGGGGTCATCAGTCCCTAAACTTACAAACTACTTATGAACTACTTACGAACTAGGACGGCACAAATATCCATGCCCGAGGGGGGATTCGAACCCCCGACCGTAATGGCCGTGCAGACCGTGACTGAAGCGCCTTCGTCCCCTCGGCCACCGTGGCCGGCCAGAAATACTTTCCAATTCTGATTATAATGATAATATACCACAAGTACTTTCGTATGAAAACTCACGCCGACTGGAGTTGTCGATGAATGACTGTGGACGCCAATTTTGTGACGTACGCTATTTCTGCGATAAAAGCAGAGAAAATAACCTTCCATGTTTGCTCTTATACAACTATCAATCATTTCACTCTCTCTCCAATCCTTACACAACTATCTGAGCAGCTCTGCAGAAGTACTCTATATCAACAAAGCAGTATCTTCTTTGTAGCAATACATAACACTGCCATGTTCTGTAAATAATTTTCAATACGAGCAACCAAACTTCTTCACTGTCTCCGACGCTACGTGGGGTTTCCTACTGTGGGGTTTCCTACAAGTATGCCGCTTAGCTTAGCTTAGCTTGAGCCGTTCCTACCAACCGGTTCCTGAACAAGGTGTATGCGAACAGAGGCTCCCCCACTGCCTGTCTAACCCCAGTCGCTCACCATCAGTGCAGGTGTTAGCACCGTTTCTCAGACAGTGTCGTCGCCGATAGCTTTCGCTCCGCGCATTTTTGTACGCGAGTCCTGTTCCGTGCATTTTACACGATGGAAGTGATAACAACAACGGAAGGGAGGCCGTGTCCTGTCAAAGATGGTCATTGTTACCGTATTTTTAAGAAAACTGAAGAATATACAAACTGCATGTACGTCAATTACGAACGGAGGAAGTGCAGAGGCCGCCTAAAAATTGCAAATGCTGAAACCGTTGCTCAACAGCAACATTCTTGCCCACCTATCAAAACAGATGTGGAGATAAAATAATGCATAATTGCAGGAAAAGAGTTCGTGAAGAAACGACAGTACTATATCACAAATTTTTACGCAGGAATTTCAAGATCTGAAAGATAAAGGATAAGAATTCGTTGCAAATATTCCGAATTCTCAACAGCAACATTCTTGCTCACCTGTCAAAACAGATGTGGAGATAAAATAATGCATAACTGCAGAAAAAGAGTTCGTGAAGAAACGACAGTACTGTATCACAAATTATTATGCAGGAATTTCAAGATCTGAAAGATAAAGGATAAGAATTCGTTGCAAATATTCCGAATTACGACACTCCAAGACTCAATTGTGTAAGGCGAGGAGAAGAGCTATCGGGACAAGCCAAAACCCTTGCTCTAGTTCGGAAATTCGACCTAGCGAAGACCATTTAAATTTAACTGAAGGTAATAGTTTTTTGAAGACAGGTGATGGGACTGTTCCAGGAAAGAGAATTCCGGTATTTGCTTGTGAAGAAGCAGAGAAGATCCTTTGCGATACTGGAACTTTGTTTATGGATGGGACATTTGACAGCTGTTCGAAACAATTCAAACAACTGTAAACAATTCCTGTTGACATCGAAAGTATAGAAGAGGCAACGAAGATATTTCCTGTTTTATTTGCTTTGCTCCCAGACAAAAGTCAAAATTCATATGAAAGTCTTCTTTCTGGATTGAAAAGTAAGAGCCGCGCGGGAGTAGTGGAGCGGTCTGGATCGCCACGTTGCTGATCGCGCGGCCTCCCTCGTCAGAGGTTCGAATCCTCCCTCGGGCATTGATGTTTGTGCTGTCTTTAGTATAAGTTAGTTCATAAGTAGTTTGTAAGTTTAGGGACTGATGACCCTGCAGTTAAGTCCCATAAACTTAACAAACATCTGAACATTTTTTGAAAAGTAAGATGCCTGGATGGTCCCCAAAAATTGCAGTGCTAGATTTTGAAATGGATACAATTAAAGCAATGAACACAGTGTTACCTGAAACACAGCTTTCCGGTTGTAATTTTCACTTCAATCAGTGTTTGTGAAAGAAGATACAAGAACTGGGATTAACGGAAGAGTACAGGGTTATGGAGGAAGACCGATTGTTTTGTCGCATGTGTAGTGCAATGGCGCATGTTCCACATAACACTCTCTATGAAGCGTAAATTTTAAAATATGAAACAGATGCCCAGTGGAGAGAAGATCACAGCATTTGCAGACTATATGGTGGATCAGTGGATGAAAAATCCTAATATACCTATGGAAATGTGGATTGTTTTTAACTGACGACGGAGAACGACGAACGCTTTCGAAGGTTGGCAGAGAAAACTGGACTCCTCAATGAATCAGGAACACCGAAGTGTTTACTTTCTGATTCAAAAGCTGAAGTAGTAGACAGTAAACGCCATTTTTAATAAAAAAAAAAAGATTCAATTGGCCCACCTATTCAAAAAAGAAAGAAATGGTACCTAGGTCTTGACAAAAGATTAAAAGATATTATACAAACATATGAAGACTCTGGAGATTTAAAAAAGTGTTTAAAATCTCCGGCCTAGTTACAAAAAATTGAATAAGGAATCACGATTCATAAAATAAAAACAAAAAACAAAAATGTTATCAATTTGCTACTGTAAATTTGAACAACAGCAAAATAAAAAAAATAAATAAATAAATAAAATGAAAAAAAAACATCTAAACATGCCTATGTACTACGTGCAGAGTCAGTCGTATGTCTGGATAAAGCGACATCTGTCACTTTTAGTTTCACGCTTCTTGCTGCCACCTGTCACCAGACTGGCGCGCTACAATGAAAAACGGTGAACATTGCGGACCTATTACGGAATGCGTCAGAAATAATATCCGTAGCTGAAATTATTTATGAATTAATTTACGAATTTTGTACTAATTCCATTTTTTTAGCTTTTGTAGATTTGGAGAAAGCATTTGACAATGTTGACTGGAATACACTCTTTCAAATTCTGAAGTCAGTTATTAGACTCGAAGGGCATGAAAGGGAAGTATCAGTTGCGAAGGGTGTAAGACAGGGCTGTAGCCTTTCTACGATGTTATTCAATTTGTACATCGAGCAGTCGGTGAAGGAAAGAAAGGAAAAATTTGGAATAGGGATTAAAGTTCAGGGGGAAGAAATAAAAACATTGCGTTTTGCTGATGACATTGTAATTCTGTCAGAGACAGCAAAGGCCCTGGAAGAGCAGTTGAATGGAATGGACAGTGCGTTGAAGAGAGCGTATAAAATGAACGTTAAGAAGAGCAAAACTAAAGTAATGGAATGCGGTCTTATAAAATCAGGCGATGCTGAAGGAATTAGATTAGGTAATGAAACAATGAAGGTGGTAGATGAGTTTTGTTACTTGGGTAGTAAAATAACATGCGATGGTCGCAGTACAGAGGATATAAAATGCAGAATGGCAATGGGAAGAAAAGCATTTTTGAAAAAGAGAAATTTGCTAACATCGAATATTAATTTAAGTGTAAGGAATTTTTTTCTGAAGGCATTTGTGTGGAGTGTTGCCTTGTACGGGAGTGAAACATGGACGATAAGCAGTTCGGACAGGAAGAGAATAGAGGCTTCAGCCAAGAGTAGCATATAACCGTTTGATATGTGGTGCTACAGAAGAATGCTGAAGATTAGGTGGGTAGATCGCATAACTAATGAACAGGTACTGAACAGAATTGGTGAGAAAAGGAATTTTTGGCATACAACTGACTAAAAGAAGGGATCGCTTGGTAGGACACATTCTTAGACATCGGGAAATCGTAAATTTAGCATTGGAGGGAGGTGTGTGGGGTAAGAATCGCAGAGGGAGACCAAGAGACGCGTATAGTAAGCAGATTCAAGTGGATGTGGGTTGCCGTTCTTATGAGGAGATGAAGAGGCTTGCTCAGGATAAAGTAGGGTGGAGAGCTGCATCAAACCAGTCTCAGGACTGAAGACCATAAAAACAACATACAAATTCCACAATCAATACGGAGTGACATATAAAGGGGGATCAGAAAATGTTTGAAATGCTTGTCAGGACGTTGCAGGGCAGGTTGCACTGAGACATAAATGTTAAGAAAAAAATTTGATACATCGCGCCGTTTCCGAGTTATTTAGCTTAGAAGTTAGCCAATCACGTCGTTTGGCGCGCAGATTCGAACAGCCCGCAAGAGGCAGCGTTGCCAAACGTATCCTCCATGTGGTTGTCTCACAAGGAGAAGACGCCTACTCGTCATCGCCTAATTCGAATTATGGTAAGAAATGAACGTGATAGCACTGGGAGCTCCAGATGGTCAAGCGTTTATGAAAAAATAGCATTTCTTGCGCGGGTCTGGAATGCTGTATGACACTTATGTGAACGCTGTCAGCAAGCTGCGGTTGGTATTGTGGGAAGAAGTGAGATCGGTAATCAATAATCCGGTGAATTTGTGTTCGAATCCTAGTATGGGAAATTATTTAAAATTTTTATACGTTAATTTATTCATTATTTGCACTGCAAATAATTGAAAATTATGTACAATATATCGTATTTATTAATATTTCATAAAAAAGGAAAGGCACTGGAATATTTGTTATTGCAAATCCATCTCCAAGACAGGACTGGCTCACAGCGTCGACAAGGACTCTGGAAATAACTTTCCGAAAAAGGATTGTAATTGAAGCGTACAGGACTTGGTGTTTCGTTAATTTAATTTCCAGTAAACCTCGACAGCTGCGCGCGAGCATTAGGTTCGTGGTTCCAGTAAAATCGGCCAACTGGTCGTTGTGGATAATAGTTACGGTTGCCGGGAAACCTATTTGCAGTCGCACATTTTTGCTTGCCTTTCCTTGTCATCCCTTTTATGAAATATTATTAAATACGATATATTGATCATAATTTTGACTTATTTGCGGTGTACGTAATACATAAACTGACATGAACCAAATAAAAGTAAACACTCCCACACGCGGATTCGATCGTACTCCCCTAGTGTTTTCAATTGCCGAACTGTGTTCTTGCCACTACAAGTAGGAGCCCTCTCCTTGTCACAAGGGACCAAAACAAAAACAAAAACGTGAAAATTTTGGACGTCAATGGGTATCGAATTTGGGTCAATGCATCAGCAATCGCTGCGCTACGATGTACGCTATGCCAACATCCGACGGTAACTGTATCGGCTGTGTAGTGACCCTTTCTCTACTTGTCATTGGATCAATATTGGGAATCGTACGTATGCAATCTATCTTTGCCGGAAGAGTTCGTTTAGCTGCGAAGGAAGAAGGAAGGAGGTGCGGTAGAGCAGTGACGGACGTCGTCATGATACACAAGTAGTGGTAAAATGGCGCGTCATCGGTACTCCTTCGAGGAATACGCAGATATGCATTTAGCTTACGGCGCTGCGGGTCAATATGCACCAGCTGCCCGCGACAGCTACCACGCAATATTTCTCAGCCGCATTATTCCGTGTGTAAATATCTTTCTACCTGTTGATAGACGGTTAAGGGAGTCTGGAAGTTTTGCTGTACCCAATGTTGACGCTGGACGAGAACATTACATACGGAACTTTCAATTCGAAGAAAACGTTCTCGAATTGGTTGCTGCAACACCTAGTACCAGCTCGAGAGTCATTGGTACTGCTTTGGGAGTAAGTCACGTTATTACTACATTCTTAAAGAATGCCTGCAAACTACACATGGCAAAATGTATCCTTTTGTTTGTCGTTATAGGTTTCGCACGGTGTAGTATTGGACTTCTTACACGACGAAAACCTATTTCCGTATCACCTACAGAAGGTGCACGATTTGGTTGAAGAGGGCTACCGCTCTCGTTACCAATATTCCGTGTGGTATTTAAATAAATGTAACGAAAATCCACATTTCGCAAAGATGGTGTTGTGGACAGACGAGACATGTTTCACTAGAGAAGGACCATTCAATTCCCGAAACAGCCACATTTGGATGGACGCAAATCCGCATGGCACTTACGTTAAATCCTATCAGCATAGGTTTAGCGTCAACATTTGGGCAGGTATCGTAGGCGACTTTTTATTGGGTCCCGTCTTATTCCCTCCCCATTTAAATGGAACGACGTACTTAGCATTCCACAAAAACGTCCTTCCGCTATATTTAGAAGACGTTCCTCTGGCGGTCCGTCAGGGAATGTGGTTCCAACACGATGGCGCGCCGCCGCGGTACGTAAGCATCTAGATGTGTTGTACCCGCAAAGGTGGATTGGACGAGGCGGTCCATTCCTCTGGCCAGCTCGTTCACCAGATTTGACGCCGTTAGACTTTTATTTGTGGGGGCATGTGAAGCAAATCGTCTACGCGACCCCAGTAGACACAACTGAAGAGCTTCTTGCGAGGATAATTTTAGCCTTTGATGAAATCAGGTAATCCTTTGATTTCGGAAAGCTTGCGGAGTCAATGACGCAGCGTTGCAATGCGTGCCGTCAGGCTTGAGGAGGACACTTTGAGCAGCTACTGTGAATTTAGTGTTACGTTTCGCTCCTGAAAATAACGTTCTTACGTTAAACAGCTGCCAAAATATCAGTTTATTGTTTTATGTTATACATTACTTTCCCTGCATTTGTTACATGTATGACCATTGACTGTGTATGAGGTTTTTTTTCCATATTTATGTCCAAACAGGTAGATACTATTAGACCTTTGTCAGATTCATTTATGAGCAATTATTGAATGTTATGAATACTGTAGCTTTTGGAATAAATGTACATACTTGGGGCCAACGCCAATGTGTTTATGCAAAAAAATATGTACAGTTCCGTTACATACATGAAATCCATACATAAATGATTAGACAAAAAATACAGATGTTTCCCCATTTGGATAAAAATAAAACGATAACCCTCGTGGGGATCGAACTCAGGAACTTCTGTTCCACGTGGCCAGCTCTCTACCCCCAGACCACACTGTCTCACGTTACAACCGTATTTCATATACAAGTTTATACCCATATGACTACAACATGGAGGATACGTTTGGCAACGCTGCCTCTTGTGGCCTGTTCGAATCTGCGCGCCAAATGACGTGATTGGCTAACTTCTAAGCTAAATAACTCGGAAACGGCGCGACGTATCAATTTTTTTTCTTAACATTTATGTCTCAGTACAACCTGCCCTACAACGTCCTGACAAGCATTTCAGACATTTTCTAACCACCCTGTATAACTGTTAACTTCTTATTTCATGCCCTTAACTGCCTCCCAGACCCGGTGTCCGATTTATTTGACAAAAGTTTGGAAACCAAGTATGAACAATTTTAATTTAGCTCAAATATACAATAGATAGTATATTATAGACATGAAAAAGTGCAAGAATATGTTTTATTCTGTTTTTAAATCAATTCAAGACTGAAGGGGTTAAATAAACAAAACTGAAATTTTACTTGGTAAATTTCTTACCTAATATGGTTATTCGTCCTGTGAAGCTCCCAACATAGATGGCTGACAATGCCAGAGGAACAAGCAGACGTGGGCATTATTTGAAAGTTCCAAATGGCTGAAAATTGCATGAAACTTTTGTATGTCTGAACTGTTTTACAAGATACAGAGTATCAAGCAGGAATCGAAACTCTTGAACACCACAACTGTTCCTGTCGCCAACTGGAGTTCTTTCACTTGATATTTCTCTAGAAAGGACTTCGTTATTCTCAGATCTTCCTGTGGATTATTTGAAGTCACGAAATTGAAAATAAGACTTTTTTTGAAGACATCAGACAAATTTGTTACGTAATAGGCAGTTATAAAATAAGTTCCTAGCGAAGTAATCCGAAACACTGTTAATTTGCAGTATAAAAATAACTAAAAACCATTACTGAAGACTAATATAAAAGTTTCTCATACAGTCTTACGCAGAATAAAACAATAAATACTTTACGATTGACCTGCTGGTTCTTTAATAATTAAAGCATAAGCTCAATTGTCCGTAATGACATGGTAGAAAATACCGGTATACCTTTGTAGTTACTGTCTGTTGCGCAACTGGTGACGAATTCGTTATCCAAGTTGCTGACAGAGATTCTCCCATAATAATTGCAAATAAAAGCTTTTGACAACCGTTTCAATAACCCCAGTGTAATTTAATCTACATAACAACAAGGTTGAGTGCCCTGATACATACCAGTTTTCTGCTAGACTCAAGCTTTTTTAGTATTTGTACTACCTACACAGGTGTGCTGTAAGTACAGAATAAAAATAAGCAAATATTTGCATTAAAGTGGTCGCCAGTGATTTAATTTCTTAGCTTAAGTGTTACATTCCAAACAATTATGTCTTCAATGGTCATACATAATTATTATATAGTTCATTTTATGGAGATGAAATTCCAACCAGATAAACTTGCGTTTATCTATATTAAGCAACAAATTTTGTCATCTGTAGACATAAAGAACAACACTCTTAGTTCTCTAGACTTTATACGTCGGATCTCACCGTAGTAAAAATTGTGTAATTTCATTCAGACGAACACGCCCATTATTGCGTAAATCTTTATTTCATTATCGTCAGCATCTTAAGGGGGTGAACACCGCTCGCTCTATGGCGATTTAGTTGCGAAACATACATAATAGATTCGAACAACAGAAATCGTGTAATGGTTGCTGTCGTATAAGCGGCAACATTTCTATTAAAGTATAGCGACGAGATTACGAGAGCAGTCAATTTCAATGTTACCGCCGTAGAACTACGTTATACCTTGTAGCTTGTCACGACAGAAAATGAAGATGATAACCAATGTGGCACTTCCTTACGTCGTGCGATTGAAACTCTCGGAGAACTCCTGTGCGTGGAGGGTAGGGGGAGGGGGAGGGAGCGGCAAGGGGAGCCTCAATTTGTTATGCCGCCCCAGCCAGTAGGAAACCCCACGATACGAAACCCTACGACAACGTCTCCCAGTTGACTGCTACAAAAGGCGCTTTACATCTGCCGCCTTTGGAATGTCTGCCGCCGACTATTGTGGAGACGGAACTGTCCTAGTTTGTGTCAGCTTTGGGGTCTTCTGTGTACGCTGTTAGTTGATAAACAATGACATGATAATCATTTGACAAAATACTTTTTATTTTGTTTCCTTTTTGGAGCGCTCTTCGCCTCTCTTTCTGGGTCCTCTGGGTCCTCCAAATTTCGACAGTTTTTTTATTTTTTTATATTTTTTTTTATTGTCCCGTGCCTCTCGTCCTGGGAGGCCTCCAAATCTCAAAAGTTACTTTTTTATAGTATTTCGAAGTGGACGAGGGCTTCATTTTGTTTTGCCGCCACCCCGAGCCACCGACAGCCTTAGTACGCCATTGTCTTGTAAGTCCACCAATTTTTTGGAAATCCGTGTTCCATCATGTGGTATATTTAGTTTAGCATTAAATCATATGTTGCTAATGGATGATAATTGCGGGACAAAAAGATTCGTATAGATTTATATAGTTTTGTGCGAGTCGAAAGTGCAGAGGTAACCCACTTCCAAAATATCCTGAAAAACAGGCCTTTTGCAATGCCGCGCATTATCTTAGTGTTAATTTTAGCCCAACTGACAAATTATGGAAAAGGAATAATTGATTCTTACATTTTACCTTGGTTCTATCTCCCGTTCCTCGTTCAAATCTTCTTTATATTTGTTCCGAGCTCCGGTTCGTAGTTCGAATCTACCTTATATTCAGTAACATAACCACTGTAAGACAAATGTTCTGATGTCGAAGGTCCGAGCAGATGAAGTACCCAGATGAAGCTGCAAGCAAGTGGATATAAAGGACAGAGGGACTACAGCCGTAGTGTGCAAGAAGCTGAGAATTTATTCAGGACCAGAAGCGTCCCCGGATAGCCTAATTGCCGACGCGTTGGAAGAGGAAAGAAGTTTACGTCTCGTCGACAGCGTGATCATTAGAGACTGAGTGCAAGCAGAGACTTTTGTGGTCTCTAATGACCACGCTGTCGGCGGGACGTTAAACTCTAATGTTCCTTCCTTCCTTCTCTTACGTGTTTATTTATTAAGAATGGAGAAGGAATCAATCCGGAATTTCCTCGAGTGAATTAGGGAAAACATTGAAAACCTAAATCTGGATGGCCGAAGGCGGGTTTGAATCGCATTAACGTCAAAAGCGAGTTCAGTGTTCTTACCACTAAACCCCCTCTATCGTTCCGACGAGGTAAGAGGCCTGGATCCCCTCTCTAGTCAAGAGGGGATATACGATAGGACGTCCGCAACGATCTACCCGTGGGGGGAGGGGGAATTGTTATGGTGAGCGCTGGCTGATAGCGGGAACTCCGAGTTCGATTTCTGGTCTGGCACATATTTTCAACTTCGACATTAATGTAATTTATTGTTCCGAAACAGCCGAGATGTTTGAAAATTTCTATTTCATTATAACATTTTACCAAATTCAAATGTTTTTAAATCTATCGAACCAAACTGCGTGGTCATCAGTCCGTATCTTACAAACTACTTAAACTAAGGTGAACTAACCTAAGGACAACACACACACCCATGCCCCAGGGAGGACTCGAACCTCCGACGGCGAGCAACCGCGCGCTCCGCAGCGAGGCGCCTTAGACCGCTCGGCTACTCCACGGCGGCAAGATTTTACCTTTCCATATTACTGATAATCACCTACCAGTTAGAACATGATTTTCCTCGAGCCAACTAAACATTATTTTTCTTTAGCACTTAATTATTAGTGACTACATCAGGTATTATTTTTAATTCAAAGCTCTGTTTTACTTTAATTACAGCTGCTTCATGTCCCTCACCTAATATGATGGATGCGTGTGGTCAGCTGTACAAACACTGGCGTAATGTTTTTAAAATATGCGAGTCAATACAAAATAATTAAAAGGCTAAAACAGTTATATCATTTATGAAAGTTTAAAAATACAACACAAATTGACAATATTAAGACTAAAAATTTCGTTATGTTTCATTTTAAAGTAAAAAGTGATGCAAGGAAGGAGAACAGCCAAGGGGAGGGGAGGGAAAGCTAGAGTATTTGTAGGATCATAGCGTGTGGATGTAAGTCTAAGAGTTGGTGATTTGCACATAAGATTATATGTGCTATGAATGGCAGGTAGGGTTACCATACGTCCTCTTTTTCCCGGACATGTCCTCTTTTTGAGGCAAAAAATGTGTCCGGCCGGAATTTATAAACTTCTACTAAATGTCCTCTTTTTTGGGTTTCGAGAAAGAAAATTTATTTTTGTGTCATTGGCAACAACATGTTCATTCGCACTGCAGTTGCAGTGTTCGCAACTATTACGGGCATACACATAGTGAAATTGCCGTTCAGAATTTCGCACTCTGCATGGGTCTGACAGTTGCAAACTGTTAGGATCTTATCTGCGAAGGAGCCCTGTATTCAACCAGTGCATTCTGTCTTCTGCATTACGTTCTATGGCGTTGCTTTGTGGTTTAGGTTAAAGCTGTACTGTGTGATCGAGATCGTAGGTAGCCTTTTGCTTCAAAATAAATTATGAACTTAAATATAACATAATACCGAAGAGAAAGTCAGTGTTAAATATCTGCTCCTGGAGAAATACAAATTATTCAAGAGGATGATCAGATGAATGTAAGAATTAATGATACGTTGTGCTCCGATCAGCTTTGTAGTATTATAAAATTTTCTAAAGATTATCAAAGGAAACAGAACATACCAGCAGCTGAAGTGTGGTGTGCATATTTAAATCAATCATCTAGTGTTGTTAGTTATTCTGAACTGCTGAAAATTGTAGACTTATTTTTTTCTATAATTAGTTCAAAATGTTCAAATGTTTGTAGAGCTTATGGGACTTGACTACAGGGTTATCAGTCCCTAAACTTACAAACTACTTATGAACTAGCTTATATTAAGGACGGCACAAATATCCATGCCCGAGGGGGGATTCGAACCCCGGACCGTAATGGCCGTGCAGACCGTGACTGGAGCGCCTCAGTCCCCTCGGCCACCGCGGCCGGCCTATAATTAGTCATAAAGCCGACACAGAACCTGTGTTTTCTCTTGTGAACACACAGTGTACAAAAGACAGGAATAGATTTAAAATATACTGTAATTATACTGTATGTTTTCAGTATAATTTCAAACGATTGAAATACCTTAAAAGAAAAAAGAAAAAAAAAAGCTCTTGAGAGAGATTTCGTCGTCCACCAAATATAGTTGGTTCAAAAGTGAATAAGACAAGAATGAGACAATTGAGAGTAGTGATGAGGAATAAACTGTCAAGGTTCATAATATATCGTTTCCAAACAACCACACAAGGTTACTGTTTTAGTTTGTAGTAGTTTTACGTGGTTCATTAATAAATTTATTAATTACATTTCAGGCGGTGCTGAAGGAATTAGATTAGGTAACGAAACAATGAAGGTGGTAGATGAGTTTTGTTACTTGGGTAGTAAAATAACATGCGATGGTCGCAGTACAGAGGATATAAAATGCAGAATGGCTATGGGAAGAAAAGCATTTTTGAAAAAGAGAAATTTGCCAACATCGAATATTAATTTAAGTGTAAGGAAGTCTTTTCTGAAGGCATTTGTGTGGAGTGTTGCCTTGTACGGAAGTGAAACACGGACGATAAGCAGTGCGGATAGGAAGAGAATAGAGGCTTTTGAAATGTGGTGCTACAGAAGAATGCTGAAGGTTAGGTGGGTAGATCGCATAACTAATGAAGAGGTACTGAACAGAATTGGTGAGAAAAGGAATTTTTGGCATACCCTGACTAAAAGAAGGGATCGCTTGGTAGGACACATTCTTAGACATCGGGGAATCATAAATTTAGCATTGGAGGGAAGTATGTGGGGTAAAATTCGCAGAGGGAGACCAAGAGACGCATATAGTAAGCAGATTCAAGTGGATGTGGGTTGCCGTTTTTATGAGGAGATGAAAAGGCTTGCTCAGAATAGAGTAGGGTGGAGAGCTACATCAAACCAGTCTCCGGACTGAAGACCATAACAACAACAACAATTACATTATGTTAAAGATAAAGTGTCCTCTTTTTTATATGAACTGTCCTCTTTTTTGGTGATGAACATATGGTAACCCTAATGGCAGGAAGCAAAGAAGAGTGTCGAAAAGACTACAGCATCAAACGAGTTGTTGGGGTTAATGATGTGGAGTTTGCAGGGATTTACGGTATTCACTGTAGACATGGAGTACCTATAAATTGATGGACACTTAAATAACTTACGTGAAGTGGATATTTAAGTAACACTGGCGTAGGAGAGGATGTGTGCGGATGGAAGGTATGTTTCAAATGTTTGTTAAGCTTATGGGACTTAACTACGGGGTCATCAGTCCCTAAACTTACGAACTACTTATCAACTACCTTATACTAAGGACGGCACAAATATCCATGCCCGAGGGGGGATTCGAACCCCCGACCGTAGTGGCCGTGCAGACCGTGACTGGAGCGCCTCAGTCCCTTCGGCCACCGCGGCAGGCAGATGGAAGATAGTGGAGGGTTATAGTCCCTATATTATACTGCCTAGATTTTGTATTAGCTTAGGCTTGGTGACGTTTGTCTTTTGTAATCGTCATAAAAAAAACTGTCAATTGCTCTTTCGAAACGTTTGTTAGTCCTGTATCTGTTGAACACAAGTGTGTGCACTGCACTACGCGTGACTACTGGCCAAATAAAAGGGCGGCGGCGGCCTTGTACTTCTCTGGCACAAAGGGCCCGAAATTACCTGCCAACAGCTGCCGCTGACGAGTCACCGGGCGGCAAACTTTGTTCTCCGTGACAAGCGCCTAACTACGTCGCCACGAGCACGCCCCGTCTGTCCGGCCGCCAGGCAGTTACTGCACTGACAAATCTCGCACAGTACACTCCGTGTCAGAGGAAACATTAATGAAAACACGCATGTACTTCTAAAATCACCTATTGTGAATGGCGGAGGGTACAATTTAATACAGCTAATCTTTTCCTTTTCTTGTTGACTCGCAAACAGGACGAAGGTAAAACGACAGTCTATATTCTCCGTACAAGCCCTAATCGTTTTAACTTGCACGAAATGTATGCTGTATAATAAATGTCTTGCAACTAACGTCAAATATATATTCTCTAAATTTCATGAAGAGAACATTATCTTTCAGAGAGGATTTACATCCGAATTCACGAGGTACCACAGTAACATTTTGGCCCACTTTAGGTTACGGTAGTAACACTAAAAGTGGGCCTTTGCGATCGTATTATGACAGCTCGAAATTTCAAATGTTCAAATGTTTGTAGAGTCTATGGGACTTAACTACGGGGTCATCAGTCCCTAAACTTACAAACTACTTATGAACTAGCTACAACTAAGGACGGCACAAATATCCATGCCCGAGGGGGGATTCGAACCCCCGACCGTAGTGGCCGTGCAGACCGTGACTGGAGCGCCTCAGTCTCCTCGGCCACCGCTGCCGGCAGCTCGAAATTTAAATGAAAATAACGGCTTAACTGTTCATCTGACACGAAATTTGAATAACCGAATTTGTAGAGGAGAAAATTCTCTACAACTTTGATTTCTTATGTTTTTTTTTTCGTATCTCGTAGCGTTTCAAAGATATTTGCAAAAATAACGGCGATTTTGGGATTCCTGTTTGTCTGTCCGTAACGTGTTCCCTGTTTTTAAGACGAACCGTCCAACCGATCAGCGCAAATTTTACAGACATGATTGTAGGCCGCCAGACACCAGAACCTCCCTTTCTAAAAATTTTCGGACACAAAATACGGTAGTAATACCAAAAAAGGCCGTTTGTAATATAATTGTAATTGCAAACGAACCGTTCATCTGACACGAAAGTTGAATAACCTAATTGGTAGAGAAGAAAATTCTCTACTACTTAGCGCCCTTATGTTTTTTTCATATCTCGTATCGTTTGAGACATATTTGCAAAAATAACGGAGATATGACACCCTCCATTGAATTAACGAAAACCAGCCGTTCCGAGATGTCACGTGACATTCCTCACCCAGAACTCTCTCTGGCATACGCCGTCTTGCGTTGCGTATTTGATGGTTTTCTTATTGTAACTTTTTTATTGTTGTCATTTCGAAGTAATGGTGCATTGAAGAATTAACAAAAACACATCGTTCTTCGTACGATAAATGATAATCTAGTGTCTACAAATGCCATATTAGCGTCAGTTAACAACGGCCATGAATAGTATGAGATTAAAGGACTCATCTTTTGATTGACAGCCGTAGCGTAGTGAGCCACGTGTTGGTCTATGACGCTAAACGTTGGTCGCTCGGAACCCGCCATTACCTAAATTTTTTCCCTAAAAGGGTTTCAGACACTCTTATTAATTAATTTTTTATTATTTAGATTATTATTTTGGTACAAAATGTTTGCAAAAACATATAAAACTACAAATCTAAAGTGGGCCGTAAAACACGTCAGTGTGATTTTTTTTGTCTACATTTGCATGGATACTCTGCAAGTCACACTGAAGTGCATGGCAGAGGGTTCATCGAACTACTTTTATGATATTTCTTTATAATTCTATTCTCTAATAGCTCGCGAGAGAAAGGAACAACTTAATCTTTCTTTTTTCGATCTGCTTTAACTTATTTTATTATGATGGTCATGTCTCTCTATGTCGGTGGGCGCTAACAATATATGTTCGCATTCTGAAGAGAAAGTTGGTGAAAGAAATTTCGCAAATCAAATAGTTCTAGCCGCAACAAATAACGCCTTTCTTTTAATGATTTCGACTCTAACTCGTGCATCATTTCCGTCACACGCTCTCCTCTATATCGCGATAATACAAAACGAGCTGTCCTTCTCTGCATTTTCTTTAAATCGTCCGTTAGTCCCACCTGGTGTGGATCTCACAATGCGCAGCAATACTCCAAAATAGGACGCAGAAATGTAGTGTATGCTGTTTCTTTAGAACAACTATTGCACCTTCTAAGTGTTCCGCCAATGAAACGTAATCTATGGTTCGCCTTCCCTACGATATTTTCTATCTGTACTTACCAATTTAAGTTGTTCGTAATTGTTACTCCTAGGTATTTAGTAGTATTGACGGCCTGTAGGTTTGATTTATCGTGTAACTGAAGTTTAACGGATTTCTTTTAGTAGTCATTTGAATGACCTCACTCTTATCATTATTAAGGTTCAATTGCCATTTTTTTCACCATGCAGATATCTTATCTAAATCATTTTCCACTTGCTTTTGTCGATCGGATATGTAAATACATGAAATACGCAAAACAGCACTTTAAATATTACAGTTCTTTCTCACTTGCAATTATCTAGATGGTGGCTGGATGTGAATAGACACCCTTCTAGTGTACTTCTAATTTACCTGTGCTAATCCTCAATAAATTACCCAGGTCGTGCTTTACGGTTCTAATTTACTTACATAGCGTAAACACGACTAAGAAATAAGTTAATGAGGGATAATCATGTTTGTTATATTGAAAAAGGGGTTTTGGGCACTCGACATCTAGGTCTTCAGCGTTATATTGAATGAGAAATTAGGCCCGCGTTGTGATTCGAAACCTTTGTGCCTATAATTTACTTTACAGTTAGCTCTCTTTGGAAACAGTGTGTTCCAAGGTCAACTTAGATTCATGATACGCGTTTTATACTCAGAATCGATATTAAGTAATGCATTATTTTTGCTGTCTTTGGAGCAGACGGATGTTTATATCCCTTTAAATAAAGTTTTCTGTCTTCGAAATGTTTATAGTGTGGGTAAAATGTATGATACCATTTCACTTACTAAGTATCAGAATAATGAATTAAATGATTTGTATCACTCGCAATAATTCCAGTGAATAGTACAGTTAAAGAAAGGAAGCAAATTATTGAATGTGCTGGCTTACCAAGCTGCATTCTTCATTGATGACACAAGCAAACAGAAAATTTACTTCTAGTAGCTAAGCGGGTCTAAAGGCGTCATATCAGTTAATTGATAAAAAATTCATAGTTACTGACTCCGGAATAGAGTCTACAATTTTTTAATGGTTTGAGGTGCTTACTTCAATATCATTGAACACTCTTCCTTTGGCATGTCTATTCATGACCGGTTTGAGGAATTTTAGGGTCCTATGATCGACCTGCAACAAGGTGATGGGTCATCACAACTGCTCTTCAGCATTGATAAAGTCATTAGAGAATGGCAGAAAGAATGTAAAAACCGATAGTACTACAAATCCACTCAACTTGTAGAAGTGTACTGACTGAGTTCACAGCTATGAATTACAGAATTGAAAATAAAACAGAGTCGCCACTTTTGTGCCTGAGACTACGTTCAACACTACCCAAAATTTGTTTAGTCCGAGTTTTATCCGAATATTTAAAAGTCCCACTTCACACATAATATTTCAAAAGCCAATCTATCTGCAACGGCTTCTCTCCGCTCACATCTCCTCCTACCTTCTTTCTAGACCTCCTCGAACGATATGTGCGCCAAAATCCACCTATGATGCAGTTACCAACGTTATGAAGATTCCGTATCTCCACCAGAAAACTGTCACTTTTCTCCAAAATATCATAGCTATCCTGTACCTAGAAGCATACCAGTTGACGTCACATTATAACTGGAGTGACTACGCAGTCACACATACAACTATTTCTACAGTATTTCAGTCATAATTCTAATTGCACCATTGGTTGAAGACAAACACTCCACATTATGAACATACACGACAAAACTTCTAAGACACATAGTCTTACAACAAATAAAAGTTTAGATATTTCAAATTTATGCTTCTAAGGGTAGGAATTGCAAATTCCCATCGTACCCTTACTACATCTGGTGCACTTGACAGCAAAAAAAGTGGATCACTGCTGAATGCAACCCAACTAACGTAGCTGTGTTGCGGGTAATCCACATTCAAAACCCCTGTAGAGTACAGTCGTTCGACTATTCAGAATGGGTGTCACTACAAAAACATTAGAATACAGGTTATTAGAGAAGAGAAAGCAAGGTAAATTCAATTTCATTACAATAAGTGACAAATCGTATACCTTACCAAACTCATTCAATGACACAATGATTTTTTTTTAATTCTCTGAATTTGAACGCACTGTTGACCAAAAACAGCTTGCGTTTCTGATCGAGACTCGATTAGGTATAAAGAGACGTAAAACATTGACGTTTTCATTGGTATCGGTTTACAAGGCCGATGTCCGAACCCAGAAATGAATGGTTAACCTTAGCATTGCATCAGGATCTGCATGAAGTTCAAATTGTTGCTGAGAGGTAACTACTAAATGTATATAATACAGTGCAACTCAAAAGGTGACTATATGAATCGTGAACTAAGCACGATTACACGTCAGATATTAAATAAATTCAGAAACATCGCAATATTTCAACTTGTAACTTCTTTTCCGGCAGGCACTCAAACCCGGCTATATTCGCTAGAGATGAAATAGTTACTGTTTTCTCACCATTTGCGGGATGTGCACATGTTCCGCTACAAGTAGCGCAAACTGTGGCGGATTAATCGTGCGCACTGGGGCGCCGTGCTGCGGTGCGCGCGGCCCTTCGCCGTCGAGGGTTCGAGTCCCCCCTTCGGACATGGGTGTTTGTGTTGTCCTTAGCTTAGTTTACCTTAGTTTAAGTAGTTTGTATGGTACGGACTAATGACCAAGCAGTTGAGTGCGATATATTTACAAACATTTCCAAACATTTTGAAGTAGCGCAATAAATAACTTTGTGCTGCCTGGGAATCCAACCCCTCGTCAATCGTCAGCGTTGACCTCGGACGACAAGGTAACAACTCTTCCATTCTCTGTCATTCCAGGAAGCAACACAACTATTAGAATCGCCAGACATGATCCACCATGTTGTCATTTCACTGCCATATTCGTACCAGGAAGACAATTTTTCTACAGTCCATGTCTTTCTCGAGTGGTCCAACACCATAGGAGAACATCTTTTGCACACATTATGCAATGACTCAATTACATCTCCTACGCCGTGATGTCGAGCATTGAAGTATTTACAGTGAGGGAGACGAATGGAATGTTGCACAGATACATAAGAAAGAAAATAAAAGTAATCCACTGATTTACAGATGCATCGTATTGATATCGGCTGTAGCAGGACGTTTGAACAAATACTTTTCCCAACGTTATGAAATATGTAGAAATATATCAGGTATTAACTAACATCAAACCAACATGGATTTCGAAAACTTTACTCTTGTGAGACTTTAGCGATACTATATTTGCATGAAGTACTGAGTACTCTCAAACTAATTCAGTATTTATAGAGTGCCAAAATGATTTTTGGTATCTTCAGTCGTAATCAACTTCGAACCATATCACTTTCCTAAGGAGTATAGTCACAGTTGTGCGATTGGGATCGTGATGTCCTGTCTGCAAGGAAGTAGTCAGCAGTAACTGACGAGGTGTCAACTATGAAAAGGACGTGACAAGTGTAATTCTTCCAGCAAAGTGAAGTAGACTTCTGTGTCGAATATATATTCGAAATATTTAAAGAGCAATCAGAACATTCCTCTTAGATTTGAGGAAGTTAATGCTGCCGACTAGTGAACTTCTCACAAAAGCAAAGTCAAGTGCGAAAT
The DNA here is from genome assembly GCA_026315105.1 of Locusta migratoria. NCBI lineage: Eukaryota > Metazoa > Arthropoda > Insecta > Orthoptera > Acrididae > Locusta > Locusta migratoria. The sequence continues at coordinate 395,239,763 of CM048755.1, forward strand.
GATTTTGAATTTGTATCTTCACGGCGCAATTGGTGACAATTGACCTTAAACATCAATATGTATTTGGCTCTGAACATTATTACCAAAAGAGTTTCGTCAGCATTCTAGACATCGACAAGCAAAATAAATTTGAAGGTTATACATATAACGAAATTCCTGGGGTGCAATTAAAAACAACGTTAACTGGGAATAACACGTATTTTGACAAAGGTGAAACAAACGGTCTGTTAATGACCCAACCATTAGAAGATTTAAACGTCTCCTAGGGAGACTGCCAACCCTATAATTGTTCCACCTCTTCTGCAGTATTGCTGAGCAGTGTCCCATTATTACCTGACGGGATAGAGGGAGGACGTCGAAAAAGTAGAAATAATATATCAGATTGCGCAATGTAGTGAATTATGGGAATCAAGGTCTCGGTGTTTTCCGATTTTTTTCCCTTCAAGTTGGTGGGGAGGGGGGGGGGGGGAGAGGGAAGGGAGATGAGGTGCGGACGCAAAATTAAAACAAGAACATTTTTACTGCTCTCTGATTTTTCAGCTGTTCTAATGTTTGTAGAGCTTATGGGACTTAACTACGGGGTCATCAGTCCCTAAACTTACAAACTACTTATGAACTAGCTAATACTAAGGACGGCACAAATATCCATGCCCGAGGGGGGATTTGACCCCCCGACCGTAGTGGCCGTGCAGACCGTGACTGGTGCGTCGCAGACCGCTTGCCCACCGCGACCGGCTCCGATTTTTCCATGACATTTCAATCACCAACCTTCTCCTTCGAATCCAAAGAGCTTTTTTCCCACTCCCGCAGAAAGTATGTTATTACAACTGTAAGGATAACATAAGAGTAAGTAGAACTCGCGCATTACGGAGAACTTAACTCTGAATAACAGAACACTCATGTATATGTTGTGCAGCACTTATTGTTCCAGAGACACTTTATAAGTGCACAATGATATACTCCGTATATACAGTTTGTGCTGTTGCCAAAAAAACTGTTTAGTCTTACAACTCGCTTAGTTATCTAGGTTCAATATGTAGTTTCTTAACTCTAGATCACAGAGTGCTTACAGGAGACAATAGTTTCCTGCATCATATCATTGGTAGCTATGTGAAATATTAGGTTGTAGCTTCATCATCATTACAGTTTTTTATATATAGATAATAGTCTAGAGTGCAATAATTTATTTTATTAGACTAGTTTCGGTCTTGTTTTAGACCATCTTTAGTTAGCGGGTGGCTGGGAGCCATCCAGTGCGTCACTGCTCCAGCGCTGGAGCCGAGATGCCTGCCGATATCCTAGTGATTACCTTTGCTGATATTAGTTACAATAGCGCCTGCGCGATAAACTAACAATATATAGAGGAAACGTGTATGATCGTTTTGGGGCTTTCGGATTCGCACTTGTGTTGTCTTTGGCGCCTTCCAGTGCGTCACTGCTCCAGTCACGCACTGGAAGGCTCCCAGTTACCTATAGCTCCACAACATCGATGGAGCTGAAATACCTTGAGATGGTCTAAAAGAAGACAGAAACTAGTCGAATAAAATAAATTATTGCACTCTAGACTACTCTCTATATATGAAATAAAAGTGCTGTTGCTAAAAAAATGTTTAAAAAGATATGTGATTGTATTAATTTAACTTCATTAAATATTTGAATGAAACGTCAAAGGATTATGTGACAGTTCAGGTTGTTCCATCAGAGAGGTTGGCAGAAGATCTGGAGTATCATTTACCACTGCTGCTAGATAGTGGAGGAACTACCTTGACAGAGACACCACCAAGAGAGCTCCTGGCTCAGGAAGGAAGAGAGTAAGCTCACAGCAGGAGGATCGCGAGCTACTGTCCACGATCAGTCTAAATCTGTTCTGGAATGGAAAGCAGTTGCGGCTCCAGTGACACGATTCGCCGAAGGCTGAGGGACACTTGACTACACGCACGATTGTCCGCTGTGAAAAAAAAAGAACTCAGCGAAGAAATTGTTACATACCGGCTGGCATTTGCAGAGCTCCATCTTAGGGCATGATGGGAAAACATTATTTTCACTGACGAAAAAGTGTTTTCCACCAGTAACGATGGTCCAAGGGTCGTTTACAGGCCTCGAGGGACTCGCCATCGACGAGAATATGTAACAACAACGAGAAGAAGTGGGCGCATATCCATTTACTGCTGGGGCTGGATATCTGCACGAGGAGCAGGAATCCTTCAGAGGATAGAAGGCATCCTCGACAGTGTACAGTACGCCCACATACTGGATGCTTTCGCCAGTGAGAATGCTGTATGGAGAAGAGGACCTCATGCTGCAAGAGGAGCATTCTCCTGTTCACAAGTCTGCATTCGTCCAGCAGCGGCTCTCCACAACTGGCGTCAATGTCATGGACTGGCCGTCGCGAGCGGCTGACATGTACCCCATATGTGGGCTGAGGTCGGACGTTAACAGAGAACTGGCCACAAAACCAGCCAACTACGCCGGACGGTTTTTTTTACTGCATTCTGGAGGCATGGAAGGAAGTTGCTTCTTCAGGGTGTTACGTCCGACGACTTATAGAGTCTATGCCAAGACGCATGATAGAAGTAAAAAATAATGAGGGATTCTGGATAAAATATTGAAGTCCCTTTAAAGATTTCTTACGTCTTCTTTTCTTCCTAAGTGAAATCCGCTGGAAGATCATTTGGCAAAAGAAATAAAATATGTTATTCTTTTTAGTTGCCTTTTTAATTGGAGTGTTCTGTTTTAATATACAGTCCGGAGCGCGCGGTTGCACGCCGTAGAGGTTCGAATCCTCCCTGGGACATGGGTGTGTGTGTTTGTCCGTAGGTTAGTTTACCTAGGTTTAAGTAGTTTGTAAGCTACGGGCTGCTGACCACGCAGTTTGGTCCGATAGATTTACAAACATTTGAACATTAGAATCCATCCTTCGTTTTGTAAAACGTCCGTTCCTATTCTCTCGGCCCTAAGACAAACTGTGACATGTCACTTGTCTAAAATGTTCAAATGTTTGTTAAGCTTAAGGGACTTAACTGCGGGGTCATCAGTCCCTGAACTTACTAACTACTTATGTACTAGCTTATACTAAAGACGACACAAACATCCATGCCCGCGGGGGAATTCGAACACACGACGGGGAATGGCCCCGCACATCGTAGCATAGCGCCTCATTGCGCTCGGCCACGACGCCGTGGCGGGCGGTAATCGAACCCAGACTTCCATACTTCTTTTAATTCAATACGTTTCCTTTCACTCAATGCCTTTCACATATTAACACGGAAAGCTGTCTCTAGGTATGTAAATTTATAAGAAAAATAGGATAATAAAGGAACTGTATGTTTAAAAAACTTCAGTTTAAAAGTAGCTCAAAGTAAATAGAAACACATATAAACACATATTTCATTCCAGTTGCCAAGAGATCTTCCATAGTCTCTCACTTAGGCAATATCAAAATAGATACTAGATTAAAAAAATTAAAAAAAATAATTTATCCAGAGTCCCTTATTATTTGTTTCTTCCATAATGCATCTCAACATATAATCTGTACGTCATCACACCAGCTTTTCTTCAGTAAAAGCGACGACTATCTCGAGTTGATTGCTCGCAGTGAGACGGCCTGATTTGTATTTCTGCTTACCGCTCTTACTATTAAGCCAGGAAGTAAACATTCTGTACTTACATCAGAGCCCTGCTATGCGCAGTGTTGGGGGCTGTTGGCCGCCGCTGCGACCGCCAGCTGGCTGGTTTCCGCCAAGCCTCGCCTAGGCATGAGCTGTGGTTGACCGGCCTGCCCATAGCTCGCAAGCCACGGCCAATACAGGCCCCGGTCGCAAAGCCAGGATCAACCCTTGAAGTATCAAAAGTTTCTGCAAACCTACCGAAATGTGTAGTATGAACTACCACACATAGAGGTATTTTGCAATTAAATAAGTAGTCACATTATCTTTTGACATTTCATTCAAATATTTAACGAAGTTAAAGGTAGAATCATGATAAACGTAGCTGCCATATAATATTTCACCTAGATAGCAATCATACGACACAGGAAACTATTCTCTCTTTTCAGCGCTCTACGTTAGATCTAGACGTAATGAAATATGTCTTCATCTTAGAAATGTAAGCATGTCGTAAAATTAAACAGCTCTGGTGGCAACAACACAAATGTAAACATGAAGTATATGTTTTATGTTTTGTGCACTTAGAAAGTGTTCTCAATGTGTCTGAAACAATAAGTTCTACACAAAGGAAATTACATTCTGCTGGGGCCCTTCATTTACACGATTGTTCTGTTATTCACAGTGAGGATTTTCGTAATGGGTTCATAGAATCACTTCAGTTTCTCGACTGTTCCACGCTTATACGAAGCTCGAAACAATAATAATAATAATAAATATAAGTGCCAAATAGCGTGTGTGCGAGTTTGATATATTCTTCCAATTTTTTCGACGTCCCCCTCTATCCCGTCAGGTAATAATGGGACACTGCTAAGCAATACTGCAGAAGACGAGGTACAATAGTAGGGTTGGAAGTCTCCTTAGGAGAAGTTTAAATCTCCTGATAGTATGTGCCAGTAACAGACCGTTTATTTCACCTTCGCCAAAACATATGTTATTTACAGTTAACATTGTTTTTAACTGAACCCCCAGAAGCCGACAGCGGTGGCCGAGGTTCAGTCGCGGCTCTGCCGCAGTGGCGTTCGGACGCAAGCAGCGCGTGATCGTCGCTGCAGCTCTTTCAACTTTCGTGTTTGTGATATTATTTGTTTTGATATGGAACCAGAAGTACGAATGAGTAGTCTGAAGTTCAGTTTTAGTTCCGACAGTCCGCGTCCGAGAGTTTATGACTTTGATTATTTCTTACATGAAGATTTAGGACTTCGTGATGAGGAAGTTATAGGTATGCAGTACGACTTTCTGATCAACGCCTATTACGTGAAACTTCGTAACGAGGAAGTGTGTCTCCGTATTATGAATCTGACAAACGGGTCTGCTGACTACAAGTCTGGAGATGGCACTGTGAGTCGTGTAACAATTACGTTTTCCGGCTTAGGTTTGCGTAATGTGAAGATTTACAACTTGCCTTTCGAAATCACGGACCAAAGGCTTAAAGATTCTTTATCTGTGTATGGGACTGTGTTCACTATTACCCGCGAACGATGGGCCAATAACAGATTTTTTAATGTTGAGAACGGAGTCCGAACAGTTCGCATGGAGCTCAAACGACATATACCATCGTTTGTAATTGTTCGAAATTACAAAGGATTGGTGGTGTATGAGGATCAACCTCGTACCTGCGCCGTCTGCAATTCTGCCAGCCACATGCGTGCACAATGTCCACGTAGACGCCCTGTGCAAGTGACGTCTTTTGTTGATAACGAGCACGGTGCGCCAGCAGCGAGGCCGCCGTCCTACGCGGCCGTTTTGACTCAGATCGCGCCACGCGCGGGCCCTGCGCCCGTGCCGGCCGCGGAACTGGTGGCGTCTATGCAAGCAGACGCCGACCCCTGCACAGCTGAGCGTGAGCAGGAGCCCACTGCGCCGGAAAGCGTAGTAGCAAGTGAACCTATTCGCGACAATGTAGTACCGCAGTCACTGACTACAGAGGAACCTTCTGAGACGACGACAGCTCCCACTGTCGCCACGGAAGCGATCCCCGCAGATTCCGACTTGCCATCCACACCCATGGACATTGCCTCTCCGCCGGAACAGAAAAAAGCTACTAAAGGGAAATCAAAAGCTGACACACAAGCTTCTTCGAGTAACAAGAAGTTACGAGTCGCGCGCCGACAGGACGCGGAGATTCACGAGCAGCTCCAACAGAAAGTAATCAGGGCTGCTGCGAAGCTTAAAGGAGGGGAGGCAGCCACGCACGATGTTACTGACTCTGTTTCGGAGACCGCCACCGCCGACCACGAGGCTATGGACACCGAAAGTCCGCCCCCACGTCCTCCCCCACCCCCAGGTGATGGGGCCTGGTGGGCTGATGACGAGCCCGGTGGCCAATGAACAGCCTTAATTCCGTCGACCCCATGAGCAGGCCCCAAACGTATAACGTAACAACCGTTAACATACAGCGTATTCAGACTGCTCTAAAGTTACGAGCCCTGCAGGATTTCTTATATGGTACTCAGGTGGATATCGCACTCCTTCAAGAAGTTTTAACTGATATTTCCATCCCCGGCTACGTCACGATTACCAATATTAGTGCAGAGGACTCAACAGGTACTGCAATTATGTACCGAGACGGCATCCATGTTACAGATATAAAAATTCTGAGCAATGGAAGGGGCATATCCTGTCAGACAAATGGATTATTAATTGTTAATGTTTATGCCCCCTCTGGTAGTGGCTATCGACGACAAAGAGCCGACTTTTTCCGAACTGATGTACCCGAATTAATCGGCCTCCATACCGATAATATCCTTCTTGGAGGAGATTTCAATTGTACGATTCACACCAAGGACCAGATTCCAAACTCTAACTTTTGCGAAGAACTTAAGCATCTAGTTGTCGGCCTTCATCTTTGCGATGCTTGGGAGAAGCTACACGGGGATCAACGCGCCTATACTCATGTTACCCACTGCTCAGCGAGCCGAATAGACAGAATTTACGTTTCGCGCAATATACAGGAGGCAGTTGTAAATGATGACATTGCACCCATAAATTTCTCTAATCATAGTGCCTATCAAGTCTATGTGAACCACCAACGAACCACCTTTCACCGCGGGAAGGGTTATTGGAAGCTCAATGTTAGTCTTTTACGAGATGAGGAGCTCGATGTGGAGATGGCGCGTGCCTGGCAGCAAGCTCTCAGATCTCGACCCCGCTTCAACACGACACTGGACTGGTGGGTCAATGTTGCTAAGCCTAAAATAAGATCTACGATTATGTTATATTCCAGGCAAAAAGAATATTGGCGCAAACAGACGATTGAAACGTATTTTCAGGCTTTGCGTGATCTGTATGAAGACGCAAATGTCCCCAATCCCGTGACCGCGCGCAACATTAAGAAGTGTAAAGCTAAAATAACTGCGCTTCAGAGGAAGAAAATGGAAAGCTATATCGTTCGTACACAACCTAAGAACGTTGCGTCAGGAGAAACAGCTGCTCTATACCATCTACTGAGAGCGTTCAAACGTCGCAATTCAACTTTCTTTACCGACATTACGGATGCAGCAGGGCGCAAACTCACCAGCACCCGAGATGTTCTCAGCTACGCTCATGCGCATTTTAGTGACCTCTATAGGAAGCACCCTGTCGACTTGCAAACCTGTACCGCTCTTACACGTAGGATACCCACTCGTCTCTTGCCGGAAGATACTGCCGTACTTGACTCACAATTCGACAAAGATGACATCCACGATGCCGTCCGTGCAGCGGCAGATAGAAAAACCCCAGGGCCAGACGGTCTTCCCGCAGAATTCTACAAGCATTACTGGACGCTTGTTGGTGACACGCTACTTTCCATCGCCAACGAAATTCCAGAGGCGGGCAATGTGCCCTCAGACTTTAAGGAGGGCATCATTGTTCTTGTCCCGAAGAAGGGGAACAGCAAACAACTGACTAAAATGCGTCCCATTACGTTACTGAATGCTGATTTTAAAATTATCTATGAAGACACGCATTCAGAGAGTCTTAGGCACGATTCTAGGAGACCATCAGCATAGTGCCATTCCCGGGAAGAGCATCATACACGCTGCGTGCACACTACGAGACATTATCGCTACCTATGCGGACTCCAAAGATTCGGCTGCGCTTCTTTTTTTGGATTTTTGACAAGGCGTATGACCGGATTAGTCACGAGTACTTACTTCTAACGATGCAAGAGATGGGTTTTGGGTCCCGCTTCATGAATGCCATACGTAAGGTCACCACTGAAGCAAAGTCTCGCGTCCTGATTAACGGCCATTTTAGCCAACCTGTATCAATTGAACGGTCTATCAGGAAGGGATGCCCCTTATCGATGGTATTATATGCCCTCGCCGTGGAACCCCTGCTGACCGTTATCACAGAAGAAACGTCAGGGCTGGTGATTGGTAGCCTTAGGCACCGCTGTATCGCTTATGCAGACGACCTGTGCATTGGGGTCTCATCTCAACAAGATCTTATGGCCATTGACCGAGCAACTCACGATTTCGTAGTGTCCACAGGGGCCAAGCTGAGTGATAACAAAACTGTCCTCCTGCATATTGGCGCGGGTTTGCGCAACGCAGCTGGCCTGGATTGGTGTTTTGCTAACAGCAGCCATAAGTCACTGGGCATCCAGCTGGACGCAAACCCAGCCAGGATGTATACCAGGAACTGGGCGGACATGTTGAATAAGATTCGAGCAGTGCTTAAAATATACAGGAACAGACAACTTAATATCCTGCAAAGGGTACAAACCATCAGGCTTACGATTGCCAACACATTTAGCTATCTCGCACAAATACTGCCAGCCCCGCCTCCTGTAGTTGCTAGCATTCAAAAGGCCCTTTGTTGGTTTGTCATGAGGAACAATATCTTCAAGGTCGACTTCGAGACTTTGGTCTTGCCTCTTACGAAGGGAGGTCTCAACTTGATTGATGTGAGAGTGCAGAGTACAGTACTACTAATCAATCGCTTCCGGAAGACTATCGAGGCTCCTCAGGACAGCACTACCAAGATCTTGTTCGCTAGATGGAGCCCTGGCCAACTTGAGCCTCCCGTTAATATATCGACAATTCCTCCCACCTTTCTTTACATACGACAGTACTGCTTGAATTTCAGCTATGTTTATAAAGGCTGCTCGTCCCATTCAAAAACCACCAGGCTAACGAACAAGGCAGTATATGAATTCTTAACAACTACTACAAACCGAAACCCTGTGGAACGGAAATGGCCGAATCACAGTTGGAACATTATCTGGCGAAATATTTTTAGCGACCTTCTCCCCAGCGCGATTCAGTCAGCGTGGTATATGGTCGCAAATGACAAGATATCAACGAATGACAAGCTACACAAAATACATCTCGCAAATCAGCCGACCTGTGGTACATGTGGCTTTGTGGATACTTTAATTCACCGCCTCACCTGCGGGCCTGCGAAACAAGTCACCGACCTTCTGTGCAGAAGATTGGCCATCATAGATCGTACCACTGCAGCGCACATTGACAAGACCGAACTTCTGTGGCCGCAGAAGTTACGCTACCCCAGAAGCAAGAACAATGCAGCTACCTGGATGCTAGGCCATACCATTGGCTATCTAATTCAAAATCGTGTCGCCAATTATACCGACTATTGTACCTATATTGAAATTGAAAATTTTAAAATTAAATCTGACTTGGACTACCATAAGAAATATGGAAATATGTTGGACATTATGATATCCCGAATCTGACGGCCTGTATAAGCAATGAAGGTTTCAGTAAGCTCCGAATGGACGGACACACAGAAGAATAAAATCTTTAGTTAAAGCATTTTATATATTTTCCTTATGGTTTCCTTTCTTTCCCCGGAAAAGGGTCTGGAAGGCAGATGTTCTTATTTACCTTTCGTTCACTCTGGTTTCACATTATATTTCGAACAGAATACTGTTCAGTCTATTATAATTTTCCAATATTTCTAATGGCGATGAAGCCGGCCGAAGAAGGCACCCATGGCGTGAGTAAGGAGGGGCTGAAGGGGAGGTAGGAGGCCCATTAAAAAAAAATAAAAAAAAGGAAAAAAAAGGGGGGAATTAGGCGCTCCAGTCACGGTCTGCACGGCCACTACGGTCGGGGTTCGAATCCCCCCTCGGGCATGGATATTTGTGCCGTCCTGGTTCGTAAGTAGTTCATAAGTAGTTTGTAAGTTTAGGGACTGATGACCCCGTAGTTAAGTCCCATAAGCTTAACAAATATTTGAACCCCCAGGAATTTCGTTATATGTATAAACTTCAAATTTGCTTTGCTTATTATTATCTAGAATGCTGACGAAACTCTTTTAGTATCCATGTTCAGAGCCAAATGAATATTGATGTTTAAGATCGATTGTCACCATTTGCGCCGTGAAGATACAAACTCAAAATCATTTCGTAATTGACTTTGCTTTTCTGAGTTTAGTAGTCGGCAGCATTAACTGCCTCAAATCTAACAGCAATATTCTGATTGCTCATTAAATATTTAGAATATATATTCGAAAAAGGAGAAGTCTACTTCACTTTGCTGGAAGAATTTTAGTCGGCACGTCCTTTTCACTAGATGACTGCTCGTCAGTTACTGCAAAATACAACCTTGCAGACAAGACATCAGGATTCCAGTCGCACAACTATGACTATACTCCTTAGGAAAGCGATATGGTTCGAAGTTGATTATGGCTGAAGATACCAAACATTGTTTCGGCACTCTATAAATATGGAATTTGTTTGAGAGTACTCAGTAGTTCATGCAGATATAGTATCGCCAAAGTGTCACAAGAGTAAAGATTTAGAAATCCTTGCCGGTTTGGTGTTAATACGTGATATAATTCTAGATATTTCATAATTATAGAAAAAATATTTGTTCAAAAGTCCTGCTACATGTCGATATCAATACAATGGATCTGTAGCTCAGTGGATTACTTTTATTTTCTTCATGTATCTGGGCAACCATCCATTCGTCTCCCTCACTATAAATACTTCTATGCTCGACATCACGTCGTAGGAGAAGTGCCGCGGTGGAGTAGCCGAGCGGTCTAAAGCGTCTCGCTGCGGAGCGCGCGGTTCCTCGCCGTCGAGGTTCGAGTCCTCCCTGGGGCCTTGGTGTGTGTGTTGTCGTTAGGTTAGTTTACCTAGGTTTAAGTAGTTTGTAAGCAATTTGGTCCGATAGATTTACAAACATTTGAATATTTATTTTTGTAGGAGAAGTAATTAAGCCATTGCATTGTGCGTGTACAAGATATTCTCCTAAGGTGTTGGACCACTCGAAAAAGACATTGCCTGTAGACGAATGATCTTCCTGGTACGACTATGGTAGTGATATGACAAAATGGTGGATCATGTCTGGTGAAAATTGTACTGCTTCCTAGAATGACAAAAGAATGCAGATTAAAAGAAATAATCCGACACTTGCTGCTTGTGGCCACTGAGTGCACGCATTGAGGAAGTTGAACAGTTGTGCTCAGCCGGAATTCGGGCCCAGTTGCTACTGCTCTCTGAGCAGTTACGGCAACCACTGCACGAGAGGGAAAACAAGGATCATCGCAGGTGCGCCTGACCCCCCCCCCCCTCCCCACACTGCTTACGTAGTTGCCGTTTGCAGTTTGCACTCACTGCTCGTGTCACTTTGCCGATTACCTCAAGAGTTCAGACGTAGTATTCATTTGCACTAAAGGCTGGATCTGTTGTCATCTTCTCCTTAATTATGTATATTTATGTTGCGTCTGTTCTTTCGAAAGAACGGTCACCACACTTATATGTATATAGAAGAAATTTTCAAGATTCACTTCTTGTTGGTATTCCAATTAAAATGTCTAGAAATTGAACTTCGGTGTGTCATTTACTTATCAAATATACGATTCCAGACAAGGGTAATGAATTGCGCAGAGCAACAACAACTATTTTCTGTCCCTACTTTCTGTATTATCTGCATCAACCTTCACAAGGGCAATGAGGAGGCGATTCACGCTGCAGCTGTTCGCTTCCTACATGAAAATGTGGAAGCTCTCTAAATATTAAGAGGCAGCAGCTCTCAATTAGAAACTGGAGCGAGAGCAACATTTTACCCACTCTCTGACAGAGCTACAAACTGCTATATCGAACTGAGAAATATTTGTAGCAGATTATGCTACTGTCTAGTAAATATCTCAGAAAAGCAAAGCCAATTTTAAAATTATAATGAAGTCATATCTTCACGGCGCTAATTGTGACAATTGACCCTAAACATAAAAATGTGTATAGTTCACCACATGATTACCAGAAAATTTTCATCAGGTCTTGAGAAATTTTTAAGGATTATACATCTAACGAAATTTCTGGTGGGTGAAATTGAAAACAGCGTTAACCGGAAAAAATACATGTTTTGGCGAAGATAAAACAAGCGGTCTGTTACTGTTACAACCATTAGAAGATTAAAACGTCTCCCAAGGATACTGCCAACCCTAGAATTGCTCCACCTCTTCCGCAGTATTGCTCAGCAATGTGCGATTATTACCTGACGGTATAGAGGGAGGGCACTGAAAAAGTTGGAAAAAGATATCAGATAGTGAATTAGCTGAAAGAAGGTATTGGATGTTTTCCGTTTTCTTATTTAGGTTGGGGAGGGGGTGGAGAGGGCTGGGAAACGCAATATAAAGAATCGCACTGACGTTTTACGGCTCACTTTAGATTTGTAGTTCTTGCAAACATTTTGGACCAAAATAATGATTTAAACAATAAAAAATTAATTAATAATTACTAATTAATAAAAGTGTCTGAAACCCTTTCAGGAAAAAAGGTTTAGGTGGTGACGGGTTTAGAACCACTGACCATCAACGTCACAGTCCAACACATTACTCACTACGCTACGGCCAAAAGTTGGCAGTTGCGTTCTTTAACATCATACTATTCATGGCCGCTGTTAACTGATGCTAATATGGTATTTGTAGACACTAAATGATCATTTATCGTACGAATAACGCCGTGTTTGTGTTAATTCTTCAGTGCGCTATTGCTTTGAAATGACAACTTGTAAGTTAAAATAAGAAAATTATCAAATACGCAACGCAAGATGGTTTATGCCAGAGAGAGTCCCGGGCGAGGAATGTCACGTGACGTCTGCGAACGGCTGGTTTCCTTTAATTCAGTAAAGGGTGTCAAAACTCCGTTATTTTTGCAAATATCTTTCAAACGATACGAGATATGAAAAAAAAACTCCTCTACAAATTCGGTTATTCAATTTTTGCGTAAGATGAATGGTTTATATTCAATTAAAATTACATTACAAACGACCTTTTTTTGTATTACTAACGTATTTCTTGACCGAAATATTTTAAAAAGCGAGGTTCTGGTGTCTGGCCAACAATTATGTCTGTAAAATTTGGTGCCGATCGGTTGAACGGTTCGACCTAAAAAGGGTTAACACGTTACAGCCAGACAGACATCGTCAAATCGCCGTTAGTTTTGCAAATATCTCTGCAACGATGCAAGATATGAAAAAAAACAAAAAAAAACATAATAGAGCAAAGTTCTAGAGAATTTTCCCCTCTACCAATTAGGTTATTCAATTTTCGTGTCAGATGAACAGTTCGTTTGCAATTACAATTATATTACAAACGGCTTTTTTTGGCATTACTACCGTATTTTTTGTCCGAAAAATTTGAAATAGGGAAGTTCTGGTCTCTCTCAGCCTAAAATTATGTCTGTAAAATTTGGTGTTGACCTTTTGAACGGTTCGTCTTAAAAACTGGGAACACGTTACGGACAGACAGACAGACGTCCCAAAATCGCCGTTATTTTTGTAAATAGCCCATAAGCGATACGAGATATGAAAAAACATAAAAGAGCAAAGTTGTAGAGAATTTGTTCCTCTAAAAATTAGGTTAATCAATTTTCGTGTCAGGTGAATGGTTAAACCGTTATTTGTATTTAAATTTCGAGCTGTCAAAAAAAGATCGGAAAGGACCACTTTTAGTGTTATTTCCGTAACCTAAAGTGGGCCAAAACAAATCTCGTTTTCAGTGTATCATGCTTCTTCTATGAGATTTCAATCACCAACCTTCTACGAATGCAAAGAGCTTTTGTACTCATTACCGTACAAAGTATGATGTTACAAATATAAGGAGGTCGCGCAGTGTAGCAGCGCGGTCTAAAGTCCCATGTCATGGATCAGGAGGGTCGAGGAGGGTAAGAGGGTCGAGTCCTCCATCGGGAATTGGAGTGTGTGTGTTGTTCTTAGAAGAGGTTAGATATGTAGTGTGTAAGCTTAGGGACTGTTGACCCAGCAATTAAGTCTCATACGATTTCACACACATTCTAACATTTGATTTGAATTTTAAGAATAACATAATGGTAATTAGAACTCGCACATATCCTTTTTGGTACTTGTTTTTCTCGATATTCGTATAAGCGTGAATAAGTCGAGAAACTGTTTCTATGAACCCATTACGAAAATCCTCACTGTGAATAACAGAACAATCGTGTAAATGAAGGGCCCCAGCAGAATGTAATTTCCTTTCTGTAGAACTTATTGTTTCAGACACATTGAGAACACTTTATAAGTGCACAAAACATAAATGATATACTTCATGTTTACATTTGTGTTGTTGGCACCAGAACTGTTTAATTTTACAACATGCTTACATTTCTAAGATGAAGGCATATTTCATTACGTCTAGATCTAACGTAGAGCGCTGAAAAGAGAGAATAGTTTCCTGTGTCGTATGATTGCTATCTAGGTGAAATATTATATGGCAGCTACGTTTATCATGATTCTACCTTTAACTTCGTTAAATATTTGAATGAAATGTCAAAAGATAATGTGACTACTTATTTAATTGCAAAATAGCTCTATCTGTGTAGTTTATACATTTGGATAGGTTTGCAGAAACTTTTGATACTTCAAGGGTTGAGCCTGGCTTTGCGACCGGGGCCTGTATTGGCCGTGGCTTGCGAGCTATGGGCAGGCCGGTCAACCACAGCTCATGCCTAGGCGAGGCTTGGCGGAAACCAGCCAGCTGGCGGTCGCAGCGGCGGCCAACAGCCCCCAACACTGCGCATAGCAGGGCTCTGATGTAAGTACAGAATGTTTACTTCCTGGCTTAATAGTAAGAGCGGTAAGCAGAAATACAAATCAGGCCGTCTCACTGCGAGCAATCAACTCGAGATAGTCGTCGCTTTTACTGAAGAAAAGCTGGTCTGATGACGTACAGATTATATGTTGAGATGCATTATGGAAGAAACAAATAATAAGGGACTCTGAATAAATTATTCTTCATCCTTTAAAATTTTTTTTTAATCTCCTAAGTGAGAGAATATGGAATATCTCTTGACAAGTGAAAAAAGAATCTGAGTTTCTTTTTCCTTTGAGCTGCCTTTAAATTAAAGTTTTTTTTAAATTTTTTTTAATTTTGTTTTTTAAATATACAGTTCCTTTATTATCCTGTTTTATTGTAAATGTATATAGAGACAGTTTTCCGTGTCAATATGAAAGACATTGAGTGGAAGGAAAAGTATTGAATTAAAGTTAAGTATGGATGTCCGGGTTCGATTCTCTCCCGTGGCACAAATTTTAATTCTGTGCTTCTTATTTCACTCAATATCCTATTTTTATTTCATTTACACCCAGCCTCCATGCATACAGAGTAATCAGTTTAGATGGACGCTGTGGTTGCTCGCTGTCGGAGGTTCGAGTCCTCCTTGGGGCATGGGTGTGTGTGTTGCCCGTAGGTTAGTTTACCTTAGTTTAAATAGATTGTAAGCTACAGACTGATGACCACGCAGTTTGGTCCGCTAAATTTACAAACTGTTTCCTTTGATGGACACTGTTAAAGTAATTTATGTTATTTCAAATACATCTCTCCTTCCCTCCATCCATTAATAGAGCCTCCATCCTTCACAAAATATGCAAACGATTTGGCACATTTTTTCGTTGTTAATTTCTCCTCCAATCTCTCTCTATCTCTCTATCTCTCTCTCTCTCTCTCTCTCTCTTACATTATAACCTCAGTTGCCTTTTTGGTCTATTCCCTCAAAACGCTGTAAAAAAATGTGGTTTCCGTTAAAACAATACTGTCTGATTAAATTTCTGCTTTCTTTACTGTCCATCGGTCCTCTCTATGAAGCAGTGTTCTTTTATATCTCCGATACTCCATCCTTCGTTCTGTAAAACATTCTTTGCTTTTCTTTCGGCCCTAAAACAAACTGTGATATATGTATAAGTAAGGAGTACTTTGTAAGCTTTTCACTCTTTTATTTTCCAATTCTGCACTCCTATTCATTCTTACATCCCACCCTCTCTCCTACTACCCCTCGCTTGATATATTTACCCGCATCTACGTGCTCCATTTCACAATTTTGTGCTTGGCAGTTTTTTTAATTTTATTTTAATCACTGTCGTTATTTCTCTGCCGTTGGCTCTCGAAAAGCACGTGGATACAATGGAAAACTGAACCTTACCGTTCAAGCACTGATGTCTCCATTGAATTGGCCATCTATTCCGATAAATCCCAGTATCCAACCTTTGAAATGACAGAGACTGAAGTTCTCCCCCATCATTTCTAGTTGGATATTATACTTAGCAACGCATTTTCGGTGAGACATTGTATCAGAATTCACAATTCTGTTTTTTTAATCTCAATATGACTACTGAAGGCAACCACACCGTGAAGAATAATTGCTCGACACACTTGCCAGTTATCGGATACCTTGTCATTGACCATACTAGTAAATAACAGAAACCTCCTTCATCGAAGTCTGTTTTTGTTTATGAACGTGGTGAATAAAAGATGTCAAAACGAAGTTATTTTCCCAATTTCAGAATCCTTATTCTAATGCATAATCCACGCTCCTCATAACTTTAAAAATGCGTAATATTCAAGTCATCGTGGCAACTACCCAACAATCTTGATTAAAATGAATAAGCTTATAGCAAAATGCCATACCAAATCGTAATGTAGCATACTAAAACGTAATATAATTTCCCGCAAAATTCGCAATAAGGCGCCTCAGACTACGTGGCCTTCCCGTGCGGCCAAGAATGCCTTACCTATTATACAATAGCAAATAGTGCTGGTTTCGAGTTTCAGTCGGGAAAAAATTACTTGTATCGTCGTTTCAGGTACTAGTGTAACGCTATTTGTGAACATATTTAATATCTGACTTCTGATTGCGCTTAGTTAACAAATCATCAATATACTGCATTTTATTCCACAACTTTATGATGTATGACTATGTTACATATCTTCAGCGGCTACCTCTTAGCAACAGTAAGAGCTTCAAGCAATTCCTAGTGCAGTGGTAGGATTATTATTTATTTCTGAAATCGGTCTTGGAAACCGATACTAATGAAAACGGCAGTGTTTTCCGTCTTTTTATGTCTAGAGATCACGCACTTAAACGTGGCCTTTGAGCGGAGAATGTTGGGAGCTGAAGCTTGCATTCAGCTCGTAGAGTATTGGCTGTTAGAACAAGACCCGCCTCTTTCTACCAGTGCCACCAACTTACGGCGTATAGATTATAGGTTTTTAAAGAAACAACATGTAAGGGGTTAAGGCGTCACAGATGTAACACGAAATTGTCACATTAATGTTTGAGTAATAGAAAACTGGAACGTATATCTACGAAATTTTAATATTTTAAAGGGACTTATTAATCAGGTGTAGAACGCTTTATGCTTCATTTTACTGTCGTAACTGATTAACAATCAGAATTAACATTCTTCATACCACTTTCAAGGACAGCCTTCTTTCTTCTAAAAGAAGTCGTCGGGGTAAGGGACGTATTTTAGCAAATATCAAAGTGTAAACAATAATCAATACCAAGCACAAATCAACAATACATTGACGAGGTCTACGGTTTACAATGCTGTTACGAGCTTGTTAGAGAGAATAAACATTCTGTAGACACACGAACTCAGCCGACTTCCGCCGATCAGAGAGGGCCCACGAAAAAGTGAGTTACCTGTAATCGCAAAGAACTGTTGTTTGCTTAACAGTGCGTGAGATTCAGATCACGAACAAAAACATATCATGTCACTAAACAAGTGTGATAACGTATTTAGCTTTGCACTTATTGCTACGAAATTTAATTTACAAGTGTTACTGTGTCATCTCTAATGACGTCTATTCTAATATTTGTATTGGTTTGCACCTTGCCTGAATGCCGTAAGGAAAAATAGGAGACTTACTTAGTACCTATTGTGGGTAGGTAATAAATGTACTGTGGAATGATTTGACGACCTGCCACACAGCTATGCTATTGTGGTTGCATAGCGTCAGGTGCAACCGCCACTTTGTAATTCAGGGGTGATCCACTTTTTTTGCTGTCAAGTGTACATTAAAAATGATTTTAAGTTTCTTAGCATTATACACCTACATTAATCAGATCAATATTGTATTATGTGTCTGAACGTCTCGCAAAATCGACAAGGATCCAACGAGCCGAGTGGTGTGAAAACAACAAAACTTTTATCAAACATTTCTCTACCGAAGAGACTGAAAACAAGCAGTTCAGTTTTAGCTAGGCTACATAGACTGACTAATATCCATAAGGAAAATGTGTTATTACGTTCCATTGTGAGCAATATTGGAACAGCAACTTACGACATAGCAAAATACTTCGCGTCTTTGCTCGAACTACTGGTAGGCAAGTGTAATTCTACCGATTTTATCAGCAGACTACAGTCACTTCAGCTGTAAAGTAACGACTTGTTGGTCAGACTTGATGTGGTTTCACTTTTTGCAAAGGTGCCTCTTGTGGACTCACTACATCTCATTGCCAATATGTTTGGTGCAGACTTTACAGCGCTGTTTGAGCAGAGGCTATTGTTTACATATTTCTTAATTAACAACGAGTCTTATGAACAATCTGGCGATGTCGTCATGCGGAGTTTTGAGGAGAGCGCATCTTACTCAGACACTAATATAGCAACAGTGTTTTGGTGATACGTTGACGACAGTTTTACAGTGTGGTCTCATGGTCTGACCGTTTCCAAGTGTTTATGCATCACATGAACTCCATACAAGAAAACACAAAGTTTACTATGCAGATAGAGAAAGATGGTTGCTTGCCACTTTAAAACATATTCGTGGAACTTATAAGTGACGGTACACTTAGCCATTCGGTATACAGATTAAATTAGATTAATACTTTTTCCATAGACACTTCTGACACTTGTCAGAGAGGACATAGTTCGTAGTAATCAATGGTAAGGCATAGACTAAAACAGAGATGATATCGGGCGTTCCACAGGGTAGTGTTATTGGTTCTCTGCTGTTCCTAATTTACATAAACGATTTAGGGGAAAATCTAAGTAGCTCTCTTAGGTTGTTTGCAGATGACGCCGTCATTTACCGTCTAGTAAAATCTTCTGAAGATCAAAACCCACTGCAGAACGATTTGAATAAGATATCAGTATGGTGTAAAAATTGGCAATTGACTCTAAATAATAAGAAGTGTGAAGTCGTCCACATGAGTACGGAAAGAAATCCGTTAAACTTTGTTTACAAGATAAATCAATCAAATGTGAAGGCCGTAAACTCCACAAAATACCTAGGAATTACTATTACTTCAGACTTAAATTGGAAAGAACACGTAGATAATATCGTGGGAAATGCGAACCAGAGACTGCGTTTCATTGGCAGAACCCTTAAAAGATGCAACAGAACTACAAAAGAAACTGAATACACTACGCTTGTCCGTCCATTTTTGGAGTATTGCAGCCCAGTGTGGGATCCTTATCAGGTGGGTTTGACGGAGGACATCGAAAGAGTCTAAAGAAGGGCAGCTCGTTTCGTATTGTCACGATAGAGGGGAGACAGCGTTACGGGAATGATACAGGATCTGGGATGGGAATCATTACAACAACGGCGCTTATCGCGGCTACTTGCGAAGCTCCAATCGCCAACATTCTCCTCCGAATGCGGAAATATATTGTTGACTCCCACTTACATAGGTAGAAATGATCATCAGAATAAAATACGAGAAATCAGAGCTCGAACAGAGAGATTCAGGTGTTCTTTCTTCACGCGCGCTATTCGAGAATGGAATGGGAGATAAATAGTATAATTGTGGTTCGATGAACCCTCTGCCAGACACTTAAATGTGATTTGCAGAGTATCCCATATATATATATGTAGATGTAGATGATGTGGAACGTGTCAGGTTAATAAAAGGTGTCTGTACAAGATATAACACAGCTCAAAATATTATATGACACAAATAAATTTTCATTATTTTTTATTTTACTTTTTTATTGTTTTTAGATTTACTAACTTATATCTAAAAATTCATCCAATGAGTAGGAGGATTTGCCATTCAAAAATTCCTTAAATTTATTTTTAAATGTTAATTGGCTGTCAGGCTTTCGATGCTGTTTGGTAGGTGACCGAAGACTTTTGTGGCAGCATAATTCAATTTCTGTGCCAAAGTGAGATTTAACCCTGCATAGTGAAGATCATACTTTCTTCTGGTGTTATAGCCATGAAAATTGCTATTACTTTTGAACTGGATTGGGTTATTATCGACAAATTGCATATGTGAATATATATATACTGTGAAGTTACTATGAGGATACCTAAATCCTTAAATATATGTCTGCAGGATGATCTTGGGTGGGCTCCAGCAATCATTCTGATTACAGGCTTTTGTGCAATGACTACTTTTTAACTCAGTGATGAATTACCCCAGAATATTATGTCATACGAAAGCAGTGCATGAAAATAGGCACAGTAAGCTAATTTACTGAGAACCTTAGCGCCAAAATTTGCAATAAGCCTAATAGCATACGTAGCTGAACTCAGACGGTTTAGCAGACCATCAATGTGTTGCTTCCAGTTTAATCTCTCATCAATGCAAACAGCTAAAATTTTTGAAAATTCTACCTTTGCTACAGACTGCTGTTCAAAGTCTATATTTACTGGAGTTGTGACATTTACTGTACGGAACTGTATATACCGTGTTTTATCGAAATTTAATGAGAGTCCGTTTGCTGTGAACCACTTAATAATTTTTTGAAAAACATTACTTACCATTGCATCTGTTAGTTCTTGTTTATTTGGATTTGATTACTATACTTGTATTATCAGCAAAAACAACTAACTTTGCACCGTCATCAATGTAGAATGACAAGTCATTCATGTATATCAGGAACAGTAAAGGTCCTAAGACCGAACCGTGTGGGACCCCATTCTTGATAGCTCCCTCTGAGGAATCAGCTGATGTTTTGACATTACATGAACCACTTATTTCAACTTTCTGCATTCTTCCAGTTAAGTATGAATTAAACCATTTGTGCACTGCCCCATTCAAACCGTAATGATTAAGTTTGTCTTGAAGAATTCCATGGTTTACACAACCAAAGGCCTTTGAGAGATCACAAAAATACCAATGGGTGATGTCCGGCTATTCAGAGCATTTCATATTTGATCAGTAAAGGCGTATATAGCATCTTATATTGAATAGTCTTTCTGAACACGAAACTGACATTTGGTTAGTACTTTGTTTTTACAAATATGGGACGCTACTCTTGACTACATAACTTTCTCAAACATTTTCGATAAAGCTGTCAGAAGAGAAATTGGGCGGCATATGTTGACATCCGATGTATCCGCTTTTTTATGTAATGGTTTAACAATGGCATATTTCAGTCTATCAGGGAAAAACACCCTGATTCAGATAGCTATTACATATATGGCTGAGAACCCTACTTATCGGTGGGGAACAAGCTTTAAGTACCCTGCTGGAAATGCCATAAATTCCGTAAGAACTTTTACTTTTCAGTGAGTTTATTATTTTACTTATTTCAAAGGGAGAGGTTGGTGGAATTACAATTGTATCAAACTGTATAGGTATCGTCCCCTCTATAAGTAACATCTAGATGCTATTTTCTCACCGAGCAAGGTGGCGAAGTGGTAACACATTGGACTCACATTAGGGAAGAAGGTGGTTCAAATCCACCTCCTGCCATCAAGATATAGGTTTTCCGTGACTTTTCTAAATCACACCATGCGTATGCCGGGATGGTTCCTTTCAAAGGGCACGTCAGCTTTCCTTCTCCCATCATTTCCCAAACAACCCGAGCGTAGATTCGCCTCTAATGACCACGCTGTCGACGGGGCGTTAAATACCAAACTTACTTCCTCCTTCGTATTTTCGCCACAACATTTAGAAAATAATTATCGAAAATATTTTTAATATCTGACTTTTCATTGGTATATGGTTATAACGCCTTCATGTGTTCTTGGTTCCCCTGTTCACCTTTCAGTAATATTACAAATTGTCTTATTTTTTTATCAGAGGTACTGATCTCAGAAATGATACACATGCTTCTGGATTATTAAATAACTGTTCTTAGTATTGCACAATAGTTTTTATAATACTCAACAAGCCGGCCGCAGTGGGCGAGCGGTCTGCGGTGCGCCAGTCACAGTCTGCACGGCCGCTACGGTCGGGGTTAGAATCCCCCTCGGGCATGGATGTTTGTGTCGTCTTTAGTATAAGGTAGTTCATAAGCAGTTTGTAAGTTTAGGGACTGATGACCCCGCAGTTAAGTGCATTAAACTTAACAAACATTGGAACATTTTTAATACTCAACAATTTCTAAGTCAGTACTTACTCTTGGTGTTAGATACAATCCCTTTTACGGTTGCAATATATTCTTAAACCTTTAGTTATCCATGGTTCTTTCCATGTTTTCTTAGAATTATGTTTAACTGTTTTCTTGGGAAAACAATTTTCAAATATCCTTAAGAATGTATCATGAAATAAGTTATATTTCAAGTTTGCATCTGGTTCCTTATATACCTCATCCCAGTCAAGCTGCTGTAGGCTTTACCTAAAGTTAAAAATATTTATATTGTTAAAGCCCGTTTATACAGGTCTGTATTTGCAAGCTACTAGTTGCTACCATCCGGCACAAACAATGGCCGTTCTCAAGAACTTAAACTACCGAGCCCATTCTATCTCTGATGCCGACAGTCTTCAGACGGAACTGCAACACCTGCAAATAGTATTCCCGAAGAATGGATGTTGAACGAAGCAAATCACAGAGAAAGGAAGAAGATTTATCTTCCATATATTGGGGTTACTTCATCGTAGATAGACACAATACTAAGAAAGTTTACAATGAAGTCATCTTTTGCCATCCTTCCAAAATTTCATCGCTATTGGGATCTGTCTAAGAAGACATGTAGCTGCGTAAAAGGTGTGTTTCCAGGATTCCGTGTGAATGCGGCAAAACATACATAGGGCAAACGACACTCACTGTGCAGGAGTGTTTGTAGAACACGAACGGCATGCTCCCCTCCTTCAACCCGCCAAGTCCGTAATTCCCGAACACAGTATTTCCACAGTTTATTCAATGACCTATAATGAGACAAAAATTGTAGACCATACATCAAACTTTTGGAGCTCGATTATCAATGAATCTGTGGAAATAAGACTGTTTGACATCGAAGATCTTATCAATCGAGCTAGCGGTTTCCTACTAAATCATGCTTGGAATCGTGTCACTGAAACCTTCGTAGTCTGCGTAGTTCTCTGCTTCTAAATGACGATGATAATCGATCTGATGTCGACGCGGCAAGCCTCCACTACGGAGGACGCTCGGCGCAGCGGATGTAGTTGCAGTGAACGTACACGCTAAAACAGCGCATGTGCAATGTCGGCTGAATGTGGTCTTCAGTAGTAGAGTTCAACCCGTCTTTGCCAGCTTAACTCCTGTCGCTCCGATATTTTCATTTCCCTCGACATAGAGATATGACCGTGTGTGCCAGTCCGGTCTCCTCTTCAAACTGCAAACATGCGCCCTTCCAATTAATTGTGTCCGACTCACTGCTTCCTTTTTCTCCCACCGCCCCTCCTACGTTACTGTTACTCCCATTTGTTTTACCTCTCCACCGGGGTACTCCAGAGTTCCCCTCCGATACCTCATTTATTCCGCCGACATGCCCCAACCACAGCCTCCTGTCCATCTCCTTCAATATATTGACGACTCCGCCGTCCTTGCCCTTGCCCCTTCCCTTGCCCGCTCCCAGCACCTTCTCCAGTCCCACCTCTCCTAATTCGCCACCTGATGCAACCAGTGGCTCCTATCTGCCAATCCTGACAAATTCCAGGCAATCATCATAGGTTGTATCACTCGCTCCTTCCACCTCCGCGACTTTTAACTCAATTTCCATGACTGTCCCGCCCAGCCCTCCCCGACCTTCAGATACCTTACCCTCGATCTATCGCTTTCCTGGAACCCCTCCCCCACCTCAAAACTGTCTGCCTGAAAACTCCCTTCCACCATTCTCTACACCAACCGCTCCATCATGCGCCCTGTCCTATGTAGTTTTCACCACGCCTGGGTCCCCCCTCCAAATGTTAGTATATCTATCGGACCAAACTGTGTGGTCATCAGTCCGTAGCTTACAAACTACTTAAACGTAGGTAAACTAAACTAAGGACAACACACACACCCATGCCCCAGGGAGGACTCGAACCTCCACGGCGAGCAACCGCGCGCTCCGCAGCGAGACGCTTTAGACCGCTCGGCTACTCCACCGCGGCGTCCCCCCTCCCCCCAGCTATTAAAACCTCCCTTCTAATCCTTGAAAGCTACGACCTCTGCCTGGTCTATCGCATCTGCCTTCCCTACCCCACGTGGATCCAATATGACCTCTTTCCCCCAGGAGACTCATGGTTCTTTCGTGAGTACGTGTGTGGCGAACACGCGACCACGAGCTAATGCAGTCTTCCTTCCTTCTTTAATTCCTAGACTGCATTACCTTTCCCCCTCCCCTCCCCTCCTTTCCAAACCTCACTCCTTCCCCTCACCTTTGCAGTTTAGTCCATCTATCCCAAACAAACAACCCAATCCCCTATATGATCTCATCCCCTTCCCTCACCTGTTGAAATTCCTGGATCACCTCCGAATCCTGTACGTTTCACGGAAGCTAGACTACCATAACCCAGTGGTACATCCTCTCCTCACTGATCCTGGGCCTCTGCCTCATCTGAACCACTGCATCCCTACATCCCTTCATCTCTATATACTTCACATCCTCTCCCAGGCCAACTTCCGTTTCCTCCCCCTCCCAGATGATGCCCTCTATCATGTAATCTAGCCCCCTACCAGCCCTAATCCCCTCCATATCCCTTTTCTCCGTAAATGTAGCGCCCCCTCTCCTCAACCCCACCCCACCCCTCCCACGCTAGGCTTCCTCCCTCTCTCGCCCTCCTCTCCTCTCCCCTGGAGTCCTAACGCTCCCATCCCTCATCCCTCCTTCCTCCTCCTTTACCGCACCTCCTTACCCTCCATTTCCCTGCCTGAGCGGACCCCACAAATCCATTTGTAACTTTAGTGTTGGTGCGCCGTCAACGAGTTTTAGATTGTGGCAACTGCCGCCTTCGGCAAAATAAGTATTGCCAGTTTGTTTTGACCAGTGTGTCTGTCTCGTCCGCCGCGGAGCGGCCGAGCTCATTCAGGCGCTATGCTTCGATGCGCGAGGCCATTTCTCGTGGGGGATTCGAATCCCCCCTCCGGAATGGATGTTAGTGCTGTTTTTAGTATGAGGTAGTTGATAAATAGTTTGTAAGTTGACCCCGCAATTGAGTCTCATAAGCTTTACAAACATTTGAACATCTCTGTCTCGTCTCATGGTGTCCAGTGTTAGTGTGTATGTCAATGTTTTACAGTCACCGTGACCTTTTTAAGCTCTGCATAATCTAACTTGTGGATTTCAAATTGTCCATTGTCTCTTCGTCCATTTTAAATTCTTGTATTTCTATGTCTATGTTTCATTATTCATGTCTTGTCAATTGGAAATTCTGTTGGCCAAAGAGCGGCGTACCATGCCGCTGCCGGCCTGCAACTCTAGGGGCTTTAAACGTACAACACATAAAATAAATAAACGTCTTTGCCGGTTCTTCGGTGGTACTCACCTGAAGATAGCCAGAACACTCTGCCTCAAAATATAGTCGCAAATCCTTCAGCACTCTGTCAAATTCCTCTTGCAATATCATATCTCCTATTTCA
Source organism: Locusta migratoria (assembly GCA_026315105.1). Taxonomy (NCBI): domain Eukaryota; kingdom Metazoa; phylum Arthropoda; class Insecta; order Orthoptera; family Acrididae; genus Locusta; species Locusta migratoria. The sequence goes on from CM048755.1 coordinate 395,265,381, forward strand.
TCTTCCTCCACTTCGTCTTGCCGGCCGTGGAGGCCGAGCGGTCTGCTGCGCGCCAATCACGGTCTGCACGGCCACTAGGGTCGGGGGGTTCGAATCCCCCTCGGGCTTAAATATTTATGCTGTCCGTAGTATTAGCTAGTTCATAAGTAGTTTGTAAGTTTAGGGACTGATGCCCCATAGTTAAGTCCCATAAACTATACAAACGTTTGAACATTTGAAACTACGGTGTGAGAATCGAGACATGGTGCTGAATATCCACGTAAATTACATTGGATGCAAATTACTGTAGCTAATGCCATTTCTCTCGGACCTCGACTGAAAACTAATACATTCTCTATACCTAACATGGTAAACTACATGTGAGTAAAGGGCAATTATCAGGATAACAATATACCACCAACCATAAGCGCAATCCCAGCCTACCTGTGTTGTTTAACAACTTATGTTGGAAAGTTTTCCTCGGATCTTCACCACTACTATCTTCCACCGAACATCGAATTCACAGTCGTTGTTTTCAAGATAACGATCTTCACTTCCACCAGCAATTTTTCTGACGCCAATGTAACAGTAGGAGGTTGTAGCCTACTTTGCTGGTTTTGTGGGCTATGGGATTCGGTTGCTGGGAGGTGGTGGCTTGGAGTTTCTGTTCAACAAAGAAATTGTCTTTATTCAACATTATAACATGTCAGGTTATCTTTTTCTTGACTCTCCGGCCGGTGGGAGTTATCGCCTGCCAAAGCCGACTTCGTTGACTGAAGCGTCGGGGTGGAACGCTCTTTCTCTGTAAGGATAAGCATGCAAATAAGGAAATAAGAATAAATAAATAAAGCAGTAAAATTGAAATTTCTTTTAATACATCTCTTTAAAAAAATCGATTTGACGTTCGCGCATTACATCAAGTGATCGATCTGTGATATTATTACAATCATTATTGCTGAATTTCGTGACTGGAGTCTTCGAAGCGAGTGCATCATTAAGCACTTCACATAATTTTATTTTTTTATTTGAATGTTGATTAAAAATGTTTGTTTCTAAAGAGGGTTTTGTATTTCATTTCATCCTTCAAAACCATTGTCATAGCACACTACTGAAAGATAGCTTATCTATCATAATCAACCAACACGCGAGCGGAGTCGCGCGTGTCAGCTTGTTACTGATAAAAGTTTGACGATGGGCTTATAAGACTAACGTGGTACAAAAAATTTGACCGTCTGTAATAGATTCCAGCATAGCTCAGTTAGCAGCGTTTTAGTTCGTCGAGTGGAACGTTAAAAGTAGGCCACTGTACGAAACAAAAGCTTAATTCTGGTAGGAGGTACCCCGATAAGAATTTACTGTTATAAAGAAGCTTAATTTTAACAGTAAAATTAGCAAAAGATCCGTGTGAACTACCGGCTACTCCCTGCTGCAAAACCTTGTTCCATGGCCCAAATTGAGAACTGACTTAGTTTATATTACTCTAATAACATGACGTTAACGACACAGTGGCCAATATACGTAGCAAATTACACGTAATTACACACAGACATTAATAAACAAACCACCACAATTAAAGTTATTTCATAAAGGTGGCTAAGAAAACATTTATGGCACAACGGAACTTAATCATAAAAATTGCATCTGAGATTTTTCTCAGCACTGGTGAAAAACAATATAATATAAAAAGGGGGAAGGTGCTCGAAAACTACAATTTATAGGCAAGTCAAAATTACACTGAAGTAAACTTGTTTAGTCAGGTCAAACGCAAGCAAAATGGGGAACCAATTTTGTTAATACAATAAAAAGCATCCCATTTACAAGAACTAATACTGACGGTGCCCAGCATTGAAATTAACATAAATTACAGAGAACTTAACGCTACTTGGGGGAGGATTTACGAACAACAATCACTCGCACACACACACGCAATGCAACATCGAAGCTCATCAAAATCATCGTGCTGAAACGAGGCAGAAGTAGGCGCCGCTATCGTAGGCGAAATTCAGAAAACGTGGAGATAACACAATATACAATAAAACTGCGAAGATGGCTCTGGTCTGTCATGCCTGATTTGAGATGGTGCGTGAGTATAGCAAAGTTAAGTTGCATTTACATTAGACCGCGAGCAAACACGATAACGGCGACACACGGCTACGTTACATGACCGCGCTCCACTGAAGGTGAAGTGGTTAAAAATCGGATTCATTACACAAAATCACGACGGAGTCTTTAAGTTGCAATCTGCGAGTAAATTATCTAGGCACTGGTTCTATGAGAAGTGGCGTGAATTCAGGTGACAATGGCATGTAACCCTTAGAAATACATAGAATTTCATAAGCAAGCTATTGAAGGGGGTTGTACAAGGCTTGGAGACAATTACTGACAAAGACTAAGTGCATACTACAAGTTCGAAGAAGAAACAGCAAAATTAAAATAGGCGGGGACAGAAAATCACAAAATATTAGTGAAAATCAGAAGGTTACTTGCCTGATGGGCATGGAACAAACCATAGTGGAAGCTGAAGGATTTGTTCTAAGAACCAACCACATGGAACACATATCACTCACGGAAGGAAATGAAAAGAAAAATTTCACATGCACCGTACAAAAATGAACATATCGTCTGTTAGAAGCGGGCCCCACAAAGCTAGAGAGAGTATACATCGAGTTCGTACACTGCCACATAACAACAAAAAGTTTGAATATACCAGGCCGTTATCAAACTGCAACTAGTAAGACACACACCGCGTTTAACTGTTGCAAATCACTGGACTGAAAAACTAGTACATATTTCCGCGCACGATCGAAAGGAATATTCCAGAAAAGGAATCTAAGTTAAACATGCTAGCCACAAGAGAAGAACTAACTTTACCTCACCACGATCCCAGCACAAAGTGACCACCGATCGGCCAGGAGATGGGTAAGCTACCGGAAACTGAGCAAAACCCATTATAACAGTGGTGGTGGGCAGAGAAGATCGCGTGACTCGCCCTGGAGAAGACTCGTCGACTAGCTTGTAACCAAAGGGTGTAGAAACCTCCTTGGTCGCATCAGCAGCAGGGGTTGGTAATGGCTAACTATCGACTCTAAGCCAGAGAGAACCATGCAAAGCGAGCTATTACTACCCATATTCACACAGCCATTACATTCTCGTACATCCACTTAAAAGTAAAACAAGTACACATTCTCATAGGGAGAATAATAAATTATTAAAATAACTAAATCCTAGCAATATTAACTAACATTTCAGAATCTAATATTTTAAAACATGAAATAAAAATGCTGTTCCTCATGCCTTGAAAAGAGTGGGGTTCTAGTTTTAACAAAATGCTAATCTAGCGACATCAAATGAATTACAATTTTATAAAAAATATATGGAAGACGACAGACGGTCGTCTTTCATCACACCTTCGTTAATTGAAAATTTTGATGTAGGCTGAGGTAATTATATTACATCAGAGACAGCAAACATTTCCAAGCTAACATGTGGTTGCCTTATGGGCAACATAGACAGCTTGGGCATGTCACTTAAACACAGCAAATACAAACAACAAGAAAGAAACATTGTAAAATACTAATCCCTATAAAAACTAAATCAATGGAGATGCAAATGTGGTTGGTGAGACCATGGGGCCGGCCGCGATGGCCGAGGGGACTGAGGCGCTTCAGTCACGGTCTGCACAGCCACTACAGTCGGGGGTTCGAATCCCCCCTCGGGCATGGATATTTGTGCCGTCCTTAGGATAAGCTAGTTGATAAATAGTTTGTAAGTTTAGAGACTGATGACCCCGTAGTTAAGTCCCATAAGCTCTACAAACATTTGAACATTTTGAGACAATGGGATTGGGGAAATATGTATAACAATCCAAAATTTATAAAGGAACATAGATTTACAAATCATAAATATAGTACATACATGACATTGGAACACAAACAAAAAAACAAAAAAAAAAAAAAAAAAAACATGGTTGAATGTGTCCTGTTGTGTTATATCACATAATTAGAAAAGCAGTACAAAAATTTAAGACAAAGTCCTATAAAAGTATCACCCCTTGCCGTTAGCAGGAAGTTCATTACAGTTATACTTTAAAATTGCTGAGGGCGTCTAGGGTCGCTGCAGGGAAAGGCCTCTTAGCAAGTGAGTCGTATTTCGCACTCTCAGAGCGTCCACTGTTCTGACTGCTCACAACACTTTTCCACCTGATGCTGTCCTTCACATTGTCGTCCACTCAACACTGGTTTTTAAGACACAAACACTGTTCTCATCGTTTCGAAACGTAGACTAGGGCCTACGAATGGGGGGGATGGGGGGGCAATCTTATAGAAGATACTGAGAGGAAACTAAAACCTGTACTTTAAACTTTTTGTGTCTCTTCCTCAGCTATTCAACTGCATCCGACGTGAGTAGGAGGGTGTGGTTAGTGCACCTGTCTGCAGGCCTGGCGGCCCTTGTTCCATGTAGCAGGTGGCCCAACGGCTGCTGGGCGGGTGCGAAGGTTGACCACTGGAAGAGCTTAGCGCGACCGCGTCTTTTGTGTGCACTGCCAGCAGGTAGCTCTGGATTCAGCATTGTGTAGCCCACCGGTCGCGCAGTTTTTTGTGTTGCTGCTAATCATCCAAACTAGCCGGCAGGGAGCGCTCGACCGAGTACCTGTTATGCAGGTGTGACAGTTCGTCCGCTCATCTTCTGGCTTCCTGCCGAACCCCTGGTTTCGGTTAGCTCCCGAGCGCGAGGTTGGCGTGAATTCCAACTGACGCATGCCTCCGTCTCGGCCACAGACGCCTTCATATATCTGTCAACTCTTTGGTACACATTGTTACCACAAGACACCCTAAAATTACAAGAAATACCATCATGTTACAATCATGGTTAGCCCTCGAATTCTTTTTGCAAATAAACATTTAACAAAAATACACTTGACATGTTTAGTCATAACATTTTAAAATTAAAACACTTATTAAGATATACAAAAATTAACACTTAAATTAGCCAAATGACGAAAAGATCTTCAAATTACATAATACATTTTAACATTAAAGATTCAATATTCACAGATATAATAATTCTGTTTCAAATCAAATTGTAGTGCAAAACACAATAATTGACATATTACATTGAAATTACAGAAGTACATATCAATAATAAAATAGGTTATCCTATAACTTAATATAACATCGAGAATAATATGTTAATAAATTAAACATGGTTCTACTGTTACTACAATTCAGCCCACAGGGCAATTTGTCACGTCAGGTCATAGTCTGTGTTAGTTTGAGGGAGGCAAAGCTACCTTCATCCATGCAGCATGCAGCGCTATGCCAAAACTAATTACCAAGGCACTAAGCAGCGCTTTGCAAATACTAACTACTGAAACTAACGACCTACAGCCCGGGCGCAAATTACTCTAACTATCGCGAGAGGCAGGGAGGGAGGTTTCTTGAGCTTGCCGGTCTGGTTACACACGCTGCAAATTGGAAGTTAGTGCCTGTAAACAGACTTACACCAATCGTTCATTCCGAGGCGAGGAAACACACATATTAACTAGATAAACGAGATAATACATCTTGGATGTAGAATAAAAGGAAAACACATGATCAAATTGCAAACACATAAAATAAACACTACAAATCCACACATTTTACACAATCCTAAATTAATATAATGAGATCTAAGGTACTAGTGACTTACAATGTAACCTAATCTTACCACAATCATGCTGCAAAATTAAGAATGAGAATTAGTGGTTGCAGGAAAATCAGTGTTTACCGTCCTCGTTGTACTACCATGCGCAAAAATATCCGAACGACCTGAATTGCGTTTCGCCTGATGTGCATGCAACCGAACTAACGTACGTGTCTTGCGGGTGCTCTGCTCGCTTCGCGGTATAGTCGTTCGACTATTCAAAATGGATCCACTACAGACAACTGTTCTTTATGGCAATCATTCCAGTTGTAGATTTACGATTTTGCAAATAAAAGGAAACAAGTAATTAAGTTCTTAACGTTTATTAAATCCAATTTATTAAAAAGACATATCTTAAGTGTTATCACACTTATTGCAGTCTGATATAACAAACTCCGTCACATAAAAAATTAATTAATACTTAAACAACATTTAATATTGTTACAAACAATAGATTTTACTGAAGTATAGGAAATCCTAAAGTCCTGTAGAAATTCGAAGTACTTTTTTCTCTAAATAGTTTTCTCACAATTGCGAAACGTCGTTCCACTGGCGAGCGGATTTTTATTAACCGATTCTTGAACTAACCAGATAATAAAAAACACAATTAACAGCAGCAAACGCACTATGGAAACTTGAATATTAATTGCGTATCACCAACATTTTCTCCGTATTCATACTTGAACAAATATTTGTACAAATCTTTGAACTTGAATTGATTTGACAGACTACCTTGTTCTGGAATCAAACCAATCACCTATAGCTGTAGCTAACCAAGCAATGCATTCATGTCTTATAGATACTTGATTATGCCTAAGATTGTCACAGCTGACGAAGCATAAAGATGTGTGAAATATTGGAGATTCCTCACAAATATCAAAACGCGCAAATCAAATCATATAAAATGCCAATTCATAAAATACTTTATTTATTTTTTTACTGAACCAGGAACTTATAATCACCGTTATGTCCCTAATCACAAGTGCCCAGACTCAGTTCTGTGTGTGACTTTCATACGAGGTTGCTCCTGTCGGAGGTTCGCGTCCTTCCTCGGTCAGTGGTGTGTGTGTGTGTGTTGTCCTTAGATTAGTTTAAGTAATTCAAAGCCTAGGGACTGATGACCACAGTAGTTTGGTCCCATAGATTTACAAACATATGATTTTGAGATAGATACCCAGTATCTGTGGAAGATAACTAAGTGAAGTCAGATGTTAGTAGTCGAATTATTTCACCATCAGCGGGGTGTTTGAATATGTAATCTGGATATTATTACGTTATGCGTCATCGGGAATCGAACCCCGAACCTACCGATGTCCTTTCTAAGCACGAATGGACGTTAAATCGCAAATGTTAACTCAACAGGAATGACGATGCTTGCGTGTCTGACTAGTAACAACGGCACCTATCGTTGTTATAATAATAATAATAATAATAATAATAATAATAATAATAATAATAATAATAATTTCGTGTGACTCAGTGTCCTGGTGCAAGTCATTCAACTATGCGCCACTTCAGAGACTTGCATGTCCCTAACCAGCCCCAATTATCCAACCGGGAAAGGCGACCTACAGTTTAACGTGGAATCCAAACCACGTGTAGTATATGACGACTCCTCACATTGTTGAGACGTGAATACTGGGTTAAAACACAGATTGAAAAAATTCGGTGATCTGACTAGGTTTCGAACCCGCGACCCTTCAGTTACCATTCAAGCGCTTTACCCCAAGACCACAGCAACACTCCAGTTTGTGTTGATAATGCACGAAGAAACATTCAAAATAATTTTTCACTAGAAGTCCAATGTGCTCTAGCTAGTGTGTCAAATGAAATTATGAACCTGGATTCGAATCCATATACGTGCCTTACGTGGAGACTTAGAGGAGTCGGCAGTCTCGGAGAAAGCAACGAAATGATTCGACTATATGATTCCGAGAGGGTCGAGTGCGGTAAAAGAGGAGATCCGAATTAGAATCCCAGTCCAGCACCATAATTTTTAACGTCTCAAGTTAAATTCAATACGAGACACGTGACCTTAAAGGACCATTGTTTATAAAATAAAATAAAGTTATGTAATATAAGAAAAGCTTTCTAGCGACAGAGTTACTGATTGCCTGTATTTTGCCTGTTACTGGCAACGATAAATCGGCTCTGTCCGAGTTGATAGCGAAATAATTCGGTTTAATACGGATTGTTAACTACGGTGCAACTTGACGTTCTTCACTTGGTGTTACCAGAGATGAAGTAGACATGATCGTGACAGTTAAAAATATACACCTATAGCACACATAACAAATACTAAACAATGTAACGGAAACTGCGCTTACCATATGGACTAGAAGCAGTTAATACAATTTCGTATCAATGAAATGATCAACTATAAGCAAGCATCTGACACTGAAATTATACTAGTCTCATGTTAAGACTCTTTACTCATTTTTGGAAGTAGTTGTCGAACCGTCAAGGAAAGGTATTTCTGAATAATTTGACTTCAACATGCTCCAGCGACCCTCTCCTTGTCAGTCGCGCCAGCTGAAGCAGTATGATGTAGTGACGAGTGTTAACCTCTACTCTTTCTTACCGGGAAATACGGGATTGGATTTTTTGGTTCCATAACAACACCACAATACATATTGCGCGTGTAGGCAATGCATATGGATTCGAGAGTTTTCTTGTACTGTGGCTTACATTTCTGTATATGCTTGACCTAAACTGCAACTTCATTGTTTTCTTGATTTTTGTACTCACTGAAATAAAATTGCCTGACCTTCCAGTACGAGACCTTTCTTTCGTCCTTACCTCCTGGTAGATTTACTTTCTAACCAGAGAAATAAACCCGGTAAATTGATTCACAAACGACTAGATCACGCTGTTAAGAAATTTCGTGAAGGAATTTCATTGCCCCTTAAAACGTGCTATAATTTCGTGAGGCTCATTGGCCTGGTGCAAGTCTTTCGATTGGACGCCACTTCGGCGGTTTGCGTGTCCCTAGCCCACCCCAGTTATCCAATCGGGGAAAGGGGACCTACAGCTTATCGTGGAATCCGAACCACGTGTCGTTTCTGGCGACTCCTCACATCGTAGAGAGGTGAAGGCCGGATCAAAACGCAGACTTAAAAGAATTCTGATGTCCGACCGGGTGTCGAAATCGCGACCCTTCGCTTTCCAGTCGAACGCTTTACCCAGAGACCACCGGCCCTGACATATCATCTTTGACAAATTTCTTAAATAAGAAAAGCTCGTTGTCAGGGTAGGATGAGGTCTGGGTCAGATTAATCTTTTCGTCTGATAGCATAAGTATTTTGCCGTAACAATTATCGTAAGTTCTGTAGCTATGGAAATCATCAGCTGAAATAAAGACCATAAAGTACGGTACAGATAAAAATGCAAAACGATTATCAACCGAAGGCAGAGCTAATGCTCAAACTTAGGTGTTTTTTTTCCTTGCCTTCCTCGACCGAGTATCGGAAGGCGTATGCAAAAATGTATAATGTGTTATGAATACTTCGAACGCTACATTTACGTTGATTCTTCATAAAAGAATACTTTTTTTTACAAAGAATTAAAATTAGTAGGCATAACGGTATTTGAATCGATCGATGACATATTTCTAACTTACTGTCTTACTCACTACGCCATGCTACCATTCGAATACACTCGCCTTACTGACTGGTATAATGTCGTACGTGAGGTAACACACACTTAAGAATATACGATAGCCGCAACAATTCGACCTTAACCACTATTTGCATCTAAATTTTACTTTTAATCTCAGAAACACTGTCAGTATTACTACGTATGAAATTTAGAGACAAAATTCATTTCCACGATGTTCGTAATAATACTTACAAGGAACTTTTTTATGAACGCTTTTTCAGAGCAAGTAGTTGGGAATGAGTTTGACTTCTGAGGCAAAGAAAGTGTTCTCCACATCGTATGGCACTTCGCTTCCTCTTGCCTTGTCGATAGGTGCTTACTTGCGAAATGCCACAACTCAAGAGCTTTGATAAAGGTCGCATTCTTGCACTTTATGAAGTGGGATACAGTATCAGCGCCATTTCCCGTGCTCTAGGATACAGCAAATCCCTGTGGGTGAAGAGGATGGCAGGTGAAGGCCATGTCAATAGTTGTCATGCCCCGGATGTCCACGCACTACGACAAACGAGCAAGACAATGATATACTCCGCTGCAGTGATGAAGACCCATTCCGCACCAGCACTGAAATTAGGAATGTTCTACAACTACCTGTAAGTAGATAGAGCATCCGCCGTCGTCTCAACGAGGAAGGAAGATATGGACGAAAATCGGTGAAGGAAATGTTGACAGAACAACATAAGACTGCCAGATTAAACTTCGTACTGGCATACCTAAGCAAACCAATTTCATTCTGGGAGCAAGTAATATTTACTGACGAGAAGGTATTTTCCACAGCACCAAACGGTTCTGTCCATGTGTTTCGTCCAACTGGAGCGAGATTCGACAGAAAATATGTCCATCAGAGGCAAAGGTGTGGCCGAACTGCTGTCACAGTTTGGGGATGGATGTCGGCAAACGGTTTCGGCATTATGTGGGAACTGGACCGTCCGCTTACCAGTAGTTACTACTGTGAAATACTGGATAACATAATGCTTCCTTCTGTTCGTGAGACGTTTCCGGAACGCAGCAAAGTGTGTGAAACAGTGGTTTCGAGTGAACAGAGACGTTGATATGTTGGGCTGGCCTCCCAAAGATGCTGAAGCAGTTTAGGATGCATGGGAAGAGGTGTCCCAGAATAATGGGTTCGTAAGAAAACTAGTTACCTCTGTTCCCCGGCGGCTAAGTGCAGATGTAGAGGAGAATGGAAACTGGACACGATACTAAATTATGTTGTCATCAGAGACAAAGCTTTGTTTATATTAAATGGAAGTGTGTCATTTTCTTGAAGATTTACATTAATTCGAAGAAAAGAAAAATTATTTTGTGTTAATCTCAACCCTTCTGTAATAAAGTGTTTCATCTTAAATCATTACACGAACTTTAAGAAAACCAAAACCAGCATGAAAATGAAGAAGGCTTATGATGTTGATGCCAAGGCATCAAAGAAAGAACTATTTACTTTTTTATCAAGTGAAGAAGGCATTTTATTTATTAATGTTCTGTTTATTTAGATATAGGCAGGGTACCAGTACAGATAAAATCATAAGAGAGGTGTCATTTTTAAAAGTGTTGAAAGGCCAGCTGATAGACGCAAACTCGAACGTTTTCCACTACATCCCCAGTTACACGAATAATAATACTTTAATCGCTACAGTTGTCTTTGTCCTCCTGTATTAAAGCCCTTATCATCAATTAAAATTCAAGTTAGAGACAGGATTCCAACCCGTTTCCTGTAGATCAACTATGCACCGAATCACCTACTGCCCCGCACATGCACTTACATAACAAACACCTCGCCCGAGGTGCGTCCTTTGTGCTGGTATGGACTGCCATTATGCATGGAATCGATCAGTAGCACTGTGAGTGAAACAACTTACAGAATTTCATAACGTATTGCTACTACACGATACCGTTCTCTACTGATTTCACAAACAGAACCCTCCAAGACTCGGTTTTTAAAATACTTATCTGACTTATTCTTCTGATCACTTGCTCACAAATATTTACCTTTCCCGCTCCTAATCGAACAATCTTCAACAAAAATTCATTTCAGACAAAAAGGCACTTAAAACATCATTTTACGACTTCTTTAATTTGGAACAGTTTGTTTCTGTGGGCATGAACTGAGTAAACTACATAAGCAATTTCAGACTCTTCCAGATATAAGAAAATATGGGACGGGAAACAGTTTAACCACTTTTGAACTAAAAGTTTTCTTGAGATTTTCCTCTTGGTGTTTCTATATGGGTAGTTTTAGCTCTATCACAGAAGAGCTAAAAAATTTACTACGAACGAGACTGGCTCCACGAGCCGCAAGCACCGTTGCATCGCAGGCGACTATCAAGTCTAGCGAAGACTTACAGTATGAGGTTCTTTCTTACTGGGCGACTAGTTAGTAGAACAGATGAAGCGAAACGTAAGAGACTGGTTGCAATTTTTGCGTGAAACCACTTTCCTGTACTCAAAAACATGAATTAATAATTTTATCTCACACCTTAAGTGAAAATCACTCAGATTGTTGAATGGAAATGGCATGAAAAATCAAGTGAATTTATCAGCTTGATTCTGTGCTAACCAGAAAATAACTCGCCGTTCACAGAGTTGCCAATTCTCCATTAGACTCGCGACAGGCAGAATACGTTTGCTCGGCGTCTGTGTTCCTCGCGCTGCCTTAGCGCTGACGGAGATAGCGGCTTCGAAGGCGCGGCGCGCAGCCTGCCACTGTGTTGACTGAGAAGAGATATACCTAGCATAGACGAATAACTCTTAATCGCATTTCTTTAACTGTAAGCTGTGTCGAAAGCGTAGCTACGATGCGCCGACTGCTTCCCGAACATAGTAAATAAACCTTTTTAGGAAATCATTTGAGCGGATCTCTTGATCAGTAGCTGTCGGAGGTATTCTTTTGTTTCTGCTTCGTCAGAAGCGATTTATAATAATAGCATCACCAGACGATATTAATATTTTCAGCACGATGCATTTAAATTTTACGTAGGCCTACCTGAATACGATTTTCCTTATGAATGATTTCATTGGCACCACCTCTAACACATAAATGCACAAATGTAAAGATAGCATTACACTGATTTCAAAACGCGAACTTCACAAACAAATTTCATAAGTTTCGAGCATATAGTTTCCAATCAAAGGAACCTTGCATATAAACCTTTCCCAGTGACTGAAGAATAGGACATTATCTGGGGGAACATTAAGCATCTGAACAATTTCAATGTTAGTTCGATTCCAGCTTCTAAGTGAAAGGAGAAGCATTTATGATGATAATATGAAACAAGGAACAATAAGTCGCGTCAGTAATGTCAAGAATATGTAATTAATTTTATCAAAACAACGTTACGATTACAATGTAGCTGCTAATAAAATGAAAAGCACTTGATGAATGAGCTTTGTAATTTCCAGACTTCTAGAAACCATAAAGGGACGAAGGAAACAGGAAGAGGTTTTCCTCAGTGTGTGTGAGTCGGGATTTCCATATAGTATCTCACAGGTGGCGTAGTTTCTTATAGTTTATTTCTCGGGTGTTCCATTCTCAGGAACTTTCTAGGTAATCACAACATTCCAGCGGTAATTATTAATTTTTAAATTGTTAAATATTTACTAACTTGCAGTCGAATATAGCTCAGTGGTCAAAGCCTACTGTAATTTCATCTTAAAGTCCATTAAAACCTCTAAGTAACGCTTTTAGAGTAGACCCTCTTCATATTACTTGGTGGCCAATACACCTGTTCATCGACTTTGTTGAGTATCACGTAAAATTTACGAAACCAGAAAAGGAGGATTAGGATTTAATATCCTGTAGACGTCGTGGTTATTTGAAATGGAGCACAAGCTCGGATTGTTTAGTTAAGAATGTGGAAGGAAATTGGCTATGCTTTTGAAAAGGAACCATGTTGCCATTTGCCTAGAATAATTTAAGGAAATCACTTGAAAAACAGAAGGACAAACAGACATGGAAACTATACAATTTCCTCACTGTAGCACTCATCATCAACATTATCATCATTATTAGAGATTGATTATGCTTTCAGCGTTCAGTCTGGAGCATAGTATAATAAAATTCCTCCATGATCCCCTATTGAATGCTAACATTGATGCCTCGTCTGATGTTATGCCTTTTACTTCAAAATCATTCTGCACCGAATCTAAGTACTTTCTTCTTGGTCTACCTCGACTCCTCTTACCCTCCACTGACGAGCTCATAAGTCTCTTAGGTAACCTTGCTTCTCCCATGCATGTAACATGACGCCACCATCTCAGTCTGTTCGCTCTAACTGCTTCATCTATCACTGTGCAGTCATAATTCAAATAGTTGAAAACAAAAAGTGAAATACCGAATTTAATACTAATTATAGCCGGAGGCAACAGATACTTACACGATACGAAATTAAAAGTCATTTCTACACGTTGCCTTTCTATCAAGCACTGAAATCTCCAATAATGATAACTGAATCGAAGTTTTAAACTAATACCAACTTCTGGTCTGTGTACCGATCCGGTTTTATGGTAGAAATTACACATAAAAGTAGTAAGGTTTCGTGAAATCACATTCTATAGACGTTTCGGTTAAATGGTTTATTTGCAGTAACACTCGTACAACGCTAAACTACAATCTCACAACATCTAGTTTTACGATCTGGTTAGCAGTGGAAAACAAAACATCTTAGTAATAAAGTCTGTAAATAACATTACTTCTTGCATTCGTTATTTAGCTTTCTTTACCTGTAAGAGAAGCATCCTCGTCACCTTCGTATCACACAATCGTATGAAGTCCTTCAGTTACCATTTCCTTTAATTCCCAGAATCTACGACGAGGTAAAGAGAGGCAGAAAGGAGGAGGAGATGGTGAGAGAGAGAAAGAAAGAAGGGATGGAAGACAGGATGAAAGGAAGTATAGGACGGATTGAGGGATGGACAGAGGGAAGAGGTGGAGCTGGATGGGGTAGAAGGGGACGAAAGACATAGGCATATCGTAAGAGAGAGAGAGAGAGAGAGAGAGAGAGAGAGAGAGAGAGAGAGAGAGAATGGGGAATGGTAGACAGAATGCAGAAAGAAAATGCTTTTCTCAAGGCCAACAGGGTATTTGACTGTTCTCTGGTAATCATCTTAAATGGGTGATCATGTCATCTTATGCTCCTAACATGAGCTGCGGTGGAATGGCCGAGCGCTCTAAGGCGCCTTGCTGCGGAGCGCGCGTTTGCTCCTCGTCGGAAATCGCGTTGCCCCTCGGGCATGTGTGTCCGTGTGTGTGTGTGTGTGTGTGTGTGTGTGTGTGTGTTGTCCTTACATTACTTTAAGTTAGTTTAAGTAGTTTAAGCCTAGGGACTGATAACCACGGTAGCTCAGTCCCAAATATTTATAAACATTTGAACAATTCATAACATGACTTTTTTTTCCTCGTCAATTGCAGTATTTTTTAAAAACAACCGGAAATGGAATTCAAATATAATTTGAAATCCAGCTAAAACGCTTCTTTTGAGTCATGTAATGCCTGTAAACTAAACCCACATGGTGTGCTCCTACTGTTGTAACATTCACTAACGGTGATTTATTGTCTTTGCATTCGTATTTTGGGAAAATGTCTACAAATATTGCGTGGTACCGAACTATACAAATAAATCTATAAAAATCTAGAAAATTTGATTTTGCTTGTTCCAAGCAACGATAAAGGCATAAAATGTGGTTTATACTTGCTCGTAGAGATCCTAATCAGATAGCGGTCACTTGATGCGTTTAATTTTGGGAGGATTACTTTGATGTAAGTAAACACTCCGTACAACAATTATTATTCTATTAGTTCACAACCGGTATTAAGAATCATGCTCTGCAGCTGCAAAGGTGTATAGTATTATTGTGTACACATCAGTGAACTGATGTTTACATTTGTGAAACAGGTGTTCACGATATAACGCGCCAGAGTTTTGCATTTTAAGTCGTTTACAAACGTAGTTGGTGAAAGTACAAATTTCATGATGGTTGTCTTTTCAATATTTACGTCGGTGAGGCAGTGTTTCAGTATATTATAAAGACATCAATCCATATTTACATAGTTTATGGTGTGTAATAGTTTGTATCTTTGGACTAGAGTCAGTCTGTTGACATAAACCAATATACGCATAATTTACTTTAAATGCAACTTTCACCTTTCTTACTTACGGTACGTAAAAATCTGGATTGTTGTCGAGAAACTAAGATACCTTAAACGCATCAACTTTCGGAAGGTTTTTTCACTAACAGACTTCACATAATTTTCTCCCGTCTTACAAAAAAGTTATAAATGCGTTTTCCATCACAAGAAACTAAATTGTACACAGAAAAAGTAAGGAAAAATTTAGTAACCTTCGCTAACACTGCTCTAACACGCATATGGCTGCTTCTTCCTCGTGTTGTGCGAAATCACCAGAGTTTAGGCCAATAACAGAGCGTTTTTGATCATGTGACCTAAACTTGAAATTTAATGATATTCAAGCTATAATTTCAAAATAATAACAAATGTTTTGTAAGAACAACGACGGATAATTCTATTTGAACATTACAATCATCCAGATTGAAAACAATTCGAACCGTATTTTAAACATAGCATAATAGCCTACTATATATGGCCCATTCCAGATTTGGTAAGCCGTTTCAATGTGTAAGTAGGAAAAGGGGAACAAAATATTATGTACTGATTAGACTGATGTATTTTCTCGGTTCGTCTATGTTAGCAAGGATACTTTTGCTTACTGTCCCATTCATTTCATACCAGACTGAGCTATAGTAAAGCGTAGCCAGGTTTACCTAGTTAACATGAAAATTTCGAATGTTGGCAAGGCAATAAAATTAGAAGAAGTAAGGAAGGTGAAATTAATAAAATATTTCGAATTGAAACAAATCATTTCTTCCGTAAGAACTCTGATTTTAAAATCTCTCCTACACAGATATTAAATGTCAAATGAGAAATTAACCCTTTAACTATAGTGAACTTCTACAGACTTTCATTGTAATCGGGCCTTGCAGAAGGTGAACTGCTGTAAAAGCTGGGGAAAAGAAGTCCTCTTTGATGAACTTCCGTCCCTAATGACCACTCTGTCGAAATTTCGCGTGAAATGGTGCAGTCCTCTGGAGGGAAAGTCTTTCCCAGGCGATTTCAAAAACAGTCCACCTCTGCAAGGCCATGTTATTGTGGTATTTTAAGAAGTCAGCAGTAGTTACAGAGCTAAACGTCGCTCTCTGCGTGACATTCAAGTAAAAGCCGATAAACAATTGCATTGGGTGACCATTTAATAAACACAAGACCTATTTTAAGGCATTAACAAGAATTCCCATAGACTCTAAAACAAAATGAAATGACCGTTGTCAAGTACTATGTTCTTAACATATCAGCGTATTTTAACAATTACACATCGATAATTATTGTCCGCGGTGGGCGTCAGACTAGAACTACGAACAAACTATACCTACTGCGAGATTCTATACAGTAATCCCAACTCACGTCCTCTTAGGGTAACCTCTTCGTGTTTCTTTCGTACCTCTCTGTTTCTGGGAGACTGGAAACTGGAGAGTTCGTTCATCAGATTCCTTTCACTTTTATTTAAACAGAATCACCACCAGTTACACTGTAATCTTTGCGAGTAGACCATACTTATCGTCCCTTTCGATTTTATAGAATGAATTACATATTCTAAACATTACTTTCGCGACTTTTTTTCCTTGTTTCATATCCTTATCACAAATGCTTCTCCTGTCACTTATAAGCTTGAATCGAATTATCACTGAAATTGTTCAGATGCTTAATTTTTTCGCAGATGATAAGTCCTATTTTTCAATCATTGGAAAAGATTTATTTGCACGGTTCGTCTTATTGGAAACTATATGCTCGAAACTTATGAAATATGTTTGTGAAGTTTGCATTTTGTAATCAGGGTAATTCTATCTTTACATTTGTGCAGTTATGTATTAGAGGTGGTGCCAACGAAAAAAATTCATAAGGAAAATAGTATTCAGGTATATAACATTAAAATGTATTGTGCAGAAAATGTTAATAACGTCTGGTGATGCTTTAGTTAAAGAAATTCGATTAAGACTTATTGGTGTATGCTAGGTATTTCTCTTCTCAGTCAACACAGTGGCAGGCTGCGTGCCGCGCCTTCGAAGCCGCTATCTCCGTCAGCGCTAAGGCAGCGCGAAGAAGAACACACACGCCGAGCAACCGTATTCTGCCTGTCGCTAGTCTAATGGAGAATTGGCAACATTGCAGAGTACGTTTGGCAATTCTGTAAGCGGGGAGTTACTTCCTGGTAAGCACAGAATTAAGCTGATAAATTCACTTGATTTTTCATGTCATTTCCATTCAATAACCTGAGTGACTTTCACTTAAGGTGTCACATAAAGTTATTACTTCATATTTTTGAGTCCAGAAAATTCGTTCCACACGAAAATTGCAACCAATCTCTTCTTTTAAGGTTACGCTTGATCTGGTCTCCTAAGTACTCGGCCAGTAAGGAAGAACCAAATAGCGGAAGTCTTCGCTAGCCTTCTGGTAAAGTAGTCGGCTACGAAACGAACGTGCTGTCAACTTTCGATGCCAATCGTGGTAAGAGCAAAACTTTTTAGCTCTTCTGACAGAGCTACAGGTATCCAGATTGAAAATCAATAGGGAATTCTTAACAAAACTACTCAGTCAAAAGGTGTTTAGCTGTTTCCAGGACGGCATTCTCTGATATACTCTGAAAGTGACTTACAATGCACAGGTGGTTTACCAATTCCGTGCGGGTAGAAACCAATTTCTTTCGAGTTAAAGCTGTCGCCGAACCATGTTGAAGTCAAATTGTTCAGAAATACCTTTCCTTGACGGTTCGACAACTACTTCCAAAAATGAGTAAAGAGTCTTAACATGAGACTAGTATAATTTCAGTGTCAGATGCTTGCTTATAGTTGATCATTTCATTGATACGGAATTGTATTAACTGCTTCTAGTCCATATGGTAAGCGCAGTTTCCGTTACATTGTTTAGTATTTGTTATGTGTGCTATAGGTGTATATTTTTAACTGGCACGATCATGTCTACTTCACCTCTGGTAACACCAAGTGAAGAATGTCAAGTTGCACCGTAGTTAACAATCCGTATTAAACCGAATTATTTCGCTATCAACTCGGACAGAGCCGATTTATCGTTGCCAGTAACAGGCAGAATACAGGCAATCAGTAACTCTGTCGCTAGAAAGCTTTTCTTATATTACATAACTTTATTTTATTTTATAAACAATGGTCCTTTAAGGTCACGTGTCTCGTATTGAATTTAACTTGAGACGTTAAAAATTATGGTGCTGGACTGGGATTCTAATTCGGATCTCCTCTTTTACCGCACTCGACCCTCTCGGAATCATATAGTCGAATCATTTCGTTGCTTTCTCCGAGACTGCCGACTCCTCTAAGTCTCCACGTAAGGCACGTATATGGATTCGAATCCAGGTTCATAATTTTATTTGACACACTAGCTAGAGCACACTGGACTACTAGTGAAAAATTATTTTGAATATCTCTTCGTGCATTATCGATGCGAACCGTGGTATTGCTGTGGTCTTGGGGTAAAGCGCATGAATGCTAACCGAAGGGTCGCGGGTTCGAAACCTAGTCAAATCACCGAATGTTTTCAATCTGTGTTTTAACCCAGCATTTACGCCTCAGTCGTCATAAACTACTCGTGGTTTGGATTCCACGTTAAACTGTAGGTCGCCTTTCCCGGTTGGATAATTGGGGCTGGTTAGGGACATGCAAGTCTCTGAAGTGGCGCACAGTTGAATGACTTGCACCAGGACACTGAGTCACACGAAATTATTATTATTATTATTATTATTATAACAACGATAGGTGCCGTTGTTACTAGTCAGACACGCAAGCATCGTCATTCCTGTTGAGTTAACATTTGCGATTAGAAAGGACATCGGTAGGATCGGGGTTCGATTCCCGATGACGCATAACGTAATAATATCCAGATTACATATTCAAACACCCCGCTGATGGTGAAATAATTCGACTACTAACATCTGACTTCGCTTAGTTATCTTCCACAGATACTGGGTATCTATCTCAAAATCATATGTTTGTAAATCTATGGGACCAAACTACTGTGGTCATCAGTCCCTAGGCTTTGAATTACTTAAACTAATCTAAGGACAACACACACACACACACCACTGACCGAGGAAGGACTCGAACCTCCGACAGGAGCAACCTCGTATGAAAGTCCCACACAGAACTGAGTCTGGGCACTTGTGATTAGGGACATAACGGTGATTATAAGTTCCTGGTTCAGTAAAAAATAAATAAATAAAAGTATTTTATGAATTGGCATTTTATATGATTTGATTTGCGCGTTTTGATATTTGTGAGGAATCTCCAATATTTCACACATCTTTATGCTTCGTCAGCTGTGACAATCTTAGGCATAATCAAGTATCTATAAGACATGAATGCATTGCTTGGTTAGCTACAGCTATAGGTGATTGGTTTGATTCCAGAACAAGGTAGTCTGTCAAATCAATTCAAGTTCAAAGATTTGTACAAATATTTGTTCAAGTATGAATACGGAGAAAATGTTGGTGATACGCAATTAATATTGAAGTTTCCATAGTGCGTTTGCTGCTGTTAATTGTGTTTTTATTATCTGGTTAGTTCAAGAATCGGTTAATAAAAATCCGCTCGCCAGTGGAACGACGTTTCGCAATTGTGAGAAAACTATTTAGAGAAAAAAGTACTTCGAATTTCTACAGGACTTTAGGATTTCCTATACTTCAGTAAAATCTGTTGTTTGTAACAATATTAAATGTTGTTTAAGGATTAATTAATGTTTTATGTGACAGAGTTTGTTATATCAGACTGCAATAAGTGTGATAATACTTAAGATATGTCTTTTTAATAAATTGGATTTAATAAACGTTAAGAACTTAATTACGTGTTTCCTTTTATTTGAAAAATCGTAAATCGTAAATCTACAACTGGAATGATTGCCATAAAGAACAGTTGTCTGTAGTGGATCCATTTTGAATAATCGAACGACTATACCGCGGAGCGAGCAGAGCACCCGCAAGACACGTACGTTAGTTGGGTTGCATGCACATCAGGCGAAACGCAATTCAGGTCGTTCGGATATTTTTGCGCATGGTAGTACATGTTATGCTGCGGACTTCCTTGACATTGAGCTTGCCCTTCTTCAACTTTTTTTTTTTCTTTTATTTCCTCACATCTTTTTCTGCTTCTGAATGTGATTCTGGCCTCTTCCACAGATTACGTTCGGTCCTTTAATTTACAAAATTGCCCTGGAAGACTTATCTGAAAAATGCAAGTTGGTTCTATTAATAAGCCAGGGTGTACATTGTCAATGAAATTTAGATGAACCCTCCGTCTACCGGTCGAATCGCACACCTTCTGTTATTCACATGGACAATCCCTAGACAAAATTATCTGGACCCTAAGCATCAACACCACAGTGCATCCATCTGCAACTAAAAATCTTATGAATTATGGTGTTGGCGCCTACCACAGCGTCTTATTAACATGTTATCTAATGGGGAGATTGCCGATACAAAATCTACAGTAAAGATGACAACTGAAGCACTTGATAACCAGGCTAACTTCACGCACAATGAAGAAGAGCACACACGCTAACGACAAACAGGGGCACAAATTACATGAACAAGATATACACAATAAAATACTTAACATGGCCTAAACAACTTAGATTATGGACCATGCGAAGGTGAAGGTCGGGGTGAGAGTTTAAAATATGGAATGTTCAATTTTTAAAACTCACAACCACCAGCTGCGAACCAAATTCCTAAACATGCAAAAACACTGGAACCGTGATTGCGACTGTTTGACTCGTTTTCTAGGGGATGATATCACACATTCGCAGCTTTCCTTCCCTGCATATGATTAACTAAACAAATTCATAATAAAATCAAGTTCATGAGTGAAAAGGGTGTACTAACTACTATTTTTGAAAACACGTGAAAGTTCACTTTATGTTGTTTATTTCACAATATTTGAACCCTGTGGCTGATACGTCTGTACGTCGACACATTTACCAAATAAAGTTATAGCTCATGAGCCCCAGACAAAATGAATATTTGTCGCGAATTGTTTTCACACCACGTGGCTGTCTCAAACACCGTTTATGTTCATGCCTATGCAACGACAAGTATTACATTAACAAATCACAGTCACTTTAATTCAATGCGATGCACACCTTGTTCTGCCGGCTAAATATTCACAAACACACGGTAGCACTCGATTCAACTTGGTGCAGTCTACGACGAGCACCCACACGTGGCGATTGCCACACACAAATCTATAACCTCCACCTCGAGGTCCACATGCCGACTGATCTGCAGAGCGACACCGCCCAGCCAGCTCACCACGTGCTCCGGAGTCCTCACTTCCTGCCCTCGCGCGCGCGCGCGCCAAAAGCTCAACTGCCGGGGTTTTTTCCCCTACGTCATCAACTTCCGCATGTGAGCTCTTCTAACCAATTTGCCAACGTACAGCGCTCAGCCAATACATTTCTAAAACTTTACTTAAAATCAAAATAATTACACTACACATTAAATAAATTGTCTTCTTTGGTTTTTATATTGGTATAAACATACTTTGTACTATTTATCATAATCGTGCAATTTCTTATACCACAGATAAGTGATTTAACTGAATACTTCAAGATAAAATACAAAAGATTAATTGAAAATAAAATGAGAAATAGTTAATATATTATTTTTATAAACAAACATTGCCATGCTAGTTGTGTAACTGTCTTGTATTTATTGGTAATTTATTACTTTTCATTGTCAATTAGACATATTACGTCAGATGTGACTATATTAGCTAATGTATTGTTTATTTGTCAACAGGCTATTTTGTAATGAGGGCCTTAAAGGTTCCTATCTGCATCGTATTACTTCAAATGACATTAGTATTACAATATTTGTGCATTGCACTGTGCCTGGCACTCGCCATTGTCCCTCTCTCCCCTCACCGGAAACGAACTGGAAAATCCTAAGTTGGAACAAGCCACCAACGTCGGCCTGCTCGCTGGCCTCCCGTCAGCTACAAGCACACAGCAAATCTCAACGTGGAGAATTTCTACCTTTGGCCTAACTATAAATGTTGTCACCCAACTGCGTACATACATTGCTACCATAATTAATAAGATTAAAATTGTGTAAAATTTAGTGCATTGGCATGGTCAATGTTTGCAGTGAACTTCATACTGTTTAATTATCAAATGCTATTGATTACCGGTATTTCTATTAGGCGGTAATCTCACAACCATCAATCCTCACGATGGAAACAAAAGGTAAAAACATGGACAAAAAGGGACTATGTGAGGTGGGCAGCCTTATAGCTAACAGAGACACTTGGATATGTCACCCTAATAATTCTTTAAGTACAAAACAGAGCGTCAAGGTAACGTAAGTTGAACAGCTGACCAGGTGGAACTGGCAACTTCCTGTTAACCACGCCAATAGTGGCGTCGACCTTATAGTACACAAAACACATATACAACATAAAGATGCGTTATGGCGAAATGAAATCACACAACAAACACATACATATACAAAGGACACATGTAAGAAAGTACTCAATTCAAACAAACCACTTAAAGAAACACTGCAAAAGGCATACAAGATACAGCATAAATTTACAAACACAAATCACATAGTTGGTAAGAGTAACACTAAATCTACCCTAGAAAACACAAAATTGGGGTCGATTGTGGTGCGGACCAGCGGACCTGATTTCCACGCTTCTAATGGCGGGTCGCGTGGCTTTTTCTGGCCTTTATCGGGTCGATTGGCCTTATTACCGTTCCCAAACTTTCGCCATTTGTCTGCACGCTTATCACGCCAATAACCTTGCTCGTTCCTCCGCTGTAGCTGATTCTCAGCATTGGAAGGACCGGACTCCCCGCTGCGAGAACATTCCGCCTGGCGGTTGTTCCTAGCGCTATTGTCGCTCTGATTGCTTCTCCTAGAAGAGCCGTTGCCGTCTCTTCTAGGTCCGTAATCATCGTCAAACTCCAAGTCCTCCAGGTATGCCTGGAAGGACTCAATGTCCTCCTTGCAGCTTCCCGCAAGGACGGCATTGCTCACATTTCGAGGGAGCTTCGACTCGCAAATTCTAATTAATTCGCGTGGAGGGTATGGGTAGTCGAGGAACTGATTTCTTAGCATCATTCCTTGGACGAATTCGCCGAGACTACTGCAATTGCTTTTTGCAAAGTGGGGCATCACTAAAATGCTACTTTTTACTCGTTCCTGCTGCCTCTCCAACCAGTAGGCAGACAGGAAATGCTCCCTAAAATCGTCATAGTAGCGACAATATCTCTGTGTTCGATTCGCCGTCAGAGCGAACATTTTAATTCTTCATAATTGTTCAAAATTTCTTCTTTCATACTTCTACTACAAGAGTTTATTATTATTTGAGGTAATTCATTTGCACATGTCATATATGTTTTAGTGTCAAAAACTGTCGAATCTGTTAATATATACACAGTGTCCTTTCGTATTCATATAAATTTGTCTTTTGTATTGTGATATCAATTTGAAGATAGTGACATGTTCTCATGTTTGTAAATCTATCGGACCAAACTGCGTGGTCATCAGTCCGTAGCTTACAAACTACTTAAACCTGGGTAAACTAAACGAAGGACAACACACACACCCGTGTCCCAGGGAGGACTCGAACCTCCGATGGCGAGCAACCGCGCGCTCTGCAGCAGGGCGCCTTAGACCGCTCGCCTACTCCACCGCGGCGAAGATAGTGAACACACAGTACTGTGATGACTGCGTAACTGGAGACAAGCGTCTAAAACCGAAAGTATCACATTGCAAGTTAGTGTAGACATTTTATGTTGTCGAATAGTCTGTCGACAACAATCATTCAAAAACTGTGTATAAGCGGCAAAGAATGGAGTGTTCTGTTTTATCGTCATTTTTTGTCGCTTTTCTTGTGCTAGTTTTACCGTAAAATTTCGAAGGAAAGCTTTGCAGCTACCTCTGCATGTCTTCCACAATTAACAATGGCTGCATTTTGGAAATATTGAAATGTGTCAAGATTGAAGATATCGTGTATTTTATTTTTATCGACACTTTCTTCACCATTCTTATTCACTTTTATATTATTTTGCCCTGGTTGCTGTAGGAATTTAGATCTTTCTCTAACTGTGGCATACAGTCGTCCACACAATTTATATGTAGCCTTTTGGCATCGTCATCCGCTGTCTCAAAGAACTGCCACACATTCGATATATATTTTTACATATCTAGAAACATTATTGTAGGATTAAAAATGAAATTGTTGTTCAGATAAAGACTTGTCACACTTTAAAGTTGACCACTGTACGTAATAAAAGCTTAATTCTGGTAGGAGGTATCCAAATAAGAATTTACTGTTATAAAAGCTGAGTTTTGGCAATAAAATTAGCAAAAGATCCGTGTGAGCTACCGGCTACTCCCTGCTGCAAAACCTTGTTCCCTGGCCCAAATTGAGAACTGACTTGGTTCAAATAACTCTAATAACAGGAAGTTACTGATACAGTGGACAATATACGTAGCAGCTCACATGAAATTACACATAGGCATTAATAAACAAGCCACCACAATTAAAGTTATTTCATAAAGGTGGCTAAGAAAAATATTTATCACGCAATGGAACTTAAACATAAAAAAATTGTATCTGAGCTTGTTCTCAGCACTGGTAAAAAACAAAGTTAATTAAAAGGGGGAAGGTACTCGCAAACTACAATTTATAGGCAAGTCAAAATTATACTGAACTTAACTTGTTCATTCAGGTCGATCACAAGCAAAATGGGGAACCAATTTTGTTAATACAATAAAAGTACATTCCATTTACAGAAACTAATACTCACGATGCCCAGCATTGAGTTTAACAATAAATTACACAAACCGTAACGCTATTGGGGGGAAGGATTTACATTCGCTCACACACGCGCAATGCAACAGCGAAACCCATCAAAATCAGCGTGCTGAAACGAGGCAGAAGCAGGCGCCGCAATCGTAGGCGAAGTTCAGCATAGCCGGCGGTATCACGCAACACAATATACAATGAAACTGTGAAGATGGCTCTGGTCTGTCATGCCTGATTTGAGATGGTGTGTGTGTATAGCAAAGTTAAGTTGCATTTAGATTAGACCGCGAGCAAACACGCTGACGGCGACACGCGGCTACATTGCATGATCGCACTCCACTGAAGGTGATAAGGTTAAAATCGGATTCATTACACAAAATCACGGCGGAGTCTTAAGTTGCAATCTGAGAGTAAACTATCTAGGCACTGATTTAATGAGAAGTGGCGTGAATTCAGGTGACTAGCTGCAAACCCCTGAAGTCGGAGTTGGGACCCACGTGGTTCCAAAAACCGATAAAAAGGTATAAATTCAATTTCCGAAAAATAAATAAAATTAACTACGGCATGCAACCCCTAGAACTGCGTATAATTTCATAAGAAAGCTACTGAAATGCAGCAATATGCGATTGGGAGCGTTCACAGAGTCGGGCAAACTCCAGTATCAAAACCCGGAAAAGTGAAATAATTACAAAGACGGAAAAGTGAGAATAGAAACTATGGAATGCAACCCTTAGAAATACATAGAATTTCATAACCAAGCTATTGAAGGAGGTTGTACAAGCTTCGCAGAGAATTACTGACAAAGACTGAGTGCACACTACAAGTTCGGAGAAGAAACAGCAATATTAAAATAGGCGGGGAGAGACGATCGCGAAATGGTAGTGGAAATCAGAAGGATACACGCATAGTTACTTGCCTGATGGGTATGGAACAAACAATAGTGGAAGCTGAAGGCTTTGTTCTAAGAACCGACCACGTGGAACACATATCACTCACGGATGGAAACGAGAAGAAAAATCTTATATGCACTGGACAAAAATGAACATATCGTCTGTTAGAAACCGGACCCCACAACACTAGAATGAATAAATTTCCTTTACAGGTTTGGTCCGCCTTGAACAAACACATTTTTTTTTTTTAATTTCTCCCAGACATGTTTCGCTGGCGTTGCAGCATCATCAGTGGGATGTTTATTGTCTGTCAAATTAACAGTGGAATGATTATTACTTTTTACATTAACAGTGAAAACTACAGATAATTGTGAGACTACTATACATAGTTTCCTATTTTTATAGGTATGCTAGGCCTACCTTAATACCACATGTTGTTATGTTTGTAGTTTTTCCACTCACAAAATGTCTCTGATAGTTTTTGACAGTTTGTCATCTGCAAACCAAAACGTGTGTATTTAATGAGGTGAATAGTTCGATTGTAAATATCAGGATTTTTACGAAATACAGGGCGTAGTTTTTGTGTTTTGGTTTGATTTTATTGTAGCTACTGCTTCTATAACAAAATGTCTAAGTGTTTATAACAAGTTTTTGTCACTTACTTTGGTGGAAATGCGCTGTTTTTCGTGTTGTGGACAGGCACTGTGTCACTTTCGCTTTCACTCAATGTTTATGTTATGAAAACAAGATGGTGGGCAGTTGAATTCTGGGAGTAGTGTTAGGAACAGCTGACTGTGGTGGGGGCGGGAGTTTTGAATCATGTTGTTTTTGTTTTAGTGTGTGTGTGTGTGTGTGTGTGTGTGTGTGTGTTTATAAGTTTTCTGTGAGTTCTTTGAGAGCAGAAAATATGGTTCCGTTGCAGAGGGCTGTGTATTCGTTTATTATTTCTTTTCTTTCTATTATGGCTTTCTGTATATGGTAGTTCTCTTCGATTGTTAATTTTTGTGGGAGGCTTTTGCTGTGTTTCAGAATCTTTAGATCAGTATTTATGTCATTTGGTTTGTGGTTCATGTTTATGAGGTGTTCTGCAAATGTGGAATGACTATTGCTTTTTAGTGCTCTTCTGTGCTCTGTGTATCTGGTATTGAAATTTCTGCAAGTCTGTCCAATGTAAACTGAGTTACAATCCTGGCATGTCAGCTGGTAGATGCCAGAAGTGTTATGTTTGTCTGTGTTGGTGTTGGTTGTCTTTAGTTTTCTTTGTATTGAGTTGTCTGTTCTGTATGCTACTTTCAAACCTTGTTTTTTGAGGATGTTTCCTATTCTGTGTGTTGCTTTGTTGTCATATGTGAGAGTGTGCCATTTATTTGTTGTTTTGTTTGATTTTTGTTCCTGTGTGTGGGTGTTTGGGGTATGAGTGTTGAGTGGGTTTATGTTTTGTGTGATTGTGTTGTGTTTCTGGTCTGTTTGTTTTTGTGTGTTAGTTGTTCCTTTTAACTTAGCTTTAATTTTGTAGTTTAATTTGTCTATGATGTTAGTGTCATACCCATTCTCTGTTGCTATTTGTTTGATTGTTTGTATTTCATTTTTGTACTGTTCATCACTAAGTGGGGTTTTGTGCAGTCTCTGTAGCATGTATTGGAATCCGGCTTGTTTCTGTGTAATTGGATTGTTTGAGTGTTTGTGTATGGCTGTGCTTGTGGTGGTGGGCTTTCTGTATATGGAGAATTTGTGTTGATTTTTGTCTCTGTGTATTGAGAGGTCGAGGAAGTTTAGCTTTTTGTCATTTTCTGTTTCTATAGTGAATTTTATTTTTGGGTGAACACTGTTGATGTCATTATGAAGTTCTTGTATGCGACTGGGTGTTTCATCCAGGAGGCATATGATGTCATCTACATAACGGTGCCAGTAAATTATTTTGTACTGTTTGGGTTTTACTATGGTGTCAAATATTTTGTTTTCGATGTGGTTGAGGAAAATGTTTGCTAGGAGTCCACTGACTGGTGACCCCATGGGAAGTCCATCTTCCTGTGAGTAAAATTGGTTGTCAAATGTGAAATAGTTTTGCTCTGTTATTAGTTTTAGGATGTTTGTTGTTTCTTTTATGTGTGATTTGGGGGTGTCTGTCTGTTGTTGTAATTGTTGTTTGATGATGTTGATGGTTTCTGTGATGGGGATATTGGTGTACATGGATGTGATGTCAAATGATGTGAGGGTGGCTGTTGAGGGTATGATGATGTGTTTGATTTTTTGTATTAGCTCTGAGGTGTTTCGTATGCTCCTGTTGTTAGTGAATACATAGTGTTTTTGTAGGTATGAGTGTATTTCTCTGGCTAGGTAGTATGTGGGTGCATTCCTGAAGTTCACAACAGGACGTATAGGGATGTGTTCTTTGTGGATTCTGTTGAATTTTATGTTTGTCACACAATGTAATACCTAACTTCATACATGTTAATGTAAACAGTATGCCACCTGCAGCCCAACGTTGAAAGCATAAAGCAGAAATAATTTGGCTGAAACAAGAAATCAAATACCTACATACCAAGAAACAAGAATTAAATGTTGAACTTTACAAAATTCATCTGGAACTAGGCAACCACATCAAAATCTCAGACATACTCAATGATTTAATGAATACAGTCAAACAAAATACAGAACAACTAATGAAAACAAAATGGGAGAAGCAACAACAAAAAATAAACACACTCCTCAAACATAGCAACACTGTTAAAGATAGAAACACAACACAACCAAACCATACTTTTCACAAACGCTTAGTCAACCCGACTGACATACAATTCACCAAACAGGAAACAAACCTCTTAGAAAAAGGACCTAAATATAATGTCAACACACATATTACACACAGAACAATAGAGAACCTTGTCACAGAAAGTGAATTCATAATAAAACAACAAGAAAGAAACACAAATTTCAATGCAGGCCTCACAAGAGAATTAATTGCAGAGGAAATTAGATGATAATAAAAGAAAACAAAAATGACATAATGTCAGGAACAAAAAGTGCAGAAGAAAAAACATGTAGGAGGATTAGGAACAAACTTAATAATGAGGGTGCCCTCATCACAAAGGCAGACAAGGGAAATACCATGGTCATAACGAAACAAGATGATTATAGAAACAAAACATTAACATTCATAGAAGACAACAACATACACAAACTAACCAGTGACCCAACACAAAGATTTCACAAAAATACTCAGACTCTTCTAAAATCCATCACACACATCTTCCCAAAACAAAAAATAAAATGGCTAAAACAAAAGAACCCCAAAGCACCTACCTTAAACTGCCTACCAAAGATCCACAAAGAACACATCCCTATACGTCCTGTTGTGAACTTCAGGAATGCACCCGCATACTACCTAGCCAGAGAAATACACTCATTCCTACAAAAACACTATGTATTCACTAACAACAGGAGCATACGAAACACCTCAGAGCTAATACAAAAAATCAAACACATCATCATACCCTCAACAGCCACCCTCACATCATTTGACATCACATCCATGTACACCAATATCCCCATCACAGAAACCATCAACATCATCAAACAACAATTACAACAACAGACAGACACCCCAAAATCACACATAAAAGAAACAACAAACATCCTAAAACTAATAACAGAGCAAAACTATTTCACATTTGACAACCAATTTTACTCACAGGAAGATGGACTTCCCATGGGGTCACCAGTCAGTGGACTCCTAGCAAACATTTTCCTCAACCACATCGAAAACAAAATATTTGACACCATAGTAAAACCCAAACAGTACAAAATAATTTACTGGCACCGTTATGTAGATGACATCATATGCCTCCTGGATGAAACACCCAGTCGCATACAAGAACTTCATAATGACATCAACAGTGTTCACCCAAAAATAAAATTCACTATAGAAACAGAAAATGACAAAAAGCTAAACTTCCTCGACCTCTCAATACACAGAGACAAAAATCAACACAAATTCTCCATATACAGAAAGCCCACCACCACAAGCACAGCCATACACAAACACTCAAACAATCCAATTACACAGAAACAAGCCGGATTCCAATACATGCTACAGAGACTGCACAAAACCCCACTTAGTGATGAACAGTACAAAAATGAAATACAAACAATCAAACAAATAGCAACAGAGAATGGGTATGACACTAACATCATAGACAAATTAAACTACAAAATTAAAGCTAAGTTAAAAGGAACAACTAACACACAAAAACAAACAGACCAGAAACACAACACAATCACACAAAACATAAACCCACTCAACACTCATACCCCAAACACCCACACACAGGAACAAAAATCAAACAAAACAACAAATAAATGGCACACTCTCACATATGACAACAAAGCAACACACAGAATAGGAAACATCCTCAAAAAACAAGGTTTGAAAGTAGCATACAGAACAGACAACTCAATACAAAGAAAACTAAAGACAACCAACACCAACACAGACAAACATAACACTTCTGGCATCTACCAGCTGACATGCCAGGATTGTAACTCAGTTTACATTGGACAGACTTGCAGAAATTTCAATACCAGATACACAGAGCACAGAAGAGCACTAAAAAGCAATAGTCATTCCACATTTGCAGAACACCTCATAAACATGAACCACAAACCAAATGACATAAATACTGATCTAAAGATTCTGAAACACAGCAAAAGCCTCCCACAAAAATTAACAATCGAAGAGAACTACCATATACAGAAAGCCATAATAGAAAGAAAAGAAATAATAAACGAATACACAGCCCTCTGCAACGGAACCATATTTTCTGCTCTCAAAGAACTCACAGAAAACTTATAAACACACACACACACACACACACACACACACTAAAACAAAAACAACATGATTCAAAACTCCCGCCCCCACCACAGTCAGCTGTTCCTAACACTACTCCCAGAATTCAACTGCCCACCATCTTGTTTTCATAACATAAACATTGAGTGAAAGCGAAAGTGACACAGTGCCTGTCCACAACACGAAAAACAGCGCATTTCCACCAAAGTAAGTGACAAAAACTTGTTATAAACACTTAGACATTTTGTTATAGAAGCAGTAGCTACAATAAAATCAAACCAAAACACAAAAACTACGCCCTGTATTTCGTAAAAATCCTGATATTTACAATCGAACTATTCACCTCATTAAATACACACGTTTTGGTTTGCAGATGACAAACTGTCAAAAACTATCAGAGACATTTTGTGAGTGGAAAAACTACAAACATAACAACATGTGGTATTAAGGTAGGCCTAGCATACCTATAAAAATAGGAAACTATGTATAGTAGTCTCACAATTATCTGTAGTTTTCACTGTTAATGTAAAAAGTAATAATCATTCCACTGTTAATTTGACAGACAATAAACATCCCACTGATGATGCTGCAACGCCAGCGAAACATGTCTGGGAGAAATTAAAAAAACATTTGTGTTTGCTCAAAGCGGACCAAACCTGTAAAGCAAATTTATTTTGTAAGCAAACACGGTGATTGAAGAGCTTTTAAACCCCAAGATGAATACTAGAATGAATCTTCACAGAATCCGTACACCGCCACATAATCACAAATGGTTTGAATATACCACGCAGTTAACAAACTGCAACTAGTGACACATACACCGCATTTATCTGTAGGAAATCACTGGATTGAAAAACTAGAACACATTTCCGAGCACGATCGGAAGGGATATTCCAAAAAGTGAATCTAAGTTCAAGAGTCTAAGTTAAACATGCTGGAAAACGAATAGTTACCATCTCCGCGGGCACAAGAGCAGAACCAATCTTACCTCACCTCAATCCTAGCACAAAGTGAAGTCGAGCGGCCACCAGGCGGGAAATCTAACGGAAACTGGGAAACCCAGCGGTGGTGGGGAGAGAAGATCGTGAGACACGTCCTGGAGAAGCTCGTCGACTACCTTGTAACCTAAAGGTGTAGAAACCTCTTTGGTCACATCAGCAGCAGGAGTTGGTAACGACTAACTATCGAGTCTGAGCCAGAGAGAACCATGCAAAGCGTGCTATTACCACCCACATTCACACAGCCATTACATTCTCACACATCCACTTAAAAGTAAAACAAGTACACTTTCTCACAGGGAGAATAATAAATTATTAAAATAACTAAATCCTAGCAATATTAACTAACATTTCAGAATCTAATATTTTAAAACATGAAATAAAAATGCTATTCCTCATGCCTTGAAAAGAGTGGGGTTCTAGTTTTAACAAAATGCTAATCTAGCGCCATTAAATGAATTACAATTTTATAAAAATATATGGAAGACGACAGACGGTCGTCTTTCATCATACCTTCGTTAACGGAAAATTTTGATGTAGGCTGAGGTAATTATATTACATCAGAGACAACAAACTTTTCTAAGCTAACATGTGTTTGCCTTATGGGCAACATAGACAGCTTGGGCACGTCACTTAAACACAGCAAATACAAACAACAACAACAAAACATTGTAAAAAACTAATTCCTGTAAAAACTAAATCAATGGAGATCCAAATTAGGCTTGTGAGACCACGGAATTGGGGCAATATGTATAACAATCCAAAA
This sequence comes from Locusta migratoria, assembly GCA_026315105.1. NCBI lineage: Eukaryota > Metazoa > Arthropoda > Insecta > Orthoptera > Acrididae > Locusta > Locusta migratoria. The sequence continues at coordinate 395,298,102 of CM048755.1, forward strand.
TTTACAAAGAAACATAGATTGACAAATCATAAATATATTACATACATGACATTGAATCACAAAAAAATTAACATTAATATTTTAAAACATGAAATAAAAATGCTATTCCTCATGCCTTGAAAAGAGTGGGGTTCTAGTTTTAACAAAATGCTAATCTAGCGACTTCAAATGAATTACAATTTTATAAAAAATATATGGAAGACGACAGACGGTCGTCTTTTACACATACAAGAAATCTGTTCTTCAAAATACCTGATTCTATGTGATATACAAAAATACGAAAAGTACACGTTCCCGCAAGTTCAAAATAACCGCCGCATTGGTTTTGCCTCGGCGATAGTACCAGAAATGTTCGTGTGGAGCTCACTCCTTCTGTCCAGCGATATTCCATCGCGCGTCCGTTTCCTCCGGCCAGCCTCCGATCAACACCGCCTAGAAGACGAGGCCTGACAATTGGCCATGCCTACGTCACACGAAGGGTCGCCGTTGCCAGATGACTGGCTGGCTGCTGGGGCACGCCCACCGCCCACCGCTTTCGTCCGCCGCCTCTCGGTTTGACGTAGGCACGGCCATTTGTCATGCCTTGTCTTCTAGGCGGTGTTGCCCCGATCAGTATGGCGCCTCGTACGGTAATACCGGTGATCACCGGATGTGGCGCACTATTCGCACCTTCGATTTACCCGCTAGTTAACCGCATCCGCAGGCCAGCACTACGCCGTGCTGTCTCGAGAGGGCCGGCCGCGGTGGCCGAGGGGTCTGAGGCGCTCCAGTCACGGTCTGCAGGGCCACTACGGTCGGGGGTTCGAATCCCCCCTCGGGCATGGATATTTGTGCCGTCCTTAGTGTTAGCTAGTTCACAAGTAGTTTGTAAGTTTAGGGACTGATGACCCCGTAGTTAAGTCCCATAAGCTTTACAAACATTTGAACATTTTGTCTCGAGAGGTCCGACGCACCTCGCGTCTTATGGCGGCAGATGAAGAGTCGGCCAGTGGTGACGTAGGAGTCCGGGGCTCGAGGGTCGGTGTCGGACGTTGTTGACATGTTGCGGCGATGTGGCACAAACAGTGCGCGCTACCGCTAACTAGGGATGGCAGTTATTGCTGAAACAACCGGTTTTCGGTTATACCGGTTCTTTTCATCTCCAGTTTAACCGCCCTGTAAAAATTGCTCAAGATAACAGGTTTTTTAAACAACCGGTTTTCGGTTCTCTTATTGCTATTATTTCCAGTACAGTTCGACCCAAACATATTTTGCGGCCGAAACAGAAACCGTAATCGAATTTTCGGTTCTTCTAGTTTCCGCCGAAACCGAAACTTACGATATTTAGTTAAAATTTTGGTAAATTTAGTTTATACGACAAATCACTAGTCTTTTCATATTTTGCAAGATCCCCTCCCAATACTACGCCTTCCCGAGTGTGTGTAAGCATAGCCAGGAGTCCGTAGAAGACGATATACGAAGCATACAGATTTACTGGCCTAGTATTTCTACCCGGCAGTTGCGAATATTGAACCAACCACTCCGTAAGTTGGATTTGTGAGCCAGCGCATACGACTATCTCGTTATATACATACAGTTAGTAAATAAACTACAATCAGTGCTGCAGAAGTATTTCGAAAAATAAAGTCACAGTTCCGACTAACAGTATCATTGTTGTCAGTGTAAATTTATGCAAATTGAACTAGGAAAACTTTGTACCACATGATCAAAGAATGTTGAAATGGTTTTGAGTTATTATGAGACCTAACTGCTTAAGTCAGTGGTCCCTAGACTTAAAAACTACTTAATATAACTTAAACTAAATTACGCTAAGGAACAACATACACACTCATAACCGAGGGAGGAGGGAGGACTCGAACCTCCGACTGGAGCATCCGCGCAGTCCGTAATACGGCGTCTCAGACTACATGGCTACCTCGCGAGGCACTACATGATCAATGTTACCTAAACCCATATTGGTTATTAAAAAAGCTCCTCGCTTTCAAGGAATCACATTAATAAAACTTGTTAGCATAACAATATGATAATACGTTAAAAGTTATTATTCCAAGCTTAAATAATAGGTATATGAATCGAATTTACCTGCTCTTCCAAGAAACATTTTGGATGCTTTGTTCTTTGTACTACCTCCACCAGTTTTCAGCTTTTTAAAGCAAATCCAACATTGTACCTCACTGCCACCGTAGTTTGTGAAGTACTTCCACACTCGGGATGCTGCCATTTAAGACACAACCGAAGTCTGGCGACAACAGCGAGGAACTGCCGCATGACCAGACGGAGGCAGGTCTCGTACACTGCCGGTGCACGCGCGTCGTCTAATAGGCCACGCCACACGGCAACAGGTTCATCAGTGCCTCAATAGCTGCACCAGGTCTTATGCCACGCGTTTGTTGCGCAATTCTGACTGCCGGAATTGTTCTTAAATTATCGCTGATCGCTTTTCTTAGTTACTGCGATGACCTAATATTTCACAGCAGTGGAAATTTTAGGAATATCCCTATATATTAGGGTCTACTAGTTTTAATTTTTTTTTAATTATTTACAAAAAACGCATTCTGAACCACTACTACAGGAAGTAGTACCGTTTTTTTATCCGGTTCTTAGCAATAACTAAAAAAACCGGTTACAACCGACACCAAATAAATACCGAAAAAACCGGTTATTCAAAACTAAAATACCGGTATCGGTTTTAACCGGTCGGTTTTTCCCATCCTTACCGCTAACAACCGCACTACTTCCGATGACGAAGGCGACTTGTAGCACAGACGGGACGGCTTATTACCGCCATGCTGTCACCGGCCGATGACGATTACGTGTGCCACAGCCTGGGCGGCATATTACCACCCAGCTGTGACTCACCGACGATAAGCTGGCTGGAGCTCCTTAAATACGTCACTCCAGTGCTGAATTCGGCGCTGAAACCTTCCAGATTGGGTCAGCGACTCAGGATTGATGTCCACGTACTACTTCGTCATGTGTACCACAGACATACATTACTAGACTGGCAATCTAGCCTATGTGACTGAAGCCTGACGCCCCCATCTTGCCTCACCTCACGTCAAAATATTTCTGTACGGTATTAGTATGAACTTCTGACACGATATGATGTTGTAAGCCATATTAGTTGGTTTTAACAGGATTTGCATTTCAGCCAATATTTCCGCAAGGAATTAAAACATACAATGTCGAATCGTGTTATCAAAAGAATGTTTTACGTACGGTTAAATTTTACTTAACGCCCTGGCCGCCTCGCGTGATTACGTTGTCAGTCATGTTACGTTGGCATTGTCCTGTATCGTGATAACGCAAATGTTTGTCATGAAAACTTTGTTTTACCAGCGCAGTTTCTTTTACTGAGTGAACGAGGGTACATACAAGAACCTGTCAACCAAAGAGCAGGAACGGCATTATTTATTTACTTCATCGTCTGTACGAAACACTAATCGAGTCACTCAATGCGGACTTCTGAGAATATTAACGTCTTGGCAAAAACTTTCTTCCGTTTCATTTATATTGCCAACATAATCATTCGAGACCGCTGGGATGGTAGGTAAAATTTTACCGTTACATACAGTGAAAGCAGAAGTAGTTATCTGAATAACACCAAGAAGAATAAAGATATATGTTATACACGATAAGCAGCACATTTATCACGGTCATACTATTGAAAGAAAAGCCGAAGTTGACCGAAACTGACAACCGATTAATAAAAACAGGAAACGCGACTCATTAGTGTATATGTCAAAGCACTCTATAGATTTTCTTAGAACTCTCAAAAGAATGATACGTGTTGTGTTGTTATAGTCTTCAGTCCGGAGACTGGTTTGATCCAGCTCTCCACCCTACTCTATCCTGAGCAAGCCTTTTCATCTCCTCATAAGAACGGCAACCCACATCTATTTGAATCTGCTTACTATACGCGTATCTTGGTCTCCCTCTGCGATTTTTACCCCAAACACTTCCCTCCAATGCTAAACTTACGATTCCCCGATGTCTAAGAATGTGTCCTACCAAGCGATCCCTTCTTTTAGTCAAGGTATGCCAAAAATTCCTTTTCTCACCAATTCTGTTCAGTACCTCTTCATTAGTTATGCGATCTACCCTCCTAATCTTCAGCATTCTTCTGTAGCACCACATTTCAAAAGCCTCTATTCTCTTCCTGTCCGCACTGCTTATCGTCCATGTTTCACTCCCATACAAGGCAACACTCCACACAAATGCCTTCAGAAAAGACTTCCTTACACTTAAATTAATATTCGATGTTAGCAAATTTATCTTTTTCAAAAATGCTTTTCTTCCCATTGCCATTCTGCATTTTGTATCCTCTGTACTACGACCATCGCATGTTATTTTACTACCCAAGTAACAAAACTCATCTACCACCTTCATTGTTTCGTTACCTAATCTAATTCCTTCAGCATCGCCTGATTTTCTAAGACCGCATTCCATTATTTTTATACACGATAAACAAGACTTTTATAATTACATACTGCTGAAGAAAAATCCGAAATGGACTGAAATTAGTAAGAATTTAACAATAACAGCAAATCGATGCAACTCATTACTGTATGTGTCAATTTTACACCAGCTGAAAAAATTACGGCCATATACAACAAGCAATTTCCCATATGTCAAAATTCCAAAGACAGCGTAGTTACGTCAGTTCATCCGTATTTTACGACTTTCTTTTCTAATAACACACGCGACTGCTCTCGCGTTTATAGTATAGAAATATGGCGGCAAGGCTTCACTGACACCAATGATAATGTATACGGCATTGCCAGTCTAGTAATGTATGTCTGTTATGTGTACGAACCTTTTAGCTCGGGTCGATGCCTTCTGGGTAGGCCGCAGACACTGCTAGGCGACTGACTGTCTTCTGTCAGCTGCTCTGATTGTGGCACTCTGACATATAGCAACCCACAGCGTAGATATGTCTTATTCCCCTACAATCACTTCTTTTATGTCGTCATACAGTAGCAATGTAACACCATCATACCTCCAGTAATATATTATTTACTTTTGAGGGTTATCTTTATTTGCCTGATGATTTACAAGTATAAGGTGCAGGAAGGTATTCACTACTGCTCATGGAAAGATCCTTTCTGTTGTTAAACATTCCTAAAAATCGTAAAGCCATTAAGTGACAATACTTGCTGAAACATACCAAATACTTAAATATGTTTCTAAAACTGAAAACTTTTTATATCTTACCAAGTTTTTAAAGACTGTGTCTATTGTTTCTTTAGTTGGTTCATTTGTAAATATGTTAGGTACCTCATAAGAAGCAAGCCTAAAACTTTTCGGTATTCTCGTATATTTAATTCATAATTGAGTATAACTTATGAGAACTACAGTACAATTTCCGAATTTCATTTAGCAATTGCGACATTTTTAAACGTCTATCTTTAGAATTAACAATAAGTCTCATTGGAATATAAAGTTTATGGACTTTTGGTTGAGATCTCTCTTTCGGAATAGTACTTTTTTGTTCTTCTGCGAACCGGAAATTGTATATAATACATAGTTTTCTGGTTTAGTTCTGGAACTTCAGTGCTTGAATTTGTGTAAACTCAGTTATAGTATTTTGAGAATCCTTAGCAATTGCCATATCTGTTGATAAAATAACCAAATCAGATGCTCTATAGATATATTATTTCTTACTGTTGTAGGGCACTTGGTGCAATTCTGTGGAGGTCTATAAAGTAAAATAACCTCAGATTAGTTTGAAAATAGAATATAGAAATGTTCTAAAACGAAATGTTCAAAAGTAGAAATACAGACATAAAAGGATAAATGTAAAAATTAAAATAATAACTATGAAGCACACTGCTGAAGTGCTATAAAAATAACAAAAACCAGTTACAATGATTAGAAAGTGACTGAACAGGCGATCATTAATAGACATGTTGGAGAATTTTTTCTTCACTTAATGAATTTACTATTTACAGCTCTAACATAAACTTCACACTTTGGTTTCACCGAAAGGTGTCCTCCAAGCGTGCTACTAACCTCACTACTCACATTTCGGCAATTAGCTCCGTAATATACACCCATACCGCCATATGTATTGGCCCAGCTCGAAATTTAAATAAAAGTAACGGATTAACCGTTCATATGACACGAAAGTGACTAAATGAATTTGTAGAGGAGAAAAATTCTCTACAACTTTGCTTTGTTAGGTTTTCTCATATCTCGCATAGTTTCAGAGATATTTGCAAAAATAACGGTGATTTGACGATATCTGTAAGTAACGCGTTCCCTTTTTTTTTAGGTCGTACCGATCAACCGAACGACACCAAATTTTACAGACACAATTTTTGGTCACCAACGACCAGAACCTCCCTTTCGCAAATATTTCGGACAAGAAATAGTTTAGTAACGCTGAAAAAAAGCCGTTTGTGATGGCCTTTTGACAGCAGGAAATTTAATTGCAAATAAACCGTTCATATGGCACAAAAATCGAATAAACTAATTTGTATAGGAAAACATTCTCTACAAATTTACTCTCTAATGTTTTTTCATAACATACACCGTTACAGAAATATTTGCAAAAAAAAAACGGCGGTTTGACACCGTTACTTAGTTCGGAAATGTCACGTGACATTCCACGACTAGATCTCTCTCTGGTATACGCCATCTTGCATTCTGTGTTTTATAATTTTCTTATTATAACTTAGGTACTGCCGTTTCAAAGCAATGGCGCACTGATGAATTAAAAAAAAACACGTCGTACGATAAATTATAATCTAGTGTCCAAACATGCCATATTAGCAGGCAACGACTGCCATCAATAGTACAAAAATTAAGAAAAACATTTATAAATGTTTGCCGTTGTGTAGTGCGCAGCGTGTTAGTTTGAGATGCACATGGTCGGTAGTTACCAAACCCACCACAAGAACTTTTTTTTCTCTTTGGCTCGTAAAAGGGTTTCGTGGATTCTTACTAATTAAATAAAGCTATGTTCTGCAATATTTAGAGGTATGAATATGTAACAGTGCTCCCTCTAAAATGTGTGTCTATTCCATTTCGTGGACATGTCGTGAAATACACAACAACGAATTGAACAATGGTCTTCTAAAGCATATGCACATAAACTGGGTGGAATAATGAATAGTCTAAACAAAGTGCTGATACTGGTAGTACCACACATAAATGACGTCCACGATTTCTGTGGCAACTGTCGTTCCTTAATGAAACGGAAGGGAAGTGTATATATTGCAACAAATTACCTTGTTTCCTGTTTTTGTAAGCAATTATACACTATTTATGGAATATGTTGAAAGTCACTAATTAGAATCAATGCGTCTAGTAAACTATTTGTCTTTGGCAAGGTGGCTATGGAAGCTTTTAGCATAGATTGTATTATCTTTTCTGTAGTTCAGATACGACTTTGTTCATGTTAGTTTATTCTGTGCTAAAATAAAAAGCAAATATTGTTTCAAACCGCGACCACGTTTCCTTTTACATCTAAAATAACAAACGGAAAAAGTGTGGTAATACTGAGTTCCTCATAACTATAGTACCTAATCTATATACAAAGTTACTACTATCATTACGCCATATACAACAGTCATTGTAACGGTATATTCCCAGTTTATGTACGTGTGATAGAGAATTCTATGTTTGCAATTCATTGGTATGTATTTCATGGCATGTTCACAAAATAGAACAATTCGGAATCTTGCAGAATGTAGTTGTATTCAATTAACAGTGTGCAAAACCTTTTAGGAAGCAAGATGGAAGAAGTCTATAGTGGTGGTTTTTTATTTTTATTTATTTATTTATTTATATTTTTGTTCTTCAGGTCGTTTGTTCATGTCCGTTCTCTGTTGTTCGTTTAGAATTTTGCTGAAATTTTTTAGTTACAGATGGCGTTGAGCCCTCTTTTGCTCTTTTCGTTTTTTCTTCAGTATGAGCGATCCTGTGTGGACTTCGGTTTGTTTTGTTGTATTTTGATCGTTTCGTCGTTTACTCAGTTTTTTCTTACAGAGGGCGTCGAACCCTCTCATCCAGCACGTTGAGTTACCACGCCGGCTGCTCTCTGACCGAGCAAACTGAGCCACTGCGCCGTAGCAAATTTCGAACCACAGTCTAACTAACATGTTTGTACATCACAAACTAATTCGCCGCCCTGTAGACTACAGGAAAAAGCTGCGATAGTAATTCGTAATTCTCGTGCCATGGTTTAAACCTGCGTTACTAACATCTGGTTTGAACGCTCGCTACTAACACCCGTCTTTCAGGGGGTTTTGAATTTTTGTTAGTAACACCCGTCAATTCAGTGAGTGTGATTCCAAACCAACACTCTACCCGTGTACACTTGTTCATCAATTGTTCCTCAAAACGTCACTGCCCACTGACAATTTGTATGTAGCGGTTATTGTGACGGATGTTACTAAGTTAGGGTTAAAGAGGCAAAAGTTCAAAAAAGAGTATGTTTGTCAAAGTTAAACTCAAACATCAAAGAATTTTGGCTTTTTGTTAAAAAACGGTCTGAAAAAATATTACGTTTTGGGTGCATAGATCGTATCGTCCATCAATTTTATTGTTTATATTTTTATTATTTTGGTCCGAAATGTCTGCAAAAAAATCATAAAACAACAGGCAAAACTTAATTGGGCCGTAAAACACGCCATTGCGATTTTTATATAAACTTATTGTTGTTAGTACTAATGTATAGATCTGTCAATCGGTTAATCCGTTGGTTATGCACATTTACATTTACAATTCTACCTTATGACAACAACAATCAAATGCATCTTTTACCCCCCACACTGAAACCCAAGATATTACTGTCTTCAACTGGTGACTTGCATTAAGTGAGTTCTTGGTTCAAAGTCTTCAAATGTTTCTATTTCAAAGGGACTTAACTACGTTGGTTATTATTTCATAGGATTACGAACTACTTAAACTAACTTACGGTAAGGACAAAACACACACCCGAGGACTCCAGCCTCTGACGGCGAGCAGTGGTGAGCTCCGCAATAAGACGTCTTAGAGCGCTCGGCCACTCCACCGCGGTGGGTGCTGGTGTTTGGAGTCCTGAAACCACGCTTGGACTGAACGTCTAAGCTGAACCAGTTGTAAGAAATCACAGATTATTTTTGTATGGACACTTTCCTTACTTCACTACATATTGATTTTAGGTGTCAAGGTTTATTTTTTAATATTTTATTTCTGTACTAATTTGTGTCTGTTTTCCTGTATAAACTCTGAAGACGGATACAAAGTGGCCGAACAGATGAAAAATAAATAATTCTTTTGTTCAGTTATTGTCTACTTCTATCAACAAAATTGACTACGAAAGAGAATCACGGAGTTTTTGTAATACGTATACATTTTTAGTTTCTCCATCAATTGACGTTGCTTTCTCTCGGCATAACGTTTATCACACTTGAAAATGGCCTAACATAGAGGCCGAAACCGGTATTGTGGGCTTAAATGAAGCACCAATAAATGCAACTGGAGCTGGACTTTCATTAAAGTATACATTTTTGTTCATTTTTACTACAGAATTCCTATTGTCAGCTATCGTAATCATGGCAGTATAATTTTTAAATATCCTATTTATACTGTTTGCAAGTTTTCTCTCTTAATGTATTGTGTTGGGAGTTTATTTTCCAATGACAGATCTGTTTCGGCTTCTACCTCCATTGTGAAGTGAACTAAGGTAGCCAGCAGCAAAATTAGATTATTATTACAATTGTATTACTTGTTGACCTGTATAACGCTGCAGGCCACATGGAACATAAATTCAATTTAAATGTATGTCCATGTAGCTGTGAACATGACTATTCAATAAACAGATAATGTGAATAGATACGCTAAAGGTTACTGAGTTCTCCTGTTTTATTTATTTTAAAAACACGATGTATTTCTCTATGTGTCGGTCCGTTATTAGGGGTAAATCGTGTTAATATATGATTTATTCCCGCTCATGAGGTATACGAGGTGACATGATTTCACAGTCGAAATATGTAGCATACTTCGAGGCAGAGTGAATATTTCTTTTTGCAACTATCCTGCAAGTTGTAGCAAAGTAGAGTCTCCAAAATGCTCTTTTTTCCTGGTGTCCTCGTCTAGAAAGTCTCAGAGGTGGACGTCTGTCGAGTCTCTAAGGTAGGAGGTTTGATACTAACATGTTCAAATGTTTGTAAATCTATCGGACTAAACTGCGTGGTCATCAGTCCGTAGCTTACAAACTACTTAAATCTAGTTAAACTTACCTAAGGACAACACACACACCCATGCCCCTGGAAGGTCTCGAACCTCCACGGCGAGCAGCCGCGCGCTCCGCAGCGAGGTGCTTTAGACCGCTCGGCTACTCCACCGCGGCATACTGGCATCAGTAAAATTGTGAGGACAGGTTGTGATTTCAGGCTTGGGTAGCTTAGTCGATAAGGCAGCACCGTAACACAACACGTTCAGTCAGAGGACTGGTTGTACTCTGTAAAAATAAATACCTCTGAGATAATATCTCATCAATAAGCCGAGAATATAACACGTCCATAAAGAAGCGAACTACCCGAAAAAGTTGATAAAACTAATTCGTGAAAGGCAATGGCCTCAAGTTTGAGTCGCAGTGTAACATACAGTTTTAATCTGCCAGGAATTTTAAAATTACCACTCACCACGCCGCAGAGTGGAAATTTAATTCTTGAACCACGCTTTGCTCGTTGCTTTGACTGTAACATTATCTCCTCTGCATATACAGTATGTTCTTCGCAACTCGGAAGTGGCCTTGCGCTTTCAGGAACCTTTCTACGACGTCCACGTTTGCTTCCCGTCGGATGTTCGAGTGCTCCCTCGGAAAGGATTGTGTGTTGTCCTTAACATAAGTTAGTTTAAGTAGTTTGTAGTTCTACGGACTGATGACTACTGCAATTTGTTCTCATAGCTTTACAAACATTTGAACATTTTGGTTCTTCGATGTCATACAATAAATACCACCACCAGTACCAGAACAACAACAGAAAGAAAAAAAAAATAATACTACAACTAACTACTGGTACTGTTACTTCTGTTTTTTTTTCTTCGTGTTATTGTTCTTCTGACAAGAAATCGTAAATCTTACTGGCAGTTTCGGCTTAAGTTTTGCAATATATCCTATTTCTATTTGAGATGACCATTTTTCTTCTTCATCTTCTCCGCATATGATTAATCAGCGTGGCTGTATCCCATACAAAGAAACAGGTTTGGTATCCAGGACTACGAAGGAGTTCTTCTTTTGGTGGGAGCATTGCAACGGGGAGAAAGCAACCTTCTGAATCGAAGTGAGGAGTTGGTTGACCCATAAACAGCTGTTACGAGCCTACGAAACCCGATAACTAGCGGGACGGTTGTGTGCTGGCCACATGCCCGGCCAAACCTCATCCAGCGGCGGCACTGCCACAGAACGACACCAAGGGCGCCGACTCCGTGGGTGCTCCGGGGCTCGTGCACCACCCAAGAATTTTTTGGGAGTGCTGAGCACCCACATAAAATTGAGGTGGAAGATAAAATTGTATGATTTTTTTAAAAAATCGGGAAAAATCAAAACCTACCTTACGACTTAAGAGGCAATGCAAAACGTGACCATAGCGAGAGACGATATTTCATACGTGAAAGAAATGATCAGTTTTTTACGCGGGTCACCGAGCGAGTAGTAATGAGTGTCCGTGTTTTAGCCACTATGCTAGCTTTATTCATCCTGAAGCACGTCGGTCCTTTTGACCTTTCATGTGTATGTATTTATGAACATTCAATTGTGTTCTTTCAGGACTTTAGCTAGAAGAATCTGATGCTGATGCTAAAGTTAATCGATTTTCATTTACCTTTGTCACTTCCCTTGTTATTAAAATTATAGATTTAGTTGAAATTTGTAATGCTTTTCTCTCAGGCTTAAAAAAACCTTGGACTATATTAATACGGTCATAGATTTCACGAAGTTATCTCGAAGTGATGAAAGTTTCGATGAAGTATACAGCTCTTGCTTGGAACTGACCAAAAAAATTTGATGTCGGACTTCAAAATTTCAAAATATTTCAAAAATGTCTTTAAACCTTGGTGACGGTTTTTTACCAAACGCTTTTGTCAGAAAGAATAGCTTCACAGAAAAAGTGTTAGATCAGTGTACAGTGAAAAATTTAATTCATTGGTCGTGCAGAAGTTTTGGGGTGTTATGTATATCGAAATATCCACTTCGGCCAATTAAATCGCTTTATTGTACTGTCCTAATGCAGTCATGCTTTCCTTTTCTTCTTCCTCCTTGTATCTTTAAAGGGCCAGACTTTTACAAGCATTGCCCATTCAAAAATGCAGGAACATGATTTTCAGGAGGGTTGGTTTCGAACATTTGTGTGATATAGAGCACCCAAACTGATTTTCAAAAGTCGGCGCCTGTGAATGATACGGCGATCAGGCGGACAGGATTTGGCTGTCGATGGCCGGGACGCAAACTTACCTTCACCTTCTTCATCATCCTCGATGGTAACGGTGCAGTCTTCCACAAAACTTTCCATTTAAAATTCTCTTCTCCAGCCAGCTAGTTTTTCCTTTTTCTTCTTTACCCGCCTTTTTTTAAAGTTGCATTTTGTTTTAAATAGCATTATATTTATGTTGCATCTGTCAGAGGCGACATAGAGCTTCAAAGGTGTAGTCAGTTGAAATGCTGAAATGTTTGTTAAGCTTAAGGGACTTAACTGCGGGGTCATCAGTCCCTAAACTTACGAACTACTTATGAACTACCTTATACTAAAGACGTCACAAACGTCCATGCCCGAGGGGGGATTCGAAACCCCGACCGTAGCGGCCGTGCAGACTGTGACTAGCGCGCCGCAGACCGCTCGGCCACTGCGGCCGGCGGTGTAGTCAGTGCGGACGAGGTTTTCCATTTATCCTTCTCTGCCTTTTTCACCTACGTTGTACCTCACTTGTAACAGTTTTTTCCTTCTACCTATCGGATATGTCTTGGTTTACAGCGCATAATTTTGACAAGGATTCTATTTCACAGCCGGCCGCGGTGGCCGAGGGGACTAAGGCGCTCCAGTCACGGTCTGCACGGCCACTGCGGTCGGGGGTTCGAATCCCCCCTCGGGCATGGATATTTGTGCCGTCCTAGTTCGTAAGTAGTTCATAAGTAGTTTGTAAGTTTAGGGACTGATGACCCCGTAGTTAAGTCCCATAGACTATACAAACATTTGAACATTTTGATTTCTATTTCACTCTGTGAATAGTGCCGTGACGTAAGAGTGTCAAATATTTTCGAGCGCTTACGGAATAGATAAGCTCGCTCTTGTCTTCATACTTCTGTCACCGACACTCTTTGAACAGGACTGGGATGTTCATTGTTGAAATATCAGAAGGGAAAATAATTATGTGCTGGACACAACCTGTAAAATGCTGTAACGGGCAACCTTGAGTCCTTATGCCAATTTCATTGTTGCTTTCGGTGCCGTTAAAATTCTAATGAAATGCCTCGAGATACCTCTTAATTTCGATATTCTCGTTAGTTTCGAACTTCCAACCACATAGATGATATATTCTTAGTTTATCAAATGTTCAATTGTTTGTATAGCTTATGGGACTTAACTACTGGGTCATCAGTCTCTAAACTTACAAACTGCTTATGAACTAACTAAGACTAAGGACGGCACAAATATCCATGCCCGAGGGGGGATTCGAACCCCCGACCGTAGCGGTCGTGCAGACCGTGACTGGAGCGCCTCAGTCCCCTCGGCCACCGCGGCCAGCTCTTAGTTTATCAGAAAAGTGACGGCACCTTCGTGAAGGAGTGTTTCAACGAGTTTTTTTTTTTTTTTTTTGCGAGTAATCTTCAGGTGGCGCTTCTCTTCAAGACATTTCTTCAATGTCACTAACAGTATTTCATTAGAGAAATTATCTGAAGTAATTTAGATATAATCCTCTGTCTATATTGAGAAACAAACGCCCAAATCACGCGTCCAGTACAACACTCGTGCCTTTAAACTGCACGGCAGGCAACAAACAAGCTGGAGTCAGAGTCACCAACCACCCTCCGAAGGTGGCATCGTCCATCGCAGCCACGTGTCCCATCCCAAGATTTATGACGGGAAGAAATATCGTTGGATTTCTCGAAGGCCCCGAGGCGACGTTCCATGTATCATGTGACACAGTGCGAAACCTCCTGCGGCGTGCATCACGCGTGGGAAATCAACAGCGACACGGCCGCCGAAACAAGCTGGTACCTCATGCAGCAGGGCGTCCCCCGTGAGGGAGCAGCTGACCTATACTGGAAGATTCTGTGGATAACCTGCTCCATGTAGGCACAATAAACTAATAAACTCTGCAAACGTTAATATACATTTTAAATGTCGTGATCGTTTTTGGAACACACACATAAAATGAGAAGTACAGTAAATATGCTACTTATTTTTTTAATCTTACACAGAGGTGTTAATTTCGGAGCAGGCCTACTACTTGAGAAATGGAAAGGAGCAGTTCATTATACTATGTAACTTTTCATGTATAGTCTGTTCGTTAACATCTGGATGTTTGTATTATAAGTACCTAGTTATGGAAATACCACTTATTAGCATCAGCAATTTTAAACAAATGTGGGAGCTCATCACGAGATAAATTGTTGCAGAAGGATCCACACTTCTGCAGAGCGGACAAAGGATTCATTATATTCTCGTTTTGAGGATCAAACTCCTACTTGGACACTTTCTTCTCGTTGTTGTTGTGGCCTTCCGTCCGAAGACTGGTTAAATGCGGCTCTCCACGATACCCTCAGCAAGCCTCTTCATTAACAAATAACTACGTCGACCGACATCTAGTTGAACCTACTTACAGTATGTATTCATTCATCTCCTTCTATAACTTCCCTCCATACTTATCGTCATTTCCAATCTGTAGATTCAAAAATGCCTCAGGATATGTCCGATCACTGGCCCTTCCTGATAGAATTTATGCCACGAATTCCTCTTTTCTTTATTTCGAATCCCTGTTTCCTAATAAGTTGTTCCATTTACCTATAGAGCCACATTCTAAATGCTTTAGTTCTCTTCCGTTTAAGCTAATTATCTTCTTCGTATCACATTCGTACGAAACGTTTCTCCAGAGGAATACATACGGGAAAGACTTCCTAGTACTCAGATTTATATTTGAAGTCAAAGGCTCCTCTTTAGCAGGTATGCCTTTTATGCTAAGGCCCCTCGACATTTTATGTCCTCTGTCCTTAGGTCATCATTATGTATTTAACCGTCCACTATTTTCCTCATAAAGCTCAATTTCGTAGTCATTCAAAAACTGGTTGTATAGCTTACGGGACTTAACTACGGGGTCATCAGTCCCTAAACTTACAAACTACTTATGAACTAGCTAACACCAAGGACGGCACAAATATCTATGCCCGAGGGGGGATTCGAACCCCCGACCGTAGTGGCGGGGCAGACCGTGACTGGAGCGCCTCAATCCCCTTGGCCACCGTGGCCGGCTTCGTAGTTATTCAGAAATTCATTACCGAATATAGTTTTGAACGTTATTAATCTTTGAGAACATATACTTGTGTGAATTTTATTCGCCTTTGTTTGTTTCTTGTTTAACGACGGAGCTGCAGCAGTACGCAGTGACGAGTTCTCCGCTGACGTCAGCGAGAAAATGCTGGTCGCTATCGTAGATTAGCCGAAGGTCGGCGCGCTGAACTGGAAAACATCGCTTGCTGTTGCGGACAGCGATTGACATTTCGTTTGACTTTAACAATGCATTTAAAAATGCAAATGAAAAATGTGGATTCTTATTTTTGTATTGCGTATTGAGATGAGGTCCCGTTGCAATTGTGATTTGTAATACTGAATTATGTGATACTAGCTGAAAACCCAGTGTTGCCCGGGCATTTATTTATTTATTCGAACCTTGAGTTAGTACTTTTCCTATCCACTCTCTCTCTCTCTCTCTGTCCATCTCCTTTTTTTTCTAAAAACATATTACATGTTGTTGTTGTTATGGTCTTCAGTCCGGAGACTGGTTTGATGCAGCTCTCCACCCTACTCTATCCTGAGCAAGCCTTTTCATCTCCTCATAAGAACGACAACCCACATCCACTTGAATCTGCTTACTATACGCGTCTCTTGGTCTCCCTCTGCGATTTTTGCCCCACACACTTCCCTCCAACGCTAAATTCACAATTCCTTGATGTCTAAGAATGTGTCCTACCAATCTATCCCTTCTTTTAGTCAAGGTATGCCAGAAATTTCTTTTCTCCCCAATTCGGTTCAGTACCTCCTCATTAGTTACGCGATCCACCCACCTAATCTTCAGCATTCTTCTGTAGCACCACATTTCAAAAGCCTCTATCCTCTTTCTGTCCACACTGCTTATCGTCCATGTTTCACTCCCATACAAGGCAACACTCCATACAAATGCCTTCAGAAAGGACTTCCTTAGGCTTAAATCAATATTCGATGTTAACAAATTTCTCTTTTTCAAAAACGCCTTTCTACCCATTGTCATTCTGCATTTTATATCATCTGTACTGCGACCATCATTTGTTATTTTACTGCCCAAGTAACAAAACTCATCTACCTCCTTTATTGTTTCGTTACCTAATCTAATTCCTTCAGCATCACCTGATTTTCTTACACTGCACTCCATTACCCTAGTTTTACTCTTGTTAATGTTCATCTTATATGCACCTTTCAGCACACTGTCCATTCCGTTCAACTGCTCTTCCAGGTCCTTTGCTGTATCTGACAGAATCACTATGTCGTCGGCAAAACGCAATGTTTTTAATTCTTCACCCTGAACTTTAATTCCTTCTCCAAATTTCTCCTTGCTTTCCTTTATAGCTTGCTCAATGTACAAATTGAACAACATTGGGGAAAGGCTACAACCCTGTCTTACTCCCTTTCCAACCACTGCATCCCTTTCATGCCCTTCAACTCTGACAACCGCTGTCTGGTTTTTGTACAAGTTGTAAATAACCTTACGCTCCCTATATTTTACTCCTGCTTGCTTCAGAACTTGAAAGAGTTTATTCCAATCAACATTGTCAAAAGCCTTCTCCAAATCTACAAAAGCTAGAAATGTAGGTTTGCCTTTTCTTAATCTATCTTCTAGGATAAGCCGTAAAGTGAGTATTGCCTCCCGTGTTCCTACATTTCTCCTGAACCCAAACTGATCTTCCCCGAGGTCGGCATCCACCAACTTTTCCATCCTTCTGTATATAATTCGTGTTAATATTTTGCAACCATGACTTATCAAACTGATGGTTCTGTAGTTTTCACACCTGTCTGCACCCGCTTTCTTTGGAATGGGGATTATAACATTTTTCTTAAAGTCTGAGGGTACTTCACCTGTCTCATACATCTTACACACAATGTGAAACAATTTTGTCATGGCTGGTTCTCCCAGAGACTTCAGTAGCTCTGACGGGATATCATCTACCCCAGGGGCCTTGTTTCGACTTAGGTCTTTCAGTGCTCTGTCAAATTCATCTCTCAGTATAGTATCTCCTATTTCATCATCATCATCATCTACGTCCTCTTCCCTTCCTACAATAGTGTCTCGAAGTTCATTTCCTTTGTAGAGCCCCTCTATATACTCTTTCCACCTTTCAGCTTTCCCTTCTTTGCTGAGAACTGGTTTTCCATCAGTGTCCCTGATATTCATAGAGCTGTTTTTCTTATCTCCAAATGTTTCTTTTATTTTTCTGTAGGCTGTATCTATTTTTCCCCTAATTATACATTCTTCTACATCCTTGCATTTGCCTTCTAGCCATTCCTGCTTAGCCATTTTGCACTTCCTGTCAATCTCATTTCTTAGTCGTCTGTACTCCATTTTGCCTGTTTCATTTACTGCATTTTTATACTTTCTCCTTTCATCGATTAAATTTAGTATCTCCTGTGATATCCAAGGATTCTTTGTAGGTCTTGCCTTCCTACCTATTTTGTCCTCTGCTGCCTTCACTATTTCATCTCTCAATTTTACCCATTCCTCCTCAACTGTTTTATTTTCCCCTGTTTCTGTCAATTGTTGCCTGAAGCTCCCTCTGAAATTCTTAAGAACTTCAGGTTCCTTCAATTTATCTAGGTCCCATCGCCTTATTTTCTTACCTTTCTGTAGTTTCTTCAGTTTCAGCCTACAGTTCATAACCAACAAGTTATGGTCAGAGTCTATGTCTGCCCCTGGGTATGTCCTACACTTCAAAACCTGGTTCCGAAATCTATGTCTTACCATTATAAAATCTATCTGGTATCTCCCGGTGTCTCCTGGTCTCTTCCACGTATACAACCTTCTTTTGTGATTCTTAAACCAGGTGTTTGTTATAACTAAATTATGTTCCGTGCAAAATTCTACCAGGCGGCTTCCTCTTTCATTCCTTTTGCCCAGACCATATTCACCCACTATCTTCCCTTCCCTTCCTTGTCCTACTACCGAATTCCAGTCTCCCATAACAATTAAGTTTTCCTCTCCCTTAATTGTCTGAATAATTTCCTTTAGCTCCTCATATATTTCTTCGATCTCCTCATCATCGGCAGAGCTAGTTGGCATATAAACCTGTACTACTGTTGTCGGTGTTGGCTTCGTATCTATCTTGACAATGATAATGCGATCGTTGTGCTGGTCATAGTAGTTTACCCGCATTCCTATTTTCTTATTCATTATCAGTCCTACTCCTGTGATACCCCCAACTGATTTTGTATTTATAATCCTGTACTTACCTGACCAGAAATCCTGTTCATCCTGCCACCGAACTTCACTAATCCCCACTATATCTAACTTCAACCTATCCATTTCCCTTTTTAAATTTTCTAATTTTCCTACTCGATTAAGGGATCTAACATTCCACGCTCCGACCCGTAGAATGCCAGTATTGTCTTTCCTGATGATCACATCCTCCTGAGTAGTCCCCGCCCGGAGATCCGAATGGGGGACTATTTTACCTCCGGAATATTTTACCCGAGAGGATGCCATCATCATATGTTCATACAGTAGAGCTGCATGTCCTCGGGAAAAATAACGGCTGTAGTTTCCCCTTGCTTTCAGCCGTTCGCAGTAGCTGTGTGGCAAAGCCACATTAGCTGATGTTACAAGGCCAGCTCAGTCAATCATCCAGACTGTTGCCCCTGTAACTACTGAAAAGGCTGCTGCCCCTCTTCAGGAACCACACGTTTGTCTGGCCTCTCCACAGATACCCCTCCGCTGTGGTTGCACCTACGGTACGGCTATCTGTATCAATCACGAAATTCAACAATAATGATTGTAATAATATCACAGATGGATCACTTGATGTAACGCGCGAAACGTCAAATCGATTTTTTTAAAAGAAATCTATCAAAAGAATTTTTTTACTGCTCTATTTATTCACTCTTATATTTCCTTATTCGTATGCCTATATTTACAGAGAATAGCTAAAGTCATTGTAGCACGCATAGTCCAAAGATATGGTCTGTGGCATCACGTTTCGCTGTACGTAACCTCCTTGCTATAGAGTCGCAAACGTCATCGCTGGCCTTCAGTCCGAATTTTTTTTTAATAATTTGATGACTTTCAACCGCCATATTTTCCATCCCCTTATAGCTGTCAGCATGGAACTACTATGGTGTACAACGGGAGACTTCGGACAACAATTACACACACACCATTCGTTTTCGTTCTGTAGTTTTCGCTGCAGAGCAAAATATTAACACACACACACACACACACACACACACACACACACACACACACACGTAGAATTTTATATACACCGATAACTTTCCATCCCAATATACTCCACCATTTTATCATTATCAACCCTCAAGCAACAATGGAACCAATAAAACCATTTTCAAAGAGTAAATATAATTTTCAAAGAATCATTATTGTTCCGCATTTCGCGTTGTATCATTATAAAACCGTGCCGCCGCGGTGGAGTAGCCGAGCGGTCTAAAGCGTCTCGCTGGGGGGCGCGCTGTTGCTCGCCGTGGAGGTTCGAGTCCTCTGTGGGGCATGGGTGTCTGTGTTGTCCTTAGGTTAGTTTACTAGGTTTAAGTAGTTTGTAAGCTACGGACTGATGACCACACAGTTTGGTGCGATAGATTTACAAACATTTGATTTGATTAAAACCGTGCCTAAAATCTTCCTCCGGTATAAATTAGTAACTGTACAAATATTTAAGTCTCTGCGTCTTGTCGTTTGGACGTTATACGCGTACACCGAAGAGACATTCACATTAATATATATATAGAGAAATAGCTATCCGATCGCAATAAAACCGTGCCTAAAGCCTTCCCTGGATAGACATTAGTAACTCTACAAATTTTTAGCTCTTTGTGTCTTCTGGTTCAGACGTGGTAAACGTACACCGAACAGACATTCACATTTATAGATATAGATTACTTACGTCACATATATTAAAAATAAAAAGTTACAAAAGAAGTTATTCATGAGAGTCCACGATTTCTAAAAATTAAATCCAGATGTGTAAATGATTTTCCTTAAGTGATGATAATACTGAAGTGAATTTTGAATGTGGTCTGAAAGACTTACATAAAAGTTGTGTGTTACTGAAGTGGCACGATTATTGATATTACGATATCGATAACAGTTATAGACTAGCTGTGGAATAAACAGAGATAATCGTAGCTACTGAAATTGCCGGCCGCGGTGGCCGAGGGGACTGAGTCACGGTCTGCACGGCCACTGCGGTCGGGGGTTCGAATCCCCCCCTCGGGCATAGATATTTGTGCCGTATTTAGTATAAGGCAGTTTATAAGTAGTTTGTAAGTTCAAGGACTGATGACCCCGTAGTTAAGTCCCATAAGCTATACAAACATTTTTGAGCTACTGAAATTAAATATTTTTGACTCAAGGTTTGCCAGCGTATTGGATCTCACTGTGGAATCTAATTTTGTGTTAATTCATTTATCAGTGTGAGGAACGATATTAAGAAGAATATGAAGACTAGCATTAACGGTCATTATAATTTTTGTTGCTGGGGTGCTAGTAACTACGGGTACGAAGTCACGGTCATTGAAGAAGCTGTTTGTTTATTATATCTGAAGTCACTTAAAAATCTGGTACCAGCACAATGTGGCTATAACGGGACAGGACACAAGTGGAACTATAAATTCCTCAGTTTCCAATGGACTTGCATAGAAAAATAATCGAGGAAACGAGAAGATTGCTGCTTGGGTCTACGAGAGCTACCGACGTTCTCAGATTTTGTGAACGACGCGGGTATCTGGTGGAGTGCAGCCAAGGTGGACGGACTCGCGGTTTTCAACGAGACTACATCCTGTCGACCGGAGCAGCAGATTGCTGTTACGTCGACGTTGCAGCCGGGCGAACGAGTTTCCGGAGTTGCATCCGGGCGTGGGGGAGCCGATACATGCCGCCACAGCCCATCGACCATCGAGCTGCACGAGCCGTCTGCCGCAGTACCACCACAGACCAGCCTCGTAGTCATCTTCAAATTCGCCTGCAGCAGCAGCAACAGCAAACAGCAACAGCAAACAGCGAAAATACTGTTTAAATTTTTTGTTTTGTTTTTAAGCTTATGGGACTTAACTACGGGGTCATCAGTCCCTAAGCTTACAAACTACTTATCAACTACCTTATACTAAGGTCGGCACAAATATCCATGCCCGAGGGGGGATTCGAACCCCCGACCGTAGTGGCCGTGCAGACCGTGACTGGAGCGCCTCAGTCCCCTCGGCCACCGCGGCCGGCAAATAAATTTATAAATCCAGTGAGTTATTTACGAAAAGGTGAGAAGTGACAATTGTGTGAACTCATAAAGTGTCTGTTGTTATTTTTGGTTAATTTTGGTGTTAACTAATATCTAATTGTGTCTGATGACCAAGTATTAGAAGAGGATATACCTCTACAGACTAGATTTTTTCAGGATGTATTACTGCAGCTTAAAGAAATGAAAGAATCTCACAGTTCTGATATGTCTGCATTAAAATCCGATATGTCTGGGTTAAAAGCTGAATTGGTAGGACAGATAGCTTATGTTAAGGATAAAATTGATTCTGATATTAAAAGTCAGTTAGAAGCTAGCAGAACAGAGCTGATTGAAAAAATAGATGGAAGGTTTACAAAGTGAAACCAGCGATGAATTAGGTAGTCTAAATGCTAGGCTAGAAAAAACATTTAAAAAGTTCTAGAGAGAAAAAACAGTTAATGAAACAGGACAGTATTGAAATTACTAAAAGGGTCGACAAGATTAATGTCATTGTCAACGAAGAAATACAGAAAAATAACGATAAAATCTAAGAGGCAATGGCTACACGAATTGATTTTGTCCGCAAAGAAGTGTTAGAACACCTCCAAGAAGTGTCTGTTAATTTAGCCGGTTCTCCTCACATTTATAAAGACCACATAGAGAATATTACAAAACGGTTAGACGAAGGTCAAGTAGAAAGAGATACATTAAAAACTGTTATTAATGACATGTATACTGTGTTAGAACATATAAAGCACTTAATCAGCTGATCAAGCAGAGAAATTACAATGCGAAATCGATAAAGAAACTTCTCTGACTGATAGAATTTCAAATACGGAACTGCGTTTCCAGGAGATTAAGAATCGATTATCGACTTTTGCTAACAATAATAAAGAAGGTTTTACTAATGATATTACGTGTGATGATACTATAAAAACTAATAATAATGATAGTCGAACCTTTTTTGTTTATGGAGATACTGAGAATAATGAAATTAATGATACAACAAACAAAGGCGATTAGACTTTATCAGTGCACGAGTCGATAATACGTAGCCGGCCGCGGTGGCCGAGGAGACTGAGGCGCTCCAGTCACGGTCTGCACGGTCACTACGGTCGGGGGTTCGAATCCCTCCTCGGGCATGGATATTTGTGCCGTCCTTAGTCTTAGTTAGTTCATAAGTAGTTTGTAAATTTAGGGACTGATGACCCCGTAGTTAAGTCCCATAGACTTTACAAACATTTGAACATTTGATAATACGTAAAACCTCATCAGCCGATGGGTGCCAAGAATTTAATGTGTCGACTAATACTAAAGTGGGAAACAGATTTCCTGTATTCAAACCGAATGGGGAAAATCATTTAGTAATGCACTTACACCTAATTGGAATAGCAAGAAACGAATAAAATTTGTAATAGGGCAACTCGAAGGCGAAGCTAACGAGTGTGCTTTAGTAATTAGCAGTGAATTTAAAGATTTGGATGACTTCATACAGCAGTTTAAAGGTAAATATTCGTCGAAAGGAGAACATCAACGAATGGCTTTGGAAATATTGGGTCCTCGTTCGAATTTTAATTGTAGGAGAGGTTATCGTAAATACTTTGAGTGGTATCTTAATAGAATAAAGCTAATAGATTCACATACTAATGTAAATCATTTAGAGTGCATAACAGTAGACTGTTGTTGTTGTGGTCTTCAGTCCGGAGACTGGTTTGATGCAGCTCTCCACAATACCCTAGCCTGAGCAAGCCTCTTCATCTCCACATAAGAACGGCAACCTACATCTGTCTGAATCTGCTTACTGTATCCATCCCTTGGTCTTCCTCTGCGGTGTTTATCCCGCACAGTTTCCTCCAACGCTAAATTCACAATTCCTTGATGTCTAAGAATGTGTCCTACCAATCAATCCCTTCTTTTAGTCAAGGTATGCCAGAAATTTCTTTTCTCCCCAATTCTGTTCAGTACCTCCTCATTAGTTACGTGATTCACCCACCCAATCTTCAGCAATCTTCTGTATCACCACATTTCAAAAGCCTCAATCCTATTCCTGTCCGCACTGTTTATCGTCCATGTTTCACTCCCATACAAGGCAACACTCCATACAAATGCCTTCAGAGAGGACTTCCTTAGGCTTAATTCAATATTCGATGTTGACAGAGTTCTCTTTTTCAAGAACGCTTTTCTACCCATTGCCATTCTGCATTTTATATCCTCTGTACTGCGACCATTATTTGTTATTTTACTGCCCAAGTAACAAACTCATCTACCTCCTTTACTGCTTCATTATCTAATTTAATTCCTTCAGCATCACCTGATTTTCGTAGACTGCACTCCATTACCCTAGTTTTACTCTTAATGTTCATATTATATGCAGCTTTCAGCACAGTGTCCATTCCGTTCAATTGCTCTTCCAGGTCCTTTGCTGTATCTGACAGAATTACTATGTCGTCAGCAAAACGCAATGTTTTTAATTCTTCCCCCTCCAAATTTCTTCCTTCTCCAAATTTCTCCTTGCTTTCCTTTATAGCTTGCTCCATGTACAAATTGAATAACACTGGAGAAAGGCTACATCCCTGTCTTACTCCCTTTCCAACCACTGCATCCGTTTCATGCCCTTCAACTCTGACAACCGCTGTCTGGTTTTTGGAACTGCTCAGTGTAAATGTTGGTAGGAGAGGAGGCAGTAATGTTCCAGGTGAACGTAAAACGGCAAGGCCGAGCCGAATAAACGGAACCGCGCTGAGTTCTGCCTCTGCACAATCATACACTGGCTTCATTTGGCAAGGCGGCTGCGCCAACATCAAAAGTGCTGTGGAGTTCAGCAATGGTGGTCGTTTAAAAATATGCAAGTAAGAAAAATATTGGCCGGCCGCGGTGGCCGAGGAGACTGAGGCACTCCAGTCACGGTCTGCACGGCCACTACGGTCGGGGTTTCGAATCCCCCCTCGGACATGGATTTTTGTGCTGTCCTTAGTCTTAGCTAGTTCATAAGTAGTTTGTAAGTTTAGGGACTCATGACCCCGTAGTTAAGTCCCATAAGCTGAAAAAAAATTGTAATGAAGTCATCAAAGTCCCTTCATCACGTAGTATCAATATACGCCGTAGAAATGTAGAAGGGTTTGAGAATACAGAGTACTACAAGGACAACATGGTATTCTAGTCGAACACATACACTGTGTAGTACAGTGGGTAAATGAAGGCTGTTTTCTAAAATTTTATATAAACAATAACTCGATTACAGCTCCAAGCAAAATAGTATTATGCGATGACAAAAACGCTATGGATCAGTCTAATGTAACAATGATGTAATAATTTTTACATAAATTGACACGCAAAGTTAAAGGAAGTGAGTGAGGAACGTTCAGTGCAGAAAAGGGAAGTACAAGAAATGGTGCCAATGGATAAGGAATGTAAACGGAAATTTCTTATAGTCTTCAACATCACAGATAGGTGCCAAGTATTGTCTGCTACCGTATACTTCAGAGCGTGGTTTCCACGAATGTGTTCTACATCTACATAGATACTCTGCAAATCACATTCAAGTGCCTGGCAGAGGGTTTATTAACCACTTTCATAACTTTTCTCTACCGTTCCATTCTCTAATAGCGCGCGGGATGAAAGAATACCTAAATCGTTCCGTTTTCGATCTGATTTCTCTTATTTTATTGGGATGGTCATGTCTCCCTAAGTAGGTGGGTGCTAGCAAAATATTTACACATTCAGAACTAAAAGTCGGTGATTGAAACTTCGCAAACAGATCACGCCGGAATGAATAACGTCTTTCTTTTAATGATTTCCACCCCAATTCGTGCAACATTTACGTGACGCTTTCCCCCCATAACGTGATGAAACAAAACGAGCTGCCCTTCTCTGAAACTTCTCAGTGTCTTCCGTCAATCCCACCTGGTGAGGGTCCCACAAGGGGCAACAGTACTCCAGGAGAGGACGCACAAGTGTGATGTAGGCAGTCTCTTTGGTGGAGCTGGTGCATCTTCGAAGCGTTCTGCCGATGAAACGTAACCTTTGGTTCGCCTTCCCCACAATATTTTCTATGTGTTCTCTCCAGTCAAAGTTGTTCGTAATTGTAACTCCTAGGTATTTGGTAGAATCTACGACCTTAAGGTTTGACTGATTTATCGCGTAATTGAAGTTCAGCGGATTTCTTTTAGTGGTCATGTGTATTACTTCACACTTTTCTTTATTTAGTGTCAATTGCCAATTTTCGCACCATGCAGAAATTTTGTCTAAATCGCTTTGCAGTTGCTTTTGATCCTCTGTTGACTTCACTAACCGATAAACGACATCATCATCCGCGAAGAATCTAAGGGAGCTATTCAGATTGTCTCCTAAATCGTTTATAAACACGAGGAAGAGTAGGGGACCTATAACGCTTCCCTGTGGAACGCCAGATATCACTTCTCTAACGGCTGCGGTGGAACGACCTAGTGTTCTAAAGCGCCTTTCTTCTGAGCGCGCGGCTGATCCCCGTAAGGAGGTTCGAGTTATTTTAAGAAGTTGGTAACCATAGGGACTGCTACCCACAGTAGTTAAGTCCCATAGATTAAAAAACATTTGAACTTTTTTTCCCTTAGACATGTTTCTTCGAAAAACCTCTCCTGGTATAGGCAAAGCTGTGCTCCCTAGAGCGCTACGTAACAGAGTGCTCATTAAGTCTCATTCAATGCCGTTTCAGCATTGTTTAGAACTACAGACAGTCCTAGCCATAACCACCCAAAATACATTACTGCCCATCAAAATTGCTACACCAAGAAGAAATGCAAATGATAAACGGGGATTTATTGGATTAATATATTATATTAGAACTGACATGTGATTACATATTCACGCAATTTGGGTGTATAGATCCTGAGAAATCAGTACCCAGAACAACCACTCCTGGCCGTAATAACGGCCTTGATTCGCCTGGCCATTGAGTCAAACAGAGTTTGGCTGTAGTGTACAGGTACACATGCCCATACAGCTTCAACACGATACCACAGTTCATCAAGAGTAGTGACTGGCGTATTGTGACGAACCAGTTGCTCGGCCACCATTGACCAGACGTTTTCAATTGGTGAGAGATCTGGAGAATGTACTGACCAGGGCAGCAGTCGAACATTTTCCGTATCCAGAAAGGCCCGTACAGGGCCTGCAACATGTGGTCGTGCATTATCCTGCTGCAACGTACGGTTTCACAGGGATCGTATTGAAGGGTAGAGCCACGGGTCGTAACACATCTGAAATGTAACGGCCACTGTTCAAAGTGCCGTCGATGCGTACAAGAGGTGATCGAGACGTGTAACCAATGGCACCCCATACCATCAAGTCGGGTGATACGCCAGTAGGCGATGACGAATACACGCTGTGTTCACCTCGATGCCGCCAAACACGGATGAGACCACCATGATGCTGTAAACAGAACTTGGATTCATCCGAAAAATGACGTTTTGCCATTCGTGCACCCATGTTCGACATTGCGTACACCATCGCAGGCACTCCTACCTGTGATGCAGCGTCAAGGGTAACCGCAGCCATGGTCTCCGAGCTGATAGTCCATTCTGCTGCAAACGTGGTCGAACTGTTCTTGCAGATGGTTGTTGTCTGTCAAACGTCCCAATCTGTTGACTCAAGGATCGAGACGTGGCTGCACGATCCGGTACAGCCATGTGGATAAGATGCCTATCATCTCGACTGCTAGTGGTACGAGGCCTTTGGGATCGAGAATGGCGTTCTGTTTTTCTCTCGTGAACCAACACCGTCTGAAGAGAAGGCCTCCGCGCTGGCGTGCCACATCATGCAGAGTAGGTCGCGAGCGTGTAGCTTACTGGCTGACCGATGGGGCACGGCCCACCGCATCGCATCGGCCAGCCAGTGAGCTACGCGCTCGCGACCTACTCTGCATGATGTGGCACGCCAGCGCGGAGGCCTTCTCTTCAGAAGGTGATGCCTGAACCCACCGATTCCATATTCTGCTAACCGTCATTGGATCGCGACCAACGCGAGCAGCAATGTCGAGATACGATAAACCGCAATCACGGTAGGCTACAATCCGACCTTTATCAAAATCGGAAACGTGATGGTACGCTTTTCTCCTCCTTAAGCGAGGCATCACAACATCTTTTCACCAGGCAACGGCGGTCAACTGCTGTTTGTGTATGAGAAATCGGTTGGAAACTTTCCTCATGTCAGCACGTTGTAGGTGTCGCTACCGGCGCCATCCTTGTGTGAATAATCTGAAAAGCTAATCACTTGCATATCGCAGCATATTCTTCCTATCGGTTAAATTTATCGTCTGTAGCACGTCATCTTCGTGGTGTAGCAATATTAATGACCAGGTATTATTTAGAAGGCTAAAAGTGTTTCCGTAACAATGGACAAATAGTCCAAGTGAAATGTGATAACTGGTAAGTGTCGTCTGTAATTGACTGTAATAGCATACAGGATGACTTAGACAAAATTTCTAGTTGGTGCGAAGAATGGCAGCTAGCTCTTAATGTAGAAAAATGTAAGGTGATGCGCATGAGTAGAAAAAGCAATCCCATAATGTTCGAATACAGCATTAGTAGTGAGTTTCTTGATGCTTTCGCGTCGTTCAAATATGTAGGCGTAACATTGCAGAGCGATATGAAATGGAACGAGCATGTAAGGACAGTTGTGAGTAAGGCGGACAGCCGACTTCGGTTTATTGAGAGAATTTTGGGAAGATGTACTTCACCTGTAAAGGAGACCGCGTATAAAACGCTTGTACAACCACGTCTTGAGTATTGCTGAAGTGTTTGGGACCCGCGGCTGATCAGTTTAAAGGAAGACATAGAGGCGGTTAAGAGACGAGCAGCTAGATTTGTTACCGGTAGATTCGACCGGTGCGCGAGTGTCACGGAAATGCTCCGGCAACTCAATTGGGGATCGCTGGAAGATAGACGACGTTATTTTCGTGAATTTCTGTTAAGTGAATTTAGAGGGCCGGAATTTGAAGCTGAGTGTAGTACGATCTTGCTGCCGCCTACTTACATTTCGCGTAAAGGTCACAAAGACAAGATAAGAGAAATTAGGGCTCGTACGGAGGCATATAGGCATTATTTTTTTCCTCGTTCCGTTTAGGAGTGGAATATGAAAGGAAATGCCTAGTAGTGGCACAGTGTACCCTCCGCCACGCACCTTACGGTGAATTGCGGAGTATGTATGTAGATGTAGAAGAGAGAATTAAAATTATCAATGAAGGAATGTCAAAAAAGTCGGAACAATAGAGGAGGTAAAAGCCATGACTGTGTAGTAGGCATACGTTTGCCACAGAGTGAAGATGATTTCTGAAATCGTCAGATTAATTCTTTCTACCCATGAAGGGCATGATACGACGTGGTTAGTGTACCATACTGAAAGGCACAGTGATACTCCATCATGGTACGATCAATGAGTGAAATTAATTTTAGAAATGCCAGTGACTGCTTTACATTACACAGGGAGGCGACGTGCACTCGCCAGCTGTATCCTGGGCTATGTCGCAAGCGGACGCATAGTATTTAGTCGGGCAATATAGCTTGAAGTGGCGAGTAAATGGCTACCTCGCCAAGGCCTCGGCTGGCGGCAAGGACTCCACAGCACAGTACGGGCTATGTGGCCACTTTTTTTATTTTTTTTTTTATTTTTATGGGACTTAACTACGGGGTCATCAGTCCCTAAACTTACAAACTACTTATGAACTACTTACGAACTAGGACAGCACAAATATCCATGCCCGAGGGGGGATTCGAACCCCCGACCGTAGTGGCCGTGGTGACCGTGACTGTAGCGCCTCAGTCCCCTCGGCCACCGCGGCCGGCGCGGCCGGCTGCCACTCAATACACGTGCCGCATCGGAGAGCACCGCCCTACTCGTTACGTGCAAAAGAAATCTCAGATTCTATCAATAGTAGATGAGCATTAATTAGACTCTCTCTCTCTCTGAGGTCCATGCGTAAGTGAAGATTAGAAACCGGTAGAAGATCACACTGCTACAGATAGCACAACTTCCAGACTAGCACATATAAAGGAAGCCTTTGAGCTTGAACGCTCGGAACCGCACCAAATCGTGCTTAGAACAACCGGAAATAATAAACAGAACACTGGTGTGCGTCATTTCTATGCAAAACGTTGAATTGTACCTCAAGTAGCATTTTAACCGAGAGAAACAAAGTAACATGATATCACTATTACCTGTAACCTTTGTGGGAAACTATATGTAGGCCAGTCAGGTAGGGCTATAGTCACTAGACTGTCTGAGCACGAAAGGAGCTGGAGATTGAAAAATAAAGATTCCGCCTTTGCTGACCATGCAGTGAATGAATGTCACTTCTATGATCATAAATGTGATGTTATCCATAAAGGAAAAATAAAGGTAGAAAACTCACATTGTTGGAAATTTTGGCCATTAACAAACACCAGTCCAAGAATCCTGACCTAGTGCTGAATGACCAGACACAATTCCATCATTCACTTTTACTAAAATAATGTCAACTTATTAATAGGCCTAATGTTCTCACTGTGTGTATATAATTTTGTCATATGTGTTTCATACCAATACTCCACATACTCTTCTCCTCCTTGCCATAATTTACAGTTTGCTTGTACAATCATCCATCGCTCACCTGGACATTTATAATATTTGTACCCATTCGGACCCCATTTGTGTTTTTTCTTTTATTATTATTATTATGCACGTTCTGTGGTATTGATACTTATTCATAACAAACCCACATTTTGTTTCTACCATCACCTGCTGACAATACTTTCTTATAAAATTACAGTTTTAATATTGTAATACCATTGTAGCCCAAGATATGTTCATTTAAAATCCATTTGTTTTGTAGGAGTACGTTTGTTATGTAGTATCGATTCATAGACATAATTTGCAGTTCACATATCTTTGAAAAACCATATTTGTGTATGTAACCTCAATGTTACGTGTGGAATATCTGTTTAGTATGAAATCTGACGATGGCCTACGAAGCCGAAGGCTGCTAATAACAAGCAAATAAACAATATTGTGGAACAAAAATACTACGTATTTCAGTTTTTAATTACTACATAAAGTACTTATAATGGCGCAAGACAAACATATACAGCAGTACCACACCTGAAAGTGCTTAAATATTAGTCCTGAAAGTGCAGATGCGGAATTTCGACGAATTGGTTAAAACAAAGTGGGGGAGAACGATGTGCACACCTCACTATAGCTACATTATCACATTCCGAATCACATTAACATTCAGTCCAATATCGAAAGCCAGAATTAATTACATTTTCAAATGATGATGTTGGTATGTTAATGTCATACATCAAATTCCGTATATCTATCCAGCGTAACGTCGTGAATTTCTGCGTCGTCTCCATTACATTTCTGAATTATTATCCGCGAACTCCATATCCTCGGCACCCGCGTGATTTCCATATTCATCACGTCGCAACTTGGAACACATGCATACGATTTATTCTCTTCGTGATATCACTGCACTGTGCACATTTCTAGAAAATTGTCAGCAGTCAGTCGTAAATATTTTGTTTATTCACTAGATCTAGATTTTGATCACTGTGTGATCATTATCAGTGCTTAAAACAAACAGTTAAAACATATAAAACTTATAAAGGTTTTAAGAGTACGAACGTAACCTCCAACGTGGAGGTCGAGAAGTTTTATATGTTTTAAGAATATAAACGTAACCTCCAACTTGGAGGTCGAAAAGCTTTATATGTTCGAACGGTTTGTTTTAATCATTGATAATGCTCACACAGTGATCGAAATCTAAAGCTTGTGAATAAATGAAGTATTTATGACTGATTGCCTCCAATTGTCTACAAACGAAGAACAGTTGGTGAGCACAAGTTATAATGGAATTAGTGGCAGACTAAGGACGTCGGAGGCCCAGGACAGCGGCAGAGCAAAATGAGGCCCCTGTCCATTTTCAAATACTTGTATTACTATAAAAAAAGTAACTTTTGAGATTTGGAGCCCCCCACTAGGATGAGAGGTAGAGTTGGGCAACACGATTCTTTTTCAAGAATACATTCTTGCGATTCAATCCCACAATGGAACCGATTCCTACGATTCGTTCACGATTCTTTGACGATTCCTTGTAGTCTACATTGGCACGATTCTTACAGAATGTTCTGCATCCTGCTCATAGATGGCAATACATGTGTTTGTCATTGATATTGGAATCTAACCTTGTGAATCTTTCCCTACGATTCGTCCACGATTCTTTCTGGTCTGTGACAGAACGGTTCTTACAGAATGCCAAAAAGGAGAATATATATATATATATATATATATATATATATATATATATATATATATATATATATATATATAATAATTTTTTCTCGTTCTGTTCGTATACTTCGGCCATTTAAATGTAAGTTTCATTAAATGTATGGTAATGAACACATATATAATCGGTATAAAATACTTATTATTTAAAATCACTTAGTTTCAGAATGCACGTCTATATAAATAAACTTTAAAAATCAAAATCAGTCTCTTAATATCAAATTTATTTCGAGATACAAGACATTATATTAAAATGTATCTTTTTTGTAAAATCGGTTTCTTTCAGGAAAGATAAACATAAAAACCTAAATAGTAAAACAGATTTTCGAGATGGCGTTAAAACATTTTAAATCGCATTTTTATAAAAAAGAATATTTTTGTAAAATTGAGTTTTTACAGAAAATACAACTATGGTATGTAGATGAACTCAAAAAGGATAAACTTCTCTAAATACAAAATTAATTCAAATCATTAGAGCCGTTTCCTGGATAAGCGAAATATAAATGTGCAATGATTCCCCGTTTAAATATATTACATGTAAACTGTGTAAACGACGTGTGTGGATTGCACTGTATCTGCAACGCGTAAGAAGTACGTAATTTTTCATCATACTTTGATTTCTTGATAATAATCGTGTATATTAGCATCATTGTATTTTGATGCATTTCGTTTCTGTCATATGTTATTTGTGAATAATAATTCACGGCTCACGATCTTCGTTCTGTGCTCCCTTTGCTCATACGCATCCTCCCCTTGACTGTTTTCCCTACTTTCGTAATGATTTGGCACGATTCGCCAGTTGCCTTCGAATCATGAATCGTTAGATCTTGGAATCGTCACGAGACAGACGATTCTTTTGAACGACGATTCGTCCGCATCATGATTCTGCGGCGTTGGCCCCCTACTTAGCTTGCATTTATCGCGAATCTTTAATTCAGCGCAAAGTTCCTAGTGATTGGAAAAAAGCGCAGGTGACTCCCGTTTATAAGAAAGGAAAGAGAACTGACCCACACAATTACAGGCCAATATCGTTGACATCAGTTTCATGTAGAATTTTGGAGCATATTCTCAGTTCGAATATAGTAAATTTCCTTGAAACGGAAAAGCTTCTTTCCATGAATCAGCACGGGTTTAGGAAACATCGTTCATGTGAAACTCAGCTTGCCCTTTTCTCACATGACATCTTGCGAGCCATGGACGAAGGGCAACAGGCGGATTGTGTTTTTCTCGACTTCAAAAAGGCGTTTGACGCGGTGCCACACTGCAGACTGCTAACGAAGATACGAGCTTATGGAATAGGTTCACAGATTTGTGACTGGCTGGAAGACTTCCTAAGTAATAGAACGCAGTACGTTGTTCTCGACGGCGAGTGTTCATCAGAGACGAGTGTATCGTCAGGCGTGCCCCAGGGGAGTGTGATAGGACCGCTATTATTTTCTATCTATATAAATGATCTGATGGACAGAGTAAGTTGTAATTTGCGGCTGTTTGCTGATGATGCTGTGGTGTATGGGAGGGTGTCGTCTGTAACTGACTGTAATAGCACACAGGATAACTTAGACAATATTTCTAGTTGGTGCGAAGAATGGCAGCTAGCTCTTAATGTAGAAAAATGTAAGGTGATGCGCATGAGTAGAAAGAACAATCCCATAATGTTCGAATACAGCAGTAGTAGTGAGCTTCTTGATGCTGTCGCGTCGTTCAAATATCTAGGCGTAACATTGCAGAGCGATATGAAAGGGAACGAGCATGTAAGGACAGTTGTGAGTAAGGCGGACAGCCGATTTCGGTTTATTGGGAGAATTTTGGGAAGATGTACTTCACCTGTAAAGGAGACCGCATATAAAACGCTTGTACGACCACGTCTTGAGTATTGCTCAAGTGTTTGGGACCCGCAGCAGATCAGTTTAAAGGAAGACATAGAGGCGGTTAAGAGATGAGCAGCTAGATTTGTTACCGGTAGGTTCGACCAATGCGCGAGTGTCACGGAAATGCTCCGGCAACTCAATTGGGGATCGCTGGAAGAAAGACGACGTTCTTTTCGTGAATTTCTGTTAAGTAAATTTAGAGGGCCGGAATTTGAAGCTGAGTGTAGTACGATCTTGCTGCCGCCTACTTACATTTCGCGTGGTGATCACAAAGACAAGATAAGAGAAATTAGGGCTCATACTGAGGCATATAGGCATTCTTTATTTCCTCGTTCAATTTTGGAGTGGAAAAGGAAAGGAAATGACTAGTAGTGGTACAGTGTACCCTCCGCCACGCACCTTAAGGTGAATTGCGGAGTATGTATGTAGATGTAGATGTAGATGATTCGATTATTACGATTCTTTATTTGTATTCGTTCAAACGAACGACTCATTCACGAATCGCCACAACTCTAATGAGAGGAACTGGACAATCTAAGAAAAACAGCTTCCGAGATTTGGAGGCCCCAGAACGAAAGGCCAGAGGCGCTCCCACGCCCCCCTCCCCCCCCCCCTTCCCCAATAAAGCACGTGCTTTCGAGGTATTTGGAGGCCCTCCAAGACGAGAAACCTGGGGCGGCCCGCCCCCTCCTTTAGTTCGCCTATGAATGGAATCAAGAAGCACTGTACACAGTTTACACGGTACTATGCCACCTTCTAGTTGCGCTATCAGGCAGCCGCGGCGTTTTGCATGGATATGACGCACACCACTGTTTTGTTTATCATTGCTTGTTATTCTAAGCATGGCTTCATTCGGTTCCGAGCCTTCGAGGTCAAATGTGCCCCTTGTTAGACAGGAGAATGCACGTATAGACAACTTCAAACTAGGTATCAATCTCATAAACGCGTCAAATTCCAATACAATTTGGAGAAATGAATTTCATAAACGCGTCAAATTCCGGGCCTGCCAATATTTTATAATAGTTTTTTTATTTACATTTTTTCGACAAACAAGAAATTGCTTTCCCAAAGTTTTTTCTTGTCTTCCGATACAAAAACGGTAATCATTGCCATGAGTATATAATCGATTGGAGTGTCCATCTACGGATTGTTCTGAGTCACTACTGTGGCAATCCAGGCTCGCAGATTGTCCTCCCCTTCACTTCCATCAGTGAAATCGCATGGTGACGCACCCTCTGCATCTTCATTCTCAAACAGTGCAAGAAGTATATATTTTTTGACGAATATAGATCGTTCAAAGAATGAAATAAATCGCAATTTGCCATCAGTTGTGGCTTCACTGTACTAGGTTTAGATGGAATACCAACGTGTGGCGAATGATCGCAAATTACGATTTATTTCATTCATTGAACGCTGTATCGTCGTCAAAAATATATAATTGTATACAAGCAGAGGCTGGGCTCCTGACGATAATTAATTGTGTCTCGATACCTCATGGTCTGTTCTCCCTGATGCGGGAATACAGTATTGTGGCTGCGAGCATTACAGAACAAATAGGCTGTGGTGTAGGAAAGAGACAGCGTGGCGAATTGAGATTTGGGTGTGGCGGGAGACGTGCAGGGAAGAGTCCTCTGCAGTCGGGCTGGTCACTGTGTCCTCGGTGGCGGAGTGGTCAACGCGTCTGCATAGTAAACAGGAGATTCCCGGATCGAATCGCGGGCGGGCACAAATTTTCATTCGCCACACCTTGGTATTCCATCTAAACCTAGTACAGTGAAGCCATAATTGATCTCATATTGCGATTTATTTCAGTGCAAGAAGTATTTGAGGTACACTGTCGTCTTTTATATTTTTCCGATTATTAGAGAATCAAAAAGAAAAGACGACATTAAGTGCATTACACTTATCTCTATATGCAACGACGGTTCGCACACACAACAGTAAAAGCAAAGCTACATACTAAAAGTTACGCATGTACATGATGGACCGCGCGCGGTATGGAATGCCGCCTGTGCAACGTTTCCAGCTCAACACATAGTTTCTCACTGAATATACAAGTCAACATGGAGCAAATAAGTGGAGTGCTCAGTGGAAGAGCGAATCTGGGAATTCCTATAAACAGAAAGTGAGGTGACTCGGAAATAACACGAACTTCCACGAAACCTGAGGTTGCGTCACTCTATGTCGCCGCGCGGTATCTATGAGATTAATCTATATTTCTAGTCTACGTCTGCGATGTACAGACGCTGATACTCTGTACCACGAAACACCTACGCATGCAGGGAATGCATGTATGCTCGAACAAATATTTGTTCGGCCATTAACAAATACCTGGAAGACAGAAGCATGGTATGCAGGAAGAGAAATTTATGGATAGTAGTGCTGGTCTAGAACCAACGCCCTTACTGTAGTGATGTGGACGTAATGTTACACATATGTATGACGAAATAATTATGATCATTTTCATAATCTTACTAATATTTATGAACAGGAAAGGCTTTAGAGCTGCACCACTGTGCATCACTTCTTTTACAAATACCAGTAACGTACAATCTGGTCCCTACATCCACAAATCTCAAGGTTGAATAATAGTCACGAACATAGATAATTTTGTAGCGTGCACAACAGTTAGAAGATGTATCAAATCCATTATAGGCACGGTCTATACCCCTATTAAGAGAAAAGTAGTAGTCCAATAAGCCGCTCATCTGACGATGCAATAACTACTGGACAAGGACATGCAAGCTACTGCTAACTTCCTCCTGCTAGCAGCAGCACATGATGGAACATTCACCAGCCTGTTAGGTAAAATCACACAAAACTTTGCAAGAGAGTATCTGCTTTTATTTATTACGTTTCCTACAGTTTACAAAACTACATGTATATAAGATGTAGCACTATGTTATACTCCTGTCTGAAATTTATAGTACCTTAATTGGTAATGTCAACTTGTGGTAATACAAAGTAGTTTGATTGTCCATTAAACTTAGTACCATTAGTTGTAAAAGTTATGACCTTACATAGTTCAGAAGACATAAAAAAGTAATTCATCACAAAAACTAACAAGAACACTTTCATTGTAGATGCTATAGGTGTCAAACACACCACAAGCGATACAATGGAGATTTCATATTTAACATTTCTCATAAGGTGCCCAAATGTCTTCAAAAATGTTCAAATGTTTGTATAGTTTATGGGTCTTAACTACGGGGTCATCAGTCCCTAAACTTACAAACTACTTATGAATCACTTACGAACTAGGACGGCACAAATATCCATGCCCGAGGGGGGATTCGAACCCCCGACCGTAGTGGCCGTGCAGACCGTGACTGGAGCGCCTCAGTCCCCTCGGCCACCGCGGCCGGCCCCAAATGTCTGTAATATCACAGCCGTCGTAAACGCAAATTTTACGCAGACGTTTCCTCTCAGCCACATACTGAAGAGATGACAACGTTTTTTCGGAATATTTGCTATAATTTTCATATTAGTCACATTATTTTCTGTAATTATCGCATTTTTCGTTCGACTGATATTATCTATAAATTCAGTGCCCTTCACACGAATCAGCAACTCGCACTGTGAGAACCAATGCGTATGTGTTGTGCTTCGATCACCCATTACATGGCAAAGCGTTAAACCTCTGTCGCAATGATGCAGGTGTAATTATACCTTGCTTTACTTAGCCTAACAGGCGTTTACATAGGCCTACTAGCGAATGGCCACTTATCGAAAGCCGGCCGCGGTGGCCGAGGGGACTGAGGCGCTTCAGTCACAGTCTGCACGGCCACTACGGTCGGGGGTTCGAATCCCCCCTCGGGCATGGATATTTGTGCCGTCCTTTGTTGTAGGTAGTTGATAAGTAATTTGTAAGTTTAGGGACTGATGACCCCGTAGTTAAGTCCCTTAAGCTTAACAAACCACTTATCAAAGGATTCAATCCTTGCCAGCTGCATACAGAAACAATTTCAACTGAGCTGTATGGAGGCGTTGATTCTGGAGTAGACTTTACAACTATCTCTAATTTGAGCATGCATGGTGAATATAACACTTCGAGGTTGCAAGCCAACCTCCTGTGCCTATGAACATGTATGTATATCTCCTGGATCGGTGTATAATAATTATGTAGAGAGAAGAAGCGTAAATCTAATATATGAAGCAGAGTGTCCGTATGTTTGTACGTGTCGCATACAAATCTACAGTTTTCTTCCAATCTTTATGAAATTTTGTACACGTACGCTTCAATCCATGAGGACGGTCGCCGTAAGTGTAAGAATCACATACGATATATGGTTCAGGAGATATGACGTCATAAACAATGAGATGCGCGAAAAACTGCTGCATTTTGCGACAATGCTGCTCATTTTCTCCTAAACCATTGGACCGATTTCAACCAAATTTGGTACACACATTCCTTACCATGAGGTAACAATTGCTGCATGGTTAAGAATCACATACGGCACATGGTTCAAAAGATATTACGTCATAACCAATAGAAATAGCAAAAAATGCTATATAATGCGGCGAGACTTTCGAAATACACTGTATGAGAATAACAGTACTTAGCGACTTGCAACAAACTTTAAACATAATTTCCCACCTTTATTATAGTAAAATGATGAAAGGAAAAAGGTTTCTCGCTTACTACTTTTCCGCTGTTTATGGAGTAAAACTAAGGCTCTCGGTATGACGTTACAATTTATAATTTGAACACTACAAATTGTAGCGACAGGAAATTTTACAGACAGTATACACACATATAGTTGAATATACGTTCTAAATTGTATCACAGTACGACACGTAGTTCAGGAGCTATGAGCACATAAACAGTAACGTTCATGCAAAACCGCCCCATCACGCACCAAGTTTTAATCTGTTACTTCTTTACTACTAATTGTATTCCCAAAAGATTTTACTGACATACAGCCCTCATACAAATGAATATATATCTGAAAATGGCATGAATAAATAAATACCCGGGCAACGCTGGGTTTTCAGCTATTACTTATTAAAATTCATTATTTATAATGTCTTATGTCGATCCGAGATACATTATTATTTCCTGTAAGTGCGCCGAATGTGTGTTATACGCAAATACCCACACTAAGTACGACAAATAAATCATTACTATGACGAAACACGACCTCCCTAATTATAGTGTGACCTACGAAGTGTATATTTGCTAAAGAAATCGACGTTTATTCCGTTTAAGAACTGTGTTTT
Organism: Locusta migratoria; assembly: GCA_026315105.1. Taxonomy (NCBI): domain Eukaryota; kingdom Metazoa; phylum Arthropoda; class Insecta; order Orthoptera; family Acrididae; genus Locusta; species Locusta migratoria. The sequence goes on from CM048755.1 coordinate 395,337,165, forward strand.
CTGTTCACTTATCACAACTTTCGGGTACACATTTCTCAGTACGGAGGGTTGTAAATACGTATAGACTCATCGGTCAGAAAACAACGTATTTATACAGAGGCATGTGTTACAAGGGACTGCTCAGCTCTGCGACGCGATCTGTGCGACGCCATCTGGTTCGCCCGCGGTACCCGGGCAGCAACCGGAAAGAGGGAGAGAGAGGGGGGGGGGGGAGAGAGAGGGAGAGAGAGAGAGAGAGAGAGAGAGACATAGAGAGAGGGGGAGGGAGAAAGGGAGGGAGAGATGGAGAGAGAGAGGGGGGGGGAGAGAGATGTCAGAGCTTGGATTTGCGTAAAACCGATGCTGCTGCTGTCCGCCGCAGGATGCGGAGAAATAACGACACGCCTCGCGAAATATGACATACGGCCAGCACGAAGGTACTGAATATCACGCCTGAAGAGACACACGCGCCGAGAGAGAGAAAGGGAAAATTCGCAGTTTCGAATTCAAATATTGAAATGTTTGTAAAGCTTATGGGACTTAACTACGGGGTCATCAGTCCCTAAACTTACAAACTACTTATGAACTACTTAAGAACTAGGACGGCACAAAAAACCATGCCCGAGGGGGGATTCGAACCCCCGACCGTAGTGGCCGCGCAGACCGTGACTGGAGCGCCTCAGTCCCCTCGGCCACCCCGGCCGGCAGTTTCGATTTCAGGCGCTGCTTACAGAGAATACGACTGAATGCTACAAGATTTCAGACCACTGTCCGAACCGCATATTCAGCAGCAAAGTACGGTCAACTGATAACTTATGTTTCCGCACACGCAACAAGATCTCAACTAGATAGTCGGGTATGGTGGTCCCATTGTGAAGCACTAGACTGCGAGCTGAGACGTAATGGGTTCGAAATCCTGTCGGGTCAGGCATTTTTTCAGTCTGTGTCGTAATATAACCTTCATCTCTCAACTATGTGAGGAATCCCCGGAAACGATACGTGGTTCGGATTCCACGTTAAACTGTAGGTGCCCTTTTCCTGGTTGGATAACTGATGTTTCTACATCTACATCTACATACATACTCCGCAATTCACCGTATGATGCGTGGCGGAGGGTACACTGTACCACTACTAGGCATTTCCTTTCCTATTCCACTCCCAAATAGAACGAGGAAAAAAAAGAATGCCTATATGCCTCCGTTCGAGCCCTAATTTCTCTTATCTTGTCTTTGTGATCACCACGCGAAATCTAAGTAGGCGGTAGCAAGATCGTACTACACTCAGCTTCAAATTCCACTTCAAACTGATGTGCTGCGGGTCCGAAATACTTGAGCAATACTCAAGACGTGGTCGTACAAGCGTTTTATACGCGGTATCCTTTACAGGTGAAGTACATCTTCCCAAAATTCTGCCAATAAACCGAAGTCGGCTGTCCGCCTTACTCACGACTGTCCTTACATGTTCGTTCTTTTGTGTCTCGTTGCCGCCGGTTGTCCTAGGTGTCGGTGGCCGAGTAGAGAGAGACCGACACAGGAAAATAGGATGCACGCGTGTGCGGATGCAGAGTCGGAGGTGACCAGCCAGTGGGACAGCAGAAACTAAAAACACTAAGCTAGAGTAGAACAAGATATGCATTTCGTATCAATATGATAATACTTAACTTTTACAAGTATCATGACTGCAGAATGCTGATACATAGTTGAACTAGGTAGAGGCCTGCCTACTGATGAGAGTCTTAACCGGTGTCTGTCCTAAAGCCAAGTGACCGATCCAGTTCAGTGGTGGCCACGAGCGGGATTGCAGCAGAGGGCGCTCGTGGCCGACGTCACAAGAACGCCGCGCCGTGCTTGCATGGCGCCGCGCGGCGAAAGTACGTGGCGCGCACTTCAGACTTGTGCGACACCACATGTTCCATTTCGTATCGGTCTGCAATGTTACGCCTAGATATTTGAACGACGCGACAGCGTCAAAAAGCTCACTACTAATGCTGTATGGGATTGTTTTTCCTACTCATGCACATCACCTTACATTTTTCTACATGGAGAGCTAGCTGCTATTCTTCGCACCAACTAGAAATTTTGTCTAAATCATCCTGTATGCTATTACATGAAAGTCGCCAAAGAAGAGAGAGACTTGCACCAGATCATGACGAGCAATGCGATATTCTTATTACTATTCAGACAGTTTCGCATTTCCCATAATCGTTCGATAATGATAGAGATACATGAACAAGCGGCCTCACGCAGTTCTAAGGAAATATTGTCTACTCGTACAACAGAGTAATACAGCACAAAACCACACGCACATACACACAACCATAATGACTGGCTGGTCTTTCCGTGAGAAAATGTTGCAATGGAAATGCTGTCATTTGTACGTAAATGCGGGGATAACAAATGCCGTACAGTTTCTAAAATGATTCTGCGTGCCAGATATCGCATGGAGAAAGAAAACGGGCCATACATACAGCGCTCATCTAAGCTAGAACTTAATTACAAAGGTGAAGTTGACAGCTAGGTGCTATTACGTTCATTTGAACGACGTTAGAGACTTTTGCTCAAGTATTTTTTTTTTCTGGAAAGAGGGTGGAAGTGTGTCATCATCTAATGGTTTGGCTTAGGCAAAATTTCTTTCAATGTGATGAGACTGCAGAGAGTGGATGTGTGTATAGCTTGCCTTCAGTAATTTAACTCTGTTCTCTAAACATACATTGTGTTCTGATCAAAAGTACTTGAGACCTGTTTGTTTCTTTCGCTGTTGCCCTGGCATGGTCGCTAACACATGACCTGAAGCGATCCAAATGCTGGTGCAGTCATTACATTACAATTATCCGTTGAAATTAATTCTTCCAATATGACAATATTTATTTTGAACAAGCTACATACAAAAAATTAATAACATTTTACCAACACGATTATATTTTGCTGTCTAGTTTTTCTGTCAAGTATTGTGTAGCGTTTTGATCTATTTATTTAATTTTAATTTATTTATATGTTACTACAGATTGCTCTGTGCTATCTGCAGGAGGAGGAGAAGAACGACGAAACTCGAACCTGATGATGACGAGATGGCCTACATTAGTCCAAATAGACGCGATTATATCACTTTACAAAAATCCGTTGAAATGTTTGTTCCCGTTACAATAATATTTATTTGTCACATACTATTTGCACGGAATTAAAACATTTTACTAATGCGGCTATACTTAGATAATGTATTTTCCAGTCGAGAATTGTGGAGCGGTTTTAATTTATTTTATTTTAATGTTTTTTTTTTATTTTATTTTTTATTACAGATTACTCTGTTTCGCATGCAGGAGGAGAACGACAACAGCAGCAACTCGAACGTGACGACAAAGAGGTGAGTAGGTATGGAGATACAGATAAGCCATACTCCGCCCTGCAGATAATGAGGCCTGCTAATCCCGCCCTGTTAGATACCGTGGAACGTACCTGTCTAACTCCGCCCACATTTTGCTTACGTATCTTAATAACGACCTAAGTCTCGTAAGGACTTTGACTTATTTTGATAGTTTCTAATCGTGTTGTGTTCTGTATGGATTGAGTTACGTCTTTTTACAATTTTGACATTATGGTTAAAATGTTTCATATCAACAGGAGCGCTATGATATTTTACACAAATGAAGTATGTGATCTGTAACAGGCCTACAAATTTTCCAGCCGAGATGATCCTTTAAAACCAAAACTGCTAGCAGACAATTTCGTTGACACCTACACCACCTTTTTACGGTTTCAGAATTGTTCCTTTGAAGTTCATGTTGCTCAACAGTGCTTTAGACTTTTGACAACAGATTTTTCTCTGCGTGAAACAATTTGCCTATGAAGGAAAATAATCCATCATTGACATTAAAATAACTTTCCTCCTACCTTGAAACAAGTCCACTGACTTTGTGGTCGTGTTCCATTTTGATTTATTCATTAACCTAAAGTGTTTCTGCACCTTTAATGTTATCTATCTGTGTGTTGATTATTTTATTATTTTTTATCAATGATCAATGCCCCATGTTTATGTATGTTTGCCGCATATTTATATATCTTTCCACCCGTGTCGTTGCACTTGTATGTTCATGTTAATGTGGAAGGTCGCTTTTAATATTGACTGACTGCCGCGCAATGGCTTATAGTCGCCGCCTTCCGTTATAGGCCTCGTTTTGCTGTCTTTAAGAACGCATGGCTTCGTTTGTCGTCTGCGCTGGCGTGGGTGGCCAGAGACAAGCTTGCTTGGCAAGGTAGCGTGGTGGCCGTGTTCTTTAGTGTCGTACCAACCTAATCTTGGATGAAAGAGGAGACAGGAGACCTCTCTGGGAGCGGATGTAGAGGGAATTGTCTTGGCCAGGTAGCAAGGGTAAGTAAACACTAGTCTCTGAACGCACTCTGCGTCGCTTTTAGCGCGCTCTACATCCGGTGTATGGCGAGATGAGGTATTGCTGAGGCCCTAGAGCTTTACTTTGGACTCTGCATTCTGTCTCCGACGACTGTGGAAGTAAGTACTCCGCCAAATCATGCTGAGGGAAAGGCATGCTGTTAGGACTTATTTGTGATCAGGCAGTCTCGGTGTTTCAGTGATAATTCTTTTGAGTAATTCTTTCACTATGAAAGGCGAAGTGTTTCGTAATTTACCGAACAGGTCATGCGAGACTGGAGAAACAAATACCAATCGAACATCAAGATTGGTAGAAATATAAAACTAAACTGCCTGGCATTTGCAGACGATCTTACACTACTGGCAAATAATGTGGGAGAGGCTAACGTCCTAACTGCGCAACTACAAACCATTTCAGCAGAGTAGGATTCCAAATTTCATTTGAAAAAACAGAAATTATGCCAACCTTCGATGTTGAAACACTTTCATTCAGCTAAACAATAAAAAACAAATTGAGGTTGTAAAAAAGTACAAGTATCTTGGATAAATTATAACTTAGAACATAAATGAGAAATCCTCATTTTAATACGGAACAACAAGATTGAGGCAAGCACAAAAAGTCACGTGGTCTACTTACAAGAAGAAATGTCTCTCGATGAACGCTAAATTCAGACATTATGGTTCAGTAGTTAAGCCTGAAGCAACTTACGCAAGTGAAACTCTGTTTAATAGCAAAGCAACAACGGATAAACAGCGAAACCTAGACAGAAGGATCACCAGAACAATCATCAATAAAAAAACATAAAGTAGGCGGACAATGGAGATGACTGTCTAATGAAATAGTCTGGAAAATGAATCAACTGTGGACACAATGCGCAAAAGAAGAATTGCCTTTCTTAGCCATATAGTAAGACTACCAGAGACCAGACTGCTGAAACCACTATTTAACTTCTTTTGGGAAAGTAAAATCATAAACAACTGGTTCATAAGGTCCAGAATGACAGAATATAACAATGAATCAAAATGCACAGAGAAAAGAGAAGAGAATTCTGAGAAGTAATGATACAAGACAAATTAAAAACAGTAAAAAAAAAAAAGTACACCATTACGGATGAAGAGAGGGCTGCCAGATCAGAAAGAATGAAGACGTTTTGTGAAGAGGAAGCTGAGGAAACATTACAACTAATATTATAAAGACTGTAGTGTATAGGATTGATTTAAGTGCTCTAATGTGGGAGTAAACTATATAAATAAATAAAAAATATAAAGACAACACATACATGTCTGGGGAAGGACTCCAACCTCCCGCGGGAACGGTCACCCAGTTCGTAGCATAATGCTCTTAGACCACGCGACCATTCTGCGCGGCTGCACTGATTGGAGGGAGCCGAATCAGAGACCAGTATTGTGCTTGTGCCGGCATAGTCAGAGAAGAGAAGGCTAGAGCTTTGAGGCTAACTAATAAGCGTGATTGTCGGGGAATTTCAAATCATGAATGGGGTTTCAGAGATATTTTACCTCTGGAGACTGCAAATTTCTATGCTGTGCTCACTTATAATGATTCTTGACTGGCGAGACTCTCATAAAATTTCTCTTATAAAATTCTAATGAATTTCGCCTCGTGGGACTCAGAACAACCTCGTCTCGCGAGATTCTAATAGGTTGCTGTGAAGTGAAATTTTTCCAAACCTGTACAAGCAAAATCATCCTCAAAACGAACGTTTGGATTCCGTAAGAGAAAAATTTATCTGAGTTACCTTGTTTCGCAATCGACTTTTTCGGGCCGGTCTTTCTTATGTGTCTCCTCTCCATATTGGAAAAGGACGAATTAACATGGGGTATTTCATTATTTTATGATTTACGTCAATATAAAGTTATGAAAAGGTGCCCTCTTGAAAGACACATATCCGTTAGACACCTAATGAATTTTTTGAAAGAACACACTTGAATACTGTAGTATGTTCTGGCTTCACGTTTTTGCGTAACCAACAGCGAAGGTGTGTAAACAAAAGGGTCGAGTACACCGTAATAAGCCAGTTGTCCTGCAACACGCTTGCCGGATGTTTCGTCGAAGAAAAAACCTAAGAAAACCAATAACAGTAAAAGCGAATTGTACAATTTATTTTTCGACCCTAATCTCGTCGGTTGCACAGTGGTAGAGTGCCAGCCTACAAATCCGAAGGTCGCGGGTTCGATCCCCGCCAAGTCATAGGATTTTTATCTGTCACTTTCTACTTCTTCCACCTCTGGCAGTGTTGCTGATGTGGAAAATACCGTGTAGCACCGTGGTTCGGAACCCACGTTAAACTGTAGGTCCCCCTATAACTGGCTGGGTAAGTCAGTTGGAAGGTCGGAGGAAGGCAACGGCATACCACCTCCAAACAGGACCATGCCTAGTAAAGCACTGTGGTGTTCAAACCAATTTTCGGATTGTTGACTGCTTTACCTTTTAATCTGTTCGTAGTGGCTGATTACAAGCCGTTAGAAATAATGAGATGGATAAAAATTGTTGGCGACTGTCGCGTTTATACAGCCACGCGAAGGTTGTTTGCTGAAAGGTATCTCGAGTCCGTCATTCAACAAAGGTTACAATAAGGTCTCTCGTAAGACGAGCTGAAAGACGGACCTTGAAATGGCAGCGACGGAAGACGGGTCGGAGAGAGGCGGTTGCTCTGGCAGTTCGTACTATCGTCGCTCAAGATCCACACCTTTCTACTCGTCAGATTCAGGGAATGCATGGCGTGGCTCGATCAACGGTATCTCATGTTTTAAGATAATTTAAATTCCATCCATATCGCTTAATATCATCCAAGTAATTGCGCCTGGGACCCTGAGAGACGCTTGGCAATTTGTCGATGGGCCTATACGCAATTGCCGCCGCGGAGCGACCGAGCGCATCGAATCACCCCTCGGGCATGGATGTTTGTGTCGTCTTTAGTATCAGTTCATAAGTAGTTTGAAAGTTTAGGGACTGCTGACCCCGCAGTTAAATCCCTTAAGCTTCGCAAACATTTGAACATTTTTATACGCATTTACGACGTGGTCCCTTTTTCTTCGCACGCACTCTCTTAACAGACGAGACAAATTTCAACGACATTTGAGGAGTCAATGTCCGTAACGCAAATTACTGGGCGGAAGCAAATCCTCGCTGGCAACTAGAACACCAAATGTGGTGTCGCACAAGTACAAAGTGCGCGCCACCTACTTTCGCAGCGCGCCGCCATGCACACACGGCGCGGCGTTCTCACGACAGCCACGAGCGCCCTCTGCTGCAACCCCGCTCGTGGCCACCACGGAAAGACATCGGTCACTTGGGACTGAGATAGCAACCAGTTAGGACCTTCGTAATCAGATAGGTACCAGTGAAGACTTTGCTATCGTACAGGCACTAGGCAGGCCTCTAACAACTATGTATCAACATTCTGCAGTACTATCTAAAAGTTAAGTATTGTTACATTCTGTGCAATATATATCTCTTTCTAATTTACTCGAATGTTTATAGTTTCTGGCTGCTCCCCTCCGTACCTGCACCAGCGTGCTGTCTTTGTTCCTGTGTCGGTCTCGTTCCACTCGGCCACCGACACCTACGACGAGGCTGGGACACAAAAGCGGCGACGAAGTTGGGACACAAAACCAAACACAGACTGTGGTCAGTGAATGTCTGAGCGGGCATGGTTGGAGATTATATGACAGGTCCTGTTTTTTATGCCGAAACGTTGAACTGCTTGTGCTGTCGTCATATTCTCTAGAATCTGCTGCCTCATTTACTATAACATATCCCCCTGTACATACGATCACGTATGTGGTTTCAATATAACAGGCCTTTCCTGTCAGAAGGTACCCCAGTGCAACTTACCCGACTCAGTTCGTGAATTCCCGCCGCCGTGGCGGATTAGCCATGCGCACTGGGGCGCCGTGCTGCGGTACACGTTGCCGTTCGCAGGAGGGGGTTCAAAATGTTCAAATGTTTGTATAGCTTATGGTACTTAACTACGGGGTCATTAATCCCTAAACTTACAAACTACTTAATCCTAAGGACGGCACAAATATCCAAGCCCGAGGGGGCATTCGAACCCCCGACCGTAGCAGCCGTGCAGACCGTGACTGGAGCGCCTCAGTCTCCTCGGCCACCGCGGCCGGCCAGGAGGGGGTTCTAGTCCCCCCTGGAGAATGGGTGTTTGTTCTGTCCTTAGGTTAGTTTACGTAAGTTTAAGTAGTTTGTAAGCTACGGACTAATAACCACGCAGTTGAGTCCGATATATTTACAAACATTTGAACTTTGAAATCCCGCCAATATCACCAGAGTTCTTCTTATGGGGAGCTGTGAAGCGGAAGGTGTACACCACTCCCCTGATGACGCCAGAAGATATGACAGAAAGAATTGGTCATTCTCAACATCCAGCGAATCCAGAATATACATCCCAAGTAAAAAAAAAAAAAAAAAAAGAGTATGTGAAACACACGTATTGCAAAAATAGCTTTTTCAGTCCAGAAACTGCTGGAAGTCTTTTAAAAAGGAGGGGCGTATTTTATTTGAGCATGTCACTTAAACTGGCAACGACATCATCGTCACTGGACGTTGCCGTAGTGGTAAAGCGTTGCGTGGCCTCATGAATCACAATACGCTCCTGTCATTCCGGTGCGAGTGTGCCAATCCATCGTCTTCCAGGCGAACAGCTTGTTGACACCTGTACTGCGGTATGGAGACATTGAGAATATATTAGGCAACGAAACAACATTAGAGTGCTTACTTTCAAAAATGTTCAAATGTTTGTAGAGCTTATGGGACATAGCTGTGGGCTCATCAGTCCCTAAACTTACAAACTACTTATGAACTAGCTTTTTCTAAAGACGGCACAAACATCCATGCCCGAGGGGGGATTCGGACTCCCGACCGCAGCGGCCGTGCAGACTGTGACTGGGACGCCGCAGACCACTCGGCCACTGCAGCCGGCAGTGCTTAAGTTCAGGAAGTTGCAGTACATGTATCATACTCTTCCAGTACATGTATCATACTCTTCCCTAAGACCATGGGTTTTGGTTTTAAGCCGTGATTTATTACAAGAGGTTTTGTTGGTAAAATCTGGTATTTGCTGTGATGCCTTCTTCGATTCTCGCTGATACTTTTCACTGGCGCTTGTAAGATGAGCGCGTGTGTTATGTAAGAAAGATACATCATACTCATCAGCCTGATGTCCCAGTCCATATTATAATTATTGCTGAAATTGAGTATTATTTCGTATTATTAAGAATAGTTGATCAACTTTATTTCTTAATGATGATTTTTCTTTTATGATTCTAATGTATGAAAGTATTATGATGCTGTAAAATGATGGAGAAGAATAGATAGTTAACTGAATAAATGTGAATTTTTCACTCGTTATAGCTCAGTTTCATTTACAATAAGTACATAAAACCATTACTGACCATATACGACATTCACTGCCACGATGTAAAGTACTGTTTACATGGTGAAAATGGTTAATGTGACGAATCCTTCGTCATTTACATAACGTGAATTTTACCAAAAATAATTCTATGATAAAACGTTATTGGCTAGGTCTGTTGTTTCATTTACATGATTTTGCACGTATTATAACTCAGTGACACAATTAATATACAAAATAATTATTAACTAACAATTTTATGCGTACATTTTGCAGGAAAAAGAATGATTTATTTGTTGTATGAAGAAAAGGAAAATTCTGACGAATCCTTCACAATTTACGTAAACTGAATTTTATCAAAATTCAAACAGCTGTACAGCCTACTTGCTGCTATGCAAGAATGTGGAGGAACTGGAAGACTTACTTAAAACACAACATGTCCCTGAAAAGAAAGACACACTTCAGTTGGTGCGAGAACTGATAGTGAACATACCTTAAATAAAGAAGACTTCACTCAGGTGTGAAATATACTATGTGCTTGCCATTCTTATTCCTGTCGTAGCAACTGTTTAAGAAATGTAAATCCTCCTCACTAGTGGTTGAGAATAGTTGCTGGAGGAAAACTTTTTCTCTAACAACACCACAATCATTTCTTTTCCGTTATAGCTTGTATAATGGGGAAGCGAACATCAATTGGTAAAGTTGCGAGGTTGACAAGGAGTTTCACTAATACGGCCCTGTTCGATAGCGTTAAACGTCTGTAGGGCTGACGGTGTAGCCTCCATGTTCTGATAGAAACTTGTATATGTATATATTCCCCCTACCCACATTAATGTTGGCAACGCTTAAATATACTGAAAAAGATTTTTATTTTTATTTAGTTTTTTATTTCTTTATTATTATAATTATTTGTAATTCTCAAGCCTATTCGCTTACTCCTGTGGCTACGCATTCCGACAATAATAGAGCTGCTATACTGCTGTAGTTATCACGCGTGTTCCACCTCTCTGCTTAACAGTTGACACGCACACAAGCGCGCGCGCACACACACACACGCACACACACACACACACACACACACACACACACACACACACACACAATGATACTTGTGGAATGCTGTAAGTCACCTACACAATTTGATACAATAGAAATTCCACCCACCTCTCCTTCTGAAATTAAGAAAATAATAAACTGTCTCAAGAGTAAAAGCTCTCATGGAATTGATGGTATTTCCAGCAAGGTAATAAAAGTTTGTCCTCAAGAAATAATTAGAATTCTCTGAAGCAGGGTGTTTTTCCTAATAGTCTGAAATATGCTATTTTTAAACCACTGCACAAAAAGGGGATACGTCTGATGTATCTCGCTTCTGATAGCCTTATCCAAAATTCTTGAAAACGTAATGTATTATAGAGCAGCTTCATAGGTATGTAAAAATTAAGTTCTAACAAAATGTCAGTTTGGTTTTCAGAAAGGCTTTTCAACAGAAAATGTTATATATACTTTCACCAATGAAACATTAAATGCTCTGAATAACCGGACATCACCCATGGGGATTTTTTGTGATCTCTCCAAGGCTTTTGATTGTGTAATTCTTCTAGATAAAGTATTGTGATGTGAATGGGACAGTGTACAAATGGTTTAAATCATAACTAACAGGAAGAGTGCAGAAAGTTGACATTAGTAGTTCTCATAATATGCAAAAAACAGCTGAGTCCTCAAACTGGGGAGCAATCAAAAATGGGGTGCCACAAGGTTCGGTCTTGGGTCCTTTGCTGTTCTTAATATATATTAATGACTTGCCATTGAAGATGCAAAGCTGGTTCTTTTTGCTGATGATACACCTGACAGACAAGAACTAACTGATGAAAATTGTAAATGATGTCTTTCAGAAAATCATTAAGTGGTTCTCAGCAAATGGACTGACACCATCAATAAATATAGACTTTGATCAGAAATATTTAGCAAAGGTAGAATATTCGAAGTTTTTAGGTGAAGCATTGATGAGGGGTTGAACTGGAAAAAGACACATTAAAGATCTGTTAAAACGTTTGAGTTCAGCAACTTATTTTATTGGGTAATTTCAAATTTTGGTGATATAAATCTCAGTAAATTAGCTTACTAGGCCTATTTTTGTTCTCTGCTTTCGTATGGCATCATTTTCTGGGGTAATTCATCATTGAGTAAAAAAGTATTCATTGCACAAAAGCGTGTGATCAGTATAATTGCCGGAGCATATCCAAGATCATCCTGCAGACAATTATTTAAAGAGCTATGGATCTTCACAGTAGCTTCTCAGTATATATATTCACTTATGAAATTTGTTATTACTAATCCCAACGAATTCAAAAGCAATAGCAGTGTACATAACTACAACACTAGGAGAAAGAATGATCTTCACTACTCAAGGTTAAACCTAGCTTCGGCACAGAAAGAGGGTGAATTATGCTGCCATAAAAGTATTTGGTCACCTACCAAACAGTGTCAAAAGCCTGACAGCCAACAAGCATTTAAAAAAAATCAAAATAATTTCTGAATGGCAACTCCTTCTACACTTTAGATGAATTTTTAGATATAAATTAGTAAATTTGAAAAAAAATAAAAATAAAATAATAAAAAAATAAAAAATAAAGAAATTGTGTCATGTAATATTTCATACACTGTAATAATTTACAAAGACACCTTTCATTAAACTGACACCTTCCATATCATTACGAAGTGTCGTAATCATGATCTATGGGAAAAGTACTAATCTAATCTGTAGATGGCTCAGTGGCAGTTAGAATCTGGAAGAGTGAACACATTCAACTACAGTACGGAGTAACTGCAAATAAAAGAAATATGACTACCTCGATTATGATTTGCATTTCAAATCGTTTATTGGGCTTCCGGGAGCCATGTACACGAGTTTCGACATGTCCAGGTGGCAGAGGCTCTGACATAGTCACATGCTGCTGTGCTCTCATTGATCAATGGTCATGTGATCACATGGTGGGGGAAAGGTGGAGGAACATGTATATGGCTCAGTGGCAGTTGGGATGTGGAAGAGTGAACACATTACAAAAAAATTAAAGTATGACTGCAATTAGTACAGAGTAATTGTAAATAAATAAAAAATTGCATAATTAAAAAGAAATTATTAAGTAATAAATTACATAATTAATCAAAAATTCTCATGATTAATTTTATTTCAATTTATTTGCCAGAATCGGCTTCTGCATACTACTATTGTTCTGTGATGGAAAATTTTTATTGATTGTATTATTATTAAATGATCTGAAGTTTCCATTATTATTACAGTTAAAATTACTGTGATTCGCATTTTTAGGCCTCTCTGTCTGACTTTCCCTTTTATCTTTCTTTTCGTTCTTCCTCTTTGAACAGGAATTCTGGTTTCCTCAGTACTTCCTTAAAACCTTCAACATTTTCATTCTTTCCTACTGTCAACTGCTGGTATTTGACCGGTAGTTTCATTCTACATAAACGTATTAGTTCTCCATTGCTGTATGGTCTGTCTAAGCATTGGTTCTTTTTGTAAATAATGACAAAAAATTTTACTACCCTTTTCTCACCTGAGTTCTAATAAGGTGCCATGAGCAATAATTCGTATTTTATTTTGCGCTTCATTGAACCAATATCTATTTAAGATTGCGGTCCTAAACTGTTGATAAGATGTGCAGTTTTGTGCAACCATTTGCATTACCTCTGCCATTGTTGACATGTATGCACATACAAAATCAAGCTTATGTGCTAAACTCCAATGGTTCGGTATGCCTACTTGAAATTGATCAATGAAGGTTCACGCATGAATACTTCCGCTTCCCTGCAAGCGGCTTGTTCACCAATCAGACAGTGCGTCTTAAAATGCCGTACAGCTTGCCGGCCAATAGTGAGTCAGCTAATATCTTGTTAAAGTATTTCCTCTCAGACTTGACAGTGCCAGCTAGGCATTCGTGTACCACCCACGCCCTAAAGCTTTAAGTAAAGACCCTTTGTTGAGTGCGGTATTGTGTGGCTCCTAAAAGGATTTTAAAGTGTCTATTTCCCCAAGAAGCCAAGTGGTTTTCAGACCAAAGACCACCCTGGGCGAGGGAGTGGGGTGAGGAGCCTTCCATCCAGCTGTGTATTGTCGCCCGTCACCGACACATGGGCACCTTGCCTTGCTTTAGAAAAACAAGTGCTAGTTCGCTAGTATGCGTCAGCATTCATTATCTTGTTGCACTTGCGACATGATCTCGTAATTTCCGTATCAAACTGTAATGATTATCATTGAAAATGTCCATTCCTCATTGAGGTATATTCAAAAGATTCGTCTTGACAAGTAGAATGTAATTTGAGTTCGGAATATACAGGAAATGACAATGAGGAAAACTTGTCTCCTTACGACCTGTGAAGTTGGTCGCTACTGAAGTTCTCGTGGTTCTTTTCCTTGCAACTTTTTGTGAGAGTTGGGTCATTACTGAATTAAATGTCTGGAAAATACATAGATGACTCAATGCACTACTGTAAGTGTGAGTGAGAGAGAGAGAGAGAGAGAGAGAGAGAGAGAGAGAGAGAGAGAGAGAGAGAGAGAGAGAGCGAGAGATGAGTGGGGGAGAATGAGAGAGAAAGAGAGATAATATTAAAAGAACTGTAAGAAAGTCGTGCATGAGAAATGCAATAATTTTGAAACTACATGGATCACTTTGGTGTTGTACCGAGCCTCTCGTACTGTACCGTCAAATCAGTTAGTTTGAAAGGGGTGCATTATTGGCATGGGATAATATGATTCATCCATTCGGAAAACTGCTGCTAGTGTGAGGCGAAGTATGTCGGCAGTGCAAAGGGAGTGTGCTGAAAGGTTCACAGAAGGGCATCAAATGTCGCAGCCCCACCTTCGTCTAGGTTTCAGGCGAAAGTGATGACATTTCGTGGAACAGCACGCCATTATTATGCACAATGCCACAACACTGCTACTGTCCATAGATCACATTAGCAATGCAAGAGGGTGGTCAATACAGACACAAACGCCATATGGTATATGATGCTTTCTGGACATTTGGCAAAAGGTGTATATAAAAAAGGAAAAATATTTCGTGTGAATTGTCACACACTGAGCTACGACCATAAATTCGTTTTCCATATGTTCCTGTCAATAAATGACAATGCAATTTAATGGTAAAAATCTGGAAATATGAAGTGGGTGTTACTATGCACCGACATTGGCCAAGGGGTATATCAGCAACATGCGAGTGTTATAGACAGTCTAGCAGCTCACGAGAAGGCGAGGCATTCGCTGTCAAGCGACAGTCTGCATGACACTGCGAGCAATGACAACGCTCACATCTATGTCGTACCGTTTTCGCTAGCTGGTATTATGTATCATGGTTAGTTGGCATAGGGAAAGGAACTTCAGGAAGGGCTGCACTATAATTTGGTTTTTGTGTCGCAGATTTAGTTCGAAGAAACGAGTACACAGATGCAGAATACAAAATACAACTACACAGGTATGTGTCAGTTAATACAAACGAATACAATACAGCTGTAAAAATCGAAACTGACATAGAAACACATGATCAGAAACTGCAGTAGCGTTTTATAAGTACTGTTCGTAATGAAGGCCACGATGTGTGTGGCAAAGTTGAACTCTTCGCAGGAAGGATTACTGAACACGATCCGTCATGTCTGTATCTCTTTGCGAAATATCACAGGCATGTTATATTCTGCGTTGAAGGTTGTTGACATCAACAACCTCTCCTTCGTAAATCACAGATTTCAGACAAAAAACAAATCCAGTGGATTCAGGTCTGGCGATCTTGCTGGCCATGGTCACAGAGTAACATATACAGAGAAGCAGCCCCCTCTAAACCACTGTCCTACGCTCCCCTCGTAGTTCCGTAAGATGCTAGCAGGTGTCAGGCGGTTCCCTGGCTTAGTACCGGTAGACCACACTAGAGGCGCTTCTGAGGGTAGCGTGGAGGGGAGGCTGAGGGGAGAGCTCGTGCCACCTGCCACGAGGCCACGGCTGTGTCCGGCGTTTGAGGGGAGGTGGTGGTGGGGACAGCCGCAACCTGCCGCCTGCTCTGGCCAGTTTAAAGGGCTGTTTCTGACCACAGCGCCATCATGGGACATCTTACGGAACTGCTGGAAACCCTCCCTCCCTGCACCCCTGAGCGTAGGACCGGGCCCTTAGGGAGGTTTCCCGTCTGTATATATTTGTCTGTGCCATGGTACAGGGCATCCGCGATCAATCCATTTCGAAGGGAAGACATTGTCCAGGTGGCGTCGCACTGTGCAGCTGAAGTGAAAGGGAGCTCCATCGTGCATCTACCACAGGTTCATACGAGAAGCCAAACTAACGTCTTCCAACAAATGATAATGTAGCATCCAGGAAACGAAGATACCGCTCTCCTGCAAGCTTTTGTGATAGCACATGTGGCCCTATGAGATGGTGTTCAATAATACCACACCAGATATTGACACCGCATCGTTGTTCGTACCCTCGTATCACTGTGCCGTGGAGGTTTTCTTCCTCCCACTCGTTCCAATTATGCGAATTCACTATACCCTCCTTCGTCAAATCGGCTTCGTCGGTGAACAGTATTGTTCGTGAAAAATGCTAGTCGTTGGTCTGACGCCGTAGGATAAAGTTACAGACGTCCAGCCTCCTATGGTAGTATTCCGGCAATAATGTCTGTACCTTCTGCATGCGAAAGGGAAGGAAATGGTTTCTATGAAGTACTCGCGTAACAGTAGATTGTGACATTCCAATCGCAGTGGCGAGAGGCCTGGTACTTATTGTTCTGTCCTCCGCAACAGTTTGCAACACATGTTTTTCGTCATCCGCACTGTATAAAACGTTTTTGCGGGTGGAAGGCCCCGGCTAGGAAACCTCTCGTGATACAGTTGCCTTGCAACGTCAGCTATTCCATCTGCAAGCCCGTAGGCGACGTGGATGTCGGCGTATTCGTCGTTTGTGAAACTTGCCATGGTACAGTAATAACACTGCGACGCGGCCGTTAGCAGCTGTCGATACGTCAAGTATCGGGCAGAGTGAACAGCGCAGAATTGTAAAAACGTCACGCACGCCGCGGTTTTACTTCCGGCGTTGAGCACTCTTTCCGCTTGCAGCACAAAAAATCCCTAACATGAGACTGTAGTCGCCGGCAAAGTGTGATTCACAAGTGCTGATACAATTTCACATACATGAAATAAATCGCAATGTGCGATGTTATGGCATCACTGTATTCGGTTTAGATGGAATACCAAGCTGTGGCGAATGAAAATTTGTGCCCGGCCGGGATTTGAACCCGGGATCTCCTGCTTAGTAGGTAGACTCGTTGATCTCCTGCTTACTAGGCAGACGCGTTGACCACTCTATAATGCAATATAGAATAAATAGGCTGTGGTATAGGAAATAGACAGTGTGGCGAATGGAGATTTGTGTGTGGCGGGAGACGTGCAGGGAAGAGTCCTCTGCAGTCGGGCTGGTCACTGTGTCCTCGGTGGCGGAGTGGTCAACGCGTCTGCCTAGTAAGCAGGAGATCCCGGGTTCAAATCCCGGCAGGGCACAAATTTTCATTCGCCACAGCTTGGTATTCCATCTAAACCGAATAGAGTGATGCCATAACATCGCACATTGCGATTTATTTCATTCATTTGAACGCTGTCATTCGTCAAATATATATATATATATATATATATATATATATATATATATATATATATATATTGTTATGGCATCACTCTATTCGGTTTAGATGGAATACCAAGATGGAATATATATATATATATATATATATATAATTGAATTTCACATACATTACGATGGGCTTTGTTCTTTCTCGTATTTTTCAAACGATGGCAGATACAAATCAGCTAATTGGTGTAACATGTGTTGTATCTATGTGTGAATTACATTTAGTGAACGTGAGGCTCGTCAGTATCTCGTTATTTGGTTAACAGTGTTGTTGTTTTATGTACACAATACATTGGGAAGCACAAAATTAACAACGGTGCGTCAAGTGTTACTCATAGCACCATGCGGTCTCCGACATATTTTTCCTCATTTATGACTCACCCTGTATATATATGGTATAATATCAGCTACATAAAAATTACTATAATAGTTTAGTAAAATATACTAGTGTCTAACTAATAAGATAAACATATCTCTGTCAGAGAGCCTGAAAGCAGGCAGCCATAGGCTGAAGTTCATTATTTATGGATTTTTAGCTTTATTTTTGTGAATCTGAACGTGTATCCGCCTTATAGCTTTATTTTGTATGTGAAAGGCATCCATGATGGATAATCTCAGTACATGTTTGTAACTACTGCACATTATAATGTCTTTGCAACTGCGATGTAGCATCTGCGCTACAGCAGCTTCTTTGACTGCTGAGGCGAGTAGTAGAGTGAGCTGTTGAGCAGAAGAGAAGATTGTGGGCTAGGCTACTGTGTTGGGTACTAATGTTGAAACTGTTTGATTTATTTCACTCTATATTTATGAATACAAACGTATTATATTGGACAGTGGATTCTGTATCAAGAGGAAAAAAATATTTGTATGGAACGGAATTGTATAAAACCATTGTATTATATTGAAGACTCAACAAAGGTATGTTTCTTTAATTCAATAAATAACTTAATGATTACTAATTTTTCTTATTTGAGCTCAACCTCGTCCCTCATTTTCCTGACTGTGGCATTTTTTGATTTTGTTGTATGCTACGTGTTGAGTTTTTTGAGAAAAAGATTTGCTTTTAAATGTAAATGTTGACGTACCAGTAAAGTAATTACTCCTTACATGCCACTGAATCTGACTGTTAGAAATAATGTTCACAGAAGTACAGATTGTTTTACTTACAGGGCCTAATTTTGTTTGTTAGATCCGTTTCGCACATATGATTAGAGAAACTCTTCCATTTAAATAGAAAGACTTAATAAGAATAGGAAACTTTCACTTAACAAACTTTCATCAAGCTTTCACTTTCACTTAATAAACTTACAACAAGAAGATTTCGAGCCAAGTCCATATCCTTTAACCATTGGACAGCTTCCTGACTCACTAGATAGAGTTCGGTCATCCCTCCTGAAAATGATCGTAATTGACAGATAGTGAGTATGTGGGTCACTGTTTGCAAGTCTGCTTCGCAGTAACATGATTGATCATCTACTGTCCCCATTTGAATTTCCAATAGTTGCAGCGACCATCACCAGTAAGGAAGCGATTGGTCAAAAACCATTCCCTCCTGGGAAGGTCTATTCCTTGAAACTCTTTCGAGGGATCGTCTATCCAGACGTTGCTTTGTCCATTAAACGAATCCCAAGTTCTTGGCAATTTTGATTTAGGCGAGAGGCTACTCTCATGTTGTTGCACAGCTGTTTTAATAGGTGGTTTATGCGATTTCAATCGGCTTACCTTTGGTGGAACCTCTTGCAAGATAGGAAGCTTAGGAGTGTACAAGATCTTGTAATGTAACACTCATTAAGGCTTCCTTGTCTTATATAAGGAGGAGCGATATTGTATGGTACTGGGAGCCATTGAAGGGGTATATCAATCAGAGTGCCACTAATCAACCTCATTGGTCTATTTAAATGTACATCAATGTCTCTCACATGAACACTCTCGAGCCAGAGAGGAGCACAATATTCAGCTGCGGAGTAAACTAAGGACAAAGCTGTTGTACACAAAACCTTATCACTAGTTCCCCAAGATGATCCTGCAAAGTCTCCCATATGTTATTCCTAGTATTAACTTTGTCTGCAGTTTTTTGAAGGTGGTACTTAAAAGTGAGAGATCTATCCAAGATGACTCGTAGGTACCTTGGATGTTCACTATGTTGAGTTTGAACACCATCAAACGAGATGTTGAGATTATAGTCAGCCATCCTATTATTGAGATCGAAACTTCTGTTTTGTTTGGGTTAGGCTTTAGTTTCTACATGACGAAGTAATTTGTGAGGAGAGTTAGGACAGCCGCGATGGAGTAGACGAGCGGTCTAAAGCACTTCGCTGCGGAGCGCGCGGCTCCTCGCCGTGGAGGTTCGAGTCCTTCCTGGGGCATGGGTGTGTGTGTATGTCCGTAGGTTAGTTTACC
Organism: Locusta migratoria; assembly: GCA_026315105.1. Classification (NCBI taxonomy): domain Eukaryota; kingdom Metazoa; phylum Arthropoda; class Insecta; order Orthoptera; family Acrididae; genus Locusta; species Locusta migratoria. The sequence goes on from CM048755.1 coordinate 395,356,992, forward strand.
TAGGTTTAAGTAGTTTGTAAGCTACGGACTGATGACCACGCAGTTTGGTCCGATAAATTTACAAACATTTGAACATTTTGAACGTTATGACAATATCGTCGGCATATATGATTTTTCTGAACTGCGTAGCTGGAATATCAGTGGTGTAAACATTAAAAAGAATGGGAGCAAGAACCGAACTCTGGGGGAGGCCATTCTGAAGCTGTCTATAACCACTTTCCATGTTGCCGAGATAGATCTTGTTCAGACGACAATTTAACATAGAGTTTAGAAGTCGTAATAAAACAGGACAAGGAATGACTTTGTAAAGCTTCACTGGGAGGCCCTTTTTCCACAGCAATTACGACCTTGTTTGAATCCAGCATGTTGAACATGAATACTAGCTTTTAGAATGGGAACAATACGATTGTAAACGCGTCTCTCCAGCAGCTTATAACATACAGTGACAAGTGCAATTGGGCGATAGCTACCTGCACGGCCGGCTTCCAAACAGCTATTACTTTAGATCTCTTAAAAGCTTTTGGAAGAGAGCTGTTTTTCTGAATGTTATTAAATACATTTAGAAGCCGCAAACTGGTCTGAAGTCCAGTAAGTTTGATAAATTCTGGGAAAATATCAACTAGACCGGCAGCTTTCCCAGTCTTCACGTCAGAGATGGGGACATGCAGTTTGTCTAAGCAAAAAGGTTTGGATACTTTCAAGGAGCCTTCTGGTATTTCGTAACTACATTTAATTTATAGGATATTAATCTCTCAGACTTTTCACATTTTGACTTAGATAATACTACGATTTGTTTGATAATGTCGGAAGAATCAGGGTGTATGGGAGTCAGTTTTCCTCGGACACACTGGTAAAAAATTCCCTCGGGAGTGATCAGCCCTTTCTGCTGCTATGAGTGAAATCTAAACTCTGAACTTTTCTCACACACTTCTCTCTCCTGGCGTTATCAAGTGAGTTTAGTAGGAGTTCAACACTGTTTGAATCTTCAGGACAAAAGGTAATATATGACGAATGAGATTATTCTGAAGTTATGTCACTATTGACTTCTGTTATTAAAATCATAAAAGAGAATAATAATAGTTCTCATTATTTTTTATACAGGCCTTGTATTTATTCAGAAATCGTGGATGGTAACGTGTTCGCAAGCTAGACGAAAGAGTTATGTACTTTGTCATTCTTTCGTCGTTGGCAATGAGGCTCTTTCATTTGTTGTGACTATTTGATGGCCGGTCAGTACGTCTTTTTCCAGTAGGTACATGTTGAAAAACTGCCTTAGAGAGTCTATCTTGGTTCATGCTTTGCGTACGTTCCCGCATTTTCTGTTGGTATTGATCCGCAGAGGCTGCTAACACTAAGGTGATTTCTCGTTTCAGCGCTTCTGATGTGATAAAGTTTGTTTACGTCCGCTACGCTTCGGAGAAATCGCATTTCTGTTGCCTGAAGTTGGTTCAAACAGTCACCTTTAAGGTCAAAGTTTCTCTCACATGTAAGCCTATTGGTATTGCCAGAACTATACACAGTTTTGTCTCTGTTTCTTTCCTGGTCTTATTCTGAAGTGTTCTTTTAATAATCCAGGACGTGTTGCTAAATTTAGCAGTTTTGTGGTGAATTATTTTTCAGAGGTATGATGTAAGTTACAGTCTAGGATTTTATAACTACTAACTTCATCTGTGATATAATCTTACAGTAGAAACTTTGATGTTAGAGTTCTTTTACATACTAAAGTATTCACTCCGGGATTTTCTTTTGAGATGATTAAATTCATATCTTTCTTAATTTTACACAGTTCAGTCAGATCCCTTTGTTAAGTATCATCGTCACGATCTAGAACAAATAGGTCATCAGCAATGTGGAAGATGTGTTTTTATTTTTTTTATTTTATTAAAACTTTGTAATACAAGGTTATGTATCTGTGATTCCAGTTTCCTTACAGCTTCGTCAAGGTAAAGGTTAAAATTGTTAAAACAAATATTGGCCATCAAAAAGAGTTCCATATACCCTAAACACAGAGTAAGTTCTTCTGAGAATGTGTCTTTATAGCAATAGTATAAGGTCTCATTTATGTTAACGCAAACGGCGTCGGCCCTCGGAATTGTTCCTGTGCGAAGAAAATACTTATGCAAGTATTTATAGTTAGGTGTACATTCCAAAGAGATTTCCGTAACGTCCGTGAAAACTTTTCTCGCTCATATTATGTAAAAAGATGAGCTACACTTAATTAAATTTTTAGGGGCAAATGCACAAAACATACCTATATTATGCAAACTACAGAATGGAATCACCAAATACAACTTTTTTGTATTGTTATAAAGGGAACACACCACTCCCATGAACCAGAGACATTGACGAGGTGGGGTGGCTTGTGTGCCTCAACGATACAGATAGCCGTACCGTAGGTGCAACCACAGCGGAGGGGTATCTGTGGAGAGGCCAGACAAACGTGAGGTTCCTGAAGAGGGGCAGCAGCCTTTGCGGTAGTTACATGGGCAAAAGTCTGGATGATTGACTGAGCTGGCCTTGTAACATCAGCTAATGTGGCTTTGCCACACAGTTACTGCGAACGGCTGAAAGGAAGGTGAAACTACAGCCGTTACTTTTCCCGAGGACATGCAGCTCTACTGTATGAACATATGATGATGGCATTCTCTTGGGTAAAATATTCCGGAGGTAAAATAGTCCCCCATTCGGATCTCCGGGTGGTGACTACTCAGGAGGATGTGATCATCAGGAAAGACAGCACTGGCATTCTACAGATTGGAGCGTGGAATGTTAGATTCCTTAATCGGGTAGGGAAGCCAGAAAATTTTAAAAGAGAAATACATCAGTTGAAGTTAGATATAGTGGGGATTAGTGAAGTTGGGTGGAACGAGGAACAGGATTTCTGATCAGGTGAGTACAGGATTATGAATACAAAATCAGTTGGGGGTATTACAGGAGTAGGTCTGATAATGTATAAAAATAGGAATGCGTGTAAACTACTATGAGCAACACAGTGATCGCATTATCGTAGTCAAGACAGATACGAAGACAACACCGACAACAGTAGTACAGGTTTATATGCCAACTGGCTCTGCCGATGATGAAGATATCGAAGAAATATATGAGGAGCTAAATGAAATTATTCAGACACTTAAGGGAGAGGAAAACTTAATTGTTATGGGAGAATGGAATTAGGTAGTAGGGCAAGGAAGGGAAGGGAAGATTGTAGGTGAATATGGTCTAGGCAAAAGGAATGAAAGAGGAAGCCGCCTGGTAGAATTTTGCATGGAACATAATTTATTTATAACAAACAACTCGTTTAAGAATCACGAAAGAAGGTTGTATACATGGAAGAGACAAGGGGACACCGGGAGATACCATATAGATTTTATAATGTAAGACATAGATTTTGGAACCAGGTTTTAAACTGTAAGACATACCCAGGGGCAGATATAAACTCTGACCATTACTTATTGGTCATGGATTGTAGGCTGAAATTGGAAAAAAAAAAACTACAGAAAGGTAGGGAAATAAGGAGATGGGACCTGCATAAACTGAAGGAACCTGAAGTTCTTGAGAATTTCAGAGGGAGCTTTAGGCAACAATTAACAGAAACGGGGGAAAATAAAACAGTAGAGGAGGAATGGGTAGCATTGAGACATGAAATAGTGAAGGCAGCAGAGGACAAAATATGTAGGAAGGCAAGACATACAAAAAATCCTTGGATATCAAAGGAATACTAAATTTATTCGATGAAAGGAGAAAATATAAAAATGCAGTAAATTAAACAGGCAAAATGGAATACAGACGACTAAGAAATGAGATTGACAGGAAGTATAAAAGGACTAAGCAGTAGTGGCTAGAAGCCAAATGCAAGGATGTAGAAGAATGTATAAATAGAGGGAAAATAGATACAGCTTACAGGAAAATAAAAGAGATATTTGGAGATAAGAAAAACAGGTCTATGAATATCCAAAACACAGATGGAAAACCGGTTCTCAGCAACGAAGGGAAAGCTGAAAGATGGAAAGAGTATATAGAGAGACTCTACGAAGAAAATGAACTTAGAGGAAATACTGTAGGAAGGGGAGAAGAAGTAGATGTGGATGAAATAGGAGATACTATACTAAGAGATGAATTTCACAGAGCACTGAAAGACCTAAGTCGCCGTGGAGGTTCGAGTCCTCCCTGGGGCATGGGTGTGTGTGTTTGTCCGTAGGTTAGTTTACCTAGGTTTAAGTAGTTTGTAAGCTACGGACTGATGACCACGCAGTTTGGTCCGATAGATTTACAGACATTTGAACATCTATAGCTATGAGGCGATATCGTGTTTCGTGTCGGGATAGCTCAGTCGGTAGAGCGCTTGCCCGCGAAATGCAAAGGCCCCAGTTTCGAGTCACGGTTCCGGCACACAATTTTAATCTGCCAGGAAGTTTCATATCAGCGCACACTCCGCTGCATAGTGAAAGTTTCAAATGTTTGAATGTTTGTTAAGCTTATGGGACTTAACTACGGGGTCATCAGTCCCTAAACTTACAAACTACTTATTTACTACCTTATACTAAGGACGGTACAAATGTCCATGTCCTAGGGCGGATTCGAACCCCCGACCGTAGTGGCCGTGCAGACCGCGACTGGAGAGCCTCAGTCCCGTCGGCCATCGCGGCCGGCAGTGAAAGTTTCATTCTGGAAACATCCCTTACGCTGTGGCTAAGCCATATCTCCACCATATCCCGTCTTCCAGGAGTGCTAGTCTTGAAAGTTTCGGAGGAGAACTTCTGTGAAGTTTGGAAAGTAGGAGACGAGGTACTGGCGGAAGTAAAGCTGTGAGGCGGGCTCGTGTTTCGTGTCGGGATAGCTCAGTCGGTAGAGCGCTTGCCTCCGAAAGGCAAAGGCCTCAGGTTCGAGTCCCGGTTCCGGCATACAATTGTAATCTGCCAGGAAGTTTCATATCAGCGCACATACCGCTGCAGAGTGATAGTTTCATTCTGGAACTAAAATCTTCTTGTGATTCTTCAGTTTCTCCCGGCGTATTTGATAATCAAAATATCCACGGGTGTACTGCCGGTCTATAGTGTCCAACGGGCACAATATTTCGGCGATCATACATGTCGCCATCATCAGGTGAACTGACGGACAGAGCCCTCAAAACGACGTCATCTCAGACGCCGGCGCAATCGGTTCCACTGCGCGGCCGCGGCGCGGGGCGCGGACCGCGGTGGGGTCGCCCCGCGGGCCGAGGGTATTTAAATGGCCCGCTACCGGGCTAGAACCCAGTTCCCTTCGAGCAGCCGCAGCGTGCGGATCTCCGTGCCGGCGCGTTTCCAGGAGCTCAGTCCGTCAGTTCACCTGATGATGGCGACATGTATGTTCGCCGAAATATTGTGCCCGTTCGACACTATAGACCGGCAGTACACCCGTGGATATTTTGATTAAAACCTTCTTGCTTGGTGCTCCGGAATCGATCCCTCCACTTTTCCAGTGGCCAATTCTGAAGCTGGTGCCTAGTTTTGCCCAATGAAATTCCGCAATCGTAGCTTCGCGGTAGCATGGCGTATGAACAGGTTGTTGGTTTGTTGTTGGTTTTTTTGAGGGGACTAAACCGTATGAACAGGCTTTCCGCGAATGAGAATGATTACCGCGTATTTCTGGCGCCGGAACTGTAACCGGAACTCTTCTCCCACGCTGCCGAAGAGCGCCGCTATCTCCCTCTCTCTCTGCCGCCTGCTCTTCCTCGGAAGGGCATTCGGTTTGCTGCGCCGCTGCCCTCAGCTAGCGGCACCTGGCTGCGCGCTCTGCTGGCTCCCTATACACAGCGACCCTCCACGGTTGAACACATCAGTGGCCGCTCGCCGCCGGCCTTCCGCGAACTTTGGCGTACTCAGAATGGACGCTTCACTCCCTTGTCTGCGAATTAAGCTAAATTTGTCGTCCACCGGCACCGCGGCCAGCCAGCTCCCTCCCTCTATCTCGGCGTTCGCCGCCTGTTTCCGTTCGACCAGCGGCGACGTGGCTTTCCCACCACACTTCCCAGACCAACACCAGAAAAAAAAGAGAAATATCAAAATGAGAGTGAGTCGGAATAAGCGACGCCTCTCAAGTTCACATCTGACACGCAAGGTAAAACTGTACAGTTGTTGAATAACAAAACTAAAAGTAATTTATTCCTAATTTCCAATACTCTACAACAGGGCTAGGCAACCAGAAAATCAATAGGTCAATAGTGTATAGTCTATGAGACTTAACTACGGGGTCATCAGTCCCTAAACTTACAAACTACTTATGAACTACTTACGAACTAGGACGGCACAAATATCCATGCCCGAGGGGGGATTCGAACCCCCGGCCGTAGTGGCCGTGCAGACCGTGACTGGAGCGCCTCAGTCTCCTCGGCCACCGCGGCCGGCCAACCAGAAAACTGCGGCGATCTGCTATTTCATACTACTGTATAAGAGGCATCTATTCCTTTTGATAATACAGTAATTCCTCATTTTTTAATATTTATACAGGGTGTCCCAGCTATCTGGTCCATCCAACATGATTTGCCGGCCGCGGTGGCCGAGGAGACTGAGGCGCTCCAGTCACGGTCTGCACGGCCACTACGGTCGGGGGTTCGAATCCCCCCTCGGGCATGGATATTTGTGCCGTCCTTCGGATAAGCTAGTTGATAAGTAGTTTGTAAGTTTAGGGGCTGATGACCCAGTAGTTACGTCCCATAAGCTATACAAACATTTAAACCACCAAACATATCTCTGGAACAATAATAGCTATTGGAAAACGATTTTCACCGGTATCAATGTACGCTGGGGCCCATGAATCTACGGATTTGGAAACATTCTAAAACGAAAACAAATGTGTTTTTTAACACAAACTTATGTTTTTTTTTTTAAATGGACACCCTATATTTTTTCTCCAGCAATCCATAGGATGACAAATCACATAAACAATATCGTTGATTGCATCGCAATATTCCAATTACATCCCGAGATATTGCGACGCGAAGTTGACGCTTGAAAAACCCGAAATGCGCTGCTGGCGCAAGTCCTGAGGCTCAGGCGTGAACCCCATGCTGCCCGTAATCGCGATGTGATTGACGTACGTAATCGCACTTCCATACTTATCAAGAGGTCCGAAACGAGTAATACCGTCTGCTGCCATCAACTCTCATAAGCACATAATGGTTTCCCTCTTGCACGTTTTATGTGTCTACGTACAAAATATGAACCAGTACCGATCGGTATACACCAGTCAGGTTGTCTTATTTATCCTGCACACCCAAAATAAGGTTTATCGAATGAGTTAAATGACCCATTGTGCCTTTCGCTCAACCAGTGATGTTCAGAAACATTTGTTTGAAACAATTTGTCGTGTAACGCATTAGATAAACATAACATTGGTAATTATGTGATAATAAAACTAATTGGTTAAACATTTTTACATTCATCCTATGGGATAAATACCTGCTGGAATGTACGACTTTAATGCAGGATGGCAGCAGACATTATTCGTTTCGGACCTCTTGGTAAGTATGGAAGTGTGATTATGCATGTCAATCACATCGCGATTACCGGCAGCATGGGGTTCACGCCTGAGCCTCAGGACGTGCGCTAGCAGCGCATTTCGGGTTTTTCAAGCGTCAACTTCGCGTCGCAATATCTCGGGATGTAATTGGAATATTGCGATGCAATAACGCCATTGTTTATGTGATTTGTCGTGCTATGGAATGCTGAAGAAAAAATATATGGTGTCCGTTAAAAAAACATAAATTTGTGTTCAAAAACACATTTGCTTTCGTTTTAGAATGTTTCCAAATATGTAGATTCATGGGCCCCAGCCGTACATTGATACCGGTGAAAGTCGTTTTCCAATAGCTGTTATTGTTCCAGAGATATTTTGTGTGAACAAGATAGCTGGGACACCCTGTATAATGCAAAACAACTACATTCAACAATAAACGTTTCTTCAAAATATAAAAAATTATTCCATTATGTTTTACAAATATTGTTTTACATTTAACCTTGAGTAGATGTGCAGTTTACAGTTCCCTTGTCATTTGGTGTATAACGTGTTATACTTACTAAAATACAAGAGTCAAGGTGTTCGTCAGTCAACCTTGTATGCGTTGATTGTTAATAAAATTCATATTTCAAAACAGTTACACCAGAGGAAGTAGAATCAAACAAGGCATTTATTGTAAGTGCAACATCAAGTAATAAAGAGTATTTTTACTGGTTCTTTAGAGCCTAACAGATTTTGGGTTTTGCAAAACTTTTGAGAAACAAATAATTTTTGGTACAACCTTTAGAGTGTCTCACAAAAAATATCCCCTCCACACACTATAAAACGCAGAAAATCATAGTCTACCACACCAAAGAAGTTGATATTCTAATCTCTTTCAATTGCAGGAGGTATGAAACTCGACGCCTTCTTCGAACACATAGTGAACGAATAGTACTCATTGCATAGGATGAATCGAATAGTGTTGCAACAAAATGGAACGGATAATGGCTGATTGAACCAATGCGTAAAAACATAGTTATGAAGGTTCAAGGTAGATGTTGATAATAGTTCTAGGTGATTGTTAATAAGTAACATAAACTTGTATGCCGAACAAGCGCACATTTTGACCGCTACGAAAAACATTTGTCAAATTTATTCAACAATTTTTCTTCTGTGGTGTCAGTACTCACACGATCTACCAAATAAGCACTCGCGATCTACCAGTAGATCGGAATCGACGTGTTTCCGACCCTTGATCTACAAGAAAAATTTTATGGGTGAAGTACGGTAATAAAAGTAAAGTTTCACACTCTACTCTTAATAAAGTAACTATTATTATTAACAGCATCAATCCACAGCATATGACACTACAACATAAACTTCATACAACTGCTTCTCCTACGCAAAAAAAAAAAAAAAAAAAAAAAAAAAAAAAAAAAAAAAAAAAAAAAAAAAAAAAAAAAACCTAACAAAACTGAACACCGTGAAATTAGATTAGGTTAGTACTTGTATTTCGTAATGATGTGGAACGTGTCAGGTTATTGAAAGGTGTCTTTACAAATTATTACTTTGAACTAAATATTACATGACATTTTTTTCGTTTATTTTTTTTATTATTTTGTTTGCCAGATTTACTAATTTATATCTAAAAATTCATCTATAGGGTAGAAGGTGTTGCCATTCAGAAATTCTTTTAATTTATTTTAAAATGCTAGTTGGCTATCTGGTAGGCTTTTGATGCTGTTTGGTAGGTGACCAAAGACTTTTGTGGCAACATAATTCACCCCTTTCCGTGTCAAAACTAGATTTAACCTGGAATAGTGAAGATCATTCTTTCTCCTAGTGTTGTAGTTACGTACACTGCTATTGCTTTTGAATTCGGTGGGATTGGTAATAACAAATTTCATAAGTGAATATATATACTGTGAAGCTACTGTGAAGATCCGTAGCTCTTTAAATAAGTGTCTACAGTATGATCTTGGATGGGCTCCAGCAATTATTCTGATTACGCGCTTTTGTTCAATGAATACTTTTTTTACTCATTGATGAATTACCCCAGAAAACGATGCCATACGAAAGCAGAGAATGAAAATAGGCACAGTAAGCTAATTTACTGACATGTATATCACCAAAATTTGCAATTACCATAATAGCATAAGTAGCTGAACTCAAACGTTTCAGCAGGTATTCACTGTGTTTTTTCCTGTTCAACCCATCATCAATGCATACACCTAAAATTTGTAAATAGTCTACCTTTGATACAGATTTCTGATCAAAGTCTATATTTATTCATGGTGTCATTCCATTTACTGTATGGAACAGTATGTACTGTGTTTTATCAAAATTTAATGATAGTCCATTTGCTGAGAACCACTTAATGATTTTCTGAAAGACGTCGTTTACAATTTCTTCAGGTAGTTCTCGTTTGTTAGGTATGATATGTATACCAGAACTACCTCTGCATCTTTATGAATATAGAATGGCAAGTCATTAATACATATTAAGAACTGCAAAGGGCCCAAGACCGAACCTTGTGGCACCTTATTTTTGATTGTTCCCCACTTTGAGGAATGAGTGGAATCAATTGTTTCTTCCATATTATGTGAATTACTTATATCAACTAGGGACTGATGACCCCGTAGTTAAGTCCCATAAGCTTAACAAACATTTGAACATTTGAACTTATATCAACTTTCTGCACTCTAGCTGTTAGGTATGATTTAAAGCATTTGTACACTGTCCCATTCATACCACAATACTTGAGTTTATCTAGAAGAATACCATGATTTACACAATCAAAAGCCTTGGAGAAATCACAAAAAATCCCAACGGATGATGTCCGGTTATTCAGAGCATTTAATATTTCATTGGTGAAAGGATATGTAGCATTTTCTGTTGAAAAGCCTTTCTGTAAACAAAACTGACATTTTGTTAGAACTTTATTTGTACCTATGTGTGAAACTATTCTATAATAAATTTATTTTTTCAAGAATTTTGGATAAGGCTGTCGGAAGTGAGATTGAGCGTTAGTTGTTGATGTGAGACGTACCCCCTTTTTTGTGCAGTGGTTTAACAATAGCATATTTCAGTCTATCAGGAGAAATACCCTGGTCCAGAGAAGTATTACATATGTGGCTAAGAATCCTACTTATTTCTTGAGAACAAGCTTTTATTACCCTGCTGGAAATACCATCAATTCCATTTTAGCTTTTATTGAGAAAGTTTATTATTTTCTGAATTTCAGAAAGAGAGGTGGGTGTAATTTATATTGTATCAAATTGTGTGGGTATGGCCTGTTTCATTAACTGCCTAGCTTCTTCTAATGAACATTTAGATCCTATTTTCTCCACAACATTTAAAAAATAATTATTAAAAATGTTTTCATCTTCTGGCTTGTTAGTTGTAAACTTTTCATTCAATTTGATGGTAATGCTGTCTCGTTGTGCTCTTGGTTGCCCTGTCTCCCTGGTAATAACATACCAAATTGCTTTAATTTTGTTATCAGAGGTACTAATCTCAGACATGATGCACTTGCTTCTGGACTTTTTAATAACTTTTCTTAATGTAGCACAGTAGTTTTTATAATATTTGACTGTTTCTGGGTCATTACTCTTTCTTGCTATTAGATACAGTTTCGTTTTTCGGTTACAAGATATTCTTATTCCTTTAGTAAGCCCACGTTTCTTATCATTATATTTAACTATTTTCTGCGGGAAACAATTTTCAAATACTCTTACAAATGTATCATGAAATAAGTTATATTTTAAATTAGCATCAGCTTCCTTATAACCTCATCCTAGGCTAACTGCTGAAGGTTTTCTTTGATATTTCTAATTGTTGGATCGTTAACTGAACGCACAGCTTTGGAGGGCTGTTTTGAATTACAGAGAGGAACTATCTCATTTACTGTAACTAGCTGTGCACCATGATCGATAAGACCATTCTCAACACGACAAGCGTTTATGTTCTTAAACTTATCTTGGTCTATAAAAAAGTTCTCTATCAGTGTGCTGTTGTCCTTTACTACCCGAGTAGGAAAATCAATTACAGATGACAAATTGAAAGAACCGAGTAAGACTTCCAAGTCATTCTTCCTATTGCATTGCTTTTGTGGATCAACATTGAAATCCCCACAAATAAGAATTTGTTTTTTCTTATCTGACAGATATCACAACAAGGCATCCAATTTTTCACAAATAACTGAAAGTTTCCTGAGGGGGACCTATATACTGCTACAGTTATAAAAGAAGTACCTTTTTTCAGTTTAAGCTGACAGGCACATGCTTCTGTATGTTGCTCTACACAAAACGTTTGTTTTTCTAAACTTTTTACACAGTTATAACTTTTGACATAGATGGCAACTCCTCCTCCCACCTTATTCTCTCTATTCACATGTGCTGCTAGTTTGTAACTGCTTATCTTTAATTTTTCCATATCCGTCACAATGTGATGTTCAGATTGACATAGTACATCTATTACATTCTCTGATTCTATGTGATCTAAACAAACCGTAGCTCATCTACTTTGTTCTTTAATCCCCCAATATTTTGGTGAAATATGGTAACATTATTTTTTACTTTACTTTTGTCAGATTCATGTGAGTTTTCAGCATCTTTAGCACATGCCTGCCTGAGCTTCCCATTGGATCCTGGTCTTAGCTTAAAAAAGAGGTACATTCATGAATTTCAGTGTCCCCCTTAAGATTTTTCCTATTAACCCAGCCAGTTTACCCTTTCCTTTCCTATTGAGGTGTAGACAATACCTTGTGAAGTCCCGCCTATCTATAGCTTCAACAGTAACCAAACCAATGTTTGACAGAGTGGCCGCCCTTGGCTACTCGTCTAACTCCATATTGACCCTCCTGACTGAGCGGTTCAACTGGGGCTGATCATGTCGCACGAAAGCAGGCACCGGACCAACATTTGTGTGGGCCGTTGCATAGGCTATTTTCACCAGGTGAAACTCAATACTGTACTACAAAAAGGTATCGGACACAGACGTCCAAGTGACCCTACCGCTAATACAGCAAGAAGCACCTGTTGAAAATTACTAACTTCATTAACTAACTACAGAGCACTAACATCTCTTAAAAAGAACTAAGATAATTAGTTACAACGCAAACAACATATAAGAAGTGTATATAGGATCACATTTTGTGGCTCATATCGATGGCAAAGACGTATGAAACACGCGATGCCCTCTATTGAGAGCGTATGTAATCATATTCTGTGGTTAACAGCGTTGCAGCGCCGTTGACTTTGATAGTTTACGATTGTAAGTGCCGGATTCCAAATTTTGTCAAGATTAAAACCATCATCACGATCAACTAAATTACTCACCAGTCGAATTTCAGTGGCTTCTCTAAAAACTGAATTCCAGAAGGATGAAACAGGTGATAAAATCTGAATATTTTCGTAATCCATGACATGGCCAGTCTGAATACAATGTTCAGCTACAGCAGACTTATCAGGTTGTAGTGGGGGGAGGGGGTTATAACGTGCACACTAGCAAGGAATTTCACACACACCTGCCTTCCGCAAAACCAAATTACCCTTCACAGAGCCGACGAGTGCAGATATCGTAGGTGCTGGCAAAAAAACAACTTTTTTTTTTTTTTTTGGGAGAGGATGCGGCCAATTTTTGATGATTAATTACCTATACATGGTAGAAAATCAATAGACTTTAACTTTTCTTCTTATAGTTCTTCCTATGAACATTTACTTTAGGTTTTAATTTCAAGACTTTTCGAATTTTCCACAGTGGATGTCCATTTCCTTCAAATACTTTTTCCAGGTGCTTGAGTTCTTCCTGTAGATGGTCCTCGTGGGTAATTGTGTGTACAAGTGTATTAATGACACCATTAGTCTGCGCTGGACGATCCCAACTGTCTGCTCGCAGATACAGATCTGTATGTGTTGGTTTACGAAAGACACTGTGTCCATGTGTACCGTCGTTTTTGCGTTGAAAGGGTGGCAACCGTCCTTTTCAAGCTCCATCGTAAAATGGATGTTCCTCTAAATATAATTTAGATGGATCAAAAACTCGGTAAGTTTTTCTTCACCATGATGCCATATCACAGTATGTGATCATATATACTCTGCTTAGAGGGCACTAAAACTGTCGTTGGTGTGGTACGTGTGTGACGATGACTTCCCAGTAAGCTTGGCAATGGCTCGCCCCAACAGTATATAAAATGGACGGGAGCGATTTGCCGTCAGTCTTCAGACTCACTGCCAGGATGTCTGGACGGTTTACTGCCAAAATATCAGGAGATGAAAATTTGTGGTTACGATTGAATTCCCGCCATTTTATGAACCAAGATATACGCCGTGAAAATATGAAGATTCACAGCATATAACAACTTAGCTTTCGCTGACCGCTACAGATGCAACTGTACACAGCGAAATTTAAACAGAGAACTGAGATATCGATGCACTGCGCGCATGGCACTCATGATTGACACAGGACCTGAAAAAAAAAAAAAAAAACTGGCACAAAAACGCTAAAACGAATGTAAATCCGCTAATAAAGCACTTATAGAGAATGGATTTTTACAAAATAATTATCGAAAGAACTCACTGAAACCTAAAAATTATACAAAAAAGAAATGTACGAGATCTTTTTGAATACGACCGGCTCTTGTGACGCTACCCAAATACCCTCTGCTATATTGTTGCTGTGAGTAGAGTGCTGTATATACACCCCTACGGTGATCTACATGCACTTCAGTACAATCAAATTAAATTATAGACGAACAGAAAGGGAATGCCCAGTCCCTTGGCCTGCACACTAATCTGACCCAAAAGCTCTCGATTTCTTCCTCTGGTGTTGTATGACGTATCTTGTGTAAGTAACACCAGCAGCAAAACTTCCCGAGCTTCTTGAGACATATTTACAGGGTTTAAGGCTATCAGTGGAGAGCGTGGTATCTTACAGTCACCAAGAGGATTCATCACTGCACATAATGTAACGAAGTGGTAGTCATACTGAAAATTTATCTAAAGTAGTGAAGCAGCTGATTCGTTATAAAGTATTTGATTGTACTCTTTGTTTATTATATAAAGGGAAGTATTGTGTTCTGCTGTGCTGTAGAGCCTGCCGACCGCCTAGAAAATGCAAATGGCTGTAGAAACGTCATCTTATATTCCGGGCTATAGGTTCCTGAATAAATATGTCCACAGTGTCATCCTCTACAAACACCCAAATTTTCAAAACGTCACTGAAACGCCCTGTGGCCTACATGGTGCATCCTACAATTCTGTTTGAGTACATCAGTTACGAGTGGAAATCAACGGTAAATGTGCTGCACACCTGAATTCATGGGGCTTTAGTGGACTCCATCAAAGCTAAGTTATCGTCTTCGCAAAGTAACTTTGTTCAACTAGCGACCCCAGCAGGATCTCAATAAAATATGTTACCAAAAGACGTTTTTATGATCACCACAGCGCACAAGGTTCACCACTAGTATTAAACTTCCACATACAGATGCTACCTGGAGCTATTCGTCTCTATCTACCGAAACACCGAGTTCATTTATATCAAGCTAATCAACTTAGTCCTACCAATCTGTGATACACTTGACTCGCATTCGGGAGAACTGCATTTCAAACCCGCCTCCGGGCATCCACATTTAGGTTTTCTGTAATTTCCCTAAATCACTCCAAGTGAATGCCGGGATGGTTCCTTTCAAAGTACACGGCCGAGTTTCTCCTTCAAACACAGTGACGAAAGCTTTCCGAGTACGTGCTCTGTCTCTAACGACCACGATGTCGACGGGACGTTACAACTTAAGCTTCCTCCATTGTTTCCAATGCCAGTCAGAAATGACGTAATAGTATGATATAAGCTTTGTTCGTATGATCTATTCACGTATTCTATAGCTATTGGCACAACAGAAATATAGCTTTTATGCACCAATCAAAGTAATTTACAACACGATTATGCATAGACATGCCTCACCAACATCAAATGAACCAACAAGAAATTATTTTCGCCATTGGGGATGAACTGCTACCACCTGCACATCGCACGTCAGCCATGATCTCTCGAGAACAAAAAGATACCGTTTGTCAAGTTTTAGCATCCTGTGAAGTTTGAGAGACCACATTTCCTGGGATGTTTTTTAATTTATTACCTTCGACTACCTATGCCCGCAATTAGCTCACAAATTCACTAAGATCCCTTCCTACAATAATTCTGTAATCACTCGGTTTTCTACAAAACGTAACGTTACAAGTACTGTTTCATGTCGGTCACCGTTTTGGGTGAGGAAACAACTGTTGTCAACGGATGTCATCCCACGAAAACTGCATTTTACATTTTACGGATAACTAGGTGGTCACTGCAGCCGCAACTTCGCTAGTACATTTTTTTGACAAGAACTCAGCAAACAGCCGTCACTGCCGGCAATTTTATTGAAGCGCTACCGGATTCGTGCCCGGGAGACACATAATCGAAATGTTAGAAATGACAGTTGTATGCAAGGTTCTTGTCGAAAACGCGTGTTTTATTTTAGCTTTCATGAAAATATTGGAACGTCACTCTTCCAAAACATTGCAGATATATCGCTTTTCACCCTTCTATATGGCCTCGCCTCAACCTACCTGCAAGACTCGTATCTCCTCGCCAGCTTTTATGATTCTTCCAATTATTAGCTGTCCCTCTCCCACGATAATTCATCTACATAAAAACTCTGCAAGTCTCATTGAAGTGCATGGCAGAGGGTTCATCGAACCGCTTGTATGATGTTTCTCTACATTTCCATCCTCTAATAGCTCGCGGAAAAAAGGAACACCTAAATCTTTCCGTTTTCGATCTCATTTCTGTTATTTTATTATGATGATCATGTCTTCCTATGGTGATGGGTGCTAACAAAATCTGTTCTCATCCGTAAGAGAAAGTTGGTGAAAGAAATGTATCAAATAGGTCTCTTCGCAATGAGTAACACCTTTCTTTTAATGATTTCCACTACCACTCGTGCATCATTTCCGAGACACTCTCTCCTCTATATCACGACAATACAAAACGAAACGTAGTCTTTGGTTTGCTTTCCCTACGATATTTTCTATGTGTTCTTTCCAATTTAAGTTGTTTGTAATTGTTACTCCTAGGGATTTAGTTACTTACGGCCTGTAGTTTTGAGTGATTTATCGTGTAAATGAAGTTTAAAGGGCTTCTTTTTGTGGTCATATTGATGACCTCACACTTTTCATTGCTAAGTGTCAATGGCCATTTTTTGCACTATGCAGATATCTGATGTAAATCATTTTGCAGTTGCTTTTGATCTTCTGGTGACTTTTCTAACCCATAAGTGACAACAACATCTTCGAGCAGTCTAATGGAGTTAGTCAGATTGCCTCCTACTAGGTAAAATTTTCATAACATTTAAACGAAACATCGGATAAGGGTTACTAGTTGCTTTACTACACGAAAGTTACACAAAACATATGCAGGGTATCAAAAAGGGTCTATTACTTATAGAGCTGGTAGTGTCCATCTAAACATGAAAAATAAGTCTAATAAAGATAGATCCGGGAACACTTTCCGAGATAAACATATTTTTATGTAAGGGTTACTCGAGGCTTTGTCGAGGCTTTGTCGTTGCATTGGCGCACCGTCAAATGTGCCAGCAGGGTATGTCTGTCTGTAAATAATGTCTGTAAATCTATCGGACCAAACTGCGTGGTCATCAGTCCGTAGCTTACAAACTACTTAAACCTAGGTAAACTAACCTACGGACAAACACACACACCCATGCCCCAGGGAGGACTGGAACCTCCACGGTGAGCAACCGCGCGCTCCGCAGCGAGGTGCTTTAGACCGCTCGGCTACTCCACCGCGGCCAGCAGGATATTATGATATCTTACAGTACCCTACGCCCCATTAAGTAATCTGCAGCCACTTGTGTGGCTCGAGTCATGTTATAGGCTCCGTTAGTTTTCATCGCCTTCGTGTGCCTCATTACGCAGTTTTGTCGGCTCATTAATAGGACTACATGTGCTACCAAAACGTTTAAATGGGGCGCATCGTCTGGAATTTCTAATTGAAGAGCCGGCCGCGGTGGCCGAGGGGACTGAGGCGCTCCAGTCACTGTCTGCACGGCCACTACGGCCGGGGGTTCGAATCCTGCATCGGGCATGGATATTTGTGCCGTCCTTAGTATAAGGTAGTTGATAAGTAGTTTGTTAGTTTAGGGACTGATGACCCCGTAGTTAAGTCCCATAATCTTAACAAACATTTGAACATTTTTGCTACCAAAACGGTTAAATGGGGTGCATCATCTGGACTTTCTCATTCAAGTATTGCATCTCTTGCAGGAGAATGTGCCGTGTCAGGAAGAATTATTGATGTAATTCGTACATCATATCGCACCAGCACACTTTCGTCACAACGTAAGGAAAATCTGATGCAGGCATTTCAGGAACGCTGGATTGGTCGACAAGGCCCCACACTCAACCTTTCCAAATATTCAAATGCAACCCCTTCCAAATAAAGATATTCTGGCAATCCCCCTTCCCCTGCTCCCTCCACCTGAATCATATCAAACCTATGTTTCTTAGCTCAAGGGCAACAAAATTAATTTCTTTCTGTTGATACAGCTTTTTTGTAAATTCTTGGAAGAAGAGTTTTTTTTTTTTATTTTAATGGAAAACATTTTATATGATTTCCGTCGGAAAAATATATTTAGGATAATAGGTGTTTCGCATTTCAGGCAAACTCAGAAGCGAATAATGCTCATTAAAATAGGCACATTGTATAGATAATTTGTAGAGTGCTTATTAACGAATTTCTCAGAATTATTTATTGCATCTTGTTCAATTACCTATCGATTGATACCTGATAATAGTACTCAGGCTTTGCACTTTTTCATCCTTAACACACTGTATCAGAAAACAATCTACGTTCTGTTCAATTCAGAATTAATTTTAAACAAGGAATTACGAATTTTTATTTATTCATTGGATTACCGAACTGTTAGTATTCCTATTTGCAATGGGTTGGTTGTTTTATGGTGAACTACTTCCTCCTGCGACAGCGACCATCCCAGCAAAGCCCTGGAAGGGCGGCCCAAAGGTTGCAAAACAATGCCTCAGACCAGGAGTCTCCAAAATACGGCCCGCGAAGGGTTTTAATCCGGACCACGCTTGAGCGAAAGTAGTTTTTGAAATTTAGCGCGAAATTTCAGCTCCCTTAATTCAGTACAGCACTTGATCTTTACCCTACGGATGATAGGAAAATTATACAACCCATCCCAGTGCTGCATAAATAAAATGGGTTGGAAGCGTTGTCAGGATGGAAGGCGGA
The DNA here is from genome assembly GCA_026315105.1 of Locusta migratoria. NCBI lineage: Eukaryota > Metazoa > Arthropoda > Insecta > Orthoptera > Acrididae > Locusta > Locusta migratoria. Next base: position 395,375,775 of record CM048755.1, read on the forward strand.
GCGGTGAAGGCTTGTGGGCGCCCTAGGAAAGGGCGGCTGAATTGCAAATAAAATATAGGCTTCAAGTTAATAGTTGGTATATTCTGAAATACGGATACATATCGGGACTCGCCCTGGGGACAGATGCAATGAATGAGTGCCAGTCTAAGTTAGCGGCTTAGAAAACGGAAAAGGTTACGGTAATGGTTATGGTTCACATAGTTGGTGGCTGATACCGAACAGCCGCTAGGCGGGAGCGGACGGCATGCGGCAGTTCGCCCCGCACCGAGGATGGACCTCTCGAGTGCGTCTGTTCTGTACGAGAACTCAAACTGAAGAGAGCGAAGGAACTCGTTCTCGCAGCTCTGAGTCCTACTGCAGCAGCACACGTGATCAAACGTGGCTGTCTGCCATTGGCTCCACGGTAGCATGGAAACGGCAGTAGTTTCAGCACGGACGCCAGAAGGGTGGCGTGATTTTAGAATCAGCATTCAGTACTGGTTCTAGCCGGCTCTGTTCTGCAAGGTGGACAGGCTTGGTCACGTTGTCAAGGAGTATGTTACAGTGGAAGAACACTTGTAAAACTTAGGCGAACTTTTAAAATAATTTTTTTGAATTATTTCCCTAACCTGTTTTAGACTGGCTGGTCATCCTGTACATCCCTCTCCCTTCCCTAGAAGTGGTGACTCACAAAGTTTACATGGACGCCAGACACTCCTGGGAAGAACGGTTTTCCCTAAAAGGGACCTAGTAACTAAGGGAGGATTGTGTTACAATTCCAACTCATTTAGTGTGAATGTTAGAGGACTTACATGTAGTCACATTTGGTTTCAGGTAAACAACAAAATTAGGAAATTTTATAACTCTTTAGAAATATGTCGAACCATGAATGGAATAACGTAAAAATTCAAACCATTTAACAGTGGGATGGAATGTTACATTTAAAATTAAAGCTTGTTTCACATGTTACGTCTCATTGCTAAATTCGGTGAAATCAAAGTGTGTGACACTGGCCGAACTTAATCAGCACGGGTGTTGCAATTGTTACAGATGCTCCTAAAAATGTGTAGATGTTTGTGTTGTTTGGCAAATATTAATCGCGTTATTAAACAGTTTAACAAGTGTAAAAAAATCACACGAGGAATTATATAATTATAAGAGGATTAATGCATCTGGGTAACAAACATATTGGATCACAGTGCTGAATAAAATTGAAGTAAGTTTTCCTTCACTGAATCACGGTGTAAGATATAGTAAAATAAGGGACTCAATGGAATCAATCCAATGGAAACTGACAAATACGCACCATTTTAAAATGCTTATAGTCATACAAAGGCTATGCTTTCCATAGATTAACATGGACTTAATAATTCAGTATAAATATAAATTAGATTGTAATTGTAATCCCAAAAAAGAAATCCATTGTAATGCCGTAAAATGAGGTAATATTGGCTTTAACTTAAATAACTGATCAACTATGTTTAAGTAACAACCTTTTCTAAAACCAGTAACATAACTTATTACATAACATGTGGAAGAAACAAAATTCACTAATGAAATTTAAATGTGTGGGATAAAAAATTGTTTCAACAAAGTGTTAGAACTCATATGAAGTAAGGAAGTAAAATATGGAAATAAAACAGAGGTTTTATCTACCTTAGTTCTCAGCATAATACACAAGGTCTAAAAATATAAATTGGTGCATAATGCTTAATTATTCACTTGGAAACATTGCAAGTTACTTAAAGGGGCAACAGTCCTTCCAAACAGGTCAAATAGGAACACTACGCAATAACATTACCATTAAATCAAAACCGTATTGTGGCTTCACTATAGCCTCATCTAAAGTGCTTATTACACAATCAACCTCAAATGATGCTACATAACACCAAACTAAATATGGGTGTCTTAACGGTGTATAAAACACAGCAAAAACTAAATTACTTGAAACGCTGACAAGTGCAGGAAAAAGGATATTCTTAAAAACAGCAAGCTTAATGTCTTGGATTAAAATTAATATTTTTTCCCCAAAATAACAACCTTTAGTAAACATCTATGATCATTAGGTAGAAGAAGGGTTAATAGTGCTTATCACAAAATAAAAGAATTCCTATAGAATTTCATAAGGCGTATCATTTGTTGGAATTATTTCATGAATCACCAGTGTTGAGATACTTCGCGCATAAATGCAGCTTACGCAGCACGGGAACTGTTTGTAAACAACTGTCAGACGCGCACGTGGTGCGTAGGGCAGTAGGGGAAGTGATAATCAGAAAAGTATAATGGCTGCCTGCGGTAGGCGGGGGAGAGGAGAGACAAGTCTAGGCTACACCAAAGGGGGCCCGAATGGACTGCGCAGTCCGAGGTAGAAATTCGTCGTACTGCGCATGACGTCACCGCCGAAGCACGCGGCGGCAGTTGTAGCGGTAGCCCTGCAGTAGCTTGTTGTTTACAGTGTATGTTTTGTTTCGTTTATTCGTGTGTTTTACGAATTCGATTAATATGTTAATGATTCGTTTGACATTTAAATTCTCCCAGAATCGTTGACAAGAAGACATTAGCAAGTGCCTATGGAACAAACGAGCAGCTCCAAAAAACAATTCTCAGCATAAGGTATTTGTGCTGTGAAACAATACAGATTGGAAACCGAAGGAAGCGGTTACCATTTCAGAAAGGACTCAATGTCAATTAATTCTTTATTTGACTTTCATTCTGGCCTTTTGTCACTAGGTATTAAGTGTATATTAACCCGCGAGAACATGCACCCTTAAAGTTATGCGATCGATCGCGTGTATAGCATTTTTCTGACAGTCTAACAACGGTTTGTAATGTACTTAATATCTCTAAATAAGTGTTTCTAGTTGCGTTCATAATAAAACACAAAAATTTTACTATTTAAAATTGGTAAAATGCCGATTGTTTTAAAATTACTGTGAGCAAAAACCTGAGGCGCAAGTCCTCGCGGGTTAACAGCTCGGCTGAACCAGAACTGTCTTGGAAATTTGTTTTCACATATTAGAAGTATTGGCCATTTCTATCAGCATCCTCGTCCAAAAGAAGTAAAACATTGGCTGCATTTATTGCTTCTGGGAAAGAATGCTCAAGACATTCCACTGCCTAATACTTCGTCTGTGAGACAGGAAGAAGATTCACAACAATTTCTGTCATCTAGTCCGCTTCGCCGGATATGTCTGAAGCAATGACCATGCCAAATGGGGAAGCAGAGAGCCAGGACATAAGTTTCAGTTGTGAGGTTGCTGCACTGCCTGCTGTGACACATGTTGAATGCCCAACTGAAAAATTCAAATATCTGGCAGGCTACATTGCACGCCGTGCTGCGAAATATGACACCTCACTGGGGGTGCCGTCTAATGAACTACTCTGTCCTCCTCCACAACACCTCGCAGAATACGGGTGGACAGAATTTCTATCACAAGGACGTTTGTTAGTGTCGTCTGATGAGTGGATGCGGCAGATCTCAGAATTTGAACTGCTGTTCAGTGAGATTAACGGAAGTGACACACTTTAAAAATATTTCTAACAGATTTGCCGACGTAATTTCGCAGAAATATCTTCATGTGGCGCCGGAGGTCATTAAATATTCTTACGGACCCGAATTTTTATTCGAGTTCGCTATCTCAACATGAAGCTGAAGAGAAAGAAAGCAGCGACATCAATATGGCGAAAATCATGCCAGTGGCACTCTTCGTCTGTCGGAAGGATTTAACGAGGTATGTAACTGCAATGAGCAATGCGTAAACAGTTAACTTTTCTGTGTTTAGTGATGTTTTGCGTGACGGCGCAGCGCCGCTTCGCGCCCTTCGCTAGCAGTGCTGCTTCGCCGCTGACGTCATTTCAACGGCCAATAGCACGTCGTTTCGCTTCGGGCCCAACCTTTTATAGAATAACCTTGGGCTACACGCATGGCGTGAGGGGGGAGAGAGGGGGAAACGTGATAGGCAGGTGGCTTGAGGAGGAGGGGAGTGTGGTGGAGCGGCTACAGCTGACTGCAACAGCCTTGAAGAAGGCAGGTGATCTAACGTCAGATGACGGCGAATTAGCACGCGCCTTAACAATGCAAGGAAATAGAATTCTGGCGGTAATTCGCACAAGTGCTCTTAAAATAAACCGACAGCACAATAACATCGGCTACAAACAGCGGATAAAATTAATAACGTATCAGAGACTTGGAAATGAATTTCGTTCAAATGGATGGAAAGGAGGTTAACATCACTTTGACACGTAATGGACAAATGTCAGGCAATTAACAGTACACATTTTAAAATTTCAATGCGTCTCGAGGCTGCTATGCGTTGAATTTTAGCAGGCACAAGGTTCCTAAACGTTGGCCATTCGTTTTGAGAATCTGTCATCTGCATAAGTATCGTAACATAGTAGCTCTAGGATGACGAAATTGCTGATACAGTTTCTAAGTTTCGGTTGAATTGACACTAGTTAAAGCCAGAAAACAGGATGGGGATTAAAATTTTATGAAGAAAGACTGGGAGGGAACAAGTCGGGTCGGTTGATTTTAAGAATTAAAAAGCGCGCAATTAATTTTTAATCCTTATAATCACTAACTCCAGACTTTGACAGGCTCTAAAAGGTCTCAAAGAAATGAAGATAGCACAGGAAAGGCTGACCACATCCGAATCACTCTTAACAATTGGAAATGGAAATGATAAATAATGGTTCGCAGACAATGGAAGCAAACCTCACCTAATGACAGTATACGCAAAATTGTCAAGTATACTTAAGGTACTCTAAAAATATAAGTTTGAAATAGACAGACATTCTGGAAAACCTTACACACTATTAAATCTTAAGAAAATCTATATTATGAATGACTGGAGCACATTTTGATACTTTATGCTTAATAATGTGGTGCTTTGGAAGAGAACAGGAATTACTAACGTCTGGGTTACTCATCATTGCAAAATAGGACTGTATCTCGCTACATGGAATAAGGACAACATATCATTACTGTTCACACATCATAGCACGTTACAAGTACCTCTCTCGGAGTACTGGATACAAATTATTTACACATCAACTTAGGCTGTCTCTGGTCGTTACAACTGGAAATAACTTCTCATAATTCTCATGTGCGTTGTTTCAAGTGCATTTATTGCCAAGGTACACAGGAAACATAATGGACCCTGTTACGGAAGTTTCAGAATCGGACAAAGAAAAGGCGTATATGAGGTAAAAGCGGGAGGTATATAGAATCAGAATGGCAGCAATAGAAATAAGGACAAAGTGGTTTTTCTTGGTCTTCTCGCTATGTGCAACAGTTCTCTTCTTTATATTTCTCTTACGGATATTTCGCTCACAGGCGGTACTCTTGACTCACCATGTGGCAACTACATGTAGGCTCCATTACATCGGCTAAAACATTACTCAACTTCAGCTGCCCTCTGGAGGGTAACAGCTCGCACGGTTTTTCTTGCGCCTCACATAAGGTACAGTAAGAATTCGGGTATCTCTCAAAGGCTATCTTATCACATCGCAACCAGGCTTCTCTCCGGTAAAACATTTTCGAATCAACAAGATTCACATTTCGTGCCCTGAAGCTCACTGTCGTCACATGCTTTGGTAACCAGCTTGCGAAACTACCACTTTTACGGAAGGAAAAGCTCATACAGAAAGAAATACGTAGGAGGAAAAAGAGAAACATATTGAGAGTAGAGGAGGGAGGGGCGAAAGTTTAAATCTTGTGTTTCAAATGTTCAAATGTTTATTAAGCTTATGGGACTTAACTACGGGTTCATCAGTCCCTAAACTTACAAACTACTTATCTACTACCTTATACTAAGGACGGCACAAATATCCATGCCCGAGGGGGGATTCGAACCCCCGACCGTAGTGGCCGTGCAGACGGTTGCAGACGCTAGTCGTGTGTACCTCAGTCAAAACTCGTCAGCAAATCTGATAGACACAACCACGATTGAAAACTTTTTGTTTGTGGTTTTTCTTTTAAGACCTCAACGCTGGTATTGTATCGATGTTTGATCTTAAAACAAAAGCACACATCCTTCAAGATTGAGATTTTTCTCACTTCTCCCTTGTACCAATGATTTTTCAATTTCTTGGAGGGGGAATGACTTGCTTTAACCCATCGCGTCTATGGTGGGCGGAAATTTACTTTCATTTACGGCACGGAAAATATTGATAGGAAAGATCAAGGAAAGAGACATCGTGACACTGAAACTAAGTGGAAGAAATACCACGAACATCTCGGACAATGTGGGCGCTAGGCCACATATTACTAGCGTTAATGAAAAACTTTGTCAAAAATCATAAAACTGTTTCATTCATTAGAAATGATACAAAATAATTAAAAAATGAAAGTTCCATACTTCCGGCAATGCTCAAACTTAAGTAATATAAGCAAAAGAGTATTATTCTCTACTATAACTGTAACATTAGCTAATCCAGTCACTCGGGGAAAGAAACAACAATATGACTTACTTAGCCTAGGGAAACTTAATATTTTAATTATTCTACTAGTTCGAAACACCTCGCCGGCCGCGGTGGCCGAGGGGACTGAGGCGCTCCAGTCACGGTCTGCACGTCCACTACGGTCGGGGGTTCGAATCCCCCCTCGGGCATGGATATTTGTGCCGTCCTTAGGATAAGCTAGTTGATAAGTTTAGGGACTGATGACCCCGTAGTTAAGTCCCATAAGCTATACAAACATTTGAACATTTTTGAAACACCTCGGAACAAAAGGTAACAACAAATCATGCAATATCAGTCTGTACTTATCCATCGGGACGTGATGTGGATCGTTGAAATGCGACGGTGGTGCAGTGCATAGAAGGCGGGGGCGGCAGGTGGGCGGCGGGCGATATGTGGGCGCACGCGCACGACGCGCGCGTGGCTGCGACGTGGGCGGCGGGGGCGGCGTGGCAGCAAGTGGGCCTCACTGCTACGGATTGCAGAGTGGTTTGGGCCCGGTAAAGAGCCATCTTCGTCTGCTTGGCAGGACCGACAGCAGACGTGGGTCGGCGCCTCATCCGCACAGCACTTACGGACGAGAGGCAGACAACAGGAGTACGGCACTTACATGCCTTCGGTGGGCCGAAACAGCAGCACGAAATAGCGTGTAACTTTTTACGCCTCGTGCCAGCACCCCCTATAGAAGAAAGCCTGCGTACGACGTCACAACATGGCGGCGGTGAGAGGCTTAGAGTCCTCCGAAAGATTGTAAACATTAGCAGTGCACACTGTTTATAGTGCATTATTTCGTTCAGGAGTATATTTACTACGTAAATTGGTGTTGTGTACTGTGTGATCGCTACGCTGAACGATTTGTGTGTGTGTGAGAACAACGTGTGATCTGTTTTACTGACAAAATGCCGTTTCGTTGCTCTGTGCTGAAATGTAGAGGAAATTACGACTGTGGCCAAAAGTCAACGTCTTTAAACGTCCGGAGAAGAAGAAATGGTTATCAAGAATTCCCAGGATAACTTAGCTTCTTCTTCAAGTTAATGAGAAGTTTTCGTTTTTGTTTAACGTTATAAAAGAGTTTTAAGTCATGACTGTTTACCGTTGGATATTTCGATTAATTTTATGTACGTAACACCCCATTAGAAGGTAACTTTTCGACCACAGTTGTAATCTCAAAAAATGTTTGTAAAGTCTATGGGACTTAACTACGGGGTCATCAGTCCCTAAACTTACAAACTACTTATGAACTACTTACGAAATAGGACGGCACAAATATCCATGCCCGAGGGGCGATTCGAACCCCCGACAGTAGTGGCCGTGCAGACTGTGACTGGAGCGCCTTAGTCTCCTCGGCCACCGCGGCCGGCAGTTGTAATTTCCTCTACATTTCGGCACAGAACAGCGAAATGGCATTTTGTCAGTAAAAAAGTGATCACACGTTGTTCTCACACAGACAAATCGTCCAGCGTAGCGTTCACACCGTACACAACACCAATTTACGTAATAAATATACTCCTGAACGAAAGAATGCACTATAAACTGTGGTGTCGCACAAGTCCAAAGTGCGCGCCACCTACTTTTGCCGCGCGCCGCCATGCACGCACGGCGCGGCGTTCTTACGACGTCAGCCACGAGCGCCCTCTGCTACAACTCCGCTCGTGGCCACCACTGAACGACATCGTTCACTTGGGACTGAGATAGGAACCAGTTAGCACTTCGGAATCAGATAAGCACCAGTGAAGACTTGGCTATCGAATAGGCACTAGGCAGGCCTCTAGCTCAACTATGTATCAACATTCTGCAGTACTGAGCTATGTAAAAGTTAAGTATTGTATAAATTCTGTGCAATATATATCTCGTTCTAATTTACTCTAGTGTTTCTAGTTTTTGCTGTCCCACTGGCTGCTCACCTTCGTACCTGCACAAGCGTGCATCCTTTATTCCTGTGTCGGTCTCTTTTTACTCGGCCACCGACACCTACGACGGAAACGAGACACAAAAGCGGCGACGAGGCTGGGACACAAAATAAACAGCGTGCACTGCTAAGGTTTACAATCTTTCAGAGGACTTTAAGCCTCTCACCGCCGCCATGTTGTGACGCGTGCGCAGGCTTTCTCCTATACGGGGTGCTGCTCGTGCGCACAGGTGAGCTGCGCACGTGGAGTAGCGCACGGCCAAGTCGGCGGTCAACTGCGGCAGGTCGCGCGTCCCGCACATAGCGCACACGTGCGCTGCGGCAGGCAGGCGCGCGGCGTTGGACTTGGCACCCGGCACGGAATGTGCAGACACAGCGACGGCTAGGATGACACGGCGGCGGTGCCGTGGCTCGCAGAATAGCGGCTGTCGACCAGCCACACAACATAATGTGAACCAAACATTTGCGGCCACCCTAAGGGCCGAAAGGTGGGTTACCGATCGCACTTCGAACGCCAAATTGTACAGCACTTGATCTTTACCCTACGGATGATAGGAAAATTATACAACCCATCCCAGTGCTGCATAAATAAAATGGGTTGGAAGCGTTGTCAGGATGGAAGGCGGAGCGGTGAAGGCTTGTGGGCGCCCTAGGAAAGGGTGGCTGAATTGCAAATAAAATATAGGCTTCAAGTTAGTAGTTGGTATATTCTGAAATACGGGATACATATCGGGACTCGCCCTGGGGACGGATGCAATGAATGAGTGCCAGTCTAAGTTAGCGGCTTAGAAAACGGAAAAGGTTACGGTAATGGTTATGGTTCACACTGTTGGTGGCTGATACCGAACAGCTGCTAGGCGGGAGCGGACGGCATGCGGCGGTTCGCTCCGCACCGAGGCTGGACCTCTCGAGTGCGTCTGTTCTGTACGAGAACTCAAACTGAAGAGAGCGAAGGAACTCGTTCTCGCAGCTCTGAGTCCTACTGCAGCAGCACACGTGATCAAACGTGGGTGTCTGCCATTGGCTCCACGGTAGCATGGAAACGTCAGTAGTTTCAGCACGGACGCCAGAAGGGTGGCGTGATTTTAGAATCAACATTCAATATTGGTTCTAGCCGGCTCTGTCCTGCAAGGTGGACAGGCTTGGTCACGTTGTCAAGGCGTATGTTACAGTGGAAGAACACTTGTAAAACTTAGCGGAACTTTTGAAATAAGGAACAACGATATTGGCCTGTAATTGTATGGGTCAGTTCTCTTTCCTTTCTTATACACGGGAGTCACCTGCGCTTTTTTCCAATCACTAGGCACTTTGCGCTGAATTAAAGATTCGCTATAAATTCAAGCTAAGTAGGGGGCCAACGAAGCAGAATAGTCTTTGTAAAACCGAACTGGTATTATAAATTTAAGTATTGATTTGGTTACTTACAATTTGTTCCGGTGTATGTAACTCTGTAATGTTTAACAAACTGACATTTCAGACTCTCTAAACGCGTCGTGGGAGTAATAAAAAGAGTGACTGATGCAGATAATTGCTTTCATTTGAACTTTTATTGACATTAAAAGTAGCAAAAAAATCAAATGTTTGTAGAACTTATGGGACTTCACTACGGGGTCATCAGTCCCTAAGCTTACAAACTACTTATGAACTAGCTAAGACTAAGGACGGCACAAATATCCACGCCGAGGGGGGATTCGAACCCCCGACCGTAATGGCCGTGCAGACCGTGACTGGAGCGCCTCAGTCCCCTCGGCCACCGCGGCCGGCTGAAAGTAGCAGCTCCTTACCACATCCAATATGGACGATATGAGAGGTATGCAATGCAATGAATGGATGCCACGTGGAACACCTCGTATAAACAGGTGTTTATGTCAGATATAAAATCAATCGTCGGTACAGCAAATGCTCGACTTAGATTCATTGGAAGAATCCTAAGGAAATGCAGTAAGAAAACAAAGGAAGTGAGTTACAGTACACTTGTTCGCCCACAGCTAGAATACTGCTCACCGTTGTGGGATCCGTACCCGTTGGGGTTGATAGAGGAAGTAGAAAAGATCCAGCGGAGAGCAGCACGCTTCGTTACAGGATCATTTGGTAATCGTGAAAGCGTCACGGAGATGATCGATAAACTCCAGTGGAACTCCAGGAGAGACGCTCTGTCGCTCGGTACGGGCTTTTGTCGAAGTTTCGAGAACGTACCTTTACCGAGGAGTCTAGCAGTATATTGCTCCTTCCTACGTATATCTCGCGAAGAGATCATGAAGATAAAATCAGAGAGATTAGAGCCCAGACAGAGGCATACCGACAATCCTTCTTTCCGCGAACAATACGTGACTGGAATAGGAGGGAGAACCGATACTGGTACTCAGGGTACCCTCCGACACGCACCATCGGGTGGCTTGCGGAGTATGGATGTATATGTAGAAAGTACCGTATGCGTTTCAGAATTCATGATTATGGGACACTTGGCCATATTTCGGGGAGTATTTCCAAATCTGAAATTACTTAACGTTTTGAACAGCTCGTATTTTCGTCGTGTTTCTCGTCTTAAGATGCTATTACCTGTGTGTGTGATAAACCTGAAGTGAACAAAATTAAGAGTTTGTAATAACTCAGACACACCCTTAAAACCCAGTGATGGTGAAATGTGCATAACGGAATTAAATCCATGCAAGTGGAGGCCATAGTTGTGAAATTTAAGTTGGGGAATCACAATTTTTATTAATAAATAACAAGAAATACGCGTGACTGATTCATTAATTATTTGAAACTAGCTGTATACACGGCATTGCCCAGGTGTTTATTTATTCTACACTCTCGTAGTCCACATCCCCTTTCCCCTTCTCTCTGCATCCACCTCTTTCTTTCTCATCTCTCTGTTCGTTACCGCCTTTACCTCTCTCGGCAAAGTTTTCTGCAAGGTACCCTCTGTCATGTACCATACAAACATTTATGTACCCAGTGATCTTCGTCTTGGTTTATAGGACATGAGTACAAAAAATCATAAATATCGGAGCAAAACTATGCATTTTGTAAAATTCCGTAAGTTAAGTACCCTCCACCTTGCACCGAACGAAATTTTATACAGACAGAGACATTCTTCTTGTTTTTAAGGTAGAGTGTGCAAAATTTCATCAGTTTCGGAATAAAACTGTAGATTTGAATGCAATAGAAGCGCAGGGTCACATTGAAATACGCACTTTGTTGTTCTCAAATATTCCAGTATTTTGCATACAACCCTTGTTCTGAAGAATAACGAAAGTGAAATCGATCTAGCCGTTCTCAAGTTACGGTGCGACCAAGGTATTTAGGGATCCATTTTTATGTTGCATAGTACCCTCCTCCATGCACCGTATGAAACTTAATAGACGGTGACCTACCTCTTTTTTGAAGGTCATGCGTGCAAAATTTCGTGAAGATCAGAATGAAACTGTAGATTTCGTGAGTCTGTAGGAGAAGTATGCTCCGCCAAGCACCTATCACAAAATACTTCCTTAGTTGACATTTTCTACCTATAAACTACATTCCTGCCAAATTTCAGCTTCATGGTTGAAATGGTTTTCGAGATTTTGTGTTTAGTCACTGAGTGAGTGTCCTTTCGCTTTTATAAACACAGAGATTAAGATAACAGATTGCTTAATTTTTGATGCAAGAGAATTAAGGGAGACTTGCAGACAAAATAAATAGTAACATGCAAATCTGTGATGCTAAGTTTACGCCTGAAGCGACAGTTTTACGGCATCTACAGCGAAACTGTTGTGAGCGGTAGACTTCGTTTCTCATTTTGTGTGCGTGTGTATGTGTATGTGTGTGTGTGGAGGGGGTGGGGTGGGTCAGTTACAGAACGCTTCATTAACGTCCGAAATTACATGCAAACTTTGTTGCTGGTCCCCAAATACTCCCATTTTCCAGTAATTGACGCATAAATCTGGGTACTCTCACGCGGTGACCTCTCATTATTTACGTCATATATCCTGATCTAATGTGTCGTAATCTTTTGTTTTTGGGCCACGAACCTTCGTGGGCGTACGGTAAACATTTCACCAAAGTTTCATTACAATCGAATGAATGGTTTATGAACGCATAGAGGACATACAGTCATATATATATATATAGTAAAGAGAAGTTAAAATAATTTCGTTTAGCGAAACTGGATGACGCTAAGCACTTGAAACTTTCACATGACAAAGAAGGAATGTTGTTTTATATTCTTGAACACCTGTTAAAGTTATCAAACCACTAACTGGTAGCCGGCCGCGGTGGCCGAGGTGACTGAGGCGCTCCAGTCACGGTCAGCACGGACACTACGGTCGGGGGTTCGAATCCCCCCTCGGGCATGGATATTTGTGCCGTCCTAGTTTGTAAGTAGTTCATAAGTAGTTTGTAAGTTTAGGGACTGATGACCCCGCAGTTAAGTCCCATAAGCTTAACAAACATTTGAACATTTGAACTAACTGGTAAAGTTAGGGGAACGAAATTTAGCTGATTACTTCAAATTTAAATATGAATGTTCCTGGTATTCCAAACACTTCGAATACAATGTTTAACATACTGCTATAAAAAGTTTCATATCGGCCATGCACCGAGGTCTCTACCGATAGTCTTAAATTTGCACGCTAAGAACTGTGGCATAACTTTAAGTGTTAAATTTCTTAGGATGGCGGTGGTGCACTCATGCTGACCCTAATAGTCGTAGCTATTTCAGCTGATCGATGTAATCGTGCTTACTTGTGATCAAGTACAGCAATACTGGAGACTGCCATTTCTAGCGTAGCCAAAGACAAAGAGTTCTGTATCTCATCTGACAAGGAAAGTACATGGGCTCGAACAGACATATCTGTATGAACGTTTGCTTGCAGGATCTCTACGTACACCTCAATGTGCTGGTGGGTGTCGTTGTTCTGCAAAACTTTGCGATCATGCTCTAGATAGCATTGTAGATGTAATTGTAGACGCCATACGTAATGCAGATATCTTAACTATAACTTATGTAATAATCATCGTACATGTTCTCTAGCGTATTGTCATCAAAATCCGTGATGATAGTTGCAACTTTAACCTTCTTCTCGGAAGACTGTTGGTATTCACTGCCACTGCTTCCATCGCCTCTTCCCGCACTTACCGTAGCACTACCGCTTGCAATGAGTTGTTCGGCATTATCATCCCTGTTATCATAATTATGTGTTAGTATTACAACAGTATCTAACTTATGCTCATATTTCTGTACCATAACAGATACGAGAAAGCATGCGTATGACTCATCTTCTACACTAATACCATCTTTACGAAGAAGGATTCTTCGTAACTTCATCTCAACCAATCGCAATACATTAGCAGGATTGATTACCAATCGCCGCCCCATCTGACGCTTCACCACACAAATAACGTCACAAAACGTATCATTGGAGGCACACTGCACCGTCCCTACTGGCGAACCGACAGGTCAAAGTGCAATGTGGCAAGGCACACGCAGAGGCCTCTAACGGACGACTGCAGAGTTTTGCAGATGCGGGAGTATCGCTAGAGCAATAAGAGATCTTTACATTATCTCTCATACGATTTTGGTGTATATGTGTTTGTTCGAGCCCAAGCACTTTCCTTGTGAGTACCAAGAGTTACTCTTAGAATATGGCACAACTGTCTGTGGGCGCCTTCGCGCCAAATCGATTTTCAGCCAATTACTTAAACGTTCAAGACGCTTGTCAATGCCGTGAAAGTTTTCTGTTAAAAAAGCTCCCACTCACAGAAATAAAAATATCGCGCATGAATCCACGTCCACTCGCCATTTCCTTGCAAATCTGTGTTTGTGACAAAACGTGTGTCTGATGTCAGAGCACAACTATGAAAACAGAATCTAGTCACGTAAAATGCCGTAATAAAAGGCAGAAAAGAATGAGAGGCTATTCCAATGTGTTCCATTCCAACCCAAACTTCTTATGTGCTGTTAGTAAGGAAGAAGGAAGATTATGGTGTAATATTTCGTCGACAGCATTCTCATTAGAGACTGAGCTCAGGCTCGGATTTTGGGGTAAGGATGAGGAACGAAATTGGCCGTGCTCTTTGAAAAGAACCAATCTGCCATTTGCCTGGAGTGATGTACGGAAATCCTTAATGTAAGAACAGATGAAAGTCGCTAGGAGCGAGGTCAGGGATGTACGGAGGATGGTCAAACACGTCCCAGCCAAATCCCAGTAGGAGTTTTTTCGTCACATTTGCAGTGTGTGGTCGTGCGTTGTCGAGATGCAAAACAACACTTTTGACAGCAGTCCCCGGTGCTTATACTGAATTCCACGGCGCAATTTCCGAAGTGTCTCGCAATAAGCATCTGCTCTGATGTGACCACGCGGTAAGAAGTCAATGAGTAGGATGCCTTTCCAGTTCCAGAACACTGTGCACATCATTTTCCGGGGTGTCATGATTTGCTTCGGCTTTGCCTTTGGTGGGGATGTAGTGTGCCTCCATTCCATTGATTGCCCCTTACTCTCAGGGGTGTCATAAGAAACCCACGTTTCATCTCCTGTGGCTATGCGTCTCAGAAATTCTTCGCCGCTTTCAGCATAACGGGTCGAAAACTCAAGTCCACTACCCATCCATTGTGTTTTGTGTTGCTCAGTGAGAATCTTTGGTACCCAACGTGAGCATAGTTTACGGAATTTCAGTTGTTTGGTAACAATTTCAAGCATCAGTGATCGTGAAATTTGGGAGAAGTCCATAGCGAGAGCACTAATTGTAAACCTACGGTTTTCCTGGATCTTGTCATCAATCGCGTGAACCAGTTCGTCTGTAACCAAAGGTGGACGCCACTTCGTTCTTCATCGTGCACATCACTACGCCCGCCATTGAACTGTCGGACTCATCGTCTCACCATAGAATCACTCATCGCATTTGGTCCGTAAAAATCGCAAATTTGCCGATAAATTTCACTTGGTTTCACTTTCCTCGCATTCAGAAACCGAATCACCGACCTGATTTCACAGGCGGCGGGATTTTCAATCAACGCCGACATTTCAAACAAGGCCAACAAAGCGCGCGTAACTGACAGCGATCTCCAAATGACGCACGTTCTTCTCCTTGATACACATCGTCTGCAGCGCATGTGCGGAACTGCAATCGCAGCGCTGCAGCGGAGATAAATTGAAACGGAACATACTTTCTGGACGCGCCTCGTGTATATATATATATATATATATATATATAGTGAAACACCCTATATATATATATATATATATATATATATATATATATATATAGGGTGTTTCACTAAGTGAAACACCCTAGTCTAGAGGGCGGAGGTTACGACAGCGTAGCTGACTGGCTGGTGGTCATGAGACAGTGCGCCGTGCCCCAGGGGATAGCCACTCGGCCAACTAGCTACGCTGTCGCAGCCTCCACACCCGGAACTTTGAAGGGTTGTAGCTCCCAAACTAACAATGATAGGAATGCAGTTTAAATTGATTTGGACGCAGCTGATTTCAACGATTCCAATGCACGATACAAAAAACTATTGTTCCATTAAAAAAATTATATCTTTGTGGTGTAACTCTTTGGAAAATGATACAATAAACTATGTTCATAGCTCCGCATAAAGTGTAACATTTCTTGTGTTGACCTACCGCATTAAAATTTCCCGTCACCTATTATTTTATAAGTTACAGAGGCAAACACACTTAGTGAAACACCCTGTATATATATATAACTGTTGGGAGCATTTTCTGCGCGTCAAAACATACATCCGGGTTCCGAGCATCTTTAGCGACCAGATGCTTTGCATGCACCACTTGTTTCTCAGCAATTTATAATTCCATAAATGGAGTTCCTTTTCAGTAAGAGCAACTTTTTTTTTTTTCACCAAGCGACAGTGACAGACTAAGGTACTAAGGCTGTTGGAGGCCTGTGGCGGCGGCAAAACGAAATAACGTTCCCCGTCCACATGGAAACACATGTATTCCTGTAACGAAAGTAACTTTTGAGATTTGGAGGCGCGGGAGGACGAGAAGCACGAGACAGTCTAAGCAAAATACCTTTCGAGATTTGGAGGCCCAAAAAAAAGGAGAGGCGAAGGACGCTATATATAGCGATAATCAAAACACAATAAACTACCATAAACTTTAATAACAGAACACCTAAGGAAATCACATCCGATAAGATTAAAAGTCGAGAAGAAAACGCAGTAATACTAGCCATGGCAGATACGGGAAATACATTGGTTCTGAAAAAGAAAAAAGAATTCATATATAAAACATTAGTTTTCCTGAAAGACAATAACATCAAGAAATTGATTATTGAACACACATCAAGATACCAGAAAAGCACCCAACATACAGTGAATAACAAAAAAAAAGGATATATCCCCAAAAGGACAGATATAAAGATTAACACAGAAAAATCCAATGGCACCCACTCTAAATTCCTTACTGTAGGTGTGCAGAAGCAGAATATACTATTACCCTGACCCCTATCACTGATTTCTCAAATGCTGCATCCTATTACCTAGCCCAACGTACACTCACATTACTAAAGGAATCATACAATTTGATAACATTAAGAAGGTGGTAAACTAAACAGAAATAATAGACAGACTCAAGAATATGATCACACCTGAGACAGTAACGCTCATATCCTTTGATGTCACGTCAATGTACACCTGCATACTAACAGATGAAACAGTCAACATCATCACACAAGCACTACGACATCAGGGAATCACATCAGACATACATTTGATGAAATTACAACCACACTCAGGATCAAAACAACAGGAAAATATTTTGTGTTCAACAATGACATTAATTCAAACAGAAGGGATTGCTAATGGAAACACTGATTTGTGACCTCATAGCTAACATCTTCGTGAAAATCTTAGGAAATAAATCATCATTCAAATAATAAAACGAAGGGAATACAAAGTTATATACTGGCACCACATAATCAAGTGAAACAACTTCACTATGACATACACCATCTACATCCAAAACAACACCCACTCTGGAAAAAGAAACAGGCAACAAACTGAATTTTCTTTATGTTACCATAAGAAAACCAAACATCACTCAGGAATTCATAATATTCACGAAACCGACCTCCACAAATATCACATATCACCATCCACGATTTATCAAATAATCCAGTGATACAAGAGCAGGCATGTTTCAGATTCATGCCCGACAGACTAAACATAACAATAATCAAAAAACACAACTAAACACAATAAAACAAATAGCAGCAGATACTAGTTATAACACTCATAATAAATCAACAAATATGTTGACGCATATAAATAATGGCGCTCTACCACATACATATGAAACACAACTGGTTACGAAAACCATAGCTTGGAAGGATCGTAGCGTACATTTGGCGTTAGGAAATCAGTCACGTGACTTCCCTCGTCCGAAACCTTGCCCAAAACTCTCTTTTGCATACGCCATACTGCTTTGTGTTTTTGATGATTTTCTTAATATAACTCAAGCTTTATCATGTCAAAGAAATGGAGCATTGAAAATGGTCAAAACCACGTCGTTCGTAGGGCAATGAATTATATTCAAATGTTTAAAAACGCCATGTTAGCAGGTCACACCTGCCATCGATGGTACGAGAATTACGGATTACTCTCGCACCTGTTCGGCGAAGCGTAATGGGTGGGGAATTAGTTTGTGATGCACGAACATGTTAGACGGTGGAAAAAAAAAAACGAATCGATCAAAATAAAACAAGAACCAACGACCACAAAGGTCGGATCAAAACGAATAACCAATGAAAAGAGAGAAGAAGAAATAGGGCTCAACGCCATCTGTAATAAAAAAACCCAGCAAAATTATCAATCAACAACCCAGAACTGACATGAGCAAATGGCAGAAAAGCATCAATCTACCTAAATAAATAAAAAACTATAAATAAAGAAATAAAAAAGCCTCACTGAATATATATATATATATTTTTCATCTTGATTCCTGAAAGGTTTTCGCACAACTATATTCTGCAGGATTCCGAGTTGTTCAAAGGTAAGTGCGCTTTCTCTGAAAAGTGCATTTGTTCACATACCATGAAACACATACAAACGAACTGCGACCACAGACTTCTTTTTCACATGTATATAAACTGGGGATATACTGTTATAATGACTGTTGTAAATGACGTAATGATAGTAGTAACTTTGTATATAGATACAGTACTAGAGTTAAGTGGAATATAGTGTTGCCACACTCAGGTATATTCCGTTTGTTATTTTAGTTGTAAAAGAAAATGTAGTCACGTTTTGAAACAGTATTTGCTCTTTATTTTAGCGCAGAACAAAGTAACATGAACGATGTCATATTTCAAATACAGGAAAGGTAATACAATCTACGTTATATGAGTCCATAGCAACTATACCAAAGACAAACATTTTAGTAGATGCATTGATTCTAATTAATGACTTTCAACATATCCCGTAAGTAGTGAATAATTGCTTAGAAAAAAGAACAAGTAATTTGTTGCAATGTGTACACTTTCTTTCCGTTTCTTTAAGGAACGACAGTTGCCACAGAAATCTAGGACATCACTGATATATGAAACTACCAGTCTCAGTACATTGTTTAGAATATTCATTATTACAGTATCCTTCCAGTTTATGTGCATATCCTTCAGAAGACCATTGTTCGATTCGTTGTTACTTATTTCACAGCATGATCACGAAATAGAACAAACGCACATTTTAGAGGGAGCACTCTTACATATGCACAACTATAAACTTTGCAGAACACGGCGCTATTTTATTAATAAGGGTGCCAATGCGAAATGAAAAAAATCAAGCTGACGTGTTTTATGGCCCACTTTAGATTTGTAGTTTTATAATTTTTTGCAAACATTTCGGACTAAAATAATAATAAAAATTATGGTGATACGATTACGACTCTACTATTGTGATGATATCTATGCGCCCAACACGTAATATTCATTCTGACAGTATTTTAACTAATAGCCAAATTTATATAATATTTGAGTTTAGCTTTGACAAACATACTCTTTTATGAACTTTTACCTCTTTAAACTATCATTTTATTATCTCGCCCACATTTTCATTATGTTTTTCCTTTAAAATTTTATCACCTGTCTTGCCTTGGCAGTTTGTTCAAAGTTTATTTTCTCTGCCTGTACTTGTTACGAATGACTATAGCCTGGAACGAACGTAGCGTACATTTGGCGTTCGGACGAGTAACTAAAGCCTGGATGGAACACAAAATACTAAAATTGGCATTCGTAAATCAGTTAAGTTTCTTTTGCGTACACCATTTTGCTTCCTCTACTTCATGATTTTCTTATTATAACTCAATCGTTGTCGTTTCAAAGCAATGGCGCACTAAAAATTATCAAAAACACATCGATCTTACCCCTCAGGGGCTCAGCATTCATTTTCCGAGCACGGGATTGGCGAACCCGGGGTCCTGAGCTGGGGACTGGTAAGCGCCGCTAGTCCTCTAGACACCGTAACCTCTGGGCACGCTTCAGCGACCACCGTGGGGCGCGGAGGTGGAACGTTGTGTGTACCAGGGAATGGGGATCTTGGCTTGACCGCCCGGGTCGCGAGGATGGTACAAACCTCTATTTAAAAAAAAAAAAAAAAAAAAAAAAAAAAAAAAAAAAAAAAAAAAAAAAAAAAAAAAAAAAACTTCAATCCCAAGGTGTGCTACGTGCTGATGGGATGCATGGCTGTTGGAGAGGAACAGTCGCTAGCGAGCAACCTCTGGAGATGCTGCCGCACCTCAGTTGTATAAGGCTTACCTAGGCACGCGGAACTCTGTCTAGGCGAAAACGTACTTCCCTAGCTGCTCGTGGGACCGAGATGAGCAATTCCAATTTGTCCCTCGAACCTTCTAGTGGGATGGGTGTACCACTGGGGGGTACCAACACCCAATCCTAAAAGAGGGCTAGGATATCCATTCCTCCTGATTCGGGGAGTAAGAAAAAGAGTTTTGTGAATAGTAACAGAACACAGGCTGTTGTGCAGAATGTGTTTATTGTTGTGAAACGAAAGGACGGCTCGTTTGAGGGAGTATCTCCTTTCTATATTCAAAAAGGCCTTGAGGGAATTGCTGGCAGTTTGAAATCAGTGAAACGTTTGCGAATTGGGACATTACTGATCGAAACATCGAGTTCCCAGAAGGCAACTAACCTGCAGCAGGCGAAATTCCTGGGTGGATATGTCATAGAGGCAGAGTTACATAACACCTTGAACCTCAGTAAAGGCGTAGTGACCTGTAGAGATCTAGTAAACATCCCTTTGGAAGAACTGAAATCTGAGTGGGCACAGGAGGGTATTTTGGATGTGCAAAATATTATGAAAAGGGTGGATGGTGAGTTGGTGAAATCGGACTCATTCATCCTCACCTTCAATAATCCCCAACTTCCAGATCATATCAAAGCAAGTTTCCTTCATCTGAAAGTTCGACCTTATGTCCCCAACCCAATGAACTGATTCAAATGCCAGCGCTTTGGGCATACCACCCTGGGGTGCAAGGGTGAGGCCACCTGTGGCAAATGTGGCAAGGTCGCGCATGACGGAGCCGAGACAACTACAGACATTGGAAATCGAAAATTCTTCAGACATAAAATCCCCAGCTGGGGAATTTTACCAGATGATGAACCCAACACATCGAGGAGAAAATAGAAAGAACAACCTCGAGCTAAACACAGCGAGATGATTAAAGAGTTCTAGAAGAAGAACAGAATAAACTGCAACAGAACATAATTGGCATTATGTGAAGCTCTATGGTGTTGTTTCCATTAGCACTACATGCAAGGGTGGGACTTGGTCTGCTCAGTAAATTTCTGCCATTGCTCTCTGGTCTTCGTCGCGGATCTCCAGTAACGGTAAACGACTCGGCAGCGTCTTCTCCAACCCCGTCGCTGCATTTCAACTTAGGTCGTCCTCTTGCTCTTCTTCCTCCAGATTCACTGCAGCAGGCTTTCCTTGCAGGATCTGTTTGAGTTTCAAACTTTCCGTCCGACCAGTGGGTCTATTATCTTACAGCCACGCCTATTTTACTGAAGTAATGTGGCTCAACCGAGGCCAAATGTTAAAAACATTTTATAACATAAGTGATTAAATGGAACTTCTCCTGATATCAAAAACTAAATCTGGGCCAGAACTTGACGACTCTGAAGGAACTGAGATATCAACAGCCGTATGTATAATAAAATATTTATAGTATCACAACCAGTTTCGGAATACCACTATGCCATCTTCAGGTCCCTACATCGGAGCATAATATCCAAAATTAGGGATACTAAAACTGGATTCGTGGATTTCTCTTAGTGGGAAACAACAACAACAACTGACAATTGTTGTCGGAGCATAATATCCAAAAGTAGGGATAACAGAAACTGGATTTGTGGACTTCTCTTAGTGGGAAACAACAACAACAACTGCCAGTTTTGGATATTATGCTCCGATGTAGGGACCTGAAGATGGCATAGTGAAATGCCGAAAGTGGTTGTGATACAAAAAGTATTTTATTATACATACGGCTGTTGGTACCTCAGTTCCTTCAGACTCTTAACCAGCCGCTGTCCCGTTTCCACCACCGATGATGGATTCAATAGAACTTGACGATGTCAACTGGGTGGCAGATTTAGCATTTTTGGTAGACTTGACTACTCGTTTAGGTGACTTAACCAGACTTCATGGTAGGAACCTATTTATTAGTACAATCTTTAAAACAATAAGTGTTCCAAATGGAGCTGAAACTGTGGCAATCAATTTTTTGTCATTTCAACAACTTGGAGAAACATGAAAAACACAGCGATACTTTCTGATTTGGTGAAACAATTTGAAAATAGATTTCCGGATTTTTGAAAAAAAAAAACCTTGTATTAAAGTGACACCTGGCCGCTGGTTTGACATGCCTATTATAGAAGGTCCCAAAAATGACCTACATCTTTCTTCTTTGTTAAAAACTTTTTTCACTTGAAGGGGCATGAACATTTATTACTGTTTAAGATTTATTGATTGTTTATAATGTATGAGTTGCAATTGTTGGTGATATTGCTTGTGAATTAGTTACAGAATGTATTATTTTGACTTTCAGTAAAAGTCACGTTCCAAATCGGGGACGTTGCTTCGTAACCATCGGTCCTGGATTCCCATGGTATGTCCTCGTGATCCGAACAAGTCCTCCATCATTTTTTTTTAAATTTTTGGAACCCCGCTATTAATTCTTTTTTTTTTTTTTTTTTTTTTTTTTTTTTTTTTTTTTTTTTTTTTCGTTGCGATTCTTGAGTTTCCTAGTCTAATGAAGTGAGTTTATATTTTGTGTTGCTATATATTTTATTTGCTTTTGTTAAATCTGCTTTTTGTGTTGTAGTGTACATTTGGGTGATTGGAAACGCTCTGATTCGTTGCTGTTTTCTAGTTGACTACCCATCGAATCGGATGTAGATTTTACATGCCCTTTTGCGTGGGATGGTGGACCTTTTTCCTGACAGACCTTTCCATATTGGACTTTCGTAGCTAATTAACCTGAATTGGAGCGAACTCTGATTTACAACCACGGTTGTTAACCGCAGAGGTATATTGGAGCATAGTTTATATTAATTTGTCTGCAAAATATAGGCCCTCTGTGGGATGTGATCACTGCAAAAGTTACTGTAGCATCATCCCAAATTGACGTCATTTTCCAGTTCAGATGCCGTACTCATTATGACCAGATAATCAAACTTACGCTGAATCAACTGCGATTCATTTGCTTAACTTGTCAAAGGAGCACGCTAATATCACGGTAATTAAACATCGGTCACAAGAGAGAATTTCTATCACGGAGCGATAGTTCTCTAATATTACGACCTCAGATTAAGCCATAATCAAATGTTTACCGTTGATTTGCGCATTGTTCTTTTTTTCCATACACATCTTAAATTTGCCTCATCATGTAAGATATGCTTCAGCTACCACCGTCGCATTTGTTGCTTAAACCCACTTGTGAAAAGCAGTAATTACTAAATTCTTTGAATCCAAATTATGACACTGTCTTTCGAGTATTACGTTCAAATTAAATATCAATTCACTACCACTTATTTACGCACACGTTTTGAACTTACATTAAATGTGAAAATCTGAATCTACACTGAGACGACAAAATTCATGGGATATCTTCAGGCATCGCGGCGAAATGCAGCATCTCGACTGAATAAGTCGTTGGAATTCCCTATCAGGGATACTGAGCCATGCTGACGTACACGAAAGTGATGTCGGTGCTGGGATTTGTTCACCTCTCAATTATGTCCAATAAATGTTCAATTACATTCATTTAGGGCTATCTGAATAGCGAAATCAATCGCTGGTATTATGCAGTATGTTCTTCAGAGCAATTCCGGAGAATACAGCCACGGTGACATGACGAATTGTCATGTATAAAAATTATTTAGTTATTTGGGAACTTGGAGATAAAGGAAGGAAGCTTATGGTTCCTTCCGACAATGTGGTCATTAGAGATGCAGCTCACAAAAAAAAGGCCAAATGTTTGTTAAGCTTATGGGACTTTACCGCAGGGTTATCAGTCCCTAAACTTACAAACTACTTATAACCTACCTTATACTAAATACAACACAAACCTCTATGCCCTAGGGAGGATTCGAACCCCTGACGGGGAACGGCCTCGTGCATCGGAGCATAGCGCATCAATGCGCTCGGCCACTCCACGGAGCTCACGTTAAGATTTTTGGGTAAGGATGGGGAACTAAATCTGGCGTGCCTTTTGAACTAGCCATCCCGGAATTGGCCTGGAGTGATTTAGGGGAATCACGGAAGGCCTAAATCTAGATGGCCGAAGATTGATTTGAACCATCATCTTCCCGAAACCAGTGCGTTACCACTGCGCCATTTCGCTCGGTGTTGTCTGGAAGTTTTCCGAGTACACGCAAATGGTTATCACAGGGGAAACGTCTCTCTGATATTCCTCTGCCAGCTGCTACGAATACATGTACTTTTTAGCCGTGGTTAAATGTTTCAAGCTTTTGCGTCTGAGATCTAAGCGACAGACTTGTGCATTGTGCAAAATTCTACACCTGTTCATATGTAAGTGTCTGGTGTCTTCCCACATTATCCCTAGAGATAGCCATCCGTTAGTTCCTATTCTCCACTTCGGCCAATCTTTAGAGACAGAGCGCTAGCTAGGATTCTTTTGAAAAGGATGGGGAAGAAAATCAGCCTCTGCATTTCAAAGAAACAGTCACGGCGTTCGTCTTCGGAATACTTAAATATGGTTCGCTGGAGGTGTATTTGAATCAGAGTCCTCCCGAAGGTGAGTCAAGTATGTTACTACTGCGTCACCTCACTTGGTGGGGAACATGAAGTAGATGAATAGCCGCAGATGTTCACCAGGTAGTCGAACACATATATTTACATTTAATTATTGGTTAAGTTGGACCCGAGAACCCAGTACATTCCCAGAAAATATAGCTCACACTATTATAGACACCTCCAGGTTATACAGTGACTTTATAACAACTTCGGTTCATGCCTTAATAGGGTATGGACGACACTGTAACCTTACCATCAGCTCTTAACAACTGAAACCGGAATTCATATCACAATGTCACAGGTTTACAGTCGCCTAGGGTCCAACCTATGTGGCAACGAGCTCGAGAGAGGCACTACAGGCTTCTAGAAAAAGCAATATTGTCGAACGTCTGCATTGATATCCAATTGAAATGTTCAATTGGTTGTAAACCTATTGGGCCTAACTGCTATGGCCATCAGTCCCTAGACTTACAAACTGAGGCGCTTCAGTCACGGTCTGCACGGCCACTACGGTCAGGGGTTCGAATCCCCCCTCGGGCATGGATATTTGTGCCGTCCTTAGTCTTATCTAGTTCATAAGTAGTTTGTAAGCTTAGGAACTGATGGCCCTGTAGTTAAGTCCCATAAGTTCTACAAACATTTGAGCATTTTTACAAACTAAGGACTGGAACCTCCGGCGGGAAAGGCCTCCCAGTCCGTAGCACGACGCCTTAGACCACGCTGCCACGCCGCGCAGCCCATAACCAATTAACGCGAAATTTCGCAGCGCTGTTCTAACAGCTGAATTCGCCCTACGCTCCAGTTTGATTTCAGCGATTAATTTGTGCTGTGTTGCTCCTCTGTTAGCTCTGTCAACTCTATGAAACGCCGCTGCTGACCATACCAAGCGCAGGCTGTCGGCCACTGCGTTATTCGTGCTCAAAAGGAATCCCTGAAATTATGTATTCCCGACACACTCTTTGACACTGTGTAACTCTGAACATTAACTTCCCTAACGATTTCTGAAAGTGTATGTCCCAAGCTTCTAGCTTAAACTACCATTCTGTGTTGAAAGTCTTTTAAAATCCGCCCTGTGGTCGTAATCACGTTGGAAGACATTTCACTTTAAACACCACTGTAAAAGTGACAAGTATTGCAATGCACCACCATCTAATACTTTGTGTATGTAATACTACCCCCATCTGTATCTTTGCAGATTGCAATCCCACGACGTTTTGCACTTCAGCCCCATAGACTTAAAAAGAATTACAGGATGGATTGCCAGAGTGCTTGTACACAGTATCGTTTGGAAAATGGCATTCTTCTGGTATGTTACATATGAATCTATCTCCGTCACATGCTTTATCTGCTGACAGGCCTAGGTGCTCGTTTGATTTTGTGTATCTACAACATGTTATTCATATGAGGTGCAGTTATCATTAACTAATGGTCTATTCATATATAATATGGTTTTTAATTTTGTAAAGTGCATAGTTTTACATTTAAAACTACTTGCCAATCACTGTTTCACTTTCAAATCTTATCAGTATGGAACTGAATAATCGTACTATTTTTTCTGCTTAATGATTCTGCATTAGCCGCGAAAAGTTTGTGGTTACTATGAATGTTGTCTGCTATGTCATTACTATACAACTTTAAGAGGTCAAGTTCAACATACATCCTAGCACGCAAAGTCTAATCTCCATAAACTGAATATGCCATTTTCTCCCTGCCAAGAAATCCTCAATATAGTCACAAACTTCGCTTGATAGCCTACATTATAGTGTTTACGTTAAAACGTAGAAACGTAACTTTTTAATATCTTCGTGAATATATGTTGCAGGACACCACAATTTGAATACACTTACAGGACATTACAGATTGTTGAGCAAGAACTACGGGCAATTTTCTACCTTAAATCGTTATCAAGCGCACAGAAAGATGTGAACACGCAATCCCTGTTTGTGTGTAGAACGTTGCAACATATTTTCATTCTTTGCTTTTTTCTCACTCCCCTTGTGCTTGGGTGCGCATCCTTAGGTTGAGAGTGAAAGAACGAGAGAGAGAGAGAGAGAGAGAGAGAGAGAGAGAGAGAGAGAGAGTGTGTTTTCTTAAATTTTTATTTTTAAATTGAAACAACTTTCGATACAGAATGACGTGTTCAGTTGTGTTAAAACTGTGTAAAAGCCTCGCATACACCGATAAGCCAAAAGATTTGGAACACATTGCAGCAGAACACCGACTCGAATCACACTGCCAACAGCACGTCATCATTTACAGTGCCTCTCCAAGATTCGTGATAATATCGGTGGATCCTAGATGACTGGAAAACCGTTGCTTCGTTACATGAGTCCAGATTTCATGTGGTAAGAGCCGATAGTAGGGTTCAAGTGTGACTTAGACTCCACGAAGCCATGGACCAAAGGCACTGTGAAAGCTGGTGATTGCTCTTTATGATGTTGGCTGTTTTTCATATAATTCACTGGTTGTTACAGTCCAACTGAACTTATCGTTAACTGGACATCCCTTTGTTCACGCCTATGCCCGAGGAAAGACTCTAAACTACGGCGGAAGCAGCCGCGCAATCCGAGACATGACGTCTCAGACGGTGCGGCCATTTCGTGTGGCATGCAATTTATTTTAAATACAACTATGGAAATTTTATCCACGAAAATGCGCTCTTTCACTAGAATAAAATTATTAATAAATGTTTTGAAGAACAGTCTGGCTAATCTCAGTAAATTATTGTTTCATCACCCATGTCTCCCGAAATGAAACTCACCAGAGAATTTTGCGATATGATTGAGAAGTTAATTCCTTGACAAAATCCTGCACCGGTTACACTTCCGTAGTTATGGCGGGCTATGGAGGCATAATTCATGGCTCTGTAAAGGACATCCAGTCACTCGTCCAGTCCTTGCAACTTGCAAATGCTGCAGTTTGAAGAGCAAATTAAGTTCCGACTTGAAATTCGGAGGCGTTTATTACATTTGTCACCTCAGTGTATACATTTCGTAAGATGGCGCAATAGCGTCATACTCCTTCAGTCTGTGAAGGAAAGAGTACGTGACGTGGCTGAGAGTTAACATCGATGTAAGGACACGAAGATTTTCCACGTACCTGATTGTCTGAAAGGACTTTTGAACAGAAATGGTAGCACCGTGGGAAAATGTTGTTGTTGGTTGTTTAAGGGGGACAAAACTGCAATGGTCATCAGTCCCCCATTCCATCTCTAGGCGTCAAAAGTAAATCCCAACACGTAAAAGATAATACGCCCATAGTTTAAAATTTCGAAGTGGGAGAGGAGTCCCACTGAATCCATAAAACATCATCAAGAATAACAAGACAAAACGAAAAGAGGTCACACAGAGACAACTTACAACAAAGAAACCGATGGTCGTGGTTGACCGACCATAAGAATAAAAAAGGAAAAGCCAACCACTCGGTAACACACAGAAATTTCCAGTTAGAGCGAATGATAAAAACCCCCTACTCGTATAAAACGTAAAACGGTATCTGCCATTACAGCATCGTCACCTAAAACATCTGATAAAACGGCAGGGAGGTTAAAATCCCGCCGCAAAGCAGCTAAAACTGGGCAGTCCAACAATATGTGGACGATTGTCAGACGGGAGCCACACCGACATTGGGCTGGGTCTGTGGTGTCGCACAAGTACAAAGTGTGCGCCACCTACTTTCGCCGCGCGCCGCCATGCACGCATGGCGCGGCGTTCTCACGACGACAGCCGCGAGCGCCCTCTGCTGCAACCCCGCTCGTGGCCACCACGGAAAGACACCGGGCACTTCGGACTGAGATAGCAACCAGTTAGGACCTTCGTAATCAGATAGGCACCAGTGAAGACTTTGCTATTGTACAGGCACTAGGCAGGCCTCTAACAACTATGTATCAACATTCTGCAGTACTATGTAAAAGTTAAGTATTGTTACATTCTGTGCAATATATATCTCTTTCTAATTTACTCTAGTGTTTATAGTATCTGGCTGCTCCCCTCCGTACCTGCACCAGCGTGCTATTTTTGTTCCTGTGTCGGGCTCATTCCACTCTGGCCACCGACACCTACGACGAGGCTGGGACACAAAAGCGGCGACGAAGTCGGGACACAAAAGTGGCGACGAGGAGTGATAGACGAACCTTGAACCAGCCCGCTAGCAGCAGCCAGACAGCAGCAGTCGGAGCACGCAGAAATTGCTCCCGCCCACTCACCCTTATTATAAGATTTTTGGGGGAACATTTTCAGTTACGTGTTTTGTGGACTTTTTTTTGTTGCAGAGCGTCCTCATTTATCATGCATTTGTGTTTTGAACTAATTTACTTGTATTCGCGGCGCCTAATCGGTCAGCATGGCCACTACCCCGAACCCAAACTTAATGGAAATTATTCAGTTACAGACGGCGCAAATCACTCAACTACTGCGGGCCGTGTCGCAGTTGACGGCACAGGCTGCTCACCAACAACAACAGCCGTCACATCAGCAGCCCACACCTGCCGCTGTACCGCTCCCTACGTTCCGCCAGTACAACGAACGTGAGGAAGAATGGAGCGACTACTTCGCACAGTTTCAAGAACTCGTCGCGGCTCATCAAATTACAGGTCAGAGAGTGAAGAACCTTTTCTTATCGATTGTGGGCCCCCGGACCTTCGTATTATTGCAAAAACTTTTCCCTCACGCCTCTCCTCGTGATGTAGACTTTGAACAAATTGTAGATGCACTGAATGCTCATTACGAGAGAAAAGTTCTCGTAGCCGCTGCGCGGTACCGATTTTTCAGACTTAAAAAATTACCGCAGCAGTCACACCAAGAGTGGATTACGGAATTGAAGGGCTTAACCCGCCAATGTAAATTTACTTGCTCTTGTGGACTTTCGTATAGTGACGTGATGTTGAGGGATGCGATTACGCAGAATATTCAGGACCCCAGAATTAGAGCAGCAATTCTGAAACAGTCTGACCCCTCATTAGACAGTGTACTGCAGCTTATAGAAGCGCATGATACTTTTGACTTAGCAGATGTAGAAATGCAAAGCCACAGTGTAAATTCAGTGCGCCGCAACGGACGCTTTCCTAGCCGTAGTTCTCAGTATAGCACTAGTGATTCTTATTTTTCTACCGGCCGTGCTGAACAGACAGTGAACAGTAGCCAGAGTAAAAGTGCGACGCAAAGGTCGCCCCGTAGTGTTAGACACAGTAATTTGCATAACGGGCGCCAACGCTCATTTCAGAAAAATGTTCGTAAGTCTTGCCCCCAGTGTGTGTCTCGCCACAAGCGTGCTCATTGCCCTAGTCGCAACGCAACCTGTTATCAATGTGGCAAATCGGGACATGTGCAGTCTGTGTGTATGCAAATTAAAAACTCAAAGAACAGTAACGTTAGAAACGGTGCTTCGCAAAGTGCGAGAACAGTTCATTCTGTAAATGTTATACGGGCTGTGGAATTGAACAGTGCTTTCCTTGGATCTCAATTTCAAGAAAGTAGTTCTGCGCCTATGGCAAAACTATATAGTGCACCACGTAGCAAGCGCCAACGAGCGCGTAAAACAGTGCAACGGAAAAGGGTTCGGGACAAGCAAAATGACTATGAACAATGCATTCCTGTAGTGAAAATAGTGCCTTCTGCAACTGCTCCTTGTAATAGTGCCCAGTACTGTGTAGCTAGTGACAGTAGACTTGTTGTAGATACTGAAAGTAATTTTAGTGCAGTAGCCTCGCATTGCGCGGACGCCGATCCGGCGGTAG
Source organism: Locusta migratoria (assembly GCA_026315105.1). Taxonomy (NCBI): domain Eukaryota; kingdom Metazoa; phylum Arthropoda; class Insecta; order Orthoptera; family Acrididae; genus Locusta; species Locusta migratoria. The sequence goes on from CM048755.1 coordinate 395,406,129, forward strand.
TGCCATCTAGTGACATTGTTGTTAATCCCCTGCGTGCCGAGTCTGAGCCGCTTCCTTCACTACGCGGCCCGCGCATACGCAGCACACAAACCGTAGCAGACGTTGCCCACATTCGCGCACCTGTCGTGCGCCAGAAGCACAAACTTTTTGTAAATCTCTCCATAGAAAATAAGACTGTGCAATTTCAGCTTGATACTGGTTCCGCTGTTACATTAATTAATAAAGATACTTATGAACTTCTGGGTTCGCCAAAATTGTCGCCGTCACAGCAAGTGTTAACAGCTTATACAGGTGAAAATATTCCCGTGTTAGGAACATGTAGCCTGCCCGCCTCTTTTCAAGGTGTAACAAAAACAGTTGCTTTTGTAGTTCTTCAGGCCAAATCGACACAGAACATTTTTGGACTAGATGCTTTTGACTTGTTTGGTTTATCAATTCAAAGAGATGTGCTTCAAATTTCGTCAATAGTGCCTCAGGATAAAATCAATGCATTGTGTGACAAATATAGTGACCTGTTTTCGCCGGAACTAGGTTGTGCTAAAGACTTCGTGGCACATGTAACTTTAAAAGAATCTGCAGTTCCAAAATTTCGTAAAGCTAGACCAGTGCCTATCGCATTGCGTGATTCAGTTGCCGAAGAACTTAAACGTTGGCAAGATAGTGGGGTGATTTCTCCTGTTTCTGCGAGTCAGTGGGCCTCGCCTATAGTAATTATACCCAAGCCGTCAGGAAAACTTCGTCTCTGTGCGGACTTCAAATCAACAGTGAACAGTCAAACAATTGTAGACACTTACCCCCTGCCCAGACCTGAGGAACTGATGGACAAATTAGGACAGTCTCGCTTCTTTTCCAAGATTGATTTAGCAGAGGCATACTTACAGATTCCACTTGATGACGAGTCAAAAAAGTTTTTCGTCATTAATACTCACATGGGCCTTTTTCAATTTCAACGCCTACCCTTTGGCAGTTCTTCCGCTCCCGCTATTTTTCAGCGCTTTTTGGAACAGCTGACAGTTTCTGTACCGTGTTGTTCGAACTATTTAGATGATATTGTGGTATCCGGACGTACAGTTGAAGAACATTTAGCAAACCTGGAGTGCCTTTTCAAAGTGTTGACTGCAGCAGGTCTACGTTGTAATAAAGCAAAGTGTTCGTTTTTTCAAACTGAAATGGAGTACCTGGGCCATGTGATTAATGCCCAAGGAATTCATCCCTTACAGTCACATCTTCGAGCAATCAAAGACTTGCCTCCTCCTAAGAATGTGCATGAATTGCAAGCAGTGATGGGAAAGCTTAACTATTATTTCAGATTTATTCCCAATGCCTCTCAGATTGCAGCTCCACTGCATCACTTACGTAGGAAGAATGTTCCTTTTGTTTGGTCCAAAGATTGCCAGGTTGCCTTTGACAACTTAAAGTCTGCACTACTCAGTGATGCATGTTTGATTCCCTTTGACCCCCAGAAGCCTGTAGTGTTAGCAGTTGACGCCTCATCGTACGGCCTGGGCGCAGTAATCTCACATCGTATTGGTTCTCACGATCGTCCTATTGCCTTTGCATCCAAGCTACTGACGCCGACGCAACAGAATTACAGTCAGATAGAAAAGGAGGCCTTAGCAATCATTTACGGCGTCACAAAGTTTCATCATTATCTCTATGGCAGAAAATTCTATTTGTTGACAGACCACAAGCCTCTCACGTCGTTCTTCTCACCCACAAAGCCGATTCCGCCACGTACGGCACAAAAGCTTCAGAGATGGTCCTTGATATTGTCTAAGTATCAGTATGAGATTTTGTACCGACCTACCACTAAACATGCTAACGCGGACACACTTTCCCGACTTCCGGTTGGCCAGGATGTGTCGTTTGATTCTTCAGAAATGGCATGTTGTCAGATAGACTCCAGAGATGCTTCCGCTGTCGCAGATTTCCCTTTGAACTCTCGTCGGGTTGCACAGGAAACAGCTGCGGATGCAGACTTAAGTGTGGTAGCACGTTTTGTTCGCTCAGGGTGGCCTGCCAGAGCCAAAGACATTGATCGGCCTCTGGTTCGACGTTATTTTGCACAACGTCAGGCATTGTCTTTAAGTCAGGGTGTACTGTTGTTGCATACCGACAACGACCAAGCAAGAGTGATTGTTCCTCGTTCCCTGCAACGAGAAGTGTTACGCCTCCTGCATCAAGGACATTGGGGTATTGTTAGGACAAAGCAACTGGCCAGACGTCATTGTACCTGGGTTGGTATGGACGCTCAGATAGAGAACATGACGTCACAGTGTACTGTTTGTGCGGAGCATCAGGCGGCTCCTCCGCAACGTTTCTCAGATTGGCCACGCCCCAAGGGACCATGGCAACGTTTACATATTGACTTTGCCGGACCTTTCTGGAATACGCGCTGGTTAATCGTTGTAGACACTTTCAGCAAGTTTCCTTTTGTGATTGCCATGAACTCAACGACAGCTTCTAGTACAATCAGTGCCTTAACATCAGTGTTTTGCATCGAAGGCTTGCCTGAAACTATCGTCAGTGACAATGGACCTCAGTTTGTTAGTGCGGAATTTCAACAGTTTTGTCGCGTGAATGGCATTCAGCATATCACCACCGCACCTTTCCACCCTCAGTCCAATGGTGAAGCAGAACGTTTCGTTCGAACATTCAAGTCTGACATGGAGAAGATGAAAGGTCAGCACTCCAGGCAGCAAGCTCTTCAAATTTTCCTGTCTACGTATCGGTGTATGCCACGTGACGGCCCGTCTCCTGCCGAGCTGCTACACGGCCGCCGTCACCGCACTCTCCTTCACCTGCTGCAGCCTCCCACGCACCGAGTCGGTTCGTATGGCGCTACGCGTTTTCAGGTTTCCACGCCGGTGCTGTACAGGGTGTTTGCTGGCAACAAGAAGACATGGTTGCCGGGCACCATTCAGCGCGTGCTCGGTCGCAATATGTATGTTGTACGTTCTTCCACAGGGTCGGAGCTGCGGAGCCACGCAAACCAATTGCGTCTGCATAGGCCGCGCGATCCTGTCTCCGGTTTCTTGATTCCAGACCCAGTTCACCGCCAGGGAGCACAACCACATCGTTCGTCAACGGGTCCAGCGTCCCCGGACTACGAGATCGTCCCGATGGAGATCGACGCGACGCCGCCGCTGTCGCCGCCGCAGATGACAGCGTCACCGAGAGGGACTCCGGGACCGTGCGTGCCGCCGCCGCCTGGGCCACGCACCTCAGAAGAAGATGACCTGCTCCCTCTGGGCGGGGGGGTGCGCCCTTCCCCAGGTTTCGGTGGGTTCCCTGGAGGATCGCAAGGCGGATGCTGGGGCGCGGACGGCGTCTCGATCCCAGCCTCAGCTACGACGCCCGTCCCACCAGTAACGCCCCCGCCCAGGCCCTCCTCCCAGTGCCGTCGCCGTGGCCCTCAGCCCTACGCCACGACGGCGCGGCGGTTTGGGGGGGAGGGGTGTGGTGTCGTACAAGTACAAAGTGCGCGCCACCTACTTTCGCCGCGCGCCGCCATGCACGCACAGCGCGGCGTTCTCACGACGACAGCCGCGAGCGCCCTCTGCTGCAACCCCGCTCGTGGCCACCACGGAAAGACACCGGGCACTTTGGACTGAGATAGCAACCAGTTAGGACCTTCGTAATCAGATAGGCACCAGTGAAGACTTTGCTATTGTACAGGCACTAGGCAGGCCTCTAACAACTATGTATCAACATTCTGCAGTACTATGTAAAAGTTAAGTATTGTTACATTCTGTGCAATATATATCTCTTTCTAATTTACTCTAGTGTTTATAGTATCTGGCTGCTCCCCTCCGTACCTGCACCAGCGTGCTATTTTTGTTCCTGTGTCGGGCTCATTCCACTCTGGCCACCGACACCTACGACGAGGCTGGGACACAAAAGCGGCGACGAAGTTGGGACACAAAAGGGTCCTCACCCCGAGGGAGATGGCCATGGGTGAGCCACGTATGCCCAATGCGGAGGCGACACAAGACCACTGAGTACCGTCGTGAACCGCGCATGGAGGAGCGCCATGCAACCGTCGTTTCCTTGACCACCCGGAGCTTGTTGGGCGTGCGCAGGCTACGCCACTCAGTATCCCAAAGCTGACGTACTCGCTGGCGCAACAATGAACGGAGATCAGAAGCCAGGAGGCCGATCTCTAGACAGGACATACCGACAGCCTGCTTGGCAAGCCTGTCAACACGTTCATTGCCCGGGATACCAACGTGACCCGGAGACCAGATGAACGTCACTGATCGCCCAGACAGTTCAACGGCGTGAAGCGTCTCCTGTATGGCCAACACCAGGGGAGACCGCGGGTAACACTGCTCCAGAGCTCGGAGGCTGCTCAGGGAGTCGCTGCAAACAACAAAAGACTCGTCTGAGCAAGACCGGATATGCATGAGAGCTCTGCAGTGTAAACACTGCAGCCATTCGACAGAGAGTGCTGTTCCACATGGTCACCATGAGTAAACGCAAATCCCACACAGCCATCAACCATAGAACCATCTGTGTAGATCAGGTCATAACCACGGAATTCCGCTATGATAGCCGAGAACTGATGGCGGAGCGCCTCCAGTGGAACTGAGTCTTTGGGCCCCTGGGCCAAGTCCAGCCGAGTAGACGGCCTTGGCAAACACCACGGAGGTGTACGGGCACGTACCCGATAGGAAGATGGAAGGGGAGAAGACTCAAGCTCCTGCAGGAGGGACTGAACCCGATAGGCAATCGTATGACCTGATCTGGGGTGTCGCTGATGGGGACGGACTACCACATCAGGAAAGAGGAGATGATGGTTCGGGTGGCCTGGGGAGCAATACACATGGGCTGCATAAGCCGCAATTAGGTGTTGGCGGCGGATCCCCAAGGGTGGAACCCCAGCCTCCACTAGTAAACTGTTCACTGGGCTGGTGCGGAAGGCACCCGTCGCGATGCGAACCCCACAGTTGTGAATGGGGTCCAGTAGGTGCAGTGCCGAAGGTGCCGCAGACCCATAGGCAATGCACCCAAAATCGAGACGGGACTGCACCAGCGCCTTGTAAAGCCGCAACAGTGTGGAGCGGTCGGCACCCCAGGTCGTATGACCCAAGTGTCTGAGAAGGTTGAGATGGCGCCAGCACTTCCGTTTCAGCTGACGAATGTGGGGGAGCCACGTCAGCCGGGCGTCAAAGACCAGTCCTAAAAACGGTGAGTTTCCACTACAGTAAGTAGTTCGTCATTAAGATAAAGTTCAGGGTGCGGGTGGACGGTCCGACGCCGACAGAAGTGCATTACTCTGGTCTTGGAGGCAGAAAACTGAAAGCCGTGGGTAAGCACCCAGGTCTGCGCCTTCCGAATAGCACCTTGCAACCTGCGCTCGGCAACTTGGGTGCTGCAGGAACTAAAAGAGAGACAAAAGTCGTCAGCATAAAGAGAGGGGGACACCGATGATCCAACTGCTGCGGCTAAACCGTTGATGGCGATTAAAAACAATGGAACGCTTAAAACGGAAACCTGAGGAACCCCATTTTCATGGATATGAGAGGAACTCAGGGAAGCACCAATTTGAACACGAAAGGTACGGACGGCTAAAAAATTCTGAATAAAAATCGGTAGGGAGCCCCGGAGGCCCCAGTCATATAAAGTGTTGAGGATGTGGCGTTGCCAGGTTGTATCGTATGCTTTGTACATATCGAAGAAGACGGCAACAAGGTGTTGGCGCCGGGAAAAGGCTGTGTGGATTGCAGACTCGAGGTACACCAGATTATCGGTGGTAGATCGACCCTGGCGAAAACCGCCCTGGCATGGAGCCAATAATCCCCGAGTCTCAAGAATCCAACACAACCGCCGACTGACCATCCGCTCCAACAGTTTGCATGGCACGTTAGTCAGGTTAATGGGCCGATAGCTATCCAAAGAAAGAGGATGTTTGTCGGGCTTAAGCACTGGGATGATGATACCCTCCCGCCACTGTGACGGGAAAACACCATCACACCAAATGCGGTTATAGACCGCAAGTAGGTTATCTACTGTGAGACGTTTCAGCATTTGGCTATGGATGCTATCAGGCCCTGGCGCCGTGTCAGGACATAAGTTAAGAGCACTGAGGAGCTCCCACTCAGTGAAAGGAGTGTTGTAGGATTCAGAGCGGCGGGTACGAAAGGAGAGGTGCTGGCGTTCTACCCGCTCCTTCAATGTACGGAAGCCGGTGGATAGTTTGCAGAGGCAAAAGCGCGGGCATAATGCTCGGCAAACATCTCTGCAAGTGTGGACGGGTCCGTACATAGAACTCCATTTGTGGAGATTCCGGGTATTCCCGCTGGTGACGGTATTCCCTGTAACCGCCTGATCCTACCCCAGACCTGTGATGCAGAGGTACCCGTCCCGATAGTGGAGACGTACCTCTCCCAGCACTCCCGTTTCCGTCTTCTTATTAACTGGCGAGCATGAGCGCGAAGCCGTTTAAAATCAATGAGATGCTCCTGAGAGGGGTGACGCTTATAGCGCTGTAAGGCCCGCCTACGATCTCTAATAGCCGCAGATATTTCCGGCGACCACCACGGCACTGCCTTACGCCGTGGGCACCCTGTGGAGCATGGAATTGCAGCTTTTGCAGCAGAAACAATGGTGTGAGTGACGCCCTCGACCACCACATCGATGGAATCGAGTGGGGGAGGTCGAACAATAGCTGTAGACGTGTAATCTTCCCAGTTAGCCCTGCCTAAAGCCCACCTAGGGGGGCGTTCTGGGGACTGACGTTGTGGGAGTGACAGAAAAAGGGGAAAATGGTCACTGCCACACAGGTCGTCGTGGGCTCTCCAGTGGACAGATGGTGGAAGGCTGTGGCTGCAGATCGATAAATCAATGGCCGAGAACATGCCATGTGCCACACTAAAGTGTGTGGGGGCACCAGTATTTAATAGGCAGAGGTCGAGTTGAGAAAGTAAAGACTCGACTACTCTGCCTCGGCCAGAAAGCGATGTACCACCCCACAACGGGTTATCGGCGTTGAAGTCGCCCAATAAGAAGAAAGGCGGGGGTAGTTGCGATATAAGTGCAGCCAAATCAGTCAAAGAGAGGTCACCATCTGGAGGGAGATAAAGGCTGCAGACAGTAAATTCTTGTGTTGTCCTTACCCTGACAGCCACTGCTTCGAATGGTGTATGAAGGGGCACGGATTCACTATAAACAGAAGTAAGGACATACACACACACACCACCTGAGACCCGGTTATATGAGCTACGGTTACAGTAATATCCCCTGTAGCCACGAAGGGCTGGGGTCCGCATTGCTGGAAACCAAGTTTCCTGTAAGGCAATGCAGAAAGCAGGTATTATGCTTAAAAGGTGTCGTAGCTCAGCCAGGTGGGGGAAGAAACCGCCGCAGTTCCACTGGAGGATGAAGCTGTCTGATAACTGAGAAAACATGAAAGGTAAGAGGGAAGATTACAACTCAGCGTCACTCAAATCTGCTGACTGCCTTTTTTCTGGCTCAGCATCCATTAGTTCTGGGATGTCCCCGACAGCGAGGTCGTCCGGGGACTCTAGAATCTCCACCTCGTCCCCAGAGGTCGAGGTGGAGTGGGACGGTGGCATGGGAGCCACCATGGTACCTTGCAGCTCTTCACTTTCCACTTTTTTCCTCCGATCCTTCTTGCCCCTCGGTGGCTTCGCCGGCGGAGCTGGCTTCTCAGACTCAGCCGCAGGGACTGAGGAGGAGCATGAGGCCCTGCGTCCAGCAGCCTTCGGTGTAGCCTGCTGCTGGCGTGTGTCGGCAACGACACTGGCGGAACCCTCGGAAGGGAGTGTCCCGAGGGACGCCTTCCGAACGAGGGGTACCGGAGAGGGCTTTTGTTTCTCCGGCAGAAGGGTGGAGGTTGCTCCCGAGGCAATTACCTTGGGAGCAGAAGTAGGAAGGGAGCCCCCAACCATCTTGGGGGCAGGTGAAGGCTTACGGCCCTGAGGGCCACCAAAGAGGAAGTACTAGAAAACACCCGTGTCGCCAAAGAAGATGGCGACGACGTGACTGTCGCAAAAGAGGTGGTCATGCTAACTGGGTGTAGGCGCTCATACTTCTTTTTAGCCTCAGTATACGTCAACCGGTCCATTGTCTTATATTCGACGATTTTCCGTTCCTTGTGGAGAATAGGGCATTGCGACGAGCAGGGAGGATGCTCCAGGCCACAGTTCACGCAGATATGCGGCGGAGTACATGGGGCGTCCGGGTGGGCTGGACGTCCACAATCCCGGCAAGTGGCGCTGGAAGGGCAACGGGACGACATATGCCCAAACTTCCAGCACTGGAAGCATCGCATAGGAGCAGGGATATAGGGTTTCACATCACACCGATAGCACATCACCTTCACCTTTTCAGGCAGTGTATCGCCTTCAAAGGCTACGATGAAGGCACCAGTGGCAACCCTATTTTCTTTCGACCCACGATGGACGCGCCGGACGAAGTGAACACCTCACCGCTCGAGGTTGGCGCGCAGCTCCTCATCAGACTGTAAGAGCAGATCACGATGAAATACAATGCCCTGGACCAGATTAAGTGACTTATGTGGCGTAATGTTGACTGCGACATCTCCCAGCTTATCGCAAGCAAGCAACGCCCGCGACTGGGCAGGGGATGCAGTGTGAATCAACACTGACCCATTGCGCATCTTGGAGAGGGACTCCACGTCTCCAAACTTCTCCTCCAGGTGGTCAACAAAGAACTGAGGCTTCACTGTAGTAAATGTCTCCCCATCAGTCCTTGTACAAACTAAATATCTCGGTGAATACGGCCCATTTCTATCTTCAGCCCTGCGTTCCTCCCAGGGCGTGGCCAAGGAAGGGAACGACTTGGGGTCATATGATGTAGCATTAAACTTACCACGCTTTGAGACGGTGGTTATACGTCCACCAACGTTATCTTTCGCTCGCTTCATTGTGTTCCCACGAGCAGCTAGGGATCTAAGGGTCCACCCAGACAGAGCCCCGCTTGCCTGGGTAAGCCTTGTACAACTGATGGACGCGCCGGACGAAGTGAACACCTCACCGCTCGAGGTTGGCGCGCAGCTCCTCATCAGACTGTAAGAGCAGATCACGATGAAATACAATGCCCTGGACCAGATTAAGTGACTTATGTGGCGTAATGTTGACTGCGACATCTCCCAGCTTATCGCAAGCAAGCAACGCCCGCGACTGGGCAGGGGATGCAGTGTGAATCAACACTGACCCATTGCGCATCTTGGAGAGGGACTCCACGTCTCCAAACTTCTCCTCCAGGTGGTCAACAAAGAACTGAGGCTTCACTGTAGTAAATGTCTCCCCATCAGTCCTTGTACAAACTAAATATCTCGGTGAATACGGCCCATTTCTATCTTCAGCCCTGCGTTCCTCCCAGGGCGTGGCCAAGGAAGGGAACGACTTGGGGTCATATGATGTAGCATTAAACTTACCACGCTTTGAGACGGTGGTTATACGTCCACCAACGTTATCTTTCGCTCGCTTCATTGTGTTCCCACGAGCAGCTAGGGATCTAAGGGTCCACCCAGACAGAGCCCCGCTTGCCTGGGTAAGCCTTGTACAACTGAGGTGCGGCAGGTTCCTCAGAGGTTGCTCGCTAGCGGCTGTTCGACCTCAACAGCCATGCATCTCCTCGGCACGTAGCACACCTTGAGATTGAGTTTTTTTTTTATAGAGGTTCGTACCGTCCTCGCAACCCGGGCGATTAAGCCAAGATCCCCGGGCTCTGAAACGTCCAACGTTCCACCGTCGCGCCGAACGATGTTCGTTGAAGCACGCACAGAGCTTACGGTATAGCGGACTGTTGGCGCGACACAGCCCACAGCTCAGGACCCCGGGTTCGCCAAGCCCGTACTCAGCAAATTAATGCTGAGCCCCTGAGGGGCCGTGGGAAAAATTCTACATATTGGCATGAGAAAAATAGATGTCTCCGATGGACCGAAAGATTAAGAGGTGAGGAAGGCGAGCATTACAGCTAACCTTTTCGGGTGGTGAGGGGTATGCAAGGCAGTTCCATTGATTGCGGCTATCTGCTATTGTTGTAATTCTTACGAAATGAAATGAGCGTATGGCTTTCTTGGCCGCGAGATCCCTTGCGGGACTGTCCGGCCGCCTTAGTGTAAGTCTTTTTAGTTGACGTCGTGTGGGTGACTTACGTGCCAATGATGATGAGATGATCATGATTAGGACAACACACAACACCCAGTCCCCTGCCGGAAATCGAACCCGGGCCTCCTGCGTGGTAGTCAGCGACACTGACACAGCTAGGGAGGCGGACTGGAATTCTTATAGCACAGTCGTTCATTAATTAGGCTCTTCTGCCGGCCTCCACAGCCCCTGACAGGCCGACAACCAAACATACATAGGTGTTCACCGGGCAATCCACTTGTCCGCCGATCCAATGAAAAACAATTAACTACTCCCGAAAATAGTAACAAAGCAGCATATGTTAACGCGGTGCGTTTTCTTACAGACAGCTCCCACGTGCTGCATACGGCAGTGTACCAACGCCAGCAGCCACTGTTTTGCCGCCTCTATTCCACAGGTTCACATTCCAGCCACATTTCCCGGACCGCGAAAGCAATACAACTGACGAAGACTCGTCCCTTCCCTAAGGAGAGCGTCAGTAGAAGGAGAAGATACCACGAACCGGGAACGTATTCTCTGTGTGGCTAGACCTAGGACATTGCTTCTCAATTGTATTGTGGCGGTAAACCAGTTTGAACTCTGTGATAGTAACAGAGTAGACCGTATAGTTGCAGAACTGTGGCTCATGTATACACTACTGGCCATTAAAATTGCTACAACAATAAGAAATGCAGATGATAAACGGGTATCCATTGGACAAATACATTATAGTAAAACTGACATGTGATTACATTTTCACGCAATTGGGGTGCATAGATCCTGAGAAATCAGTACCCAGAAGAACCACCTCTGGTCGTAATAACGGCCTTGATACGCCTGGCCATTGTATCAGAGTTTGGATGGCGTTTACAGGTAGAGATACCCATGAAACTTCAACACGATACCACAGTTTATCAAGAGTAGTGACTGGCGAATTGTGACAAGCCAGTTGCTCGGCCACGATTGACCAGACATTTTCAATTGGTGAGAGATCTGGAGAATGTGCTGGCCAGGACAGCAGTCGAACATTTTCCGTATCCAGAAAGGCCCGTACAGGTCCTGCAACATGCGGCCGTGCATTATCCTGCTGAAATGTAGGGTTTCGCAGCGATCGAATGAAGGGTAGAGCCACGGGTCGTAACACATCTGAAATATAACGGCCACTGTTAAAAGTGCCGTCGAAGCAAAAGAAGTGACCGAGACGTGTAACCAATGGCACCCGATACTATCAAGTCGGGTGATACACCAGTATGGCGATGACGAATACACGCTTCCAATGTGCTTTCACCGCGATTTCGCCAAATACAGATACGAGCATCATGATGCTGTAAACATAACCTGGATTCATCCGAAAAAATGACGTTTTGCCATTCATGCACCCAGGTTCGTCGATGCGTACATCATCCCAGGCGCACCTGTCTGTGATTCAGCGTTAAGGGTAACCGCAGCCATGGTCTCCGAGCTGATAGTTCATGCTGCTGCAAACGTCGTCGAACTGTTCGTGCGGGTGGTTGTTGTCTTGCAAACGTCCCTATCTGTTGACTCAGGGATCAAGACGTGGCTGCACGATCCGTTACAGGCATGCGGATTAGATGCCTGTCATCTCGACTGCTAGTGATACGAGGCCGTTGGGATCCAGCACGACGTTTCGTATTGCCCTCCAGAACCACTGAGTCCATATTATGCTAACAGTCTTTGGATCGCGACCAACGCGAGCAGCAATGTCGAGGTACGATAAACCGCAATCGCGATAGGTTACAATCCGACCTTTATCAAAGTCGGAAACGTGATGGTACGCATTTCTCTTCCTTACACTAGGCATCACAACAACGTTTCACCATGCAACGCCCGGTCAACTGCTGTTTGTGTTTGAGGAATCGGTTGGAAACTTTCCTCATGTCAGCACGTTGTAGGTGTCGCCACCTGTGCCAACCTTGTGAGAATGCTCTGAAAAGCTAATCATTTGCATTTCACAGCATCTTGTTCCTGTCGGTTAAATTTCGCATCTGACGCTCATCATCTTCGTGATGTAGAAATTTTAATGGCCAGCAGTGTATATTTTCTATTCATGTCTGGTTTTAATTTACAATGTCTGCTCTCTCTTTCTATCCCACGACAACTCTATCTTTTACTTTCCACGATCACCTTCAGCTATTCTATTTCAGCACAAAAGAGATGATGCCAAAAGTTTTAATGAGAAAGGTGGAAGAGAACTAAGGAATCTGGTTCCCTAATTATTTGCAAGTCTTTCAAAACGGAACAAATTTGTTTTCTGTGCTCAAAAGGAGCTTTTGCAACTGGTTCCATTCGTTTGCTTGCTACAGTAGTGCGTGCCTCTTATATTAAATAAATTATGTCTTTCAACCTGAGGGTCGCGTTCCCCGGGGAGTCGCAAAGACTTGCTCTGGGGTTCGCCGTCACGGGAGGAAGTACGTGCACCATAAAATAACCAGGCGTTCAGTAATACAAAGACGTATGCGTAAGTGAAATATATTTGTGGGTGACCAAAATTCGCTTCTGAGTCTTGCCTGAAATGGGAAACAGTCCTAACGATAATATATTTTTGAGTCATGTAGAAGTAGGATAATATGTTGTAATCAAAAAAAAAAAAAAAAAAAAAAAAAAAGCAATACTCCGTTCAACAATTTAAAAGAAAGCTGAACCAAAAGAAAGGAGAATAAATTTGTTTCCTTTGAGATAACATAATTTTGTTACGGTTCGTGAGGATGGGGGACGGGTCGCCAGTCTACATTTATTTGGAAGAGTTTTCGCATTTTCGGAAAGGTTGAAAAACACTGCTTTAGATCAGTAAGATTTTTCAAATGTTCAAATGTTTGTATATTTAAGGGACTTAGCAGCTGCGGTTATCAGTGCCTAGGCTTAAAAACTAGTTAAACGTATCCTAAGGACAACATACATAGCCATGCTCGATGGTGGACTCGAACCTCCGTCGGAGAGCAACCGCGCGCTCCGCAGCGAGGCACCTTAGAGCGCTCGGTCACACCACCGCGGTTAAGATTTTTCAATCACTTCATATGCTTCGAAACATTCATACCCAGGGTAAGAAGAACAACAGAGAGAAATTTATTTATGGGGAATAGATATCAGACTGGAAAATGTCCGAAATAAAATTACTTCACAGAACACTTTTCTTAAAATGGAATAAGTATTTCGTAACGGCCGTTGGATCAAATGTTCAAATGTTTGTTAAGCTTAAAGGACTTAACTGCGGGGTCATCAGTCCCTAAACTTACAAACTACTTATGAACTGGCTTATACTAAAAACGACACAATCATCCGTGCTCGAGGGGGGATTCGAACATCCGATCGCAGCGGCCGTGAAGACTGTGACTGGAGCGCCGCAGACCGCTCGGCCACTGCGGCCGGCTGTTCGCTTAGACGGAAGATGATAACCACAGAGGGACGAATGCCGGATATGGAACCATATCTTGGCCGAGGTGACTGAGGCGCTCCAGTCACGGTCAGCATGGCCACTACGGTCGGGGGTTCGAATCCCCCCTCGGGCATGGATATTTGTGCCGTCCTAGTTCGTAAGTAGTTCATAAGTAGTTTGTAAGTTTAGGGACCGATGACCCCGTAGTTAAGTCCCATAAGCTTAACAAACATTTGAACATTTGAACATTTTGAACCATATCTCAAAAGCCCAATTAGTTATAGTTGTGCTCTGAAATTTGAATGGAAATTTCGTTTTTTCCTCCAAATTTCATACACTTCTGAGTATGATTGAAAATCAACCACACGCAAAGTCAACTAACCTTTTTGATAGGGTCATTGCAAGGGCGTTACTGATATTCCCGTTGAATTAATATAAGCAGTACATAAATAAGGGTTGACCAATGCGGAATTAGGAATGTCTGGGTTGTATTACCTTCCATTTAGTATTTCAACCACGCAATATTCATTAAAAGCCAACAGGAAACGCAAATGACAATATAAACACTAGCTTGTCAAAAAACATAACCTTTAAACCATTTAAAGACAGCCAGGATCATTAAAATTTAAGAAAAGTCTTCAACTTGCCTGAAGGGCAACAATTAAATTAGCAATATAATCGTTTTCAATGGGTCTTTGCCAATAACAGATAAAATGTCATAACAACAAGCTCTTTTAAATGCCCAATACCTGATACACAAGTTTGCCAAAAGACATAAAATTTAAGAAAAGGCTTCCACTAGCCTGAAGGGCGCAGAATAAAATTTACAATTCATATTACAGCAGAGGAGAAGCAAAATCAATGGTCAACAATAATCAATTCAAATTGCAGCAAACAAGAAGCAGCAATATCTTACCCAGCAAGAGAACGGCGAGTGACCATAGAAGGAAAAAAGGAAAATGGAAAGGGTACGGTTTAAGGTGTGTCCGAACGAATAAAGGAACTATAGCCTTATCCCGAAGAAAGCTCTAAAGTCCCACAACATTGCCCAACATACGACTACGGGTTTGCATACTTTGCCCGTAGAAGGAAATCACTCCGACTCTGTTTACGGCTGTCCCCCGTACGGGCCACGAGTTACCAGTCGGGTAAATTTTACCAGGAAAAAAACCCAGAGTTGCAATCAGCAAATAGCAGCTAAGAGACCATATAAGAACAAATTTCACAGGCGAAAAGCCGCTCAGAGAACCTCAGTGCTATCAAGCACAACCACTATCGGTCATCAAAGTACATGCATTCATATGGACATAGGCGTGGAAATCCGCTCGGGTTCAGCTAACCAACCTAAACTAAGACGTGGACACAAAGACAGGCAAGCAGATGGAGACACAGAAGCGAAAGACGCCAACTAACGCAAATAATTTGACACGGCCAAGCGAAGCAACTATACTCCTGGCCAATAAAATTGCTACACCACGAATATTACGTGATACAGACGCGAAATTTAACCGACAGAAAGAAGGAAGGATGTTTAGGGTTTAACGTCTCGTCGACAGCTTGGTCATTAGAGACGGAGCTAAAGCTCGGAGGTTTGGTTAAGGATGTGGAAGGAAATCGGCCGTGCCCTTGCAAAAGAACCATCCCAGCATTGTGTCTCGATACCTCATGGTCTGTACTCCCTGATGCGGGAATGCAGTATTGTAGCTGCGAACATTATAGAATAAATAGGCTATGGTATAGGAAAGAGACAGCGTGGCGAATGGAAATTTGTGTGTGGAGGAGAGACGTGCAGGGAAGAGTCCTCTGCGGTCGGGCTGGTCACTGTGTCCTCGGTGGCGGAGTGGTCAACGCGTCTGCCCAGTAAGCAGGAGATCCCAGGTTCGAATCCCGGCTGGGCACAAATTTTCATTCGCCTCAGTTTGATATTCCATCTAAACCTAATACAGTGATGCCACATGATGAAACGTAAATCTTAATGGCCGGAGGTGGATTTGAACCACCGTCCTCCCAAATGCGAGTCCAGTGTGTTACCACTGCACCATCTCGCTCAGTCACGACAGGAAGAAGATTCTGTGATATGCAAATGATTAGCTTTTCAGAGCATTCACACAAGGTTGGCACCGGTGGCGACACCTACAACGTGCTGACATGAGGAATGTTTCCAACCGATTTCTCATACACAAACAGCAATTGACCGGCGTTGCCTGGTGAAACGTTGTTGTGATGCCTCGTGTGAGGAGAAATGCGTACCATCACATTTCCGACTTTGATAGAGGTCAGATTCTAACCTATCCCGATTGCCGTTTATTGTATCGCGACATTGCTGCTCGCTTTCGTCGCGGTCCAATGACTGTTAGCAGAATATGGAATCGGTGGGTTCAGAAGGACAATACGGAACGCCGTATTGGACCCCAACGGCCTCGTATCACTAGCAGTCTAGATAACAGGCATCTTATCCACATGGCTGTGCCGGATCGTGCAGCCACGTCTCGATCCCTGAGTCAACAGATGGGGACGTTTGCAACAGAACAACCATCTGCACGAACAGTTCGGCGACGTTTGTATCAGCTCGGAGACCATGGCTGCGGTTACCTTTGACGCTGCATCACAGACTGGAGCGCCTGCGATGGTGTACGCAACGACGAACCTGGATGCACGAATGTCAAAACCTAATTTTTCGGATGAATGCAGGTTCTGTTTACAGCATCATGATGGTCGCATCCGTGTTTGGCGACATCGCGGTGAACGCACAATGGAAACGTTTATTCGTCATAGCCATACTGGCGTATGATCCGGTGTGTGGTATGGGTGCCATTGGTTACACGTCTCCGTCACCTCTTTTCATCGACGGCACTTTGAACAGTGGCCGCACATTTCAGATGTGTTACGACCCGTGGCTCCACCCTTCGTTCGATTCCTGCGAAACCCTACATTTCAGCAGGATAATGCACGACCGCATGTTGCAGGTCCTGTACGGGCCTTTATGCCGGCCGCGGTGGCCGAGATGACTGAGGCGCTCCAGTCACGGTCTGCACGGCCACTACGGTCGGGGGTTCGAATCCCCCCTCGGGCATGGATATTTGTGCCGTCCTTAGTATAAGGTAGTTGATAAGTAGTTTGTAAGTTTAGGGACTGATGGCCCCGTAGTTAAGTCCCATAAGCTTAACAAACATTTGAACATTTTGAACTGATGACCCCGTAGTTAAGTCTCATAGACTATACAAACATTTGAACATTTTTTTCTGGCCTTTCTGGATACGGAAAATGTTCGACTGCTGCCCTGGCCAGCACATTCTCCAGATCTCTCACCAACTGAAAACGTCTCGTCAATGGTGGCCGAGCAACTGGCTCGTCACAATACGCCAGTCACGGAACGCCGTACTGGATCCGAACGGCCTCGTATCACTAGCAGTCGAGATGACAGGAATCTTATCCACATGGCTGTAACGGATCGTGCAGCAAAGTCCAATAATAGTTGTACACGACGTGCCAGGGCGCCTGTGTAGACTACTCGGAGATGGATGTGAGTCTGTTTTAATCCAAGTTGAGGACTCCGGAGAAGCAGATGGAACCTGGGAGGCTCCAGTACACACCAGGCCGCCGTCGTGACATGGAACGCACTCGGCGACACCGAGCGCCCGGCAAGTGGCGCACCACTCAGTAAACAGTCAGCACGGCCGGCCATGCGCGTTCTGAGTACCGCCGGCGAATACACCGGCTACCGACCCACTCACTCTTCCTCGCTGATAAGGCCCTCTCGCAGGCCTCTCTGTGGGATGGACAGTCTACCAGTTCTGGTGATAAGTATGTACCTGGTCACTAAACCACGTATTTTTAAGTCGTAAAAAGAGCATTTTAAGCGCCTAAAATAGGCTCTTACATTACCTCATTTAGACCAAATAAATTCTAAAATAGGCTCTGAAAAGAATTCATCAGCCGAAATAAAATATAATACTTAGAGTTCACTTATGAGCGAATTTTTATTCGCTTACGTTAATGGTCAGACAGACATCAAACCTTTATAGTTTTCGAAGATAAAAATACATTGCCGATTAGCAGCCTCAAGTTGAATTACATGAACAGGCCTATACAATTCAACAAACGCTAAATAAACCAGTGATTTTAAACATTCAAACCATAACTGGCTTAAGAAGAAGTGATAAACCTTTTGTAGGTTTTACAGACAAAAGCCACGATATGCCGAGAATGAAGGATGTACATTAACGGATGTGCCGTACTTCACTTTCGGTGCATTTTGGACAGGCATGCTGCATTCACTGGAACGGGATTTTCCGTAAAGGTCCTTCACGTCGGTGTTCTAGAAACCTGTTAAATCTTTTCCCATACTTTTCCTTCCACTTCACATGAGCTTCATTAATTTTCCTTTTCTCTTCCTCCAGAAAAAGCAACATTGTTGTAGATAGCCTCTTAATTCTGAAATAACTGTCGCCATAAATTTGCAGTTGTCTCTATTGTAAGCCAAGTCCTGCTGAACTGAGAGCTCTTCCAATAATTGTGTTGGATTTTTTAAAGCTTTATTCTCAACTATACCATTTGAAAATAGCACCTTCATTCGAGTGTTCACAAAGTGTGCTGTTATGCGCTACTGTTGTTGGTTTATGGAAGGGACTAAACAGCGACGGTTATCAGTCCATTATGCGCTACTGGCCATTAAAATTGCTACACCAAGAAGAAATGCAGATGATAAACGGGTATCCATTGGACAAATACAATATACTAAAACTGAAATGTGATTACATTTTCACGCAATTGGGGTGCGTAGATCCTGAGGAATCAGTACCCAGAACAACCACCTCTGGCCGTAATAACAAGCCTTGATACGCCTGGGCATTGATTCAAACAGAGCTTGGATGGCGTGTACAGGTACATATGCTCATGAAGCTTCAACACGATACCACAGTCCACCAAGAGAAGTGACTGGCGTATTGTGACGAGCCAGTTGCTCGGCCACCATTGACCAGACGTTTTCAATTGGTGAGAGATATGGAGAATGTGCTGACGTGGCAGCAGTCGAACAATTTCCGAATCCAGAAAGGCCCTTACAGGACCTTCAACATGCGGTCGTGCATTATCCTGCTGAAATGTAGGGTTTCACAGGGATCGAATGAAGGGTAGAGCCACGGGACGCAGCACGTCGTCTTCTTGGTATAGTAATTTTAGTGTACATGAGTGTATGTTCCTTACTCTTTGGCCTTTGCTTTGAAAAATCAAATAAGCCCTTGATGGTGCATCTGGGTTTAAATCGCCAAACATTAGTTTTTGAACGTGCAGGAAGTTTCATGTACAGAAATCCATATGCAAGACTCCGCAATACATTATCGGGTTCTTTGCAGTGCGTCCGTGTAAGCTGAGTCCACATACGTTTTACGCGAATTTAACTCTACCGACACAGACGGATGGCACTACATTTTTGTTAAATATCGATTTCAGTGTTCCTATCTTTGATTTTTCGAAGCACGCCCTTTGAAAATAAAAGAAATAGGTACCTTCTAGCATTTTACTGCTGAATTAGGCAAAAAACGCCCAGGTTTGATGTATTTAGTATTCCATTACCTAACAATTTTCTATAAAAGCTACAGAGCCCGTAAAATGATTTCAATTGTTTCCTGGTGATCGGCCTTTTGCATTCTGAAATCGATTTTAATTTCCCTCCTATTGGCAGTATGCCTTCTGACGAAAGTCTATGACCTAATAATTCGATTTCTGCGCTTAGAAATTCCCATTTTGCCAATTTTAGTCATACCTCCTTTTAGCAGAGCCTTCAAAACTTCCTTCAATAGATCAGTGTTCACGCCAATTATTTGTAGCTACCAAAATATCGTCTACGTAAACCACCAGTCTGCTCATTAATACCTCTCCCAAGACACGACTGAGCGCTCTGACAACTACGGCTACAGAAATAGACAGACAAAATGGCACTACTTTGTATCTGTAACTTCTCCCTTCAAACAGGAATGCAGTATAACGCCTTCTTTTCTCAGCCAAAAGTATTTGCCATAACCCACTACTCAGATCCACATTAGTCATAAATTTTACATTCCTTAGGTTGTGCAACATCTCTTCCATATTCCCTGGCTGATCTAGCACCTTTATTATAACCTTATTTATCCTTTGGGCATCCAATACATTTCACTTAAAACCTTATTACATATATTTACCTCCGCCGATTTATCATTGAACACTGAGTTATTAAAATCTATTTCCAAACACTCAATATGTATTACTTCGCTACTGCATCGCTCCTCATTCAGATCTTTAGTACACTCGGTATTTGACAATTTCAGTTTCACATCTGCGTCTGTAACCCACATTAAATTTCCCCCCAAAATATTATCTGTTTCACCAATATTAAACTTTCCTTCCTTCACTACAGATAATTGTTCCTTTAACGTAGAATCAATACTTTCATGCATCACCTTCCATCCACTACACTCAGGAAGCGGCTACACGGGTAGCGGGGGCTGTGTGGCGTGGACTGGGCGGTTTTTTAGGTTAGATGGCCTCGGGAATACACAAAATGGGTTTCAGTCTCAAAGGGGGCAGGTCAGAAAGTAGATATAAAAACCATTGGTGTAACAGTTGTAAATTGTCGTAGCTGTGTTGGGAAAATTCCAGAGCTCCAAGCGCTGATAGAAAGTACTGAGGCACAAATCGTTATAGGTTCTGAAAGCTGGCTGACGCCTGAGATAAATTCGGCCGAAATTTTTTCAAAGGGCCAAATGGTCTTCAGAAAGGATAGAATAAATAAAACAGGGGGTGGCGTGTTTATTGCTGTTACAAACGGTTTATCCTGCAACGAAATTGAGGCAGATACTTCCTGTGAATTGGTCTGGGTAGAGGTTATACCTGACCACCGAAATAAATTAATAATTGGATCTTTTTATCGGCCCCCTGACTCAGACGATGCGGTTGCAGAAATGTTCAAAGAAAGCTTGAATCATATTTCAAATAGGTATCCGAAGCATACTGTTATAATCGGTGGCGACTTTAATTTACCCTCGATATGTTGGCATAATTACGTATTCAAAACCGGGGGCAAATATAAAACATCGTCCGAACTAGTTCTGAATGCTTTTTCTGAGAACTACTTCGAACAGTTAGTTCATGAACCCACTAGAATAGTACGTGGTTGCGAAAATACTCTTGATCTCCTAGCAACAAATAATCCCGAGATAGTAAAGAGCATCAAAACAGATACAGGGATTAGCGAACATCGAGTTGTAGTAGCGAGACTCAATATCGAAATTCCCAAATGCACCAAAAATAAAAGAAAAATATATCTATTCAATAAAGCAGATAAAAATTCGCTTCACGCTTTCCTGAGTGATAGTCTCCAGTCCTTCAAAACTAAAAATGCGAGTGTAGATCAGTTGTGGCTTACATTCAAAGACATAATATCAGTAGCAATCGAGAGATTTATACCAAATAAATTAATAAAAGAGGGGGCTGACCCCCCGTGGTACACAAAACAGGTCAGATCACTGTTGCAGAAACAAAGAAAAACGCATGCAAAATTTAAAAAGACACAGAACCCGCAAGACTGGCAATCTTTTACTGAAACTCGCAACCTAGCGCGGACTTCAATGCGAGAATCTTATAGTTGTTTCCACAACGAAATCCTGTCTCGTAATCTTGCAGAAAATCCAAAGAAATTCTGGTCATATGTGAAGTACACTAGCGGCAAAACACAAACAATACCTTCACTACGCGATAGCAATGGTAATACTACCGACGACAGTACTGCTAAGGCAGAATTACTAAACACAGCTTTCCGAAATTCTTTCACCAAAGAAGACGAAGTGAACACTCCAGTATTCAACCCAAGAACAGCTGCCAGCATGCGAAACTTAGAAGTAGATGTTCCTGGAGTAGTAAAACAACTTAAGTCACTAAACAAAAATAAATCTTCCGGGCCAGATTGTATACCAACTAGATTCCTCTCAGAGTATGCTGATGAAATAGCTCCGTACTTAGCTATAATTTACAACCGATCACTCAGCGAAAGATCCGTACCCAAAGACTGGAAAGTTGCCCAAATTACTCCAATATTCAAGAAAGGCAATAGGAGTGATCCCCAAAATTACAGGCCTATCTCATTGACGTCGATTTGCAGTAGGATTTTGGAACATATACTTTGTTCGAATATTATGTACTACCTCGAAGAGAACGACCTATTAACCAATAGTCAGCACGGATTCAGAAAGTATCGCTCTTGCGAAACACAGCTTGCCCTTTATTCACATGAAGTGTTAAGTGCCATCGACAAGGGATCTCAAATCGATTCCATATTTCTGGATTTCCGGAAGGCTTTTGATACTGTACCCCACAAGCGGCTTCTAATGAAATTGCGTGCTTATGGAATATCTCCCCAATTGTGCGATTGGATTCACGATTTCCTATCAGAAAGGACACAGTTCGTTGTAATTGACGGTAAGTCATCGAGTAAAACAGAAGTGATATCTGGCGTTCCACAGGGAAGCGTTATTGGTCCCCTACTCTTCCTCGTGTTTATAAACGATTTAGGAGATAATCTGAATAGCTCCCTTAGACTGTTCGCGGATGATGCTGTCGTTTATCGGTTAGTGAAGTCAACAGAGAATCAAAAGCAACTGCAAAGCGATTTAGACAAAATTTCTACTTGGTGCGAAAATTGGCAATTGACACTAAATAAAGAAAAGTGTGAAGTAATACACATGACCACTAAAAGAAATCCGCTGAACTTCAATTACGCGATAAATCAGTCAAACCTTAAGGTCGTAAATTCTACCAAATACCTAGGAGTTACAATTACGAACAACTTTGACTGGAGAGAACACATAGAAAATATTGTGGGGAAGGCGAACCAAAGGTTACGTTTCATTGGCAGAACGCTTAGACGATGCACCAGCTCCACCAAAGAGACTGCCTACATCACACTTGTGCGTCCTCTCTTGGAGTACTGTTGCCCCTTGTGGGACCCTCACCAGGTGGGACTGACGGAAGATATTGAGAAGGTTCAGAGAAGGGCAACTCGTTTTGTTTTATCACGTTACGGGGGAGAAAGCGTCACGGAAATGTTGCACGAATTGGGGTGGAAATCATTAAAAGAAAGACGTTATTCATTGCGGCGTGATCTGTTTGCGAAGTTTCAATCACCGACTTTTAGTTCTGAATGTGAAAATATTTTGCTAGCACCCACCTACTTAGGGAGACATGACCATCCCAATAAAATAAGAGAAATCAGATCGAAAACGGAACGATTTAGGTGTTCTTTCTTCCCGCGCGCTATTAGAGAATGGAACGGTAGAGAAAAGTTATGAAGGTGGTTAATGAACCCTCTGCCAGGCACTTAAATGTGATTTGCAGAGTATCGATGTAGATGTAGATGTAGATGAATCCCATCAAGAGCTATTGGATCATCCTCATCAACAGAAATAAAGGCGCAAATTTCTTCCTCAGTAGCATCTATCTCAGTAGCTTTAAATTTACCACATGTCTCAGTTTTTTCATTTTCCTTCAACAATAAATCACCTATCATGCCACATACATAATATAATTCTTCACCAGCCGACGAGACCAATGCTACGCCGCTTTCCCTATCAACCTGACTCACATCCGTCGATTTACCACTTAAATTGTTACCAGCTAGAGTGCCCTAAGCCACGATGCCTTCACAAATTTCACCACTTACATCCGCTGCCTCAAATTCAGAAAATTTAGTACACACGTAGTTGCATTTATCGATACTGGTCAACAACTTCTTGGAATTTTCTGCACACTTCATCTCCACCAAATTCAAATTTTCCTCATACACTTTCTCAGACTTAGAACTATTTAGCATACATTCATACACTCCATCACTCATTCTCTCTTCACAATATAGCTTTCTTAAACCCATACCTTCATCTGATTCAAATGATTGCTCAAAATAATTTTGATTTCTCTGGCGGCCACGCTGTTTTAAATTACCAACTTTTACAGATTTATCTATCACACGTATGTCCACAACTTCCATCTGTCCCCTATCACATCTATTTCCCGACCGCATATCACTATGTTCCCTTTCGTGATTTCTCTCCTGATAATTCCCACTGCCTTGACTATAAAATTTATTCCCCTGATTACCATTGTGATTGTGTTGATTCCGGAAGTTACCGTTATTACTGTGATTCCTATAATTACCATTATTACTATTATGGTTACAATTCTGACTACCATTTCCTCATCCGTTACCGTGATTTGGTTTAAACTTTAATGCTCTTTCCAACTTTTCAACTAAATCTAAAAACTCAACAATCGATTGCGTCGGACTATGCACCAAATCCGATTGCAAATCATCTGGTAATCGCCTCTTTAACGTCGTGATTTCCGTCATAACTCCCAGCGGCCTATTTGAATGCATTAACTTATTCAGTTTGCGCACACAATATTCGCGCTTTGAACCATCGCCATACTTGAAATTTGGACTGTTAAGAATTTCGTTTTGAAGCCGCGTTTGCTTTGCTTCACTCCACTACTTATTCAAGAAACAAATCTCAAACTTGTCATAGGTCTGTAACAAATGATTATTTAAATTAGCCCACGACTGCGCACTACCCTCAAGCTGTCTTTTTAACAATTTAATTTTGTCTTGGTCACTCATTCCCTTAACAAATCCACCCTTACACGCGGCAAGAAAATCTACTGGGTGGTAATTGCCGTCATTAGAAAAACACTTATTATTTCCTGCTGAAAACCACGGATTATTTACAAGTGGACTAACATTTGCATTACCTGTTTCAGCTCGCACTTCCTCAATTTATTGCCGTACCTGCACCTTTTCCTGATCAGTTCTCCCACTACATTATTTCATCTCCATTTCAAAATCCGCCATCCTATCCGTTAAATTATTTACTTCAGCTGTAGTTACCTTTTCAAAATTATCTTGTTGTTGCACAGTCGTCATTACATTGCTGTTCAATTTGTGCTGTACCTTTCCCATTTTATTACCTAAATTTATCTCTAATGCACTGACTTAATTATTAACGGAGTCAACTTCCTACCCTATTTTGCCCACTTCTATCTTCACATAGTTTAATTTTGATCCTACCATTCCATCCACTTCTGATTTAAATTTTTCCAACTCAAATTTTACATTTTCAGTATTACTACTTAGTTCTGCCTTCATACTTCCCATGTTTGCTTGAACTTTGTTCAAACCCAAGCCCAGTTACTTCTTTACATTACCCACTTCTGATTTTACATTACCCACTTCTGCTTTTACATTACCCACTTCTGATTTTACATTTCACAAATCTGCTTTTAATTCTGATTTTACACCACCCAAATCTGTTTTTAACCCCATTATCCACATGTAAAGTTTGCTTTCTAATGAAATTCATGCCTTATCATCTTTCTTTGCAACAACTGGACTACTAGCCCCACTATAGCCCTCCCCATGTACATTTTCTCCCTCAGAACACGGGCTAGCACATCCGCTAATTTTTTCGGAGCCACACACGCTTGGTGACTGCTTAATTACCGGCATTTCGTTAACGTAAGATCCAGCCCCAGACTCTGTCACATTTACATCATCGACGTTGGTACTTGGCTTTTCTGCCGTGGTGCCTCTGCCGCTGCCGCTGCCGCTGGTACTCGAAGCCTCTGGCCGCTGTTACCTGCGTCTGCTTCCGCGATGTGAAATTCTACGCTGCCGTTTTTGTAACTCGCGCACTACGTTCTTATCCGGTCCAAATACCGAGTCCTACACCTCTCTTATCTTTGTAATGTAACAGGCACGAAACTGCTGTTGTACTATAAAGCTCTCAGCCCCCACACACCACTCAATATGCATTATACTTGACTTCTAAATGAAGGTACTACAAAATTTACAGTAACTATTCGAACGAATTTTACTAAAATCGGACGGAAACAAACTGTTTCTCATCATGGACTAGAAAACCTCATTTGCGACCATCCTATCGGTACTCACCAATAACAATTGGGCAATACATAACTCAGGGTAGTAAAAACTTTATGGCTCGTTGTTTCCGTTCATAGGGGTGAGTTATATATGTCAGCTTCTATGCCCTAAAATGCTACCCAATCTGTTTAAACAATATCAATAATTAATCTGTAGTTTAGCCAGTCTATCAATCTGCATATGATGACGTGAAAATATATCTAAACAAACAAAAATTAAACCTCTGAATGACCAACAAAATGGATTCTACGATAAAGGAGTGATTCACGCACGAAGTAATTCTTTATAAATAGAGTTTATTTCTCTTTTTGGACATGAAAATGCGGAGGTGGTCCTACTTTATAAATCGGTAAGTAACTGAATATTTCCCCAATTATTGTTCATGAGAGGCACAATAAGTATCACACGCACTCGAGAGTAAAAGTTCCAAATTATCACTCGTAAATTAGTGAAGTCCATCGAACATTGCACTTCCGCAGCCCTACTACCGTGCATAGTTTACCACTTTTCACCAGAGACTAAGTTCTGCAGTCACAGTCACATAAATTTTTATAACTCCATACATGCCTACCTCTTCAAATCACAAGTTCGTAACGCGGCTTCAGACCGCTCAGCGTCACAACCTTTCACCACCGCGTCCAAGTTACGAGTCCCTCCCCAAGCGTTCGAAAGCGTGCTCTACTTGCTCCCAAAATTGTGTCCTTCCGTGCATCCTAACGCCTCATTTTTAAAATACAATTTCTCTTCCGAAATATTATACATTCGAATATCACAGAATTAAATGCTTTGACCACCTCCCTAGAAATATTGTGTACATTTAACAAGCAAATATATATTTAACAAAACTAAAGAACGGTTGAGACTGAAATTCTTTCCTCAGATAGCCATTAAACGTGGCGTCTCACTGTTCAAATATACTGCCCCCGTCGAAATATAGTTACACAATTCATATTTAATTTATCATGGCTTTTTATACAAATATATTCAGTTCTTGTCCACAAATACTTATAATTATTTATATATAAATTATCTTCTGCATATCTACTATTTTTAGTCGGCCATGAAATATTTAAGTGGCAGTTTACAACATAAAAAAACGACCATTACTAAGAATAATATTGAATATAATAAAATACATATATAAATGTAATGCACTTTGCAGGTCCATGTTTTGTGTTTCTGTGGTGGAATCTATGTTCTG
Organism: Locusta migratoria; assembly: GCA_026315105.1. Classification (NCBI taxonomy): domain Eukaryota; kingdom Metazoa; phylum Arthropoda; class Insecta; order Orthoptera; family Acrididae; genus Locusta; species Locusta migratoria. The sequence goes on from CM048755.1 coordinate 395,432,804, forward strand.
ACACAAGAATATTATTACCTCAACGAAAAGCAGAACAAGAGGGTAAAACAAAGTTTATTGAAAAAATACGGAAATAACTTCGTACTTCTTTTAAGATAGGTAGCGTGGTGCAATGCTGCCTATTTGCTTCTTAATCTGTTACTGATAAACACTACGTATCAATAATTGTAAATATAAGTCTTATAACATTATTATTATAGTACTGAAATTTGTCCGTTTTTTATCTGTAAGGGATGTTGAAATTGTAATTACAGCGTTTGATTCTCCCACGTCTCCTGAATCCATTTATACAATTATATTTGCCGTATGATTATTCCCTGATTTAATATGGATTTTTAGAATAATGTGTGTGGCTATATTGTATTTCAGTTGCAATCTGGGTTAGCAGCCCTCGCTCATCCAAGACAGTCGCTTTCTGTTTCCGACCACATTAGGGAAACCCTGACCACCTGTATTCCATTCACTAGGTCCAAATTGTTGGCCAGCCGGCTGGGGAACCCAACAGCCTGGCAAAACCCGCCTTTCACATGGAAACGATCAGCTTCCGCCTGTATCTATAATGCCACAGAGGCTCAATTCGTTATTTATAAAAAATATTCGAAAACTGTCGTGGATTTAAATATCAATATTTCTGTTCAAATGTTTGTAAAGCTTAAGGGACTTAACTGCGGGGTCATCAGTCCCTACAGTGTTTCTGAATTGTAGATATCTCAATAGAGCTTTATAATCTGAGCAGCTGTCTTTATTCTTCTGTTCCGTTTTCTACAAATGGCCACAGTGGGAAGAGTGAAATGAAATAAAGCCCTATGTCGCCACTACAAAACCCTCCAGCTCTAGCTCCCGCATCGGAGGTTCGACTCCTCCCTCGGGCATGGATGTTTGTGTTGTCTTTAGTGTAAGTTAGTTTATAAGTAGTTTGTAAGTTTAGGGACTGATGGCCCTGCAGTTAGGTCCCATAAACTTAACAAACATTTGAACAATTTTTTCAGCTGTAGTCACATAAACAGAAAAGAAACTCACTTGCTTCAAAATCACCAAATGCGACGTACCACGTTATTCCAGCCGTCTATTCAACTACAAAGAATGCCTCTTATTATTTTTGGAATGGGTGCATATAAGAAATAGTGTTGGTGGTATAAGATACAAGTGGAAATGCCAAAAGAAAATTAGAAGTTTAGTATAGTCACATACTTGTGACACTGAAATGACTTCACATATTACAAATTGTTTATGTGCGGTATATCTGAAACGAAGCCAGCAACCACTGTTAATCACCTGGAAAATTTTTTATCACATTACTATACAGTGTTATCACTTTTCAAAAAAAAGTTCAAATGTTTGTAACACTTATGGGACTTAACTACGGGTCATCAGTCCCTAAGCTTACAAACTACTTATGAACTAGCTAAGACTAAGGACGGCACAAATATCCATACCCGAGGGGGGATTCGAACCCCCGACCGTAGTGGCCGTGCAGACCGTGACTGGAGAGCCTCAGTCTCCTCGGCCACCGCGGCCGGCGTTATCACTTTTCATATTTATTACGTGTACCATATTTACACACAACAGGTTTGTAATAAAGTTTGCGCATGACTATACTGATTGTGAGAAATAAAACATGTAAAACATGTAAACTTTCATAATAAGGCCTTCTCGGTAAAAAATGTTTTGGGAATAATACAATCCGTGGCAATTTTCTGTAATAAGTCGTAGAAACCATTCTAAGTTATTTATTAGTTTTGTGATGGATTGCATGATTATTTTTGTAATTAATTTTAAAAAGTTATTAATGTTTTCTTGTTCTTCAACATCTTTTGAAATTTTGACTATGCTACATCTATCACTAGACGCTACAATTTTTAATCCTCTCCCTCTACTAAGTCGTCTTGAGTGTGTGTGTGTAACCCTAATGGGGAGTCCGTAGATGACATGAGAGGCGAAGAGACAAATCGGTAGTACTTTTATTAGAGTACTTCCAAAATGGATTCTTTTCTCCTCGTTGTGATATTTTCTACCTAAAAAAGAAAAATTTAGGAAAGTAACTGTACTCGATACGGTACACTCTTACCATATTTCATATTTTTATTGTTTTAAATATTATTAATCCCATCTTGTAGCAGCACAAATTTTGTAATTTGCCTAAGCGAATTCAACAGGATGTTGATGTCTGTAGAATTTAGTTCATCCAACTCCATCTGTGCCTTTTAGACTTTGGAGTTTTAGTTTAAAGGATGTATCTACGCTGTAATCTTATAGGCTTTTTAACTGGTAAGGTTTTTTTCCAATGAATGGGGAGTTGGCCCATTGCATTAACCCCCAACCTGGAGGGCCAGGTAATTTTTGATCAAGGTTTTCTTCCTCTAGCCTTTGGTAATCCAATACCTAACTACAAGGCAGTAGGTGCTAGTTTTGGTCCACCCCGGGTATTTTATTTCCCCGGTATCCACCATATCTGGTGAGCATCCCCCTATCCGCCACCTGGGGAGGTGCCCGATGGAAACAATAACAACTACAGAGGAATATAAATATTTAGGAGTGAAAATTACAAATGATGGGAAACAGAACAAAGAAATTAGATCAAGAATAAATGCAGGAAAGACGACAATTTCTTTGTTGAATGGAATTCTCTGGGATAAACACATAACTACAGATAACAAAATTAGGATATATAAAACAATAGTTCGGAGCATTATTACATATGGTTCAGAAGTGTGGACAACAAAATGGCAACTAAAATCAAAATTATTAGCTACATAAATGGATTTCTGGAGACTTTCATCATTAATATCTAGAAGAGAAAGAATAAGAAATTAAGTAATCAGAGAAAAAATGAAATGTAAAAATACAATTATTGAATTCATCGAACACAAACATCTAAAATGGTATGGACACGTCAGAAGAATGGGGCAAGAAAGGCTTCCAAAATGCATATTCGACTGGACACCGAACGGAAGAAGAGAAAAAGGGACGACCACCTACCACATGGATGCAGGAAGTTCAGTCAGCAATGAGGAAGAACAACATTCCTGAGGACTTATGCGACGACAGAGAAGAGTGGAAAACAATAATTCGTAACTTAATGTAATCTAATAGAGGTACTGGATTTTTTTTTATAGTCTATGGGACTTAACTACGAGATCATCTGTCCCTAAACTTACAAACTACTTATGAACTACTTACGATCTAGGACGGCACAAATATCCATGCCCGAGGGGGGATTCGAACCCCGACCGTAGTGGCCGTGCAGACCGTGACTGAAGCGCCTCAGTCCCCGCGGCCGGCTGGAAAAATGTACTTACATTGTAAAACCAAAATAATAATAATAATGTATCTACGCATAATGACTACAAATAGAAGCCGTTCAAATATCAAATTATTTACTTTATCGCCGCTGTTTTTCTTTGAAATGTAGAACGGATAAACAACAGGAAGTATTTGGACATCACAAATCAAGGGATGCGATTATTTTTATTATTATTATTGTGTAGGTAAGGTCCCACATACGTTTCATTCGATGCGAAGCTAGAAGAATTTTCGCGGAGTAGAATATATTTTATGATGTAGAACGGATAAACAACAGGAAGTATTTGGACATCACAAATCAAGTGATGCGTTTATTTTTATTATTATTATTGTGTAGGTAAGGTCCCACATACGTTTCATTCGATGCGAAGCTAGAAGAATTTTCGCGGAGTAGAATATATTTTATGATGTAGAACGGATAAACAACAGGAAGTATTTGGACATCACAAATCAAGTGATGCGCTTATTTTTATTATTATTATTGTGTAGGTAAGGTCCCACATACGTTTCATTCGATGCGAACCTAGAAGAATTTTCGCAGAGTAGAATATATTTTATGATGAAAATTCCGGCACTAGCAGCCGGGAGATTTATGGGACGCGACGGAGCGAAACAAAAGTAGCGACTTCTTAAAAGAAGTTGCTATCAAGCTTAACAGGGGGGTGCGCCTCAACCAAATTACGGCCGCCCGCCTGTCACAGAGCTGCTCTCAAAGAGCCTCGTCTCATCCCGCAGATTACGCTGCCAAATGGCATCGCACCGTATTTCCTCGAGACGCCTTTGGCGTTCTCATCGCTCTCGCTTCTTCTTTAGAGTACCATGGCACCATTTCCACTTCCATGATTCTTGCTTGTAATGAACTCTCGAAGGCGTATTTCCTCGCATGAAAAATAACACCTGCAAAATCACTACACTCTCCGAAGCGTCTCGGTAGTTCTTAATTACAATAAAATGCATTTAAAAAAAAACCATCAGCTGTTTATTCAAAACCTTATACAGGGTGTTTCACTAAGTGTGTTTGCTTCTGTAACTTATAAAATAATAGGTGACGGGAAATTTTAATGCGGTGGGTCAACACAAGAAATGTTACACACTATCTGCGGAGCTATGAACATAGTTTATTGTATCATTTTCCAAAGAGTTACACCACAAAGATATAATTTTTTTAATGGAACAATAGTTTTTTTCTATCGTGTATTGTACGGCGGAGCTTCTATTTTAAAAGACAGGGAGGGAAGGTAAGTGTATAGTTGACAAAGTTCCTAAAACACCTCCCCTCTTTCATGCCTTCCCTCGGCGATGTTACCATCACACTTGGTGCCAGTTTCCTGGTTTGTAAACGGGGCAGCACTGCACGCGAGGTGCCGTGTCGACACGCAACTTCAGTGCATGTCTGAATTCACTCTTTACTAACCTTGTGCCTTCTGTCGTAGTTGATGTCCCATTGCGCAGGTGAAGCACACAGGTCGCACGTCCGTGGTACTTGAAGCGATGCTAAAAGAGGTGTTGAGATGTGGCTAGGAAGTACTGCACTACGAATAACTTTAGCTTTTGTAGGATGCCAGTGCTTGTTTTTATTGAAGATATGCCAGTGTATATCCAAGCACAAATATAAAGGCTAAGTAATGTTAAAAATACAAACGTTGCATAGCGTATAAACTGTCCCTGGCCCGCACTGAACTAACATGAATGTGCAAGGTATCGCGGTCGGCGCTCGACTGACTGCCGCCGCCTCTCGCTGCGCGCCACAAGCCACCTTTTTGGCGCCAAGCGAAACTTCTAGACTAACATTGTTCAACTTATTACAAAATATACAAATATTTAAATCTTTGAAATAACCGGAATATAGCTTAGCACAAAAGCATTACACAAAATATACGGACAATTCTTAATAACCATAGGAAAGCAATAGGGGCTGAGCTTTCCCACGGGATACAAGCTCATCTACTGTCTCTCTCTCACACCCTTTCTATTTCACACAGTTCTCCAACCAAGAAAACTTCTTTAACACCCAATACATTGAGATGCGAAACATAAGGCTCCATGTCAGCCCCCTCAGAATTGGATTCGTTTAGACCAGCTGCATCCAAATCAATTTAAACTACATTCCTATCACTGTTAGTTTGGGAGCTACAACCCTTCAAAGATCCAGGGGCGGAGGCTGCGATAGCGTAGCTAACTGGCCGAGTGGCTATCCCCTGGGGCACGGCCCACTGTCTCATGACCACCAGGCAGTTAGCTACGCTGTCGTAGCCTCCGCCCCCTAAACTTTGAAGGGTTGTAGCTCCCAAACTAACAGTGATAGGAATTTAGTTTAAATTGATTTGGACCCAGGTGGTTTCAACGAATCCAATGCACGATAGAAAAAACTATTGTTCCATTTAAAAAAATATGTCTTTGTATTGTAACTCTTTGGAAAATGATACAATAAACTATGTTCATAGCTCCGCAGAAAGTGTAACATTTCTTGTGTTGACCTACCGCATTAAAATTTCCCGTCACCTATTATTTTATAAATTACAGAGGCAAACACACTTAGTGAAACACCCTGTATATCTACCAGTATCGGTCAATAGGCCATCTTCTTGGATAAAGAGGTGTTAAAACTGAATGGTAAAATGCATCAAATAAAATACATGTAGCTGATACAAACAGGAGTCAGTTTTTTTTTTTTTTTTTTTTTTTTGTATTTTTTTTTTTGTAATTTTTTTTTTTTTGTGTTTCACTGATAGGTTTTATCTAAGATGACCACTGTATTTTTATCACTTTTAGTTATACTGACTCCTGTTTGTCTCAGCTAGATGTATTTCATTTGATGCATTTTACCATTCAGTTTTAACACCTTTTTATCCATGAAGATGTCTATTGACCGAAACTGGTAGATATATAAGGTTTTGAATAAACAGCTGATGGTTTTTTAAAATGCATTTTATGAAATATATTACGGCTGTTGACACTCGCCTCACCAAAGCATTCTTAATTACAACTTAATACTAATTCGAAAACTAAAATTCACTCAACATTTGTAATATAAACTATCGCCGCAATCAAAGCGCAATGAACCAAAGGAACGGCTTAAACAACGGCAACTCACGACCTCTCGCTATAATAGGCCAATAATCAGCAGGTGTATTGAGCTTTGAAAAACTTGAGTAGAGTACCGAATAGAAAATTTGGCTAGCGAATCGAAAAGTCCGTCACTACCGAACTTAGCCTACGAAATGTGTTGATGGAGTGTTGCATGGTAGGCGTCCGTAGATACATTTTTTAAAGGAACTACAACTTTAATAACAAATTAAATATTTGTTACAATTAAGTGGAAACTCAAATTGGTGCAGCAGAAGTACACTGATGACTGATAAAGTCCTTGCTTCGTGAGTTAATCTTAAAACATCGTTGGGTTTCCGCAATATTTAGAAGTGTCGATAAAAGATTAATCTTGAAACACTGTCCCATGTAGCGAAAAGTATGTCTGTTAGATCGTACCACTGCTAACGAGGGGTGCACTCTTGAACGCTTTACAACCACTGTATAAATATGAGGGACGTACTTTGCAAAGACGAGGCATGTTGTTTAAGGGGCCGGATGTGCCAAATTTTTAATTATGCATTGGTCAACCTGGATTTGCGCACGTAATAGAGTTCGTACTGCACCACCTCTCGCAAATTGTAGGATATTGTACTATCAAACTATTGGCTTTCCCATGCGCCTAGCGATATGGTGTGGAAATCTTGTGTTGCCTCACAATACGCTATACTACAGAACCGATGAGTATGGATGATGCTGATAGGGCTACCCCAGGGTCGACCCTGCTTCGAAAACACGATAAGGTCGTCAGATCATATCTATTTTGGATTTTTTCCCCGAAGTTTCATTAGATGCCGTATGCATGGCTTCTTTAACCATCTTATCTGCAGAAGTTTGTTCAACGTAATCAACTTTTTTTGCTAGCCTTTTTTGGTACAAAAAACGGGTGGGACTGTGGTCAAGGCTTTTTAAATTATAATGAATAATAGTGGCTTTCAGTTACTGTGTTTCCCATTGAATTTCTGTGTTTTTAATAAACTTGAATAAGAAGTTAGACATTAGTAGAAAATGGTCTGATCCGCTCTCTGCACCTCTCACAGCCCTCACATCTAGTACCGCTAGCTTTATTGTTTGCATACTCTATAACGGATTTGAGATTAACTCTTAGTTTGGTCCATGTATACTTATCAGTGTCCTTACGCTTGAACCTGCCATTTAGAATTCTCAAGTCATTTTTCACGCAGAATTCTGCCAAGCTTTCGCCATTATTATTATTTATGGTATATACCCATATCTTCCCACTATGTTGTCGTTGGTTTTCCAGCCTGTTCTTGCATTTAGGTATCTTAGTAAAATTATTTCTTGATGAATCCTTATATTTTCAATACATCTTGTCAATTCGGTGTAGAAGAGGTCTTCTTTTAGATAAATCAGCATCGCCATTTGGTGAACAGGCAACAATAATGAGCACAGAATGACATTTTAGTTTCATCTGTATTTGCAGAATTCTGCCACTGACATATTCCTAGCAAGTCAGGTTTTGCTTTAGTTGCTTCTTTATGGCAATCACAACTCCAGTTTGGGATCGCTTTTCTTTTGGTACGCCGCTATAACCATATATGTAGTCGTCTATTTCTTTTGTATCATGCACTTTCACTTTGGTTTCTGTTAGGCCCACTATGTCAACGTCAAGACGCATTATATCTTTAATACCTTCACGCTTCTTTGTGGAAATTCCTTTTATATTCCATGTTGCACTTCTCATTATCATTTTTGCGACAGTTGTCTTCGTTTTGATCTATTCCGTTTCGAGGCTAAATGGGGAAGTTTTGCATGTGATTTCTTTTACTAGGGTGGAGTGCAGGTCCAACGCCTAAGCCCCCGACCTGGAGGGCTTGTACCTGTACACGCCATCCAAGCTCTGTTTGACTCAATGCCCAGGCGTATCATGGCAGTTATTACGTCCAGAGGTGGTTGTGTTCTGGGTACTGATTTTTCAGGATCTATGCACCCAAACTGCGTGAAAATGTAATCACATGTCAGTTCTAGTATAACATATTTTTCCAATGAATACCCGTTTATCATCTGCCTTTCTTCTTGGTGTAGCAATTTTAATGGCCAGTAGCGTATTTTTCGTCACCTGAAAATTGCAAGTTGCGGTACACACACCGGAAGTCGTAAAAGAACACAAACACTTTCTAAGTCGGACAAGAACTCCACAAAGAAATCAAATAGTACTTGGAAGTAAAGTTCCGGATAATATTACCAAAGTTTAACCTTCCTATTGTGAATGGGTCTAACCGACCCAGTTCGCTTACTAAAATTAACGTAAACCCCTAAATGTTATTTATTATGCAACGTGGCATTATGAATTCGTCAAATACGTCATTAATTATGTTCTCCCCAATTTTCGTTTAGAAAACTAAAATACTTTCGCAGATACGTAGCTTTGACACACTTATTGTGAATGGGTCTTTTAGACCCAGGCGGAAATGTTTATTTAGTTTCTACGAATAAATTGTTAGAAATACATGTGAGTGGTCTAAAATGTCTCAGAGGCATTTCACGTTGTTGTGGGACTCTGTATAAGGACTGCATATAGGCGTACAGTCTGATTTTGTTTGTCGGTTTCTAAGTGATGAACAGTTAGAAAGGCTTGTAAATGAGTCATAAGATGAAATAGAAGATGATACTGTCAATGATCAAGATTCTGTTGACAGTTCAAGTGATGTTGATAATGTATCGATTAGAAGTGAGGAGAGTGATGTAATCGAAGGAGAGGAAAGCGTGGTTTTGTTGTCTAAAGAAACCAGCGTAACTCGAAATGTATATATATCGCGCAATAGTACATAGTGGTCTACAAATCCTCCAGCTGTGTCAAACCCAATGTGAGCATAATAAATTTCTATTACAAATCAGGAAATGAAGGCTTATTTGGGACTTCTTATATTAGCTGGTGTATAGAGATCTGCTGGAGAATCTCTCCAATAGCTATGGGACAACATGAATGGTCGACCGGTTTTTCGCGTAACAGCGTCACTTCAGCGTTTCTGAACAATGAGAATTCTTAGATTTGACAACAAAGAAGATCGACCAGCTAGGCGACGCCTTGATAAACTGGCAGTCTTTGAAATGTTTGTGGAACAATTTTCTAAAATGTTCATCCCTTATGAAAATGTCACAGTGGACCAGTTACATGTTCCAATCAGAGGAAGGTGTCCCTTCCGTCAATACATGACTTCAAAAATTATGGTTGTTATCTGATGTGAAAACAGCATATGTTTGTGCAGGAGAAGTCTATACAGGAAAGCCGGAAAATGGACCACGAGAAGTAAATCAAGGTAGAAATGTTGTATTGAGGCTTGTGGAAAGAACTGAGAAAACTGGGCGAAACATTACCACTGATAATTTCTTTACGGACTACACTCTGGCCAAACAACTTCTGCAGAAAATTCTAACATTAGTTGAATCCTCAAAAAGAACAAAGCTGAGATTCCGAAAGAAATGCTGACAAACAACGGTATACAAGTGTTTTCTACCATCTTTGGATTTCAGAAGTATGTACCACTGGATTCGTACGTGCCAATAAATAAATAAATAATAAAACTGTCGTATTACTCTCTACCATGCACCATGACTCTACCGTGTCTGCAGAAGAGCATAAGAACCGGAGGTAATACTGCATTACAACAAAACGAAAGGAGGAGTTGACATGACAGATACACTCGCCGGTACGTAAGCGATGGCCTGTTTCTTTTATAACATGCTAGACATTGCTGCATGTGTTGCATGTACACACTACCCCATGCTACTATTGAAACAAATTGGACAAAAGACGCCTTTTTCTAAGAGATCTAACAAGTACAATGCAAGAAAACAGAATGTCCAAAAATATTCCTAAAAAGATAAAAGTAAATTTGGAAAATATTGCAGGAACGAGTTCTGGAGCAAAGGAATACAAAAGGGGCCAGTACAAAGAGTGTGGACCGAAGAAAGATCGAAAGACTACTAAGAAATGTAACATTTGTTAATCATTCCTATGCCAAGATCATCCAAATATTTACTGCAATATTTGTGTAAGCTAATACAACACGCATATATTGAAGCTATATGTTGTTCTTCAGAATTAATTATCATATTTCATTGTAATTTTAGCTTAATTAGTGTTTGCAATAAGTGACAAAAATTAAGCTTTAGCTTGCACTTTTATGCAACAATTCACTTATAAAAACTTATACAAACATTGTTTCACAATCTAAAATGTAATAATTTTTTACACTAATTACGTTCAATAAATGCTGGAAAGCTTCAATATCAGGTTTTCCACATGAAAAAACTATATATAAAATATATTTTGAAGTAACATCGAAGAATATATATATATTCTTTTAATTGCAGGTCTAACTGACCCATTCACAATATGTGTGCCTCTGTTTCGAAGATAATAGGAAGGTTAAGTCCCCAAGACCAGAGCCGATGCGAAGTCCGTATGCAGGCCGAGGTATAAGTTCTGGAGTAGCAGAGTCCAGTCTTGAGAGAGAGGAAACAGCGAAACTTGTGAGCGTATCAACAGTCGGTAACGAAGAACAGGCAATAGTTCAAGTAGCATCCAGGAACAGCACTCGGGGCAAATTGATTGTTGATTTGAAACTTCCTGGCAGATTAAAAATGTGTGCCGGAAACGGGACTCGAGCCTGGGACCTTTGCTTTCGCGGGCAAGCGCCCTACCGACTGAGCTATCCCGACACGACTCACGATGCCGCCTCACAACTTTACTTCCGCCAGTACCTCGCCCCCTATTTTCCAAACTTACAGAAGCTCTCCTGCGAAACTTGCAAGACTAGCACTCCTGGAAGAAAGGCTATGGTGGAGACATGGCTTAGCCACAGCCTAAGGGATGTTTCCAGAATGAAACTTTCACTCTGCAGCGGAGTGTGCGCTGATATGAAACTTCCTGGCAGATTGAAATTGTGTGCCCGAACCGGGACTCGAACCTGGGACCTTTGCCTTCCGCGGGCTAGCGCTCTTTGGAAAGTATGAGGCGAGGTACTGGCGGAAGTTGTGAGGCGGCATCGTGAGTCGTGTCGGGATAGCACAGTCGGTAGTGCGCTTGCCAGCGAAAGGCAAAGGTCCCAGGTTCGGGTCCCGGTTCCGGCACACAATTTTAATCTGCCAGGAAGTTTCATATCAGCGCACACTCCGTTGCAGAGTGAAAGTTTCATTCTGATTATTGATTGTCAGACCTGCACTGATGTCTTATAAAGGCTGGTAGTACCAATCAGGTGACGTGGAAGGATAAAGTCCCGCGTTTTCTTAGCCAGCGACACCTACAAAACATAGCCCATATTAGTTCAAAATTCAAATGTTTGTAAATATATGCGACTACTGCGGTTATCAGTACCTAGGCTTACAAACTACTTCAACTAACCTAATGACAACAAACACACCCATGTCGGAGGGAGGACTCGAACCTCCGACGGGTAACAACCGCGTACACTGCAGCGAGGCTACTTAGAGCCCTCCCCCCCCCCCCCAGGGGGCTCAGACCGTGCGTGACGAGCACGGGGCCCCGAGCAAATGCAGTCTTCTTTCAAAAAATGTTCAAATGTTTGTACAGTCTATGGGACTTAACTACGGGGTCATCAGTCCCTAAACTTACAAACTACTTATGAACTACTTACGAACTAGGACGGCACAAATATCCATGCCCGAGGGGGGATTCGAACCCCCGACCGTAGTGGCCGTGCAGACCGTGACTGGAGCGACTCAGTCCCCTCGGCCACCGCGGCCGGCACAGTCTTCTTTCCTTCTTTACTTCCAGTACTGCATTTCCTTCCCCCCTCCCCTTCTTTCTATTCTCACTACTTCCCTCCACACGGGGGGACTGATGTAGCAGTTCAGTCCTCTCATCCCAACCAAACAACTCAACCCAACCCTATACCGTCTCGTCTCAACACCACATAGACAGAAGTCCGCGGCGCTCTCGTGTGACGTCAGGCAGAGTAGGTTGCGCGCGCATAGCTGACTGGGTAGTCGCTGGGGCACGGCCCACTATGCCGAAGCAGCGAGCCAGTCAGCTATGCGCGTGCAATCTAATCTGCCTGACGTCACACGAGAGCTCCGCGTTCTTCTCTCTAGGCGGCGGTGCTCGTCTGCGCTCACGCAATTTCCGTTCTGCGGAGCAGCAGAACTTGGCTTGTGTAGGCTCGCCGTGCTTACGAAGTTGGGGTGTACGATGAAGGCATCACGTAAACCATTCGCGTTTGTTGATAGTCCGTCTGTATTTCAAACCCTCATTATATTAATCGAAAATACTTGCTTTTAGAGGAATATTCCGTGAACAGCGTTGAAAATACATTTTTCCGTCATGGCCTTTGACCTTAATGGTTTCAGAACTTGAAATCGTTTAGGAAAACGTCGGAACACATGTTCTTATTTCCTACATTGAAAGTTCTTGTAAATCTTGATCAAATTCATTGAGCAACATGTTAGGATGTTACCTTGTGCGAAAAGGCAAAAAGATGTTTGTATATTTTTAGTTTGAAGTCAAATAATTTCATACCCATCCCTGACTGCGGTGGCATAATGATTACCACAATGAATTCACTTTCCGAAAGAAGTCGATTTAAATACCAATCCAGCGATCGAGATTGTTCCGGTATGTCCCTAAATCACTTCATGGAAAGGATCAAATGGTTTCTTTGAAAATTTCACGGCCGATTTCCTTGCAAAACACTTTGTAAGAGAGCTTGTACTTTGTCTTTAAGGACATCGTTGTCTGCGGGATATTAAGCTCTTAAGCTTCTCTCCATCCTTCATACGGAACTAAATTTTTAGAATGCGCATAACGAACATCAAACAGGAATTACAGTGAGACACACATCAAACGATTCATGTCTCCCGAACAAAATCATATCAAATGATTGTTAAGCTTAAGGGAATTAACTGCGGGGTCTTCAGTCCCTACACTTACAAACATCTTATGAACTATCTCATACTAAACACGACACAAACGTCCATGCCCGAAGGGGAATTCGAACGCCCGACCGTAGTGGCCGTGCAGACTGTGACTTGTGCGCCGCAGACCGCTCTGCCACCGCGGCCGGCCGAACAAAATCACTTGGAAGCGGTCGTTCGTCTGATACTTGAATGTTATTCGTCATCAGGTACTTTACGCGGTAGGATTAAAAGACGAAACAAATCTCAGTGTTTTATGCTGAAATTCGGAGAAAGTCCGTTAAGGAACAATTACGCGGCATGTAATATTTTCCAATATACAGGTTGATTCCGTGAAGATGTTTCAGAGATGATGTAGAAGAGTAAATGTGTCAATTTGAAGTATGACTCCCTGGTCCGGGAGCGACCATCTCGTTAGTTAGGAGCGACACTTGAATGCATGTACCCCTGTTTATGAAATACTAACTTAAACCCGAGGCTCCGCTTGCGTGTTGGTAATGATAGATAAACTGTCTTTCAGTAGTGTGCTATTTTTATTTACATCTGCTACATTTTTGTATAAAAGAGATGTATTAAAAGACTTTTCTTTTGTATTACTTTTTTGTTACTTTATCTATTTGTTCTTATTTTTGTTATTAGTGCGCTTGTCCTTACAGAGAAAGAACTGAAGACTGTGTATCACGCATAGACCAAAGATATACCCTGTGGCATCACGTTTCGCTGTCTGTAACCTCCTTGCTACATAATCGCAAACTTCATCGATAGTCTTCAGGCCGATTTTTTTATAATTTGACGAATATCAACTACCATATATTTCACTCCGTAGCTATCAACATGGAACTGCTATGATGTACGACGGAAGACTTCGGACTACATACGGAGATATTCGTCTGCGATGTGCAGTTTTTGATGCAGAGCGATATATCCACATATCGCCTTATATTCTTTAAAACACTAAATATCTATCCGATCGCGACAAAACCGTGCCTAAAACCTATTTCGCTATGAATTACTAATTGTACAAATTTTTTAGGTATCTGCGTCTTGTGGTTCAGACGTCATAAGCGTACAACGAACAGACATTCACATTTACATATATACGAGGCGCGTCCAGAAAGTAAATTCCGTTTGGTAATAAAATGAAATTGTACACAGATACAGAAGAAAATTTTATTGCACAAAATTCTACAACTCTTAAACTACTTTTTCATATAACTGCCGAAATTTTGCAGGTATGTGTCATAGCGTGGCACCAGGTTTTGTATACCTTCTTCATAGAAATCTGCCGCCTGTGTCTTTATGCATCAGTGATCGTGAAATTTGGGGAAAGTCCATAGCGAGAGCACTAACTGTAAACCTACGGTTTCCTGGATCTTGTCATCAATCGCGTGAACCAGTTCTTCAGTAACCAAAGGTGGACGCCCACTTCGTTCTTCATCGTGCACATCACTACGCCCGCCATTGAACTGTCGGACCCATCTTCTCACCATCGAATCACTAATCGCATTTGGTCCGTAAAAATCGCAAATTTGGCGATAAATTTCACTTCGTTTCACTTTCCTCGCATTCAGAAACCGAATCACCGACCTGATTTCACAGGCGGCGGGATTTTCAATCAACGCCGACATTTCAAACAAGCACAACAAAGCGTTCGTAACTGACAGCGATCTCCAAATGGCGCACGTTCTTCTCCTTGATACACATCGTAGCGCATGTGCGGAACTGCAATCGCAGCGCTGCAGCGGAGATAAATTGAAACGGGACTTACTTTCTGGACGCGCCTCGTAGATATCCAACTTGCTAAGCGCCAACGGATATTTTTCCAACATGATGGAACCCGTCTTCGGAGAGGACCCAGGGTTTTTGAACACCTGGATTAGACAGTCCTTGAAAAGAGGATAAGAGCTGGAGTGTCTGATTTGTGGCCATTTAATCCCACTATTTCTTTTTGATTGGCCATATGGAAACCTCACGGCAAGAGCGGCATAGTTTTTCACACCTGGTAATGGCGGTCAGTTGGACCGCAGAAAGTCTGTGTAGAGAATGCAATCCAGTTGAAGACCTAATATGAATGTGAACAGTTAACACGGCGGGAAAGCCTACATAGCCAAATGATTTATATTATTTTTTTCTTGTTGTATAACTGTCTTAAAGTACAAAATTGGTAATTAAGTACACGAACACTCACCAGAACGTACATCCGATATTATACTAGGGGAATGCTGCCTTAATATTCAGGAGGTCAGACCAGAAATATTATTAACGAAATTACTTTAAATTTTGTGTAAATCACTTAATAATTCTGTAAATCGTACTTGATTCATAATATAAACACACACTACGATATTCAAAACAAAATCTCGTATTAACTATGATTTAAAACACCTCAGTTGAAACATTCATCTACAGCAGTGTTTCAAAGACTTGCTCGGGGGGTCGCCGTCGCAGGTGCAAGTAGTCACACCACAAAACAACCAGACCAGTGCTTGTCTGAATACAAAGGGTTCCGTAATACAGAAACACAGGCCTAAGTGAAATTTATTTTGTGTTACAAGTAGTTAATTCTTTGTTTTACAATATTTATGAATTGAATATAACGTATCTATAATGTTTATCAATGCAGTGTGTTAACATCAAATCAGCGCAAAGCTTGAAAACTGTTTACAGAAACCAATCGATAGGTAAATGAACAAGATGAAATAAATAAATCTAAGAAATTTGAAAAAGGATCTACTTCTTTATAAAATTTTTGTAGAGTAGGGCCTTCCTTAAGAGTATAATCGGCTTCTACGTCTTGGCTGAAATTCGAAACACACTTCATGCAAAATTTATATTTCTGTTGCTGCTCATATAAAAATAGGAATAATTATGTCCTTTCCATACAATACACCAAAAATTCAACAATTGAAAAAAAAAATCAAATGTTTGTTAAGCTTAGGGGATTTAACTGCGGGATCATCAGACGATAAACTTACAAACTACTTACAGACTGCCTTATCCCTTTATAGGACAAAACTTTTTTTCTGAAAATTTGATAGGTAATATCTCTATTGCATTACAATTGACTTCTATAGG
The DNA here is from genome assembly GCA_026315105.1 of Locusta migratoria. Classification (NCBI taxonomy): domain Eukaryota; kingdom Metazoa; phylum Arthropoda; class Insecta; order Orthoptera; family Acrididae; genus Locusta; species Locusta migratoria. The sequence goes on from CM048755.1 coordinate 395,449,166, forward strand.
TTTGCAATATAATCAGAATTATTTTATGTTCATTTAACTTGGAAATGAAAGGAAGAAATAGGTGGTAGATGAACAGACCACTATCCGTTTTGGGTGGGGCATAGACTACTGTGGATTGTGGTCATATAAAAGACCACTTTCTAATGTCTGGAATAGATAACTAAACAAATGGCATTTGGAATTCAAAGAAAATAAAATTTGTTAAATAATTTACTGAATTACAAAACTAGAACACATTACAATATTCAAACAATAAAACATTACTAATCACTATAAATATAAAAAATTTCGGTGGTAAACTTGATATTTAGAATGAAACAGGTGAAAAATATGGAATCCAAAGAGCAACGTACACTGTTTCGCAATTATGGTAGGTGGGCAATATATCGAACACTATCCTATAAAGGGTTATACTAAAGACAACACAAAGATCCATGCCCTAGGGAGGATTAGAACCCCAGACGGGGAACGGCCTCGAGACAACAAAAACATCCCTGCCCTAGCGAGGAATCGAACCCCCGACGTCGGACGGCCTCGCTCATCGAGCATAGCGCCTCAATGCGCTTGGCCACTCCGCCGCGCCCAACAATTTTCAAAATAGTATTATCAATATAAAGAAATTTAAATTTGTTGTTTCTGAGATGCCAAACATAGTCTTGCTAGGCTACGTAATAATGATTGGAATGGGGAAGGGGTGTTTTCCACACTATTTATTCTTGGAAGGGGGTCGCCGGATTATTTTTACTTCCGAGGGGTCGCAGTTCCGAAACGGTTAAAAAACACTAATCTACAGTATTAACTTCAAAACAGAAACACTAATGTTGTTACATTTATTTATGTCATATATATTCCTGTCACAAATTGGCATGTTAATTACGAATTTATTTTAATATTTATTACTAAAAGTCAAAGTTTGAAATATCGTAATCTTATAGATGCAACTGAGCCGTACACCGGAGAGTCAGTCCGTCGGGCAGTTGTGGAGGCAAGCGTCGTATAGTGACACAGCTGTTATACAAGGCGCGTCCAGAAAGTAAGTTCCGTTTCAATTTATCTCCGCTGCAGCGCTGCGACTGCAGTTCCGCACATGCGCTGTAGACGATGTGTATCAAGGAGGAGAACGTGCGCCATTTGGAGATCGCTGTCAGTTACGTAAGCTTTATTGTGCTTGTTTGAAATGTCGGCGTTGATTGAAAATCCCGCCGCCTGTGAAATCAGGTCGGTGATTCGGTTTCTGAATGCGAGGAAAGTGAAACCAAGTGAAATTTATCGGCAAATTTGCGATGTTTACGGACCAAATTCGATGGTGAGAAGATCGGTCCGACAGTTCAATGGCGGACCTAGTGATGTGCACGATTAAGAACGAAGTGGGCGTCCACCTTTGGTTACAGAAGAACTGGTTCACGCGATTGATGACAAGATCCAGGAAAACCGTAGTTTTACAATGAGTGCTCTCGCTATGAACTTCCTCCAAATTTCACTGTTTCCAAATGGTTGAAGACACAGGCGGCAGTTTTCTATGGAGAAGGTATACAAAACCTGGTGCCACGCTATGGCAAATGCCTGCAAAATTTCGGCAGTTATGTGGAGATGTAGTTTAAGAGTTGTAGAATTTTGTGCAATAAAAATTTCTTCTATATCTGCGCACAGTTTCATTTTATTACCAAACGGGTCTTACTTTCTGGACGCGCCTCGTATTATGATTACTGTCAAAAGAGGGTGATGTAACTGAATGTTTGCTCTTTATATCAAGATGGCGACCATCTGTGCATTGTGAGGAGTTTGTGCAGACGACCAGTTTGAGAAATATATATTCAACTTTTCAGTTACATCTGTTTAGTAAAAATATTAACACTGTTTTAGCGGAAAGCGAATGTCTTTTAAAAGAATGATATGTTCTTAGACAATGAGGCCATCATGTAATTTTGACACAGAAGATAATTCCCATATTTTGTCGTCAATTGTTCTGATTTTGTGTGATCCACTGCTCAATGGTTTAGTTTTCTGAGGTTAAATGTTATTTTGAAAAAGGCACATTAAAGATCTGGATGGCATTAGAATACATGACAACAACTGGAGCTATCTTCGGAGCAGTTGGACTGTTACCAGACCCTTAGATTAAACTCGCCGCGTGGCTGAGGCGGAATATGAGCAGATTTCCTTTTTAATCTTCGAATCAGTCATTTCATGACCATGGTCCTTTACCTTAAAGTGAAATTCTTACCCTTCTCTGTCATCATTAAAAATGTGTGACATAATGGAATCACCCTGTATGCCTATCAAGATCACCAGCAAGAAAAAATTCGAAGAAATGTTCAAATGTTTGTATAGCTTATGGGACTTAACTACGGGGTCATCAGTCCCTAAACTTACAAACTGCTTATGAACTAGCTAACACTAAAGACGGCAAAAATATCCATGCCCGAGGGGGGATTCCAACCTCCGACCGTAGTGGCCGTGCAGAACGTGACTGGAGCGCCTCAGTCCCCTCGGCCACCGCGGCCGGCAATTCGAAGAAAAAGAGCTGATAAGGATAGAGGCGTAAAGGATAGCTGTCACGTATAACAAGTTTGACTTTGTATTACCTCCTACCCACCCCCATCCACCTACATCATCATATTTTTCATATGGTTTCCTTAATACACTTTACCACGCAGCCTATTTGTTTATTATATAATTTCCTCGTGACTTTTAATTGATGGAAAGGTACATATTTCAGTAATAATATTAATTTCGTGTGGCTCAGTGGCTTAGTGCAAGTCTTTCATCTCCAGTAACTGCTTTTTCCCTTTGTGCAATACAACTTATACATGAAACAAAAGAGTACAAAGTTACATTGTTTTCAATAATAATATTCCCTTCCATTGTTCTATTTGCGATCAATGCAAATCCATAAGAACCGAAACAACAACTGCAAATCGCACTCAGTTTCATCTTTTGCGGAGCTCTCCTACGTCTTCAAGCCTTTCGTCTCGGCTCATCGTACTTGGTATTGTTAACAGCGAGGGTGTCCAAAGCCAGTGGCCTTCTTATTTTCTGATGTCAGGCCGCTTCCAAGAAGCACGAATACTCATGAACTCCCAAGTAAGGGAGGTAACAGAAATCCTAACACACAACACAGCTTGGCGTCCAGAATTCCTGGTAGAATTGATGGCGGAGCAGCGGCCACCCTAACACCTCCGCGACCAGATAAATAAGCCCCTCACTCACGGTCGGCTTCGTTTCTCCAGGAAAACGCTGTCCGCAGAAGGCGTTCGCTGATTCGTAGAAGTTTACCAATTGCCAAGAACGTAGTCTCCCGCAAATCCCCTCCAACTTTCGTAACAAGGCGAGAGCCTCAGACCCCATAATTCGCAGGTTGCTCGTTTACAAACTAAAATGAAGACTAACATATTTAGACTCAACTCAAATTTTTCGGGGTTGATAAGAAGTTAAAGAGCCTTTTTTATACTTATACCAGCTTATATCCGCGGCTCCGCTCAAGTGTTGGTTGATTATGATAGATAATGCGCGAAACTTCAAATCGATTTTTTAAAGAGATGTGTTAAAAGAAATTTATTTTTACTGCTTTATTTATTTATTCTTATATTTCTTTATTCGTATGCTTATCGTTACAGAGAAAGAGCTGAAGACATTGTAGCACGCATAGACCAAAGATATGGTCTGTGTCATCACGTTTCCCTGTATGTAACATCCTTGCTATAGAGTCGTAAACGTCATCACTGGCCTTCAGTCCGAATTTTTTTTAATAATTTAACGTCTTTCAACCACCATATATTCCACCCCCTTATAGCTATCGGCTTGGAAATGCTATGGTGTACAACGGGAGACTTCGGACAACAATTACACACAGACCATTCGTTTGAGTTCTGTAGTTTTCTCTGCAGAGCGAAATATTAACAAACACAGGTAGAATTTTATATACACCGATAACTTTCCATCCAAATATACTCCACCCTTTTATCATTATCAATCCTCAAGTAACAATGCAACCTATAAAACCATTTTCAAAGAGTAAATATAATTTTCAAAGAGTAATTATAGTTCCGGATTTCGCGTTATATTCTTCAAATTACTAAATATCTATCAGATCGCTATAAAACCGTGCCTAAAACCTTCCTCGGGTATAAATTAGTAACTCTACAAATATTTAAGTCTCTGCATCTTGTCGTTCGGACGCTATAAGCGTACACCGAACAGACATTCACATTTATATATATATAATCCGATCGCCATAAAACCGTGCCTAAAGCCCTCCCCGGGTAGACAATAGTAACTGTAAAATTTTTTAGCTCTTTATGTCTTGTCGTTCAGACGTGATAAACGTACACCGAACAGATATTCATGTTTATAGATATAGATATGGGTTCACAAACAAATATTTTCCTGGAAATCAGGAAAAGGAAATATTTTTCTTTTTTACTTCCGCGTTTGTAGCCACGATGTAAACGTAGTTCGACGTAAGCGCCGCTGGCGAAGCGACCAAGGTATCCGAAAACAGATATCTTATGTTCGATTCTCGAATGCATTTTGTAGTTTTTATTTTCTTAGTTATATTTTTTTCCGTATCGAATTTCGAAAGAAAGGAGAATTAATGAGATTGTCAATCAGTAATAACAACAAGGGAATTGAATTTCTAAGACCACTTGGATAAGTATTTTATTAATATTGTTCAAGGCTCTTTCATTCAATCTCTTACTTCTCACCAGTTTCCTTCGAACAGTTGAATCGGTGATACTTGTCAAATAAACATACGAAGACAACACTCACGCAGCATTTAAAACGCCGAGCGACGTGGCGAAGTGGTTACACTGAAGACTCCCATTCGGGCGGACGGTGGTTCAAATCCCCCTTCTGCCATCCGTATTAAGGTTTTCCTTGATTCCCATAATCACTCCATGCAAATTCCGGGATGGATCTTTCGAAACGGCATTGTCGATTTCCTTTCATACCCATACACAAAAATCAGAGCTTGAGCTCCAATTCGCTGTCGACTGGACGCTAAACCCTAGGCTTCTGTCCTTCAGCATTAAAAACATCTAACGTGAACAATCATCTCGCATATAAAAAGTTCCTTCCGAAAATTCTACTTTACTATAAATTACTAAAAGCTTTAATTGAAAGGACTCACAGAAAAATCCTAGGGAAGGCCACCAGAATGTCAAGTTTCATTAGTGGAACGCTTAGAAGATGCAAAGATTCTACTAAAGAAACTGCCTACATTACACTTGTTCGTCCTATTTTGAAGTATTGCTGAGCATTGTGGGTTCCCCACAAAGTATGACTGACGGGGGATATAGGGAAAGTTCAGAGGAGGTTACTCAGTATCCCGATACAGGGGACAATGGAAAAATGGTGCACGAGTTGGGTTGGAAACCAGTAAAAGAAGAACGGAATTCGTTGCAGCGAGCTCTACTTGCTAAATTTCTTTTACTGACCTTCCTTACGAAGGTGAATATATCTTGTTAGCACACACCTACATAGGGAGACACAATCATTATAATAAAGTAAAAGAAATGAGATAGAAATCTGAAAGATTTAGTGAAGTATTATGAAAGTAATTCGATAACCCTCTTCTGGACATTTAAATGAGATTTTCAGAGTAAATAGGTAGATGTTAAGATATATCTTTTTCCGAAATTAGTTCTGAAGTATACCACGCATACGATGAAAATGACTAAAAAATTTGTGCTGAAATTGTATAAATTGAATGAAACCGTGAACAGTTGCTGAACATAAATATTTATTGCACACATGACTGAGTTCGGAATCTAGAATTCTATCATCTGGAGTAGTCTGCAAAAACTGAAAAATCATAAATAATGAAAAACAAACGTACCAACAGAACACTACATGTGTACCAGTAGAAATGAAAACTATATATTACCCGCATACAAAATAGAGGCGACTAAGGACTTCTTCCTCTCAATTCCTCTGGAGCAATAAACCCGTGGCCAAGAAACGAATGGGGAAACTTCGAAAATTACAGAAATATAGCACCTCGTAAACACGATGTAAACATTACCTACAATCTAAAACTCATTGAAAAGCAAAGGAACACTGCTCTGGCACAACAGTTCGTTACCCTAGATAGTAAAAGAAGGGAACCTACGATTATTTTTTTCTTTTATTCATTTGTTACAGTTAATGCTGATGGAATTCCGCATTCCTAAACCAATTGCGTGTGCAACAAATAACGTATATTCACTTAATGTTGAGTGTTTATGCAATTTACATAGCCGGCCGCGGTGACCGAGGGGTCTGCGGCGCGCCAGTCACGGTCTGCACGGCCACTACGGTCGGGGGTTCGAATCCCCCCTCGGGCATGGATATTTGTGCCGTCCTTAGTATAAGCTATTTCCTAAGTAGTTTGTATGTTTAGGGACTGATGACCCTGCAGTTAAGTCCCATAAGCTCTACACACATTTGAACATTTGATTTGCAATTTAAATAATGAATTTGCACTGTTGCGGCTGCCCCATAAGTATAACTCTGGGTGCTGAAAGTTGATCATGAATTGAGTACCCCAGTTGCAAATGCGGCTATGACCAATAAAGAACAACTGCGTTGCAGGCGGCACATTGTACGACTTTACTCTGACTATCCAGCACTTTCTCGATTGGAGTGCAGATATGTCTAAGGCGTTTGAAATGAGGTGGTAAAATTACTCGCGGGCGCACTGGCAGTCATTTCTTCAACACATTAGTTTGAAAAACTAAATAAATCCTAATAGTCTGCAAAAGTGGCTAACAAGGAAAGTACTTGGGCTCGAACGAACACAAATACACCAAAATCGTGTGAGAGTCAATGTAAAGGTCCCTTATTGCACTAGTGATACTCCCGCATCTGCAAAACTCTGCAGTCGTCCGTTAGAGGCCTTTACCTGTGCCATACCGCATTGCACATTGAGCTGCCGGTACAACAGTTGGGACCATTAGGGACGGTGCAGTGCGCCTCTGAAGTTGCGTTTTGTGAGGTTATTTATGTAGTGAAGCCTCAGATGGGTCGGTGATTGGTGATCAATCCTGATAATGTATTGCGATTGGTTGGGATGAAGTTACGAAGGACCCTTCTTCGTGAAAATGATAATGGTGTAGAAAATGAATCATTCGCATGTTTTCTGGGATGTTTGACAGTGCAGAAATATTACCGTAAGTTAGGAAGAGATACTGTTGTAACACTAACACCCAGTGATTATGATAGGGATGATAATGTCGAACTATTCATTGCAAGCTTTAGTACGTCGTCAGTGCAATTTAGAGCTCGATTGCAGAGTTTTGCAGAAAAACGAAATCCACCAGCGCACTGATGGGTACGTAATGGCCCTGTAACCAAACGTTCATACAGATATGTTTGTTCGAGTACAAGTACTTCCCTTGTAAGTATTAAGGAACCATGGATGCCGAGATAGGGTATGGATGTAGAAGATGACATGTCGTCTTGCTGCACATGACACTTTATGGCATTTGCGGTTCTGAGCAGCCTGCGGCTAAAATGTAAAGATTGCCATTACTGGTGTGATTCTCGTACGTTCTTGCTTCTACTGGTTCCTCCTAAGAAGGAAACTATGAGAAAGCGTTGTTTCATAATAAACTGTTACGCGCTAGTTCCATAGTTGATTTTATAAGAATTTTTTTACTCAGTTTTACTGTAGAACAGCCCGAATTGGATGATGTTACTGGAGAGGAGACTTTTACTAATGAAGGACACGTCGACGAACTGGGTAGAAACAGTACTGAGAGTTGCGTTAGTAATGGCAGGGGAAAGGCCAAGACAAACTTTATTCCAGAAAGAGTCTAATAAATATAGAGCAATGGAAACGAAATCTTGAGAAAAGAAGAGGCATGTAAGTTAACTTCTTACACTAACATTCAAATATGTATAAATTACAGGTTTAATGTGGGAATTAATAACCTATTCACATACCTCAAGCTATTTGTACATCTTTGTTCCTGAGTAACCTCAGCAATTCTACTCTTCATTAATTATAAAACAATAAAACAGTCGTGTGTCGTTAACCTGTTTAAAAACAATGATCTCCAAACCTACTCAAATTTTCGGGGGGTTTCCACAGATAACTAGAGGATAGTTTCAGGCAACATATAAGTTTCATTTCGTAGAAATCGGATCACAGAGCAAAAGGTTTGGTAATTTGAAGTTTTTATCCAAAACCGTCATGGCTATCTCTTTGAACAGACTAATTAAAAAAAATTATGGACATATTGTCATGGGGTTTTCAAAGGTAACTGGTGTGCATCTTGGGGAAACATATAGGCTTTGTTTTGTGAACATCGGACCAAGGAAAGAGAAGATATCGTAATTTAAATTTTAATCTAAATTCATCGTCTCTGGCTGTTTGAAAAGGCTAATCCCGTAAAGACGAATTATCAGGGAGTTTTACAGATAAAATAAGAGTAAACAGCCGTACATATAAGCTTTATTTAATCAAATTCGGATCGAAAAATAAAAATAAATAAATAAGTAATTAAAAAAAACATTATATGGTAGAAGTGCTGTTAGTAAAAAAAGACATAAATATGGAACTGCACTATTTTTTTTTTAGCTCAGTAGCAGAATAATTATGGAATGAAGTGCCGCGGTCTTATTTTTAGAAACACAAGTTAATACTTGAATAGGGATTTACAGTGACAGAAACTGAAAGCCCCAGTCTTATCTTTAAGAATACAAACTAGTAAATAATTTACTTGGTTGTGACAAACGGATTTGCTGGTTTAGGTTTCTGTATTTAAAACAGGGAAATTCCTTAGCTTCTATCGACAGTTTTATAAATATTTGACTTCTTTGGAAGGAAAAACCATATAAGGTGTCCGTTTTTACCAACTGAGTTACGATACCCTAAAAGTGACAGTTGCTTGTGGTTAGTCAGAATTCTCTTACTGAACATATATCTCGTTAATTCATGTACTTGGAAACAGAAACAATGAACATTTAATTGCTTCGGCGTACAACAGGTATAAGATGGGTTTCAATCAATTTCAATCATCCTTATTTAGATAGCAACGGAAAGGGTTGTAACAGATGCCGATGGAGCCGGTCATCTTAGCCTTGAGGCTCGCTCGTGGCTCTTCCCCGCCTTGCGCTGCACTCGCAGCCACGGGCGGCGATGGGGCACTGCGAGTCAGCCACGGCCAGACTGCTACGAACTACCACTGCGCTCGTTAGACTCGTAGCCCCATAACGCTCGCAGAAGCTCGCAGCGCCGTTTCTTGCAGAGCAATCACGACGAAAGGGAACTTTCTACCAATGTTAGCAGACGGGACGTACGTTCTACTGGAAGGCCCGGAACAAGTCGTGGTAGTTCCTGCCTGGATTAGTTTAAGGTACGAATTTAATTACAAATTTGTGTCATTTCATGTTAGATGAACCAGGTGCCCACGAAAGTATCCGATTTTTCTGAAGTTAATTTTTATAGCCACTTTAAACAAGAATACTGAAGATTAATTTCCATATCACTTACCTTCTAATCACTTAAACTCTCAGTTTTTTTTTTTTTTTTTTTTTTTTTTTTTTTTTTTTTTTTTTTTGTTTTTTTTTTTTTTTTTTTTAGAATGTTGTTGCAGATGAAGACGTTGCGCTCAAGTAACGGATATGCTTTGCAAGTAAGAGATCCAAAATAGAAATATGATTTAAAATTTTTCCAGTCTTGGCTATAAATTTCTTCCAAAGGCTCATCTATATCTACATCTACCATATGGTGCGTGGCAGAGGGTACCTCTTCGCACTGCTTTTTCTGTCCCATTCTCAAAGGTAAGGAGGGAGAAACGAATGCCTGTATGAACTTTTATGAGCCCTAATTTGTCTTTTATTTTAGTGGTACTTACGAGAAATGTAAATTGGCGGCAGTAGAATCGTTCTAAATTTTCTCAATAGCGTTTACTTCTAGTAGTGACTTCGTCTGATTTTGGGCTTTATTCGAAAAGTACGATTTTTATTTAATAGTGGAAATAAATCATGTCTATCAGTTTTTAAGTACATGATTTAAACATCCAATTTCCTCATGTTCAATTAGTTAGTGACGCACTTGACTGATTGTTTAGTTTTATGACGAGGAATCGGCTCCACTGAATTCTACTCTAGTGGATTAATAATGTTGTGGTGGGCAGTGTAACATTTCGTTAATGGCGCAGGTGTATTTAGTATTTTTTTTTTCTATATTATGATAATGTGGAACCAGCACTCGGTCTTTGTGAAACAGATGCCAAGTTCTTTAACACGACCATATTTATTCTAAGGCTTAAAACAATATTAAAGCTAGATTGCCAGAAGGTTGGACATGCAAAATACAAACTGTAATTGTAGCAATTTTTTTCACATAAAGATAAAAGCTCAATCTCAGACGAAGATTGCTATTAAAAAAATTAAATAAGAATAAAAATTAAAATAGACAATTTTTGGGGACAGAAGTAGAAAATATGTTCCTTCAATTTCACTGAAGTTTGAATCATAGTTTTTATTTACTGAATGTGGTGCCCACGAGATTTCAGCTTGGAACCATAATGGAAGTAAAAATCATATTTTGCGCTTTCCTTTTTGATGATTTCTAGTTTCGAAAAAGTTGCATCATTATCTATTATTTATATCTATAAATGTGAATATCCAGTGTACGTTTATCACGTCTGATCCACAAGACATAAAGAGCTAAAAATTTGTACAGTTACTAATGTCTACCCGGGGAAGGCCTTAGGCGTGGTTTTATGGCGATCGGATAGCTATTTATCTATTTAATTTAATTTGAATGTCTGTTCGGTGTACGCTTATCACGTCCAAACGTCAAAACGCAGGGACTTAAATATTTGTACAGTTACTAATTTATACCTGACGAAGGTTTTAGGCACGGTTTTATAGCGATCTGATAAATATTTAGTAATTTCAAGAATATAACGTGAAATGCGGAACAATAATTACTCTTTGAAGATTACATTTACTCCTTGAAAATGGTTTTATTGGTTGAATTGTTGCTTGAGGGTTGATAATGATAAAAGGGTGGAGTATATTGTGATGGAAAGTTATCGGTGTATATAAAATTCTACATGTCTGTGTGTGTGTTAGTATTTCGCTCTGCAGTGAAAACTACAGAAGGCAAACGAATGGTCTGTGTGTAATTGTTATCAGAAATCTCCCGTTGTACACCATAGCAGAGTTCCATGCCAATTGCTATAAGGGAGTGGAAGATATGGTGGTTTAAAGTCGTCAGTTATTAAAAAATTCGGACTGAAAGCCAGCGATGACGTTTGTGACTCTATAGCAAGGAGGTTACGTACAGTGAAACGTGATGCCACAGACCATATCTTTGGTCTATGCGTGCTACAATGTCTTCAGCTGTTTCTCTGTAAGGATAAGCATACGAATAAGGAAATATAGGAATAAATAAATGAAGCAGTGAAAAAGAAATTTCTTTTAATACATCCCTTTAAAAAATCGATTTGACGTTTCGCGCAATACATCAAGTGATCCATCTGTGATATTATTACAATCATTATTGTTGGACTTCATGATTGGATTCTTCGAAACGAGTGCATTTTTTACCTGTGATTTCTTATATATTCTCTGATAAATGTAACATGTTTTTAGAAAAAAAGGAGATGGACAGAGAGAGAGTAGATAGGAAAAGTACTAACTCAAGGTTTGAATAAATAAATAATTACCCGGGTAACGCTGGGCTTAGCCGCTAGTTTTAAATAGAAATGAGAAAGAAATAGGACCTGTTGTCAGCAGACTAGATGTTTATTACTGCTGTTTTTAATTCCAGATGGTGGCAGAAATGAATACTTGTTATCCTGTGGTTTACGTACAGTGTCAAAGAGAAGTCATCCTCTGCCATGCAGCATAAAAATTTTCTGTTGATGGTGGTCTTCCTCTTGTTATGAAGGTCAAGTGAGCAATATTTCATCAAGATTGTTATAAAACAGTATATTTGTGCTCTCTCTCTCTCTCTCTCTCTCTCTCTCTCTCTCTTACACTCATACATACACACACACACACACACACACACACACACACACACATTGGAGCAGCTTGATACCAGTATTACAGGAGTATAGTTGGCGTCATGTAAGAAGGCGCTTCCACGCATAGAGGTGGAGTGATAGGGGTAACGTGAACGGGAGGAGCTACGGCCGAGAGCCAACAGTTGCGCCTGCGGGAGAAATATTGCGTAACTCGCGGCCAGCCATGCGCCTAGGGAATGAATATTATTGGCTCATAGTGCGCTAATGGAGGGGGATGCACGTAACAGCTGAAAATTGGGCCGCCTTCCTAGGTGACACCGACTATAGCAGGCCAGCAGAGACAAGACTGCCATTTTCTCTTCTCTAGTGTACAGGTGTTGTTGATTTTTTAATCTCTACCATCTTTCATGACTACTCAATCGTGTTTTTATTATCACCTTATTTTTACTCGGAAGGAATATATATTTTCTCAAGAGTTTTCTATTATAACACATAGTACAGCTGTTAACAGTTTGTCATGTTTATTATTATTACTAAATCGTTTCATATGCCACATTCCAAGAGACGTTACACCATACTTGGCTGCTTTCCCTTCCGCTACGAGTATGACCGAGTCCCCTCACTCGCAAGCGCCTGTGCTCGAGCTACGAGCTGCTCGCTGCACCACTCCCGAGCAGCAGCAGCGCTTACGAGTAACGAGCGAGCTTGTTGCGCCTATTGACCGACAATAGATGCCGAACAGTAGGCATCCTGCTGTAATGTAAAGAACTCACTATGCAGGAAGTACGGCAGATCTTGGAAAAGCTTTACAAATATGGGAACCGAGCGCTTCAGAGCAACTACATTCGATGGCATGTCATGGTGCAGTGTCCTCTATTCAAATAACTAAGTTTGGATGTCACAGTGTGTAAAGAAAGCAACTAATTACAAACTTTCTACTCCCAAAATGGCGCGAAGAACTTCCTAAAAAGTGATTTTTCTCTTATTTTTGTAAAACTGACTAATTTAAAAGAAAGATCCAAAACATGAGCCGTGTTTTTTCATTTTTTTGTGATAGACTAAAGGAAGACATGTACAGCCAACTTATGTTATAATTGCGAGAATAATTTATTACTTCCTAAACTCCCTGGTCAGAAGCCTGTTATTCATGACAGATGTACTTATATAACTTAACTGTTTACCAAGGTACCACTACAAGCACTGAGACGAGAGAGAACATGATATCGTATGTTTGGTTAGTGAAATTGTTTGCAAAAGGTTCGAATCAGATTCCATTAGCAGTTTATCACCAACTACCTAACGTCCATTTCGATTGTGTACCAAGCAACACCTTCTTTCGGGTGGATGCGGAGTGCAAAAGTATAATCACATCATAAACCTAATATGTACAAACAATTTTAAGTAAACATTGTTCACACCACACAAATGTGCGACTATTACTTTAGTTAAAGTACACGGAAGCACCGATTCAATGATTTTGTCTGACTGTTATGAAATTAGTTTCCTAACAACATTTATAGCTACCATATAAATATTAGAAATTTCCCCTCTAGTGAATATAATGACATAGGAATCATGCAGTAACATAACAACATCAGAACAAATATGATAATAACTTCACAATTCACTGTGACATTATGACATAAGAGGAATTTACGTTATGTTGTATAAATAAATGTAATTACTTAAGGACGAAGAATACTTGCATCAAAACAAAGTTGCTTATATTAAATAGTTGATTATGTTATAATGAGATTGCCAAGTCATTAAATTTATAACATAGATATACAGGGTGATTAAAATTAGAGTTTAACTTCCAAGACGCTGTAAAAATAACACCATTAGTCAGAATGGCGTCAAATTGTAACAGAATATTATCCGAGAAGGAGGAAAACGTGTGGCAGAAAAAAATTAATAGTGTGAAAATTGATTAATAGATGGTCGTTTCAACATAATCAGTTAATAGTGGTCAATCACAAATGACAAATGAATGATACAAATGCCTCAGGTGTGAGATAGACGTTAAATAAACTGTATTACTCAGTGTGCACAGATGTACATATGTGATTCTGATAGTTATGGAAACCCATCCACCAAGGCAAGATCATATCACATCAGATGGGAAAAATTGGTTCTGAATTGTTGTGAGGTCAAAAACCGAATAAAAAGTATCACTCAAAATCAATTCAGATTTCTTATGTCTGTGTGACTAGCTCAAAACATGTTCAATATGCTATCCACAGTTTTCTGCAACAAGTTGAAATCGAGAAACAATATGTTCCAAAACTGATCGAAATGTTTCTGGGGTTCAAGTTCAAAATACACAGCTAAATTCGTAATAGGAACACTGAACACATCATATTTCAGACTGCCCTATAGCCAGAAATCATACTGACTTAGATCAGGTGATTGGGACGCCAGGCTGTAAGGAAATGCCGTCTGATAATCGTATCATATCCGAAATTGCGCTTTAATAGCTGATTAAATGCATTCTGAATGTGTGGAGGTGAGAAATCTTGCATAAACTTTATCCCATCCATGCTGCTGGAGAGGTATGCTGACAAGCTTACACACACACACACACACACACACACACACACACACACACACAAAAACTCATAGCACATACCAGTGACGATAGAGGTATCAGGAAAAGAAGCACATGTCTTTTCGAGAAAATATTACAATATAATAAATGATGCCATAAACCCACACCACACAGTGATCTTTTCAGGATGAAGCGATACGGGGTTATTTGTGTGTGGACTTTCTGTAGCCAATAATGGACACTTATGTGTGTTGACATATCCTATCAGATGGAAGTCAGATTCGTCCATCCACAAAATATTTCATGGTTATTCATTGTCTTCTTCCAAATGAGCAAGAAATTCTAAAGCTAAACTCTATTGCTGGCAGGTCAATAGGAAACAACTCACACTTGTATTTCATTTTAAATGGATAGAAAAGCTGGATGTTTCATGTGTTCATATAGGTTGTATAATACTTCTATTCATTTATTGTACAAGAAGTGCATCAACTAAAATATTTCTAATTGAATCAATGAATAAAATCTTTATAGTATATTCAATTATAATCATAACATTAATACTAAATAATAAAGATAATATAATATTTTACACATACTAAAATACATTAATAATCAACATAAAATAATCAAAAATGTTCAATACATAGCAATATCCTTAATAAAATTATATAACAGTCCAACATTAATTATTACAATAATAATAATGATAATAATAATTTATCTCTTCATTGCATTATGAGGATTATTGAAAGTCACTAATATTAATCAATGTCCCATTAGTAAAATAAAATAACCAAACTAATAAATAAACCTTTATGATTAAAAAACCAATAATTAAAACTATTAACACTCGAATAGTCCATAGGTGTATTGCCAGTTCATTGTGTCCAATGGGCACAATATTACGACTATCACATATGTCACCATCGTCATGTGCACTGACTTACTGAGGTCCTGCAGGTGGGCGGCTGTCTTATATCCCCATCCCCACAAGGCGTTCACTCCATGATTCATGCCATGGCCACATATCGGCACTCTTTGAGATGCTGGTGTCGGCGTCTGTCGCTGCGTCGATGTACTTTCCTCATTATCTTTAGAGCATGACTAAACAAGACAAGGAATAACTATTAATATTTGAAAGGAAAGTAATGATGAAGATATGGGGACCAGTTTTATATAATGGAGGAGGACGAAGAATGAGGAACTCTACATTCTAATGTGGCAGCCATACATCTTACAGAAGATAAACAGCAAGAGAATACAGTGGATGGGCCATGATGTCTGTATGCCAGAAGGAAGACAGACGAAGATGGCACTAGAAGGAAAACCAAACAAGGCAGTGCTTGATAGTCGACATGGCGAATGACGTGATAGACCTGGGGATTGAAAACACGTGGAGAAACCGGGTACAAAATCAAATGTTTGTCAACCTTAAGGGACTTAACTATGGGGTCATCAGTCCCTAAACATACAAAATACTTATGAACTATGTTATACTAAAGATGGCACAAACGTTCATACCCAAGGGGGGGGGGATTCGAAACCCTGAACGAACTGGGCACAAAACAGGAGAGAATGGAGACAGTTTGTGGAAGCAGTGTGAGATCTGCAAAGCTTGTGATCATTGGATTGTTTTTGTTGTTGTTGTAGGGGTAAATAATGAGACAGATATAATGGGAGGTGGTAACCTTGCTTAGATCCACCTTGTAATAAAATGTTAAATGTTTGTAAAGTTTATGGGACATAACTGCGGGACATGAAGACAACACAAACATCCATGGCCGAGGGAGAATTCGAACATCTGACATGAGAGGCCAAGTGATCCATTCCACTTTGCATTTAACATGAAACCCAAAACCAACTTAGTATAACATTTGGCAAAATCAAAAGTAGTCAAATTTGTTTCTGCTAAACAGTAAGCAATAACAGACAAAATTAAAGGAAAAGAAAAATAATAAATCAACAGCAAAGCTGAAAATTCATAAAATCAAGAATATAAAACTCCCATTCAAAGAAATTAAGGGACTGATGACCTAGCTGTTTAGTCCCCTAAAAACCAACAACAAAGAAATTAAAGACAATAAAATGAAAGCCAATCTTACTTCATAAGACGTTTTGATAGATCAAGAGCATATAAAAATCCCAATAATGAATAATTTATTATAGTTTACTAACAAGCAATTAGTCATGCATAAGCTCACAAAATACCAAAATATAAATGTTAGTAAATAATACTAAAATTAATATTATTTACTGAAATTGGTGGTTCATGGTGTGGGTTCCTGTAGTCATGTCCTAGTTCATGAACCACGGGTAATGTATGAGTGGTCAAGTAAGTGGTCCTGACAGTTGGAATAAGGTTGGGCATCTCGGACATATTCTGAGTCGTGGCTACCTTTGTGCTCAGACAGCAAAGACTACCAAATCCACCGGTCAGTCCCTCAACCGTTAGGGGTAAAACCCAGTGGGGCCCTGGGCAAGTAAGACTGGCAACCTGCTTCCCAGGTACTTCAATATCATGCTGGCGACAATCGGAGCAAAATTCCTCGGACCTTTTGATGTGATGGAATCCCACCTCTAATTGACAGACCAGGGACGCCTCAGATACGACTTGGCAAACGATCTGGAATAAGATGGGGAGCTATTAATATCAATGGGGATTACGATGGGAAGAAGGTAGGGCTGGCGGAGGCTTCAAGTAAGATGGGGTTAGATGTTTTAGCTGTTAGTGACAGACTAAGGGGAGAGAAAGAGGGCGAAGTCGGAGAATACAAGGTCTACCTGTCAGGAGTCAAAGTAGGAAGAGCACAGTGGGGTGTAGGATTCTACATCAGGAAAGCAATAGAACTAGCATAATTTCAATAAGGTATATAAATGAACGACTGATGTGGATGCCATCACTAGGAAGAAAATTAGGATTGTGGCAGTGTATTCACCATGTGAAGGAAGAGATCCAGATGAGATGGAAAGATTTTGCAACGCACTTAGTGATGTAGTTGTTAGAGTGAAAGATAAGGATAGTGTTTTACTCATGGGTGATTTCAACGCCAGGATAGGAAATCGAACAGAAGGATATGAAAAGGTTATGGGTAAGTTTGGAGAGGATATGGAGGCCAACAGGAACGGAAAACAGCTCTTGGATTTCTGTCCGAGTATGGGCTTAGTTATCAAATCTTCTTTAAGCATAAGGACATTCACCGCTATACTTGGGAAAGAAGGGGAACCAGATCTATCATTGACTATATAATAACAGACCAGGAATTCAGGAAGACAGTCGAGGACACACGTGTTTTCAGGGGGTTCTTTGATGATACTGATCAGTATTTAATCTGCAGTGAAATTGGTTTTGTGAAGCGAAAAGAGCAGAAAGTCAGGTCCGTGTGTAGAAGTATAAGAGTGGAGAAGCTTCAAGACGAGGAAATTAGGCAAAAATATATAACAATGATCTCGGAAAGGTACCAGCTAGTTGAATGTAATGATTTACAGTCACTGGAAGAGGAATGGCCAATGTACAGGGACACATTACTGTAGGCAGCTAGAGAATGTCTTGGAACAGTAGTGTGTAAAGGCAGGAAGAAGCAGACAACTTGGTGGAATGACACAGTCAAGGCAGCCTGTAAAAAGAAAAAGAAGGCATTTCAGAAATTCTAGAAATGCTACAAATCAGGCAGAAAGAGAAAGTTATGTTGAAGAAAGAAACAAAGCCAAACGGATAATTGCAGACAGAAATCATGGGAAGACTTTAGAAACAAGCTAGAAACTCTGGGTCAAGGCGCAGGAAAACCATTTTGGAGCATAATTAGCAATCTTTGAAAGGGAGGGAAGTGTTTTGGACAGGTCAGGAAAGCTGCTAGTCAATACTGTGGATGCCTTGAGCAGATGGAGGGAATATTTTGAAGAATTGCTCAATTAAGGTGAAACGTTCAATGATGTGTCAGATTTTGAGGTAGAATGGGATAGGAATGACGATGGAAACAGGATCTCATTTGAGGAAGTGGAGAAAATGGTCAGTCGATTACAGTGCAATAAATCGGCTGGGGTGGATGAAATTAAACCGGAATCAGTTTTGCTAATTGCGTTGGCTGATATTGCAGCACTAAAGTGCCTCTCGCCAATAATCTCAGTTACGCTAAACTTAAACTCTCATGCCATTAAAGATTTTTGTTTATCGCTCATCCCATTAACGAATTTTGTTTATCTCTCGTATATCACATCATTTTAGTCAGTAAATAACACAAAACAACTCCGTCCTTTTACATCCATTCACAGACGTACTTTTTCATGTATTCTCAGAAGTATTCCGTCTTCTTCGTTGTATTCGTTACTGCGAAAATAATTGCGGTACACGTTTTCTTTTTGGTGTTCGACGTCATAGCCTTGTAAAATCGCATTGTCAACAGCAAATGTTAACAGTTTATTGATGTGGACAGTGGTTACATTTATTAACTGTCAAGATCATCAAGCTTGACTAATTAGTATCGTCAACAACTGCCGGTACTGAATGTGTGCAGATCGCTAACAGTACTCGTCCGGCGCAGTGCCGCCTGTACGGAGCGCCAGCTGTCAGCCGGCAACACTGTAGCCGCAGCTGACAAACGGTAACTTGCAAGTCATTTTAATTGGACTATAATACATTTGTAACTGCCATTTCACAACCTGACGTCTGTTGGAAATCACATAAAATCATGAGAAAAAGTTCCCGCCATTGTCCTACCACATAGTGAGTTGGGATTTAACAATTTGCCATGTGTTTCTGCCATGCATATTCTCCTTATTGCGAATTTAGTTGCGTACGATGTTTCCAATGGCCTGTTTTCAGGAAACTGACTATTCTGCTTCAGAAGAAGAAGCTGATTATATGTAAGAATTATATGTACAAGGCCTTTTTTTGGAAGGAGGAGGTGAATAACAGCAAGAGTTACTAAAAGTATTGTGTATATGTTAACTTTAATACATAATAGTAATTCTTTGGAACAGATAAGAGAGGTTTCATTATTTCATATGAAACACCAAACTCCGTTATTGCGTTCATAGTTAGAAAGCTGTAATTTTCGAAAAACAGTCTTGCAGTGCAATTCAGGGCGACTTAAGCCAGTTTGCAATGTGTTAAGCTAACTAACTTATTTCTTAAATAATGTGACTTACATTTTTGCAAGATGAACGTTAAACATAGGAAAATAGTCCTCCAAATTCTGACATCAGATTTCAAAGAGAGGGTGTTGTTATCACAGAAAATTAGTCGATGAAATCCTGTGTACTTCGGAAATATATTTATTGATGCTTGTCCTATACTATTACCACACACAAAAGTGGGGGTCTGAGACTCAACAGTGTTCTGAGGGATGTTGGTTCTTCTGTATAGTTACTTATAAATAGACCAAGACAGCCGGACGCGGTGGCCGAGGTGACTGAGGCGCTCCAGTCACGGTCAGCACGGCCACTACGGTCGGGGGTTCGAATCCCCCCTCGGGCATGGATATTTGTGCCGTCCTAGTTTGTAAGTAGTTCATAAGTAGTTTGTAAGTTTAGGGACTGATGACTCCGTAGTTAAGTCCCATAAGCTTAACAAACATTTGAACATTTGAGACCAAGACATGCCTTCAGATGTTAACATTGTAAAGCTTTTATTTGCTAGTTTCCATAACTGTTACTATGTTCAGACCACTGTTAAGTTCAGTATAATCATATAACCAAAGTCAACATAGGTGACCATGTATGTAGATCTATCTTTTAAACTTGTAACTTCTGATCGATGTTAAAACTTGTGATTAAAGTTTACAGATCTACAATCTACATCGGGCTTCTTGTCTTCTAATGGTATATTACTTTTATTAAGCCATTAATGCAGACTTATCACCACATTTACATTTTGTTGTTGTAATTTATATACCAACAAAAATGTGATATAAATGATTATAAATAAATGTAAAACCATCAGCAGACTGTAACAGGCACTGTGCGCTACTGACACTATCATAAAAAGTTTGGTTCTCTCATTACGAATGAATATTCCAGTAACTAGTGAACCATTATGTGCAAAACAGAGGAGGATAAAAACTATTGAAGAAGGAAAATAGATAGTTTTTAATACATTTGTACAAAAGCAACTGGCAGAGGTAATAATGTAATATTTCAGGCAAGTGAAAAGTAAATTATAATAACAGCCATCGCTTAGTGACAAATGCTTAAAAGGCGAATGTCTTTAATGTTCATCGTTCTTGACTCCTGGTGGAAATGCTATGAATCACTAAATCGTCTAACCATTTACCTCAATGTCTAATTCTTCACTCTTTCTTTCTTTGTCATAAACAGTGCACTTTAATCGAAAGTATTGGAGAAAAGTGTGAAGAAATTGATGAAGCAATCGTTGGCAACACAATCTATTGTGAAAATTACTTCAGTGTTATTGGATTATACTTCATTCTTACATGATGAAATTTTCTTAGATAATCGATTTACGATGTTCATTAATAAATGTGATATGTTTCCAGTAATGTAGGCTTCATGAAAAGAAAGATTTTCTCAGATACATTGATTGAACGATTTATGAGATGTCTATACCATGAATGCTTCTAAATCGATCACATTCAGCTATTGTGGAGTCTTGAGCTTTGATAGTACCAAAGTTGGGATTTAATTAGATGTGTTTCGCCCAGCCTTTTCAATTATGAAGGTGCCTTGCACACTTGCCCTCAGTGAACATTAAAGAATCAGTATCCATCAGGGCACTGTTTATACCTACAGTTCACCATGGGATTCAAACCACATGCTCCTGTCAACTCCTCACATCGTACATAGTTGATGGATAGGTGAAATGAAATGTAAATTAAATAAAAGTTTAGAGAGTTTAAGGCTACATTAAATTTCGAGTGAGAAAATGGATGCAACCAGTTATCAAATGCATAACCTATTGTGTGACATTTCAGCGCTTTACTATGACACTATTGATGGTGCGTTAATCAGACCGGAATGTTATGTGCTGTAATTTTGAAAACCCAAAAGAACACTGGAAAACAGGGCTGAATTGTAGAATTATTTGATTTCTTTTCTTCTATTATAGATCAAATAGTAACTAAATTCGAACAGAGTATCTTAGAATGATGAGGACCTGTGAGTGAGCGACTATATTAAATATTCGACTGTCAGTATTTCGTAAATCAAAAAATATGAAATAGTAAAATTTGACAATATAGTTTGCAAGCAGGAGTTCAAGGAACGTGACTAAATCCAAACTGGAGAGACTGAAGAAGTTGATAATGTATACATGTTGTTTCAATCATTTTATCTTATGTACTTACATTGAAATACTTCGTTTTTCAAAAATTTGTTTCCAAAGGTTTCCCATTTTAATGAAAAGTTTTATTAAGGTTAAGCCCTGAATTGAATAATTAAGACTGACTAACATTATTCCTGTGCAATGTTGTAACAGTTTGCATTTCTATAAAAATGTTTAATTTTTTACTGAAAATAAAATGATATTTCAGCATTTTTCGCATTATTTTAAAATACTACTGTAGTCTACCACACTTCCGAATAGCCAGTTACGCAACTGAATTGACTTTTCTGCTAGTTTTGCTACTGACTATATTTCCATTATTGCCACAAAAAAAATGGTTGCACAGGTGGTCAATATCGTACAAATGTAACAGACATGAAGGTAAAAAAAGTGAATAGCGCTTATAATAACCATTTAGAGCACGTGATGGCGACACAACAAGTCTTAGAACAAACAATAGATGACAAAATACTATATACCAAAAGCGCTAAAATAAAATAATACAGCTGGCATCGGAAGCACATTCATAAAACAGGCAACATAACTGGAGGGAGGTTGCAATTGCCGTCAGATATTTATATTATGATGGTAGAATTAGTAGTCATTTTAGATGTACTTAAGTATGTAGGAAAGTGTATTCAGTGGCAAATTATTATGTTAACCGACAGCCGAGCAGCAGTGACGGTCTTGAAAAGCCATTTTACACAGTGAAACAACAACTCAGACTTTAATTGAAGTATGCAGCAAGTAAATAGGTTACAATACCAACAATCCAATCAACTGACTAAACAAGCCGCCATGTCAGGAACGCAGTGACATCCAAACTACCCCACACAGACTTAATACAACAACTTCAACGGTCTATGGAAATGGGAAGGGAAGAGAATTGGAGCAAAAGAACCAGCTAAAACGAGAAACCTTACAGTGGAGGACGTCAAAAAGCTGCTCAGTATTGCTCGCTTTTCGTTGAGTACGCGGCTTTATTATCGCCAGCACAGGCGCGTGAGGTGGGGGTGACTGACGTCACGCTACGGAACTGAGCTGCGACGAGCATTGTCGAATCTGACGGCCGGCCCGAGACAGCGAGAATGCGAGCAAACAGACAGTCTCACGTTATTGTAATGCAGCGGTAGGCTGCAAATTTTCACGGGACTTAACGTGAGCACATGGTCACTCCACCGAGAAGTAATTAAATAAATGTATTTATTATGCACTACGATCGTTTACATTGCTTGCGCAGAGTAAAATGTGTTTCTGCATAAGACGCGACTTCTTCACTAAATAACAGATTAATTCCAACAAACGGTTAGGCAGGTGGATCAAATCATCAGTTGTATTAAATCGTTTTTCTCTTGGGTATTATTGCATGACTGTCATGCAACACAGTGTTTGGTCAGTAGCTAAACGTTCGATAGATAATTTGAATGATTCTTTTATGTAAATTATGCTGAAAGAGGGTTTTGTTTTTCTGTATACCACCTTTAGATGGAATTGTACAGGAGAATTTGCTTTAACTTGGATTTCAAGTTACTGTACTACCTGTCAGACATTATATATTTTAGGAAAGTGATCAGAGATGTTTGTTGCTGCATACTGGAATCTTTTCTAAATCACTGAAAGCTTAAATAATGGGCAAGGTCATTTTCCCCTTTAGTGTTGTACGTATGGAATACCACTGTTTTTCTGAAATTGCGAATGAGTATTTATGAAGAATTTCATTCGTTAAAATGTCTACCTCCTTGAACATTATTGTGGCTATATGATTTCTGTGGGTGACATCAGACATTATTATTACTGTTTACCTTTGTGGAATCAGTAATTCCTTTCTGAGTGATGAGTTATCTCAGAATGTCATTCCATAACGCATATCACTTTGTTGAGTTCAAGTATCGAAATTGTGAGGTTCCTTAAGTTTTGTCAACAAGTGATTTTTCTTCTGTCTGTTGCTGTGATTCGTGTACTTTTAGTAAACTTTCAACATACACATATAAAATTGAAGGCTGTGGTGGTGGACAGAAGGGTCTCTAACGATAACAAATGTTTGTAAATCTAAGAGTCTTAACTACGTGGTAATTAATCCCTAGGCTTACAAACAACTTACACTAACTTAAAGTAACTTATGCTAAGGACAATGCAAAATGACATGCCCAAGGGAGGACTCGAACCCCTGACGGCGATCGGCCGCGTGCACCACAGCAGGATGCTTTAGTGTGCATGGCTATTCTGCCGCGGCCAAACTATAACAAACGGTGATTACGCAAAGTAATGTGCTGGTGGGCAGAAGGCTCTCAAACGATAACAAATGTTCAAATGTTTGTAAATCTAAGAGACTTCACTATGTGGTCATTAATCCCTACGCAAAGTACTTAATATATTTTAAGCATCTATAACCTGAAAAATTCAACACCTAAATATGTGTACCATTTGAAGTGTGTAGCTACAGAACCTGCGAGCACGTCGTTCTCGAACATTCTCCCTACACAGCGTTGTTGCGAAAGTGAAATATCTTCCGTAGAACTAGTGCCTAAGACAAAATAAAATAAAATGTTACACAATTAGCTTTGATAGCGATTGTTACAAAATTAACTCTGAAACACATAATATGTTAACAAGTTTGCCCTTCTTGACGGATTTTTTTTTCGTTTGTATTTTATTTATGGGTATATTTTTCAGGTACATTAGGGCCATTCGGCCGTCTCTTACATCTAACCAGGCGTGTTATTACATTTAGATACATTACAGATCGGGACTTAAATCTAGTGAAGCAAGACTCAAGTACAGTAAAGATGTTATAAGCTTGAGTCGCTATGTTGTGTGACATGAAAAAAATTACAAATTAAGACAACTAATACTACCAATTTACAAAAGAGAATATTAAACATTGTTAAGTATGAATCATAAACGTAAGGTTGCATTAAAATAATCATAAGCTAAAACAAAGTATTACAATGAACAAATTATGCTTTTTGTGGTACGTATTATAATTACATTTCTGTAGATAAAAGAATTTGTTTGGATAGGGCTATATTGTATATGGCATATACATATGACAAAAACAAGTGAGTAGGCAGAGGAAATACTACTTCAGAAGCAATTATCAAGGATAGCTTGTAAGAGATAGCACACTAAATAGGAATATCAAACAGAAGTTGGAGAAAAAGGATCAATTAAAAATTTGGGGAATAAAGAAATAATGAAATAGATTAAATGGTGCTGCACAAACAAGCTGAGGGATAAGAGAGAGAGAAATTATTTGTACTTACAGAAATTGGTGGAGACACTGAAGATGCAGTGAGGACTACAGTCATGTTATGATAAGAGACATATTCAGTCGATAACATCTAGCATTTTACTTGTTACTTAAAGGCGATATGATTTTACATGTTTCGAAGGTATAGAGGTACTTTATTCCAGAGGCGTATGGCTGTCAGAGTGAATGGCTTTGCAAAAGTCTTAGCTGTATGCTTAGGCACTTGCAGTAGCTTGAATAGATCAAATCTTGTTTTACATTTGTGGTAGGATGACAAACGCTTAACATATGAGGAAAGGTACTGAGGTGGCTGCGACCTAAGAAAATGGTGTACAAGACATAGTATGTGGTATTCCCAGTGTTTGTCTGGTCTCGTCTTCATTTGCGAGATTTATGAGTAACTTGATCAAATAGACAAACTTAGGCTGTAATAAATATAGTGAACCGTATTAAGTCCGCAAAGAGTGAAGAAACAGAGGAATAGTAAGTCCAAAGTTAAAAAGGAAAAAATAAACATAAAGGCTTTAAACTTAAAAACTAATTCCGCAAAAAGAAATCTATGAGAATGCTCAAGACGTATGCACAGTTACACATGCATTAGGAAATATTTGTAAAATGAGACGTCACTTTAAAAACATCCGTAACTACAATACCAACACACACAAAATTTATAATTAAATTATGGTAGGCAAAAGGGTGGGTGGCTAGTTTTGCTTACTACTGTAAGAAATGACGTCATATAAATGTGTAGATGAAACCGCGCGATAACCATATCCTCATGAAGAAAATAATTTGCAGTCGTTATCCCTAGCTTTATCATAAGGCTTCACGATTTGCCTTTCGCCGTTACATTACAATTTCTGAGTAACGAAAATGTCACCACTGATGATTCAACAAATAATACTGGTACAGGAAACTTTGGCAGACTTTACATTTACAATTATTAGGCTGTATGCGTGGAAAAGACCAGGAGACACTGGAAGGTACCAGGTTTATTTTATAATGGTAAGGAATAGATTTAGGAACCAGGTTTTAAATTCTAAGACATATCCAGGGGCAGATATAGACTCTGACCATAACTTATTGGTTATGAACTGCAGATTAATACTTACGAGACTGCAGAAAGTTAGAAAAGTTAGGAGATGGAACCTGGACAAAATGAAGGAACCAGAGGTGGATGACAGTTTTAGAGGGAGCATTAGACAAGGATTGGCTGAAACGGGGGAAAGTAATACAGTAGAAGAAGACTGGGTAGCTCTGAGAGATAGGGTGGTGAAGGCCGCAGAGGATCATAGTTGCAGAAGGAGAAGGGCTAATAGAAATACCTGGATAACACACGATATACTGGACTTAACTGATGAGAGGAGAAAATATAAAAATGCATCAAGTGAAGCTGACAAAAGGGTGTACAAATGTCTGAAAAATGAGACTGACAAGAAGTGCAGACTGGCTAAGCAGGAGTGGCTAGAGAACAAATGCAGAACCATAGAAGAATGTGTAACCAGGGGAAAGATAGATGCCACCTACAGGAAAATAAGAGAGGCATTTGGAGACAAAAAAAAAAAAAACGGCGGTATGAATATTAAGAACTTAGATGGAAAACGAGTACTAAGCAAAGATTGGAAAACTGAACGGTGGAAGGCATATATAGAAGGCCTGTACAAAGCAAATACTCTTGAATGCAGTATTCTAGAAATAGAAGATGAAGTAGAGGAAGATGAGGTAGGAGATACTATACTGTGAGAAGAATCTGACAGAGCGCTGAAAGATTTGAGTCGAAACAAGGCCCTTGGAGTAGATGATTTGCCGTCTGAACTGCTGATATCGTTATGTGAGCCAGTCATGAACAAATTGTTCTACCTGGTATACAAGATGTATGAGACGGGAAAAATACCCTCAGACTTCAAGAAGAATATAGTCATTCCAATTCCAAAGAAAGCAAGCGCAGACAAATGTGAAAATTACAGAACTATCAGTTCAATAAGTCACTGGTGCAAAATACTAACATGACTTATTGACAAACGAATGGAAACGTTGTGGAATCGAACCTCGGGGAAGATCAGTTTCGATTTAGGAGAAATCTAGGAACACGGGAAGCAATATTCGCATTACGACTTATCTTAGAAGATAGGCTAAGAAAAGACAAACCTACGTTTTTAGCGTTTTATATTTGGAGAAAGCTTTTGAGAATTTCGACTGGAATAGACTCTTTCAAATTCTGAAGGTAGCAGGGGTAAAATATATGGAGCTAAGTATTATCTTTAACTTATACAAAAACCAGACAGCGGTTACCAGAGTTGAAGGGCATGAAAGAGACGCAGACGTTGGGAAGGAAGTAAGACAGGGTTGTAGCCTTTCCCCAATGTTGTTCAATCTGTACATTGAGCAAGCAGAGAAGGAATGCAAGGAAAAATTTGGAGAGGGAATTAAAGTTTAGGGAGAACAAATAAAAACATTGCGGTTTGCCGATGACGTAGTAATTTTGTCAGAGACCGCAAAGGATCTGGAAGAGCAGTTGAATGGAATGGACAGTGTGTTGAAGAGAGCATATAAAATGAACATTAACAAGAGCAAAACAAAGGTAATGGAATGTAGCGTCAGAAAATCAGGCGATGCTGAAGGAATTAGATTAGGTAATCAAACAATAAAAGTAGTAGATGAGTTTTGTTACTTTGGTAGCAAGATAACTTCTGGTGGCCTAAGTAAAAAGATACAAAATGCAGAATGGGTATGGGAAGAAAAGCATTTCTAAAGAAGCGAAATTTGTTGACATCCAATATTAGTTTAAATGTCAGGAAGTCCTTTCCGAAAGTATTTGTCTAGAGTGTAGCATTGTATCGAAGTGAAACGTGGACGATAAGGAGTTCAGACGAAAATATGATAGAAGTTTCGAAATGTGGTGCTACAGACGAATGATGAAAATTAGATGGGTAGATCATGTAACTAATGACTGACTAAGAGAAGGGATAGATTATTGGGACACATTCTGAGACATCAAGGAACCGTAAACTTAGCATTCGAAGGAAGTGTGTGGGATAAAAATTGTAGAGGGAAACCGAGGGACGAATTCAGTAAGCAGATTCAAAAGGACGTAGGTTACCGAAATTATTATCAGATGAAGAGACTTGCACAGGACACGGTAGCATGAAGAGTTGCATCAAACCAGTCTGCGGACTGAAGGCCACAACAACAACCTCAGTTTTGATTGGTTCCATGGAAATATTTTTGAGGTCTGTAAAATGCATTCGGACAAACCAGCAGAACTTTTAAATGTCACACGTGCGTGTTCACTACAGGTATATTTTTAAGTGGGATAGCCGTTGGGCCCGGCCCCATGCGGCAGGTGGCGGTGCAGGTGGACAGCCGAGAGTCTCGGGTCGGCTCATTATCGAGACCGCGCTCTCGGGACACCATAATCTCGCAGCCAGCATTCTCGTTGGTCAGTCCCGCTTACGAGAACGAGCGGGAGTACGGAGACGACTGACGGCTTCTACCTTACAGAGCAATACAACTTGTCATCTCATCATCGCATTGGTATATGAAATACTACGTTTCAAGGGGTTTTTATACAACCATTGCGCGAATTAAATTCAACCACGAACGTTTTAAATCGCTAGGTAATGACCAATAATCTTTGTGCCTTTGTAGAAGAAGAAGAGGAAGTAGAAAAAGAACTTAAGCACATAAAGAGTGGCCCAAACGATAGTCCGCATTTGACTTGCATGGTAGTAGTGGTCATGAGTGGGTAGGAGTGATCTTCACCGGTCGTCAGTTCGTCGGAATTAGTAGCCAGTTTGCAAACAGATGGCGCAGTGGTTGGTCTATCAACTTGTTATCGCTGCGGAGCAATTTTACATAAACATTGACTCTTTCATTTTTGGTAGTGGACGTTTCGGTAGCACTTTGATGTAACATTTGACGGATCGTAGATCGTAGATCCATAATGCAATTCGTCATTGTATTTCAGACTACAGGGTCAATAATGAGTAGTAAATCTAATGGGCGGCCACGTATGGGGGTCAATTTAGAAAACATCTCATGCTTTTTCGACGTCCACTGGTCTGCTCGATCAGTAGGTCTTTCACCATGCGAATTTTGTCTTTGGGGGATACCTGAAACTTAAAATGTATGCAAATAAGAGTTATGTTGAAAACCATTGAAGTTACATTCATTTCAAATGTGGTCATTCATTTCGGTCCACCTGTTAGCATTGAGAATGTTCCGAAAAGACAGATACGTGAAATGTTCCTCACAAAAGAACCCCCTCATGAAACTGAGGTGTATGTCAGTACAATACCACTTAACATAGCAAACACAAAACTGTAACTCTTTCAAAAGAAATCCGCGATGCACGTGTGGATAGATGAAAGTAACGAAACAAAGCAACGCTTTGGTTGTAAGTTGGCTTTACATAAATACGCAATAAACAAGTAATCACTAGTCTCTACTTATTAATTTCGTGCCACGGCGGAGCGGCCGAGCGCATTGAGGCGCTATGCTACGATGCGCAAGGCCGTTCTCCGTATGGGGTTCGAATCCCCCCTCGGGCATGGATGTTTTTGCCGTCTTTAGTATTAGCTAGTTCATAAGTAGTTTGTAAGTTTAGGGACTGATGACCCCGTATTTAAGTCCCATAAGCTCCACAACCATTGAATATTTTTATAGAGTCAGTCTTCACTGGTAAGCAACGTCTGAACGGTCGTTACTGTTCCTTCTTGAAGCCACACGTGTCGTTCGCAAGGAAGAGGTCAGGATCCGGTTAGTGAGGCGCTGCAGCGTTGCTGGTGCGGCAACGGATTCGAACACCCGACGGAGAACTGCCTCGCGCGTCGGAGCATATCGCCTCAATGCGCTCGGCCACTCCGCCGCGGTGCTGACGTTGGTCTGAATGATCGAAACGGAACACTTCTTATGAAGTGTAAGGCCTATGTAAAGATACGGAAACATAATGACAACAGCGCTACAATTGAGGAGGGAAGTGAACTTCGAATACGATAAAATATAGCTCTGAAATCCATACTTTAATACGAAATTGGCGATTTAGATACCAATAATTTTTATTTATATTTTATGGGCTCCACTATGGTCTAGACGTAGTGTGTGTATCTAGAACCTTAAAAGATTTGAGACCTTGCAAAATAATATATTGCAAAAATTTTAGTTAAAAACATTACCTTTCTGTAGAATTTTAGTGCAAAATTATTTATTTGTAAGAGCAAATATTGCAATTTAAACAATGTGGCCTTTGGAAAGTGGACAAACTTGTGACCTTATGGCATGTTAAAACTCCAAATCACTTGTCATGACATGACACAGAAGCTGGTTTCATAGAAATGTGATACATTTTACGGTCGCTAGGATGTATTGCACTCCCTGATTTGCATTTTGATTATATTGCTCATAGTCTGCCTTATTTTTCCTTGAACTCGTAATATTGTGTTCCGTACTTGATCCATTTTTTATATATAACATCAAATGGTTTTCGTTATATAATGTTTTGTGGGTTTATGTATAAACTGGTCGGTTAAAATTCTTTGTAAGTATATTATTCGTATTATACTTTATTTTAGTTTACTACATTGTGTCGCTTCATGTCACTGGATACGCTTTGTAGCCTAAGTAACTAAGGCATTCTATATTGCAAATGTAAAAAAAAATGCAACATTAATTTTCCAAAAGTGATCACACGTCCTTAACAGAAACGCACTACAAACATAACATTTTACTAGAAATCGATGCACCTTCTACATGCATCCTTACACACCACTGAAACCATAAATACTGATTCCGTGACAAGATGCAAGTAATACAGTTAAATAAAACTCTTTTATCAGCTGCTAACATGAAGTTCTTAATTAAATACGAAAAGTTACGAAATACGGATGCGAATTAAAATAAAGTAGACAACGAACGATTTATTGATAACGCATTTGATTCAAGTGGTTCACACATGGATCCGAAAGCAACAACAAATGTGCAGAGAACACTATGCGACGAGGCTAGGTTCCGTTTTATTTAAATACAGACAAATATGGAATCCTTCACGCCACACAATATTATCATGCGAGCAAAAATGAAGCAAAATTCGAATAACGTATTACAATGTATCTCTCTCCCTCTCTCTCTCACACACACACAGACACACACACACACACACACACACACACACACACACACACACACACACTTACACAAACAAGTAAACTTGTACTCAGAAACACGAATTTATGTACCCCTCTTCTATAGGGTTATCATACGTCCTCTTTTTCCCGGACACGTCCTCTTTTTGAGGCAGGAAAATGTATCTGCCGGGAATTCATAAAATTCTACAAATGTCCTTTTCATTCGGTTCCGAGGAAGAAAATTTATGTTTGTGTTATTGGCGTCAACGGGTTCGTTGGCACTACAGTTCCAAACTGTTCCAAACTCTCACACACATACACAGGGCGAAACTGCCGTTCACAATTTCGCTCTCCGCATGGGTATGACAAGTGCAATCGATTCGGAAGTTCTCTGCGACGGAACCGGTTTTATTATTATTATTTTAATTAATTATTGTAATTATATAGCCTTAAAAATAAAGGCAATGCTGACACTTTAAAGGGAAGAGGGTTACTCACAGGAGTGTGACAGCTTTGCGAAAGAGATGTCAGATGTGTATTGTTCTGCTGTTGAATATCAACAGAAGTGGATGGCTCACTATCAACAGTTCAGAACGTTCATGTGGATGCAGCTCTCAGGAATTCCTATTTGGGGGGATGTTGAAAACTGTATCATGTATCTCAATAATCAAACAAATGTAAGCATTAATGATACACTGACATTTGATCGGATTTGTAATTTTATGAAATTTTTGAAAGTTTATCAAAGGAAACAGAACATACCAGCAGTTGAAGTGTGGTGTGCATATTTCAGTCAGTCATCTAGTGTTGTTAGTTATTCTGAACTGCTGAAAAATGTAGAATTCTATTTTTCTATATCTAGTCATAATGCCATCAAAGAACCTGTTTTCTCTTGTGAAGACACAGTGGACAAAAGATAGGAATAGATTTAAAATAGAAAATCGGTCGTATGTGTACAGTATAATTTGAAACATATGAAATGTCTGAGCTTTTATCAATACTTGTTAAAAAACAAAAAAGCTCTTGAGAGAGATTTCGTCGTTCTCCAAATATAGTTGGTTCAAAAGTGAAAAAGACAAGAATGAGACAACTGATTGTAGTGATGATGAATAAACTCTCAACGTTCATAATATTTTGTTTTACAATAACCACACAAGTTTACTGTTTCAGTTTGAAGTAGTTTTATGTGGTTCATTAATGAAGTTGTGAATTACATTATGTTACCAAAGTGTCCTCTTTTTATATGAACTGTCCTCTTTTTTGATGATGAACATATGGTAACCCTACTCTTCTATTTTGATCGAAACCACAACAAATATAGAAAACTGCAGATCATCCTATAAGAAACCGGGATGACAGACTGATTAGCTCCAAAAGAGGGAGAGGTGAAACAAGGCAGTTTTGCCGGAAATCCCAATCCCATCCAAAACATAATACTGTATTTTCAAAAATGCAAGATTTCTAACGAATTCTTTCACCCATAAGAAGTTGTGATATCACATAGGAAATCAAGTCGGCTATTTTAGTTAGTGTACATGGCACCACCTATTAACCACCTTGTCATAATTTGTTATCGAATTAGGTATGTACCAATATTTATAGCCACTCTATCAATAGTATACAACTTTATTTATATAACTAATGACCTTGCAATCGCACCATAATATAGAGGCATGAGAATAAATATAAAGAGCTGGCAACTGCAAATATACATTATGACATAACAATAATCCATATTTCATTACATAACCACATTTAATCACCTAAGAATGAAGTATACTGACATATGTATTAAGTATTATAAATATTAGTTCATTTTACCATGCGATTGCCAAGTCATTATATTTATTATAGAAATAAAGATAGATAATAATGATATAGTTGCAATAAATTTTAATAAAAAAATTCAGATTTCCGTCCGCATCATGTGGTTAAAACTCCACGACCTTTCGGCCAAGCACTGCTTGACCATCTGTGGTTCTATGTCGGGAAAAATAAGCCGCTAGATGAAGAGACACAAGTTCGAATCTGTCTACAGGCCTCCGACGAAAATCTGGCAGTTATTGAGAACAGTTAATGACGGGGCAGGCATGAGAACACCTGGAATCTAAAAGATACCTTGCGAGTGTGGCCAGTATCATATCGGACAAACAACGCAGGAAGGAACATGCAAGGTTTTATCGTTTACGATACCCAGAGAAATCTACTACTCAGCATGCTTAGTAAACGGTCATCGCATCAAATTTGATGAAATCTCCGTCGTGGCTCGCACTAACGGCTTCTGGAACTGCATAATTAAAGAAGCCATCGAAATTAAAACAACTCATGACACCCTCAACAAAGACGGCAGCCTGCAGCTCACCGCAGCAAAAGTCTCGATCAGCGGCTTGGGTAGCTTCGCGGTGCGTTCGTAACAGTGTTAGGTTGGCAACGTAGAACATTTCGAGTAGCCTATGGCGTGTTCGATAATTCAGTTACTGACTGTACAAGGGTACATCGACGAATATTATTATTTTTACAAATATGTCATGATTTTAAAGGATGTGTTTAGGCAGGAACCGTAGAGTACAGATTAAATTGTTGCAAGCGCTTTACCAAATTATGAACATTGAAAAAAATTGTAATTCGTATAAAAAAATGTTCAAATGTTTGTGTAGCTTATGGGACTTAACTACGGGGTCACCAGTCCCTAAACTTACAAACTACTTATGAACTGAAACTTCCTGGCAGATTAAAATTGTGTGCCGGAACCGGAACTCGAACCTGGGAACTTTGCCTTTCGCGGGCAAGCACTCTACCACTGAGCTACCACAACACGCCTCACGGCTCCCCCATACAACTTCAGTTCTACCAGTACCTCGCCTACTACTTTCATATCAGCGCACACTCCGCTGCAGAGTGAAAGTTTCATTCTGGAAACATCCCATAGGCTGTGGCTAAGCCATGTCTCCACCATATCCTTTCTTCCAGGAGTGCTAGTCTTGCATGGTTCGCAGGAGAGCTACTGTGAAGTTTGGAAAGTAGGAGGCGAGGTACTGGCGGAAGTAAAGTTGTGAGGCGGCATCGTGAGTCGTGTCGGGATAGCACAGTCGGTAGTGCGCTTGCCCGCGAAAGGCAAAGGTCCCAGGTTCGAGTCCCGGTTCTGGCACACAATTTTAATCTGTTAGGAAGTTTCAAATCAGTGCACACTCCGCTGCAGAGTGAAAGTTTCATTCTGGATACTTATGAACTAATTAATACTAAGGACGGCAAAAATATCCATGCCCGAGGGGGGATTCGAACGCCCGACCGTAGTGGCCGTGCAGACCGTGACTGGGGCGCCTCAGTCCCCTCGGCCACCGCAGCCGGCAATTCGTAACACTTTAGAGACAGGCACACACCTATTTCGATTTACATAAGAGCAAAGTGTTGTGGAGAAACGTAGTTTTGTAGTGTGCGATCTTCTACATTCGAACGCTGTGATTAATTTCGAAAATAAAATCATTCAAACGTGATGTTAACACATTCATTTTCACATCTTGTTAAACATTGTGTGCCGCCATTCTTCCCTGCATCCACAGCGACTGTTGCCAACACTGCCGCTTCACGTCACGTAAATACATCAGGCCATGCCGCTGGTCCAGACTTTTACCGCTCACCGCGGCACGGCAATCAGCATTCGCGGAGTTAAAGCGGGCGCATCGAAGACCGACTCAACGCATGCCCAAATCTGCCAGTGTCGCGGGCCACCAGTGACGTCACAGCCGGCACTAGTTTATATAACCAACACCAACTAGACGACGAGGCCATCATTCCCGTGTTCCCATCCCATACGATTTCATTTCCCACATAGACAACTTCTTCACGACCTGTGTGATTGCCGCCGACCTAAACCTTCATTCCCGCTCTGCAGCCGAACTCCAGCGGTGGCATCAGTTCCTACCCACGTTTCGGGGCGACCTTGTTCCCCTCCCAAGTCCTACGCGCCCTGAAAGCAATACCACTCCTGATGCAGTCCTTGTCTCTCCTAACCTCCTGGGACGCCTACAGGCGGAAGTCCTTGACGTCATTGGCAGTGACCACGCCCCCGTACTCCTCACCTTCAACCCCGCGGCCATCCCGGCCGCGCCACCCGTCCCGTACCCCCTCCTCGGCTAGTCCATGATTACTCCCGCGCCGACTGGGATGCCTAACGTCGTTCCATTAACACCTCGGTCGCTAGCCACCCCCTCACCCTCCTTACCCCTGATGATATCGTCCATACCTCCTCTTTCCTGCACCAGACCGTTGCTGCTGCCGTTGCAACCCATATCCCCACCAAAGCCATCCATCCTCACCGTCCCCCCTCCCCCCACAAGGCGTCCTCCTGCTCCGTGAATCCCGTCGTCTGTACCGTTCCTTCCTGTGGACCCGTGATCGATACACACTCCTCCGCCACCGGCAACTCCAACGACTCATCAGAAACCTCTTTAACGCGAAGAAACGCCGGGATTGGCGACAGACATGCACCCGTCTTAATGGTACATTCCCCATCAACTCCTCCAAATATTGGAAAGCCTTCCACCGCCTTACTGGCAGTCACTCAGTCCCCGCATACCCATAATAACCTTCCTCTTCCTGACAATGCCAGTAAGGCACAGCTTTTTGCTGACCACCTTTCCACTATATTCGTCCTGCCCGACAATCCCAGGTTAGACTACTCCCGTTTCCCCGACGTCCATGAGCGCACCAATACCTCAGTCCCTCCGCTCACCCCTGGCTTTCAGTATTTGGACCACATTCCCCCCTCAGACTTAAACACACCTATTACAGCACAAGACATCATATGCACGCTTCGCACAAAACGTAACACTGCTCCCGGTCACGACCGCATTACCTACAGGCACCTCCGTGCCTGTCCCCCCTCCTTCCATTCCGCCCTCGCTTCAATGTACAATGTCATTCTCTTCATCGGATTCTACCCAGACCTCTGGAAAACCTCCCATATCCTAATGTTCCTTAAACCTGACAAACCGCCCTCCAAAGCCTCCTCCTACCGTCCCATCTGTCTCACCTCAGTGTTCAGCAAAGTCCTCGAATCCATCCTCTCACGCCGTATCCACGAACACCTCCGTCTACACCAATTCCCTCCCCTTTCCCAATGTGGCTTCCGGCCGTCGTTCTCCATCGATGACCAGCTCCTTTGCCTTGTTGACCTTCTCTCCGTCCAGGTTAATTCCCGTCGCGCCGCCATCCTCGTCTCCCTCGACGATGAGACGGCCCACGACCGTGTCTGGCATTCTGGTCTCCTTTTCAAGCTCCAAACCTACGCCCTTCCTATTAATTACGTCCGTCTCATTGCTTCCTTCCTCTCCAAACGCCCATCCTATATCACTGTCAATAACCAAAATTCCCATTTGTTCTACCCCTCTGCCAGGGTGCCCCAGGGCTCCGTCCTTTCGCCCCTCCTCTATCTGTTATATTCAGCACATATGCCTCGACATCAGCCCCGTCCATCTTCTTCAGTATGCTGATGACACAACCTTCCTTGCCCTTGCCCCGTCCCTCGCTCGCTCCCAACATCTCCTTCAGTCCCATATCTCCGAATTTTCCTCCTGGTGTAACCAGTGGCTCCTTACTGTAAACCCTACAAAATCCTAGGCAAACATCATAGGTCGCACCACCCCTTCCTTTCGCCACCTGTACCTCACCCTCCATGGTCGCCCCATCCCGCAAACGAAGACCCTCCGCTACCTCGGATTAACCCTAGACAGAGACCTTTCCTGGAACCCTCACCTCAAAACCGTCCAACAAAAAGCCCTCTCCCGCCTTAACCTTTTAAAATGCCTGTCCGGCCGGACATGGGGACTAAATCCTTCCACCATCCTGTATACCTACCGTTCCCTCATGCGTCCCGTCCTTTGCTGCTTCCATCCCGCCTGGATATCCGCTCCCCCCTCCTATTATGAATTCCTCAAAATCCTCGAACGCCACGCCCTTCGCCTCGCCTACCGCATCTGCCTCCCCTCCCCCACGTGGATCCTCTACGACCTCATCCCATTCCCACACCTGGTCCAATTCCTTCAACACATCCGCCTCAAGTACATCCACCGAAAGATAGAATCCCATAACCCACTGGTATCTCCTCTCCTCCTGGATCCCGGGCCCCTGCTACGCCTTTACCGCCACATCCCTCCCTCCCTTCACCTCCACACCCTGTACGTCCTCTCTGAGGGTGGCTTCCACCACCTACCTCTCCCTGACGACGTTCTCCAAAACCGTCCCGACATCTATCCCTCCTTCCAACTTTGACCCCTCTCTGTGGATTGCCGCCGCCTCCTCCCTCCCCCTCCCCTCCCACTCCCGTCCCCCGCTTGGCTCACCCCCTCCTTTCTCCACCTCCCCGGGAGCTCCTTCCGGTTTCTCCCACTCTCCCTTCCCCCACCTCCTTCCCCTTCCCCCGCGCCTTCTCCATCCTCCCCCTCTTCCCCTGCAGGGCCGGTACAGTGCTGTGTTTTTAAGTGTTCAGTGCTTCGTGTGTATAGTGTTTTGTCGCCCAGTGTTTTTTTAACGTTGCGTACACCAGTGTTCAGTGTTTTTTACCTCAATGTCGCCGTCTTGTTATGTCTCGTCGTCTGCAGTGAGTGTTTTTTAGCCACCGTGGCAATGTCTTGTTTTAACAACCATGTATGTTCTGTCCGCTGTCATATTGTCTTTTAACTTTCTCCCAAATTTTCATCTTGAAATTGTACACGCGCCTTTTTAACACCTTCAATTTTATATTCTGTTTTGTCCATCGTTTGCCATTCGCTCGGCTGTAGAGCAGCATCATTGGCTGCTGCCAGCCTGCCTGTATTAGGGCATCAAAAATTCAATTAAAAAAAAAAGAAGAAGAAGACGACAAGGCCTCACAACTGGCCGTGCCTAAGTCACACCTAAAGGCCGCGAAAACTAGCTGACTGGCTGACTGCTACGCGGCGGTGGGCGTGTCACAGCGGCCAATCAATGAGCTGGCGGCCGCGGCCTTTAGGTATGAAGTAGGCACGGCCACTTGTGAGGCCTTGTCTTCTACGTGGCGTTGATATAAGCCCGTACTAGCAGCCACTAGGCAGTCATACCTCTTGACAATGGCCAAGGAGTGCTTGGCCAAAAGCTCATGGAGTTTTAACCACTTGACGCGGACGGAAACCCGACAACTTTTTATT
The DNA here is from genome assembly GCA_026315105.1 of Locusta migratoria. Taxonomy (NCBI): domain Eukaryota; kingdom Metazoa; phylum Arthropoda; class Insecta; order Orthoptera; family Acrididae; genus Locusta; species Locusta migratoria. The sequence goes on from CM048755.1 coordinate 395,487,494, forward strand.
CAGTCTTAATCGCCGCGAGTCAAGGCATTCTTACGCTATAAATGTTGGTAGATAATTAAGTAGGTGACAAATTATGACAAGGTGTTGAATATGTGGTCCCATTGACACTAACTAAAATAATCGATTTGATTTCCTATGAGGTATCTCGACTTCTCACAGTGAAAGTAATTTGTCGCAAGACTTGCATTTTTGTACATTTTTTGTTTTTCGTGGGATTTCATTTCTTTTTGTAAGCAGTCATTTTTTCGACCTTGGTAACATTTTCCTACGTCAAGCACGGATTTTCTTAAAACACATTCCCTGTCTCTTTTTTGTAGATTTTATGTATTTGATGCCACAAACCATAGATAACGTAGGTTGCATGTGTCCCTATGTCTGCTTTGTTGGGGTATAAAAGCAACAGCTAATGCTTTTGCCGCGCGTTGCATGACATAATTTTGAACGTTATATACAACAATTTTGTAATTAATAGCTCAAATTAAGATTAATAAACGAGTTCCCTTATTTCTATTACACATGTACTAGTGAAGGTAACGTTATTTCGTCCCTTATTAGTAATATCATTACGATGACCATCGTTTTCACGTGTGGCGAGGGGAAACGTATTGACCGTTCTTTTTATAAGCAGCAGAATTACATATCCTCAGTGGTTGTGTTTCACTATGAAACTGTACTTATATTTTTTCAACAGATGAATGTGATTATCGGCAACTGTTCTTGTTTGAGTTGAACGACGTTTCCAGCAAACGAGTCATTTCTAATTGACGTCTGCTTGTAACTAAAGATGAATATGGACAGTTTATTATTCCTAATAAAACGAGTTATACTTGTCGCCTGCGCCAGTAATGTTTCCCAATCACATTAGTTTAATGTAAGAAGCCAATATTTTGATCCTATAGTGTACTGGCTTCACGGTATGTGGCGTAAGACATTAAAAACAAACATCTTTATTGTGTAAATGTTGGACATTACGAATACAAACATGTCATTTCTTCTAAAAGCATAATATTACGTTACACACATATTGTTGAGGAATCAGACGAGAACTGATGCTGCTTTTCAGACGTATAATTAGTCTTCACTTAGTGTGAAAACTGAAAACTAAAATATTCAGCCGGCCGCGATGGCCGAGGGGACTGAGGCGCTCCAGTCCGGTCTGCACGGCCACTACGGTCGGTGGTTCGAATCCCCCCTCGGGCATGGATATTTGTGCCGTCCTAGTTCGTAAGTAGTTTGTAAGTTTAGGGACTGATGACCCCGTAGTTAAGTCCCATAAACTATACAAACATTTGAAACATTTTTGAAAATATTCACAATTCAATACAAGTATTCACTTAAATACTGGAAAAAAAAACTATCAATGCCAGAATGATAATTTCAGGCTGATATGAAACTTCCTGGCAAATTCCGGATCTGGCACACAGTTTTAATCCGCCACGAATATTCGACTGTCAGTTAAGTTTCACCTAGGCACTTGTAAAGACTGCAACCATCGCATTAATATTAGGAATTCCGAAGAAATAAAGTAAACTATAGTACTACGTGTGTAATAACAAGGCAGTGAGATGTTTTTAGTTAAAATCTACGCGTAAGTTCAGCTATGAATGATAAAAGCTATAGCTTTGAGCTCCAATTCTCACAGATCGCATTGATGAAAACGGATTACTGCTCCGCGTCACGTGACCTAGACGTTTCTCTCGGTAGAATTACGTCATACACAGCTTATTTTATCTTTGGTCTATGGTCTGTGGCTTCGACCATAAAGTGGAAAAATGTTTGGAGTGATCATTGCGTTCTGCGCGTGTTATCAACCTTAAGCCGGGATTAATCCTACTGATCTCGATTGGCGCTATTGGCTGAAACAAGCACTACTTCATTTTCCCAGAGCAGCCAATTTCTGGATTTAATAGAACAGACATCGGAAGCATTAAAGCGTCCCAGAAGTAAGAGGAAACGTGATGGCGCGTCACTAGAAGGGCTGAGAATAGCCTTTTCGTTCATTTTTGCAAATAGTTTTAGCTGTTTTAGATCAATAATATGTTCATTATCGGTACTTACTTATTTTTAATACGTAGCTACAGTTGCCAACAGCGTGAACATCTCGAACCTACAGCAAGTCAGACGTCATACACATCAGAGAATGGCTGAGATAAAGTTGCCTAACAGACTATTTTTCTCCAGATGACATGACACTTGAAGCTTAATTTGATACCATAAAATCTGTTCTGCTCATGCGAATGCTCACTACAGAGATCTTTCTACTTTATGGGTCTGTTGGCCGATATTATACTATAATTTTAGGCGACCAGTTCCTCAGCGGGACGTAACGCAGTGTTAACTATCGGTTACGGCGATCGGCACTCGGCAGCACCGTTAAAATAGCGAGCAATAAATGTACTTATGGCAAACTTTAGTCACCATTCCTACTCCTTTCAATCACAGCAATTTAACCCTTTAAGTCGTAATATGTCAAAAATGAGTAAACTTCTAATAATTTTCACAGAAGTCACTTTCATTAGTCTCATAGTTGATTAATACAATTAAAAAAATTTAAGATTTAAAAATTGTTCTTTAATGAAGGTGGCTTCATTCCAAAATCACCGGGACACACTGTCTTGAACAATCTATGATTTCGAGAGGGTTTTTTTTTTGTGAAGCAATTACGGAATTTCCCTAGGCACAATCCCACATTACACCGTTACAGTACCATTTTGTTCTGTGAGGTTCAGCTTTTGTACTGCAGTGTGCATAACGAAGAGATCGTCTTTGTATTGGCATGTGTTCAGACTTGGTTTCTCGCAGTTCATGAGCCACCGTATATTTTAATTTGTTTACATTTCGATTCTTGCGCCATCTTGATGATGTACCATTTGTTGTGCCAATACGCCCATGAACCACCACAATCCCGAACTTCGTTACACTGTCTCACAAGCACACACACCATGGTAGAGACGATTTTTCATTAAGATGACAGAAGTGCGAAAACTGTCTTATGATTTTTGGTCAGCAATTTCTTAGTGAATTACTCCACCTACCTTTGAGCAAATACTCCACTACCCTTTGACCCAATTGCTTTTCAGGACATTTACCAATAGTCATTAGATGTCTCTACGGTGATTTCAGGCGAAAGACGCTGATTCTTCCGAACATAATTAATGATAAGGTGGTTTCAGGCAGAATTCACTGGTACTCAAGGGGTTAAGCTGTACTCTTTGTTGATTCTTGCCTAACCACGCCATTTAAAATCATGATATATTCATAAAAAAACTGTGAAGTAGCCAACTTTTCACAACCGGAATATACTCTGAGTTTTCAACACAACGAGATGGTTCCTTTGCATCGAACTATCGAAACTGTACTTTTTGATATTTTATCACACTTAATTCTTTTGTGATTTTGTTTAGTCATCTCGAACTATTGAAACTCTACTGTACTTTAGGTTACAGTAGTAACACTAAAAGTGGACTTTTGCGAACGCCTTTTGATAGATCGAAATTTAAATGAAAATAACGGCTTAATCCTTCAGCTGACTCGAAACTTCAAAAAAAAAAAAAAAAAAAAAAAAAAAAAAAAAAAAAAAAAAAAAAAAAAGTTGAAATGTTTGTCAAGCTTAAGGGACTTAACTACGGGGTCATCAGTCCCTAAACTTACAAACTACTTATGAACTACCTACAACTAAGGACGGCACAAATATCCATGCCCGAGTGGGGATTCGAACCCCCCACCGTAGTGGCCGTGCAGACCGTGACTGAAGCGCCTCAGTCCCCTCGGCCACCGCGGCCGGCTCGAAACTTCAATAAACGAATTTGTAAAGGAGAATATTCTCTACAACTTCGCTCTCTTGTGGTTTTTCCATATCTCCCATCGTTTCAGAGATATTTGCGAAAATAACGGCGAATTGACACCATCACTTTGAAAGAAGCGTGCATTTCTCTAAACAACATTCTGGCTCAGATAGCCAAGTGAATGAAGCGTGTCTTTACTATTTTTTAATGGAACTGCACTAAATTAATTGACGATCTCCATCTATGGATCTTAAATAACAAATTAAATGGTGGCAACTTAAACGTGGGTTAGTTTTCTCTCCTCCAGAACGGAGCAAGAGACAAGATATTTGATCTAATTACACAAAATTTATAAAATATATAGTATGGAAGAAATTAAATTAGGACAAAGGGTTAACGTTTAACAAAATTATTTATTGTCCAAGGCATAAACAACAGAGGGGGAGAGACTGATTTAAATATAATAAACACACACCTTATAAAAGAATCCACATTCACATAAGATTATATGGCCTAGCAAAAGTCGTACTAGCGTAATTAGTAATGATTATTTTTCAGAGAGGAGAAGGAAGGAATTGGTACACATTCTCACACAGATACATGCGCCAAGCCATGCAAGTACTTACCAGCACCGAACACAAAAAAAAACAGCAACGCCAGAAGCAGGACGCTGTACGAAACAGCAGGTTCACTCGCGCACAAATAAAAGAAAAACTTGGTTCCGTCCTGCATGGTCTTGTGGCTTAGGCTCAGGGTAGCTATCAGCGGGAACAAACGCACGTAATAGAAGACCACGTGGCATGCGATACAGTCGCTAAGTACGTTTCCAGAGAAATTCAAGATAATATATTAAATAGGAAAATTCGCTAAATAGTACTTAAGAACGGGAGTTCTAGTGTTCGTTTTGCTCAGGGGGAAGATAACTTCTGAATGGTAAAGGTTTCAGGTCAAAACAGCACACTACAGGGTCGGATCTTAGAATCCCAAAATGTAAAAACTATTTTTAGCACAATTAAGACCGCGAGATAGGTTGTTGAACCATTCGTTCTATCCAGGGGAATGATATCTAGCTAATAAGGAAGGTTGCTGAAAGGTGGGTCATGCTATGGGGTCTGACGCGAAATTTGAACAAGTTGGAATAAATTGCTTTTCGTAAGAAATAAGAACGCGAGATAGGTCGTATAACCATTAGTTCTACTCAGGCGAATGATATCTAGCTAATAAGCAAGGTTACAGAATTCTACAGTACTTAGCGGGGTTGGATCATAAAAAGTTGGAAAACAGAAAAATTACAATTTCGAAAAATAAATAAATAATAACGCGAGAGATGTCGTACAACGATTCATTCTACTCAGGAGAAGAAGAGATATCTAATAGGAATGACTACAGTATAGAACACGCTATTTGCCATACAAGTGGAGACGCGAGTACGGAAGTTACAAGTTTCGAAGTACCAAAATTCGGGGAAATTTCACGTTACACGCATTAGAAATCACAACATCTAAACAAGATTATAGTTAACAAATCAAATATTCAAATGTTTGTCAATCTTATGGGAGTTAACTGCGGGGTTATCAGTCCCTAAACTTACAAACTACTTATGAACTAACTTATACTAAAGACAGCACAAACATCCATCCCAGAGGGGGGGATTCGACCCACCGACGGGGAGTGGCCTCGCGCATCGGAGCACAGCGCCTCAATCCGCTCGGTCACTCCGCCGCGGCTATAGTTAACAACTCGTGCGCATAGGACTATGGAGTTAGCTGAGGGCTTTATCTCATACCATCACGTGTTCTATGGACAAAGGGCAGACACCGCAAGTATCGAAAAGTTCCCGAAAAACATCAAATTTAACGACCAAATGAACATAAAAAAACTTTTAAACATATTTAAACGTAGGAAGGAAGGGCTCTACAGTCAGGGACTGCAAGGATTCTGTTAACTAACACCATTTAGGCTGCGAAATTAAACTTCGGCAAAAATCATCATGAAATTAGCAATCCAGAACAAAATTAAATAAAAGCTCACCGCTATGCATTGCGGTGATGTTACAGCGAGAACTAGATACGCGAATGAGCATTTTCAACTTACAATCAAATCCGAACAAAATTTAGCCACGTGCTCAGAACGGAGCGAACACCAAAAAGCATCTTACCTCGCAAAAAGCCAGCCAGCAACCCCCGGCCGCCCTCGTGGTCGCTACTCTCCAGCTACCTAAAGTGGAGGGGGAACCTCTCCAAAGGGCTTAGCCGACGCAGGTAGGCAAACTTAACTTGCACACTAGCACTAGACAAGGGGAGTGAATGGGAAACTTCGCTAAGCATCTTTGCTAAAGATTTGCCTCTGGCCCGGAGTTGGCAGAATTTGACCAACACCACAGGCAACTGCTGCCGTGCTGTTTGAACCAGCAGACGACAAGAGCAACGAGAGGCGGCTAACGCTGGTTTACACTGTTGTGTACACAAGTCCTGTTCATTCTGCGCTAGCGGGGTCAGTGGGAACATGTCATAGCTTAGGCCTTCACAAATGGGGCCTCTACTCAAAAAATAGACATTTAAAATAGGTTTCAGAAATTACAGCAACCAGTCGCCTTTTGTTTCTTCTTAATGAAGATTTATTTAAACCATTACCGGTTTCAAGCTGCCTAGCAGCTCATCTTCAGATGGTATAAAATATTACAAGTTACATTTCAATAGTTATGCACTTTACATGTAGTTTGTCCATATTTGGTCTGCTTATTGATAGAATATCAGAACACTTCTTTTCCATCATCATGCCACAACAAATCCCACGAATTTAAGGTGGTAAAATTGATAAATATTTCACACACATTACGACTGTTTAGCCACTAGCATAAATTACAGCTTGTAAGCTGCTAGGCAGCTTGAAACCGGTAATGGTTTAAATAAATCTTCATTAAGAAGAAACAAAAGGCGACTGGTTGCTGTAATTTCTGAAACCTATTTCAATAAACAGTCGCAGGTTCCTACACAATGGATAAAAGACATTTAAAATTATGAAACACAACAAAATTATTCCGTTTTTTGGACAAAAAAATATATTGTACATCTGGTATCTCGCATAGTGCAAATGAAGCGTCTCGCTACACTCAAAAAATGTCTGAAGCAAAGCAAATGTTTGTAAAGCTTATGGGACTTAACTACGGGGTCATCAGTCCCAAAAGTTACAAACTACTTACGAACTAGGACGGCACAAATATCCATGCCCGAGGGGGGGATTCGAACCCCCGACCATAGCGGCCGTGCAGACCGTGACTGAAGCACCTCAGTCCCCTCGACCACCGCGACCGGCTGTCTGAAGCCCATCAGCATTTATTTACTGGGGATAACATAAATGGAACACGGTATATGGACGTGTTTCAACTTGATTTTACGTAAACTGGGCGTTCGTAAATGTCACGTGACATTCCTCGCAGTGAACTATCTCTGGCATAGGCCATCTTGCTTTCTGTAGTTTATGATTTTACTATTGTAACTTACGCATTGTCATTTCAAAGCAATGGCGCACTGAAGAATTAACAAAGGCACGCCGTTCTTAGTACGATAAATAATAAAACAGTGTCTAAAAATGCCATCAATAATACGAGAATTAAAACGATTACGTAGTTGTTCGCCGTGATATGTTGCAGGTGTCGTAAACACACATTATGATCTGTTTAGAATATATTATTTTTGTTTACTGTAATATGTTGTCTTTATATAATCAAATTATTTCGTTTACCGACCGTAATTTCTTTAAATTTATGAGCACAGTAATTTTGAACAATTCACTGAAAAGAGGACTGGAAAATCTCCCGCAAAAACAATTCATCTAAGTTATTGCTTAAATATTCATTGTGCGATACCGAAAGACAAATTTATCGGTCATACTGAAAATAATCAATTGTTTAAACTTAAGATTTTGTTAATGTTAGAAATGAGAATCAAATATATATTTGCATTAGAATTGTACCGATGCCACTAATCAACATTCCAATCATTATTTAAAAGATTTTGTATACTACTGCGAGAATCACTAAAGCTCGTTAGGAGACGTATTACTGGGATGACGTCACAGACTGTATATAAGTGACTGTCGGAAGTGACCTAGGATCAGTCGACGGAGTTGAGTTTTGGAGCAACAGTGGGCCGCGGCGGAGTGGCCAAGCGCATTGAGGCACTATGTTCAAATGTTCAAATGTTTGTATAGTCTATGGGACTTAACTACGGGGTCATCAGTCCCTAAACTTACAAACTACTTATGAACTACTTACGAACTAGGACGGCACAAATATCCATGCCCGAGGGGGGATTCGAACCCCCGACCGTAGTGGCCGTGCAGACCGTGACTGAAGCGTCTTAGTCCCCTCGGCCACCGCGGCCGGCGAGGCACTATGCTCCGATGGGCGAGGCCGTTCCCCTTCGCGGGTTCGAATCCCACGTCGGGCATGGATGTTCGTCTTTAGTATAAGGTAGTTCATAAGTAGTTTGTAAGTGTAGGGACTGATGACCCCGCAGTTAAGTCCCTTAAGCTGCACAAACAATTAAACATTTTTAGCAACTGTGGACGGCAGATGAATCTTGATGTCAGACGTGTGTCGGGAGTGCAGTGAAGTCTAGTGTGCCTGCCGCGGTGGCCGAGGGGACTAAGGCGCTCCAGTCACGGTCTGCACGGCCACTTTGATCGGGGGCTCGAATCCCCCCTCGGGCATGGATATTTGTGCCGTCCTTAGTCTTAGCTAGTTCGTAAGTAGTTTGTAAGCTTAGGGACTCATGACCCCGTAGTTAAGTCCCATAAGTTCTGCAAACATTTGAACATTTTTTTGAAGTCTAGTGAGACGGTAGGTGTTCAACATAGCAATAGAATCCGCCGCGCTGGACTCTGAAATATTTTCGAACGTATGTCGACTTTAATTTTGAACAGCAGTCGGAACGCAGAAATTTTTTTCGCTTTCTGACTTGGTTTCTTTTTGATACGACAATGAACTTAAATGGCAATCATTTTAGGAATATTATCCAAATGATTTAATCATCATATAGCTATATTGTTAGCAATATTGGAGGCTCAAGCTAATCATATGAGACGGAGGCTAACGAATTTAGTGGTTGTAGTGTCGGGCCCGGTGGGCATGGGGTAGAACGCTCGACTGGAAACCGAGGGGTTGCTGGTTCCAAACCTGGTCCGATTCCGGATTTTCTTCAATCCGAATTTTATCCCAGCGTTGCCCTCTCAACGATGTGAGGTGTCACGAGCAACGAGACGTGGTTCGGATTCTACGTTAAGCTGTAAGTCCCTTTTTCCCTGGTTGGATAACTGGGTAGGCTTAGAGACAGGCAAATCGGGCAAATGGCGCCCAATTGAAAAGACTTCCATCAAGCCAATAAGCCACAAAAATTATTACTATTGAAACTTCCTGGCAGATTAAAATTGTGTGCCGGAACCGGGACTCGAACCTGGGACCTTTGCCTTTCGCGGGCAAGCGCACTGCCGACCGCGGTGGCCGAGGGGACTGAGGCGCTCCAGTCACGGTCTGCACGGCCACTACGGTCGGGTGTTCGAATCCCCCCTCGGGCATGGGTATTTGTGACGTCCTTAGTATTAGTTAGTACATAAGTAGTTTGTAAGTTTAGGGACTGATGACCCCGTAGTTAAGTTTCATAAGCTATACAAACATTTGAACATTTGGCAAGCGCACTACCGAATGTGCTATCCCGGCACGACTCACGAGGCCGCCTCACAACTTTACTTCCGCCAGTACCTCGCCTCCTACTTTCCAAACTTCACAGAAGCTCTCCTGCGAACCATGCAAGACTATCACTCCTGGAAGAAAGGATTTGGTGGAGACGTGGCTTAGCCACAGGTAAAGGGATGTTTCCAGAATGAAACTTTCACTTTGCAGCGGAGTGTGCGCGATTTGGAAAGTAGGAGGCGAGGTAATGGCGGAAGTAAAGTTGTGAGGCGGCATCGTGAGTCGTCTCGGGATAGCACCTTCGGTAGTGCGCTCTCGCGCGAATGGCAAAGGTCCCAGTTTCGAGTCCCGGTCCCGGCACACAATTTTAATTTGCCAGGAAGTTTCATATTAGCGCACACTCCGCTGCAGAGTGAAAGTTTCATTCTGATTATTACTATTATTAGTGGTTCTCGCCAAGATAATCATGCAATTGACATTAAATATTTTTAGTAAAAACACAACCCACACGCCGTATTCAGTTCTTTAGTAGATGCCACCGTCGCTAAGAATTCCCTGACTTTGAAGTTTAAAGTTTAGTTTTACAAGTAAATGTATACATGTATGGACAGCAACGAGCCAAAGGTAGCAGGAATAAAACACCCCGTAAGACAAAGTTAGTTAAATATTCCGGTTCGTACAGTCTGCACTTTTATATTCTTCAGAAACGAAACGCCAAGATCGCGATTAATAATTTATTTAATGACGATCGGTTCCGGAGGAGTCTGCTATCGGTGGGCGAGCTGTGTGTTTCATGTTTACGTCCTCGCTGCGGCAGGCCGTGTGTTGACAGTGTGTGTGGTGAGTTGGACGCTCTCGCAGCGCATATAATAGTCATATTCCAACATGTATAGATCATAAAGATGAATCAACCCTTAAGAAAAGATACCTTGAAGTTCATGTTTAACGAACAGTTCGTCCGACCTAGAGCCTTTGAAGTAGAAGCTTTCTTAAGAGATGTAGTTAAACTTAATGTGAACGAAATAATAGGGATCCATTTATCGATCGTTAGTAGCACGGTCTATGTTAAAATGATCAGTTCTGGCCGGCCGCGGTGGCCGAGGGGACTGAGGCGCTCCAGTCACGGTCTGCACGGCCACTACGGTCGGGGGTTCGAATCCCCCCTCGGGCATGGATATTTGTGCCGTCCTTAGGATTAGCTAGTTCATAAGTAGTTTGTAAATTTAGGGACTGATGACCCCGTAGTTAAGTCCCATAGAGTTTACAGACATTTTTTGATCAGTTCTGAGTGCTGTGATAAAGTAATTGAACGTTGTCGAGGGCACGTTAAATTTAATCACTGCGACGACAATGTTGGCGATGTACAAATTGATTTCGCTGGTTTTGGCATCAGAACAGTTCGCATAATTGAACTCCCATTTGAAATAACTGCGGAGCAGATTAATTCAATCCTCAAACCATATGGAAGAATTATTAGTAATATTGCGGAAAAGTGGACAACGTTTCAAACTTTTCCAGTACTAAACGATGTTCGACAAGTGAAAATAGAACTACAAAAACATATCCGTTCGTATATTTACGTATGCGGATGTAAAGCCATTGCCGTGTACGATGGTCAGCCACGTACTTGCTCAGGATGTGGGCAGTCAGGTCATGTTAGGTCGGAGTGAGTACAACATAGAGTGATGCAGCTGCCGGCAGGGGAGCCAGTCGCTCCTGTGACGATGACGTCACTGCCAGTGACTTACGCCACGGCCCTCCGCGTTAATACGGCCACCACGTCGAGCGCCGCAATGGGCGGACACGATGACATAAATGAAGACGCTGTGTTGGTAACATATAACGGTCGACTGTCATTGACTCCGACAAAACAGAAACAGTCACTAAAGACGAAAGTCAAACAAACCCTGAAGATAAGCCAGGAAAAGAAGTAAGGAGAGATGAAGACAGTGGTGCAGCACGAGACCTTAGCACGACTTCAGAGACCGAGGAGAGTCAGGAATCTCGATCTCTTCCTAAAAAACATAAAAAACGACGGTTATTTCCTCCCGACGCCAAACAAAAAGCTAAGGCAACGCGTGAAAAAGCGCAAGAAATTGCTCGGAAATTAAGTGAAGAAACGGCTGGAATTTCGGAACGTAGCAAACAGACGACAAACTCAGCGGCCAATGAAAATCTGAAAAATGTAAAAATGATAACCCAACTGGATGTGGAAATGGAACTCTGAAAGTTAACAGTTGCAGAATAAGACCCCACATAGTCTTGAAATGCACCATCGGAATGAAGGAAGAAACTGGGCAGATAAAGTGGATTTCCCAAAAGATGAAGATTTGAAAGAAGTTACAAGTCCACAAAGGACTCGTTCTCCGTACTAATGGGCGAGAAAATGAAAGGGATATCGCATCCACGACCGGTGCAACAATACTATAAGGCGTTATGAGCATGTTATAACATCTAATATATAAAGTCAGTCTACATCTCACAATTGCGTTACAATCCTACAGAATTGCGACGATAAATATCAATAAGCCGGCCGTGTTGGCCGAGGAGACTGAGGCGCTCCAGTCACGGTCTGCACGGCCACTACGGTCGGGGGTTCGAATCCTCCCTCGGGCATGGATATTTGTGCCGTCCTAGTTCGTAAGTAGTTCATAAGTAGTTTGTAAATTTAGGGAATGATGACCCCGTAGTTAAGTCCCATAAACAATACAAACATTACAATTACAAAAAATGTAATAAATATCAATAAGATTCGTAGTCATTAAAAACTAAAGACCTTACAAGACATGTTATACGCTGCCGACATCGATACTGCTATGTTACAAGAAATAACAGACATTACACTTGATGCAACAATAGGATATAATGCAATTGTAAATTCAGGGAACGATCATGAACTCGGCATGGCAATTTTAAGTAAGGAAGGCATAATTGTAAAATATGTGGAGAAACTGCCGAATGCAAGGGGTATAGCCGCCACCGTCAACAACACTAGGTTAATATACATCTACGCACCCTCTGGTTCAAGTAACAGGAGGGGAAGAGCTATATTTTTTAAGGAGGATATAGTTCCTCTATTCTATGGCAGATATGATCAGATAATTTTTGGCGGTGATTATAATTGTGTCCTGTCGGCTAAAGACCAGACCCCAAATTTTACCTACTGTGCCGAACTTGACGCTATTATTAAACAATTAATCTTAACTGACACTTGAGAGCACAAAAACGGTGCATTACCAGGGTTCACTTACATTACAAATCACTCTGCCAGCCGTATTGACAGGATTTACGTCTCAGCCAACCGAAAACAGAATGTTCTGCACACAGAGTTGTGGCCCACCATCTTTTCGGACCACATAGCGTACATATGTACCGTTAACTTAACAAGGCAACAAACCTACAGGGGACGAGGATTGTGGACACTTAATACAGAACATCTGAACGATCCTGAATGTCATGAAGTATTCCAAAATGTATGGAAAGAATGCGAGAATCGATTTCCATCTTATCTCTCGGCACTGACGTGGTGGATGAAATGCGCCAAACCGACGATAAGAAGAGCGTTAATAAATTACTCGCGGGAAAAGATAGCCTGGCAGAAGCAGACGACCGAATTCTACTTTAAAGTCCTCCGAGATTTGTATAGATCCGAATTCAAGCTAAGCTCATAGCTTTACGAAGGAAACAACTTGACGGTTGCAAAATACAATCAAGACACCAAAATGATATACGTGGAGAAAATACATCAATATACCATGTTAAAAATGAAAGGAAGTGCGCCTCGGTTGCACAGACTACAAATCCAAAGGTCGCGGGTTCGATCCCCGCCAGGTCCTAGGATTTTTATCTGTCACTTTCCACTTCTTTCACCTCTGGTAGTACTGCTCATGTGAAAAATGCCGAGTAGCACCGTGGTTCGGAACCCACGTTAAACTGTAGGTCCCCCTATAACTGGCTGGGTAAGTCAGTTCCAAGGTCGGAGGAAGGCAACGGCATACCACCTCCAAACAGGACCATGCCTAGTAAAGCACTGTGGTGTTCAAACCAATATTCTGATTGTTGACTGCTTTACCTTTTTTTTTAAATGAAAGGAAGGGACAGCGAAGGAAAATAATCACTGAAATAATAACCGCGGATGGCCGAGTATTGACGCAGCAAAGTGACATCAAGACCGTAATTCAAAACTACTTCGCCGAGCTATTAAACAATTCAACAACGGATGTAACAGCGCAGAATGAACTTACAACAGAACTCACCCGGAAGCTCGACCAGGAAGAAGCAGCCACTTTGCTAATCAAATTTCAGACCTCTCACTTTACTAAATTGCGATTATAAAATATTTTCACGCATCATCAATGAGAGATTAAAATCAGTCCTGAACTCTGTAATTGGCGCTTATCAATCGAGCGTTGGAAAAGAGCGAGCCATCCACCACACAGTGACCGACTATAGAGACATTATCTCAATTGCTGAAGTCTGTAAAATTAAATGCGCGCTGGTCTCCTTAGATTTCGAGAAAGCATTTGATAGAGGTAGCTATGATTACCTCTTCCACGTTATGTGCACTATGAATTGTCCACAGCGTTATATCGCAATTATAAGGAACTACTTAAACCACTCTACATCGAAAATTATGGTTAACTGTCAACCCAGCAGACCAGATATAATAAACAGTTCAGTGAGACAAGGGTGTTCTCTCTCTATGTCCTTGTTTGCGATAGACATTGAACCGTTACTTTTAATCTTAAGCCAAAATATTCATGGCATAATAACGAATGGCCAGAAAGTTGTCATTAGGGCATATGCTGAAGACGTCATGTTTCTGATCAGGGATAACAATGAAATCATAAACGCACTGGTGAATCGAAATCTGCAATGAAAGTAGGGATCCTATTCAAGATTTCAGTCGACCCACTCCCACCCCAGGGGTGATGCATGGGTGGCGAGCATTATGTTAATATATGTCCCTCTTGAAAGTGAACTACATCTATTGCAACATCTTCTTAATCTGATTTGTATTATTCAAATTTTTCCGAAAAACAGTTTAACAGTACCTCACTCTATATGTTTAAATGTTTGTAAACCTAAGGGACCAAACTGCTGAGGTCATTGGTCCCTAGACTTACAAGCTACTTAAATTAAGGGCAAAACACACACACACAGACACACACACACACACATGTTCGAAGGTAAACTCGAACCTACGACGTGAACGGTCGCGAATTCCTTGACATGACGCCTCAGATCACGCGGCCACAGCCGCGAGGCTAGATAGGTCACTAAACCGAGTTCGTTGTGGCCACGGTGGAGTAGCCGCGCGGTCTAATGCGCCTCGCTGCGGAGCGCGCGGTTGCTGCTTGCCGTCGGCGGTTCGAGACCTTGTTTGGGCATGGGTGTGTGCTGTCCGTAGGTTAGTTTACCTTAGTTTAAGTAGTTTGAAGGCTACAGACTGATAACCACGCAATTTGGTCCGATAGATTTACAAACATTTGAACTTTCTTTTTTAGTTCTTTGTGAACAACAGACGTCAGGGTGTATAAATTCATATACAGCAGCTCCCAAGGCATTATAACTGTCCAAGTAATAAGTTACGTAGATATCAAGATTTTGCTACGAGGAGGAGACCGGTAACACGAGACTGTATGCGAGAGCCACTACTCGGAGTGGGTGGGGCCAGAAAAAGGAATATACGTCGCCTGGAGAACCATCACGAAATAAATGGTACATCGTTACATAAAGTGTACACATAAAGTGAACTATAACGTTAAAAACTATTATGTTGCATAATAAACGTTTATTGTAACTGTCTTTAATTTAATTTTATATGTATGTAAGTGTAGTGAACATGATCAGTTTTTGAATAATTACAAATGAATGTAAACTTGTAGAGAGATAATTGGCCCAACTGACAGTTCTCATTGGTATGTATAAGCTATGGTTCGTTGTATGGTCATGAAACCAAAATCCAATAAATAAATAACGCGACCATTCGGTTGCCAAAAGGGATAGCATCAGTTTTTTATATTAAAATTATATTCTAATATTTAATGTAGGATTCTAGATACCTTAATCATTAGGTAATATTGGTTATTTTCTATTCATTGAGAGAATAACCAACTTTGTAACACTGCCGTGCGGGAAAGATTAGTTTTTTTTTTCGCTTTTCCTCGGCATCTTTTAACATCGCGTTAGCCGCTTTTGCACCTGGGCTACTCAGCTATACTTTGAATCGTTATTTCATCCGCGCAGCTGTTTAATTACTCCTGGGAGGCGCGTCTCTAATTACCACGCTGTCGACGGGACTTTAAACTCTCATCTTCCTTCCTTCTTCTTTGTAGTCAGATTGCAATTTTCAAGTCTCTAAAGTTTTCAACTTAACGATAACGATAAAATGCAAAAGGGTGGCATCCAGGTATGCAGCCTGGTTCTGTTTCTTCTAGCCTGCAAGATGGTTCATCCTCGTCAGCTATCAACGTACATCAAACATTTCAGTATTACTTTGTCGCCGTGCGTGAATGGGTGTGCGGATCCCCCGGCCGCTCGCGTAGGAATTTTGAATCATCCTTCAGGCATGGGTGTGTGTTTGTACACTCCTTCATGATTCATTGCACTTAATGTAATCTCAAATAATGTCTTCCGAAAACACAGTGCTCGACTGGATATAAGAAAGAAACTAGAAAATGAGTCTGTAATCAGTATTTTGAAATATGTCATCGACGTTATTCACGTCACAATTAAATTATCTAATACTCATGTCGTCGACAATACAGAAGAACATTGTACAGATCTTCTTGCCCTGCGTAATCCGTAGTTAGATGTAGGCCTTTCATTAGCTTACCTAGTGAACAGTTTCGGTACAGCAGGCGTGTTGTTGACAAATTGCGGCAGCTAAGTATATACTGAGCACGTCAATAATGTGCTGCTCATTCATTATACCTATACATCTGTAAATATGTTTGCCTACATTCTTTATAAATATTTTTCCAAGTTACAGGAATAGTACTCATTACAAGTGCATTTCATAGCAGAATGACTCTACTGTTTGCAAACGCCTTATTTTCTCTCTGTATGACGTTAATTGCGTCACGTAAATGCCTCCAGGAACATTATTATCGCAGTGGAGTGGCCGGGCGTACTAATACGCCTTGCTGCGCAGCGCGCCGTTGCTCGCCGTCGGAGGTTCGACTCCTCCCTCGAACATGGGTGGTTTTGTTGTCCATGTCTAGGGAGTGATGACCATAGCAGTTTTGTTAAAAGAAGGCGAGAACAGAATATACAACAAAGACAGCAGAGAGAGTGACAGACAGATAAAGATGCTGGATTCGTGCTGTGCAGCGAAATGAGGCGAGATTCCGAGTTACCGGTCAAGCTCGGTTATTTGCATGCCTGGAGAATGGACAACAGACATACAGTGAGTAGGGAAACGAGCCGAGTCATGCACTACGTTTACATGCAACACATCTTCCGGAAGACGAAAACCGATTTTCGTAAACCGTTTTTCGCTGTCGTGCTTACATGGCATAGCCTGAATCGGATTTCCTAATCCACTTAACATGGCGGCTGAAAAACAGCTGATCCAGTTCCTGATTTATTCAGCACACTCGCTATTTTTCTTTATCTAAATACACAGATTTATGTTCACTCTAATGTTTATACTTTTATTTCACATTAGAAAATATCACTCTTTCCATATGTGCCGAAAATTCTTAACTATAAAAGACAATCTGACAAGCCAAGAACGCTTCAAAAATGGTTGCGTTTACATGGGCACGAAAATCGATTGTGGAACTGGAAAACCGCTTTAGAGACGCGGATTTCCAGAATCGATTTTGGAGTGTTTACATGAGCAACCAAAAGCGGAATTGGGAAATCGGTTTACGAAATCCGGTTTTGGGCGAGCAGTAAGGCCGCGCCGCGGTGGAGTAGCCGAGCGCTCTAAAGCGTCTCGCTGCGGAGCGCGCGGTTGCTCGCCGTGGAGGTTCCAGTCCTCCCTGGGGCATGGGTATGTGTGTGTTGTCCTTAGGTTAGTTTCCCTAGGTTTAAGTAGTTTGTAAGCTACGGACCGATGACCACGCAGTTTGGTCCGATAGATTTACAAACATTTGAACATTTTTAGTAGAATATAGCCTGCGGTTAGTCCTCTGCAGTAGAGGCGCAGCGGTATAGTAGTGCGAGTTTTTTTCAGAAAGCAGAGTGGGACCTGTTTATAGGCGCGGCTGCGGCCCTTCCGCACTCACGGTGAGTCGTCAAACTACCTGCATTTGCACATCCAAACCGCCTCTGTGGTGTGAATCCACAGCGGCGTTTATTTACATGGCGGCCAAGGCTGCGTTTATAGACTGTGGTTCATCCGCTCTGGAGGAATCGCAGCTGTTTTGCGGAGGATCCGCAGATTACTACATAGCACCTAGATCAGCCACAGTGAACTTGAGAAACCTATTCCTATCTGGACGGGGAGATTAGTAGCGCCAAATGTTTTGTCGTACTTATCACAGTTGTGTATTATTGAATCGAGAACTATTTCAAAGTATGAGCTTTTCTCTGGGGGAAATGTTATCTTTAAATATTGCGTAAGACATTGAAATGATATATTCAGGCTAGAGGTCGGCAATTTGCGCTTGTGAAGGAATTTCATTCGTTCTGCAGGACTGGACTGTTTTGTCATGATATTCTCAATAGGCTATCGTGTATTTTATTTGTAAATCTGCGTTGCAAATTACAATTATGCCGGCCGCGGTGGCCGCGGGGACTGAGGCGCTTCAGTCACGGTCTGCACGGCCACTACGGTCGGTGGTTCGAATCCCCCCTCGGGCATGGATATTTGTGCCGTCCTAGTTCGTAAGTAGTTCATAAGTAGTTTGTAAGTTTAGGGACTGATGACCCCGTAGTTAAGTACCATAGACTATACAAACATTTGAACATTTTAGAATTACGAATGGTAATTTATATCGAAATTTAAAAAAATGTGTAATTATTACAAAAGCTGGCTTTTAAACTTGCATGGAAGATGCAGACTGGATTATCACAGATATCTTAAGCTAAATTGAACTATAGCTTTTTCATTCAATCGTCGTTTTTACAGGCATGTAGAAATGTGTGTCATCTATTAAGAACCTGGAAATGCTTCGCAATTGCTAAATATGTATGAGATTTAGAAATACTTCTTAAATTCCTTGCCCCTTCTCTCTTCCCATCTTCTCATCCCTTCCGTACAACTGTATATCTGCTCGTCCCACACCTATCTGTCTATAACCTCCTCCACATGGTGGTACAAGTTTATTGTTTCCCATTATACTTATCTTGAAAATAAGCATGAAATTATCTCTAATGACTTCCGATTCTCCAAATTACGCAATTTTAAAGAAATTTTTATATCTCAGGATATGAGTTAAATGTATGGATCATTTCTGGTTCAAAATGATCAAGTATTTGTTAAGATTATGGAACTTTACTGTGGGGGTCATCAGTTACTAAGTTTATAAACTACTTATAAACTACCTTATACTAAAAACAGCACAAACATTCCCGAGGGAGGATTCGAACCCCCGACGGGGAGTGGCTTCCCGCATCGGAGCATAGTACCTCAATGCGATTTTTTTTTCTGGTAGATCTGTGCTTTGCGGTCGTTGTTTTCTTTCGTTCGTGGTAGTTCGTTGAATATTTGGGTCAACTTTTTTTATTACAGACGGAGTTTAGCCCCCTTACCAAATGCGCTGAGCCACGGCGCCCGGCTTCGCTCGGCCACTCCGCCGCGGCGATCATTTCTGGAAACCAATGAATGTAGTGACTCCGGTGGCATCACCTTGTCTTGGCCACTGGCACAACACGACCTAATAGCTTCACTTTAATATGTACAAAGAGGCACATAGAAATTTTGAAGAAAATTTTGTACAATTTGTGTAATGTTTTACTTAATAAATTAATAGTTATCCACAATGCGTTTATGTACAAAGATGAACAAGGAAATTTTCAAACACCTCCATGAAAAAATATGTAAATGAGCTAACTTTCATGATAACTTCATGGTAATTTGAAGGAAATTTTACAAGTATCAGAGTAAAAACGTAGATTATGTCGAATCCCGTTAGTTAAAGTACCCTCTGCCATGCACTGAACGAAATTTTATGTACACAATGAGCTTCTTCTTGGTTTAAAAGGTCAAGTGTGCAAAAATTCATCAAGATCTGAACAAAACTATGCATTTCATTAAATACCATAAGTAGAGCACCCTCCACAATGCAATGTACATCTACATCTACATGGGATACTCTGCAAATCACATTTAAGTGGCATGTACGTGGACAGTGAGCTTCCTTCTGTTTTCAAGGTCAAGCGAACAAAATTTCATCAAGATTGGAGCAAAACTGTGAATTTTGTCGAAATCCATAAGTACCCTCCTCAATGCACCAAACGAAATTTCATGTAGACAGTGACCTTCCTCTTGTTTTGAAGGTAAAGTTTGTAAAATTTCATTAAGATCGGAATAAATCTATAGACATGTATGTGATAGTAACACAAGAGCACACTGAAATTTTTCTAATTTTCTGGTAGATTTCTCAAACGTTTCAATTCATACAAACCTTGTCCTCAGAATTAAGATGACGCAAAATAAATAAATAAATAGAACAAATTAAAAAAATAAAAGGCACAGCCAAATCTGCCGAGCTATGACGAAGGGAAGTAGGAATTAATTTATATTTATGTAGATTAATGTTTTTTGAGATTTTAATAGTATTCATACAATGTAGGCTTTCACTGCCGGCGTCAGTTTCACTTAAAATTTCCGGGCTGGTAGGCCGTGGTCGATGGATACAACTCTCCCCAACGTTTCGTCTTTAGCTGCGGAACACATCATCGGAGGCTAAGTGGCAACTGCAATGGGGCCTCGATGGAGCGCCGCATATATAGGCAGTGTAGGAGGCGCCACACTATATCACGTGACATCGGCTGAGCAAATATCTCTGGTAATGCGAACCTTATTGCTACAAGAAGATCGATTGTAAACGTGCGTGCTTGTGCAACGCTGATTTCCAAATCTTATCTAATTTACTACAATTTACAATGAAAAAAAAAACTTAATGGCCAGCTTAATTTTCTAGATTTATCTGTGATGAAACGAGAAGACGGCACGTTGGGCCACAAGGTTTACAGAAAACCTACGCATACGGATCGTTACCTTCATAAAAACTCCAACCACCACCCTAGACGAAAAAGAAGAGTGATTAAAACCTTCGTCGACAGGGCGCATAAAATTTGTGAACCGGTTTACTTACAGGATGAGGTCGAACATCTTCGAAGGATCTTCAAGAAGAATGGTTATTCCACCAGAGAAATAGACCGAGTTCTTCGCCCTACAACGAAAACTAAAAACAACAAGGGACCTCAACCATCCAAAGGGAAAGTGTTCCTCCTCTTCATTAGTCATGTCACAGATCGCATTGGAAAAGTGCTGAACAAACATGGCGTTGAAACTATATTCAGGCCTACCAGGAAAATTAAAGAACATTTAAGATCTGTAAAAGATGCACGACACCCTTTGGACACACCGGGTGTGTAGAAAATTCCTTGCAGCTGTGGCCAAGTGTATATCTGGACTACGAAAAGAAGTGTCAACACTCGTCTAAGTGAACACAAGAGAAACTGCCGCCTAGGACATACACAGAAATCAGCCGTAGCGGAGCATGTTTACCAAGATGTCGACCATCAAATTAAATTTAACGAGACCAGTGCTTTATCAAAAACTTCTCACTATTATGCTTGCACATACAGAGAAGCCATTGAAATTTACAAACATCGTAATAATTTCAATAGAAAGGAGGAAGGTGTTAATTTAGACAAGATTTGGAATTGAACGTTGCACAAGCACGTTTACAATCGATCTTCCTCTAGTAATAAGGTTGGCATTATCAGAGACAGTTGCTCTTGTGCAGCTGAAGACGAAATGTTAGGGGAGAGTTCTATCCATCGACCACGGCCTACCGGCCCGGAAATTTTAAGTGAAATTTAATGGTATTGTCAACACAATTTCTAAAATTTTTAAACATTAATTTATTTCGGTATAATTAACCAGAATGGTTAAAATACTAAGTCGCAGATATGTGATGTCCACAAGCTATTAAAACTCTTTCTGTGCAGAGCGCAAGCTGTCTAAGCAAGTACTGTGAGGGCGGTGGCAGGGTGGCACGGTTGTTTTCATTGACAAATGGCGTACGGTTCCGCCGCACGCACTGGACAGACGCAGAAGCAGCCGTGTAAACAGACGCCGCACAACCACGGCGGTTTGGAATTGCAGCCGCAGGTAGTTTGACGCCGCAGCAAGGGCGGAGGAGGTGCGCCTATAAACAGGCCCCACGTTGCCAAACTGCTACGTTTCCTCCACAGCGGAGGAACCGCAGGCCGTAAACGCAGCCTAATGGAGCTGTCCGGTGCGTGTGGGAGCACTGCACGCAGACCACTGTGCCACCCACCGAGGTGCCACGGTTGTTCTTGTACTAAGACTGCCGTTCGTACACGAGTGCGTCTTCCTACTGCTAATGTTGTTTAGTTGATAATATGATTCATGGGCAAAATGTTGAATAGTACTCATTGACGAAAACAAATTACGAGCGTATATTTGGAATTGGGATGTAAGTAGAAGAGAAAATGGAGTGAACTGTTCAGTATATTTCATCCGGAATTTGATTAGTCACCTCCACAACAGAAAGATGAAATATGTGTATGACTAATTATAGTTTTATATAAGGAACACATTATTGGGGCGATCTAGAATTGTTTAATAAGTTTTTAGCCAAGATCGATTTCTTTGTTTAATTACATGATCGGTTTCGGCGTGCTGGAGCCGGCCGCAGTGGCCGAGGGGACTGAGGCGCTCCAGTCACGGTCTGCACGGCCACTACGGTCTGGGATTCGAATCCCCCCTCAGGCATGGATATTTGTGCCGTCCTTAGGATTAGCTAGTTCATAAGTAGTTTGTAAGCTTAGGGACTGATGACCCCGTAGTTAAGTCCCATAGACTTTACAAACAGTTGAACACAGGACCTAATACATAACGTTTTTTACAAAATGAGCTGCATTACATATAGCCAAAAAATCTTATCTATCTACAATTACATAGTTACATACCTGTAGTAATTTTTTTATATGACTTCACTGCTATTATAACAATTTTTAACATAGCAAAATGGTGTGCATTCACATTGATGTGTCATCCAAATAAAATTTACACATCAACAATAAAACGACTGAACCCATCTTTCTCAAAGTGCGAGGGGAAAGCGCAAAAAGATTAGAGTCAGAACGACAAACGAACCAAAACTGCAGCACAACTGCACAGTAAAATCTCGTCTTCGAAAATTGCACACGTTAAAACATAAACAAACTGTTGTACTGTCTGTAATGTAGCCTAGGGGTATGATAGTGCACAGTTCCTGCCTTTTCCCTGCATATACAACAAATAAATAAAATATTCAAAGTTCTGAAAGATGAGGGTGTGTAAATCAAAACAACACTATTTCAGTTCAAATGATGTAGTTCGGTTTATTTCTATTTCATTAATTCCTGATGGCTGATGCCTCTGGCACATTTAACACTGTTCATAGCTCGTGAGCCCCCACAAATAAAATGTTATTTGTCACTGACTGTTTTAGTGTCTTGACGCTATCAAAACCAAAGTACTTCTATTATTCACTTCGTCTCTCCACAATTAGCACTGTTTCAAGAACAAATTCACACGGTAACTTTCCGCTGAACTAATATCTCAGCATGTACTTCAATACGGTCTTCAGCAAGCTACCTCCAAGTAAACACATGCACTCCTTATTGCAGCTACAGAAAGTCTTCCACATCGGTAAACTTACACACGTTGAAATCTTTGCACTGTCTGATGTGGCCCACCTCTGACACACATACAGTGAATCGAGATAAATACTGCCGTCGTAGCGGCGAGTAACAGAGCCTCCGGCCAAGTGCTCGGACCACTGACTCGTCTGCACAAACAAACACAGTGCCAACTCGAGGCACAGACCGACGCAGCCCCCACGCAGGTAAGCTACCCTCCGACTGCCCCGTACAAAGGCCGCGTGCGCCCTTTTATGCGCGCTAACTGGTTTTACCCTTACGTCATCAAATTCCCAGCCTGAACTGTCCAAAGCCTAGCCAAGACGCACAGAATTCAGCCACATAGCCGGCCGCGGTGGCCGAGGGGACTGAGGCGCTTCAGTCACGGTCTGCACGGCTCCTACGGTCAGGGGTTCGAATCCCCCCTCGGGCATGGATATTTGTGCCGTCCTTAGTTGTAGCTAGTTCATAAGTAGTTTGTAAGTTTAGGGACTGATGACCCCGTAGTTAAGTCCCATAGACTCTACAAACATTTGAACATTTTTCAGCCACATACATTTCTAACATTTGTTTTAAAATTGCAATAGTTATGAAATACATGAAATATTATTTGCTTGTACACTTACATGAACATACACATACTTGCATAAGTTATTTAAATTGTATACCTGCACATACAATTTGTATTCTATTTAAATGAACATTTAACATAAAAATTACATACTATTTACAGGAATATCATATAAAATAATTATTGAAATAACTTTATATGCAATAATTGCCAAGCTATCTGTGTAATTGTCTTGGGTATAAATATGGTAGCGACTGGTATGTTATTTTTCTCATAATTAAAATGCGTTTTCTGCATCAGATCAACACCTCCCGTAAAATATATTCATATTAGCAGATGCACATAGACAGAATGAATAATGTGAGCCCATGCTCGTCTTTGTATCACAGTTGTATAAATATTAATATGCGAAATCGTTACATATTTATTTAATCTTTGCTGTATGCCTGAGTTCCAGTTCAAATTACCAATTTATCGTACATTAAATTATTTATTAAGTATCATGTTATCAGTGAGGCCCATAGAGGTTCCTCAGTACGTAGTATTGCTACAAATTAAAATAATGTTTGAATATTTTATACTGCGCTGGAGGCTGCACCTCGACCGGTAGCTCCCATTGTCCAGCACTCCCCCTGGTAGGACTTAGCCTGGACTTCCCTAATCCGGGAAAAACCACTACCTACTGGCCTCTCCTCTGCCTCAAGCCCACAGCACTCGCCAACATGAGAAACTTCTGTCCATGGCCTAACTATAAATGTTGCTTCCACAATAAATGTTATCTTACCTAATACAGATACTGCTACCATTAAATGAAAGATAAAGTATAACATTTTGTGCATTGGCATGGACAATGTCAGCAGTGTATTTAATGCTATTTAGGTCTTATATTTTATGACCAAGTAGACGGTAATCTCACAAAAGTCTAAGTCAAAGGCCTCTTCAGAATCAAAATTCAGTACTGACTGAAGTGAAGCACAATATTGACTATTACGCGGGAAACCATACACAAAGATGTTACGTGTACAACAGAATATATATTACATATGGTCTTTGCCTCTGAGGCAATCGTTTTTATTTTTTTTTTTATTTTTTTTTTAATTATACATTAAATTTCGTATATACACAAATTACATGAAATAACATGTCTTAAACAGTGCATGTGATACATAAATAATTTGGATAAAGTACAATGCTATGCACCACAGAGTATGGGGTGCTTTGTCAGGTATCAAATATAGAAGTGCGATGTCAGTTGAACTAGAAGGAAATTTAAAATTGTTATATTACAAACGAAGAAAGCGATCTTGCCTGAAAACCTCTTATTAATTATAATTTTATTACTTAAAATTAGTTACATGGGTACCCATTTCCTACATCCTCGTTTTACTGCAATTAGATTTACATGGTACCCCATGTAATATGAAGTAAAATATTTTCAAAACAGGCAAGATCGCAAAACAGTCTGTAAACTTTCACGATCGAAACCGGTCACAATAAATATAAATAAATTGTTGCGCGATCTTGACTGTTTTAAATTTTTTTTTATAAAACATTAGTGATTGCTATTTTTTCAATATATTATCCGAAATGATCATACTGAAATGTTCGACAGAGTGTTTGCGGCACAGCTATCAACCCCTCTGTCTTCCATTCCGACTCTTAATAACTCCTGGAATCAAAGAACAATTTAATATTTCCTTGCCCTTATTTCTATCACTTTGCCCTTATTTTGTGGGCATATACAGGGTGGAAAATTACAATGAGACAGCTGATTACCCCAAAGCCGGCCTCTGTCGCCGAGCGGTCTGCGGCGCGCCAGTCACAGTCTGCACGGCCGCTACCGTCGGGGCTTCGAATCCCCCCTCGGGCATGAATGTTTGTGTTGTCTTTAGTATAAGGTAGTTCATAAGTAGTTTGTAAGTTTATGGACTGATGACCCCACAGTGAAGTCTCTTCAGCATAACAAACATTTGAACATTTGAATTTGATTACCGCAAAAATGTTAATTCTCTTAGGAAAACTGTCGTTTAAATTTAGTTTCAAAAGAGAAGACTAATGACGGCTCTTTATTTTTTGGGACAGCAAACGTCTACCATATATTTTGAACGTTAACCATATTTTAAAAATGCCAAACAATTGTTTCCTTAAGCGTTTGTTATTATGCAGTAAAAATGCAACATAATTTGTTTTAATAAATTTTTTATTAGACTGATTTACGTGATAGTAGACATTTTCATACAATTATTAAACATATAAAGCCTTTTTTATGAATGGAAAAAATGCTGTACTATGCAATTTTACTTTCTTGTCACAAAACTTCAGCAGAGATAAAATATATTCCATCGCTGTTTATCATTTAAATCAGGGGTCAGAAACCTTCTTACAACCCACCCGGTTTATAGTACTAGGTGTTTGGAATCCCTCCTCGGGCATGGATGTTTGTGGTGTCTTTATTAAGAGGTAGTACATAGGTAGTTTGTAAGTTAAGGGACCGATGACCCTGCAATTAAGTCCCATAAGATTCATAAACATTTGAACATTTTTTGTTTATAGTACTAGCTTCATTAGCGGGGGGGGGGGGGGCTACGTATGAAAAGTTTTAATAACATGTGGGCTGCACATTAATTTGATGGTTTCTAGATAAATTACACCGACAGGTAGTTATTGTTTCATAATTTTAGTACTATCTTGACAATTCTACTAAAATTACCTTATTAGAAATGACCATAATTATTTTCATCACAAATTTATTTTAGTTAAAAGCACAATATTGTTGATATTTTATAAATAAGCGTAAAACATCGCATCGTTCACATTTCTGCAGTCAGGAGCAAACATGCCTCCAGCCAGCCTGAATTAAGTTTCCCATGATTTCCCTAAATCACTCCAGGCAATACTTTCAAAGGGCGTAGACGATTTCCTTCTCTTATCCCTATCAAAAACAGTCTGAGTATTTGTTCCACCTTTAATGATCATGATGTTAACGGGACGTTACGCACTAGTCTTCAAAAAAAAAAAAAAAAAAAAAAAAAAAAAAAAAAAAAAAAAATAAATAAATAAAATATATATATATATATATATATATTTGTTCAGCTTATGGGACTTAACTACAGGGTCATCAGTCCCTAAACTTACAAACTACTTATCAACTAGCTTATCCTAAGGACGGCACAAATATCCATGCCCGAGGGGGGATTCGAACCCCCGACCGTAGTGGCCGTGCAGACCGTGACTGGAGCGCCTCAGTCCCCTCGGCCACCGCGGCCGATTCAGTATTACATTTGTATAATGTGAAACTGTTTACAACTGCGATGTCTAACATTCCAAAGAAGTAGTCAATGACCACCTTCGTGTTTTCCATTTGGTAATCTTGTCTTTGTAAAGTTTGTGTAACACGTTTACTCCATCTTTTGCTAGGGTGTAAACTAATCAGTCATTATTTCACTGCGGAGCATTGTTGATATTAGCATAACTTTTTTATTGTTTGCAGGGGTGAAAGAAACCAACTTTTTGTTGTCTTTACGGTGCCAGTGGGGGCAGGTGCCAGCACGGATAGTGGTATCTCACGCTTTTCTAGGTAGTGTACCGTTGTGTTGGTCTGACGGTCCTTCCTGACGACGTAACACAGTTACAACTGCCGCAGGTGTGTGTAACAGCTGTTTCCAAGTCATTTCCGTATGAAAACTGCGAAAAACATGCACAGTGAAATCAGTACATTACTGGTACGGTCGGGTCTGATATGACCCGGAATACACACAGCAAGCCAAGTTCACTTAGCGATAACTGCCGTCAATCCAACAGGCAGGACACGACTGGCTAGCAGGGTTCCTCCCTGTCTCGATTTCCTGCACAGAGCAGGTAGATCAGTGTAAAGTAAAAGAGAACCGAAGGGTCGGAACCGATCCGCACCGTATCGTTTGACGGTTAAAAAATGAGGCCCCCCCAACAGAACCAAATCCTGGCTGCGCCACTGACACCCACACGTACAATTTTATGTAAGCCGGTAACTTTCAACTCCCATAGCTTCCACCACCTTATCGTTATCAACACTTTACCACCATAGTGCACAATGGGATACATATACCTACCATCACATACAAACACTATTCGTTTGCGATATGTAGTTTTGGCTGCAGAGTGAAATATAGACATACCGTAATTGATGCTATATATTATACTAGCTGAAAACCCGGCGTTTCCCGGGTATTCATTTATTCCTGCCATTTTTCAGGTATATATTTATTTTTATAAGAGCTGTATGTTTGTAAAATCTCTTGTGAATACAATTAGTAGTAAAGAAGTAATAGTTTAAAACTTGAAGGGTAATGTGGCGGTTTTCCATGAACTTTACTGTTTATGTGCTCATATCTCATGAACTACGTGTCGTACTGTGATACAATTTAGAAGGTACACTCACCTATATGCGTGTATACTGTGTGTAAAATTTCCTGCGGCTACAATGTGTAGTGTAGAAATTAAAAATTGTAAAGTTATATTGAATACCGTAATTTTAGTCTATGAACAGCGTAACGTTACTGTTTATGTGCTTATATCTCGGGAACTACGTGTCGTACTGTGACACAATTCCGAAGGTACATTCAACTATATGTGTGTATACTGTCTGTAAAATTTCGTGCAGCTACAATTTGTAGTGTTCAAATTAAAAATTGTAACGTCATACCGGAGCCTTAGTTTTACTCCATAAACAGCGGAAAATTAGTAAGCGAGAAACTTTTTTTCCTTTCATCATTTTACTATGGTTGCCAGCGAGAAAAGTTAAATAAATGTTTGAAATTATGTTTGAAGTTTGTTGCAAGTCGCTAAGTACTGTCATTCTAATACAGTGTATTTCGAAAGTCTCGCCGAATTATATGGCATTTTTGCGATTTCTATTGGTTATGACGTAATATCTTTTGAACCATGTGCCATAGGGTAAGGTGGTACAATTTCGATCATTTGGGACAAATGTTATTATAACTGGAAATAAATTGTGAAAAGGAATAATTTTAACTGTGGCACTTGTTCTTGGATGTTTGATGAATATGTAACAGAAATATGATACAGTTACAAATGTTTATATAAACACAAAAAAAGGTTACGGAATTGAGAAACATGGATCGAAAATGTACCACACTAGGTACAATTATGATCACTTCCTCGTACAATTTTGATTACGGGCATCTTCCACATAAAAAGAACTTTTCGTGTCACGCACCGACGCATACTTCGCGGTACCAAACATTGCATTTTTGGCAGCGAATCCAGTCACCCTTAAAAAGATGATTTATAAGAGCGCGTTAGACTAAGTAGCTTCACTTACCTCTTTAAAGGGAAAAAATTTATACCTCCTTACCGCAAAGCGGTGTATTCTTGGAAAAGACAGGAGGAGCTCTAGAAACCTGCTACTCTACAACGCGACACAACGAGACACTACGAGACAGAGAAATGGCGCGAAAACTTACGTTGATCGGAATTGTACCGATATCCAATTTGTACCACCTTACCCTATGTGATTCTTAACCGTGCAGCAATTGTTACCTCACGGTATGGAATGTGTGTACCAAAATTGGTTGAAATCGGTCCAATAGTTTAGGAGCAAATGATCAGCATTGTCGCAAAATGCAGCAGTTTTTCGCGCATCTCATTGTTTATGACGTCATATCTCGTGCACTATATACCGTATGCGATTCTTACACTTACGGCGACCGTCCTCATGGATTGAAGCTTAAGTGTACAAAATTTCATACAGATTGGAACAAAACTGTAGATTTGTATGCAACACGTACAAATATACCGACACTCTGCTTTGTATATTAGATAAGGTTTGTTTAGCTCAGTTCGTTGGGCCTAAAAGCAGTGGCGGCGCTAGGCGTCGGCGACGTCGGCCACCGCCGACGGCCTCGCGCCTGTGGGGGCCTCGCAAAATATCGTTAAAATTTTAGCTTTTTTGTTTCTTTTTTTATATTTGGTGTTTAACGGCGCTTTCCAACTGCTAGGTTATGTAGCGACGACCTAAATTTAATTTACACTAGCTTAACAAATGGAAGAACACAATATTCGTACCCAAGGGTGGGATTCGATCGATCGCCGGCGAGAGCGTTCTCGCTCACCGTGGTACGATGCCTTAGTGCGCTCGGCCATTCCCGGCCTGTAGCTATTTAGTTGTCCGTATTTATTTCCGTATGAATGCAGCAGTGATGCAATTTTTAGTTAAATACTTACAAAAAAATTTCTTCTGTACATTTTAGAAAACGATTCGGAAGAAGTATAAACAAATGTTTATATAACAATCAGAACTATGCTCAGTTCCAGTCAGTATAGCTTCGGCCGAGAGAAGCTTCACAAAGTTAAAATTTATTAAGATTAACTTGAAAAGCACAATGATCCAAGAAAGACTTTCTACGTTGTCAGTACTATCAACCAAAGCCGAAATAGCGGCTAGTATAAAGATGTGGTCTTAAAAAATTTAGTGAGACGAAAAGGTGAAAAGTTCCTTTGACTTGTGTTTTTTTATTGTAATTTTTTGTCATTACAATAATACTTGTATATTATACTAACAGAATTTTTATATAATGATTATTGGTGTATAATTCAGCTCATTTAACATTGTCTTCAAATGTACAAATGTTTGTAGAGCTTAAGGGACTTAACTACGGGGTCATCAATCCCTAAAGTTACAAACTACTTATGAACTACGTAATACCAAGGACGGCACAAATATCCATGCCCGAGGGGGGATTCGAACCCCGAGCGTAATGGCCGAGCAGACTGTGACTGACGTGCCGCAGAACGCTCGGCCACAGCGGCTGGATAACATTCTCTTCATTGATGAAAAAATGAAAGGGGCCTCGCAAAACCGAGTTCGCAGACGCCCAGTTTTCGCCTAGCGCCGCCATTACCTAAAAGGATGATCGTTGTGGCCACTTTGGCGTGCTCTTTCTCAATTATTAGGGATAAATGTGTAGAGCTGTGAGAGGGGCAGTTGGAGGCATGGGTCACGTGCGTGGGTCAGGTGGCGGCCACGTGGCGGCGGCCGGGCTAACAACCGCCCCCGCCAATTAAGGCTTACGCAGCGCCGTGGGCGGTCCGGCTATTCAAGCCCCCCAAACGAGCCGCACATTTCTGCTCTTCAAATGAACGCCGCGCAGCTCCAAAACGCGCTTCCGATTGCACGCAAATTGTGCCTCTGGAGTCGCCCAAATTGAATAAACTCAGTAACTAGCAGTAAATATTTGTTCGCAAAATGTCGCCGTCTACGTAGGTCTACTTACTGCGGAGGATAATTTGCGACATTATTACGCACACGCCTCTATTCCATTCGTGCACAAACAGAGGAAAGTGTGCTCTTGGTAGTCTTACTTTCGCGGTCTGAGCACTATGAACTTATTTTCGTAACCATTTGTGGCGTAGTGTGCATAGTTTCTCTCTCTACAGTTATTACATACACTTTTTATTTATTTATTTAAGTCTCAGATGTTGGAAGATGCTAATCATATAACTTGGTCATAAGGAAGTTTGTGCTAGAGCGTCGATTGGAACCCTGGACCTCCTGATTAATAGGCAGGTCCGCTAAACCCGTGCACCATCCTAGGCACATGGGCTTAAACCCCTGCACCGACTACTATACCATGTACCTCGTCCGACTCAAACATTCATATGTCCCACCACTTCAAATATTCCATCAAATAATAAATCAATGTCCAGAGACAGTTTGTCGCGCTTCCGATTGCACGCAAATTGTGCTTCTGGAGTTGTCCAAATTGAATAAACTCGGTAACTAGCAGAAAATATTTGTTCGCAAAATGTCGCCGTCTACGTAGGTCTTCTTACTGCGGAGGATAATTTGCGACATCATTACGCACACGCCTCTATTCCATTCGTCCACAAACAGAGGAAAGTGTGCTCTTGGTAGCCTTACTTTCGCGGTCTGAGCACTATGAACTTATTTTCGTGACCATTTGTGGCGTAGTGTCCATAGTTTCTACACAGTTATTACATACACAGGTTTTAACTGGTTTATTTATTTATTTAAGTTACAAGTGCTGCGGCGGAGTAGCCGAGCGGTCTGCCGGGCGCCGTGGCTCAGCGCGCCCGGTCAGAGGGCTAAACGCTCTCTGTAATATAAAAGCTGAGCCAAAGAACACGTAGAACCAAAACGAACAAACAGGATCAGCGTCCGCAAGGACAAGATATACACATAGAGCAAAAAAAAAAAAAAAAAAAAAAAAAAAAAAAAAAAAAAAAAAAAAACTGTCTAAAGCACCTCGCTGCGGAGCGCCCGGTTGCTCGCCGTGGAGGTTCAAGTCCTCCCTGGGGCATGGGTGTGTGTGCTATCCTTAGGTGAGTTTACCTAGGTTTAAGTAGTTTGTAAGCTACGGACTGATGACCACGCAGTTTGGTCCGATAGATTTTCAGACATTTTTTGTAGAATCGTTCAGTGGAATGTTGTGCATCCGATCTTTATAAATACAATCTCGTGCGCATCCTCATATTTTTAAATTATTGTCATTATACAGGGGGTTACAAAAAGGTACGGCCAAACTTTCAGGAAACATTCCTCACACACAAAGAAAGAAAATATGTTATGTGGACATGTGTCCGGGCCGCGGTGGAGTAGCCGTGCGGTGTAAAGCACCTCGCTGCGGAGCGCGCGGTTCCTCGCCGTGAAGGTTCGAGTCCTCCTTGGGGCATGGGTGTGTGTGTTTGTCCATAGGTTAGTTTACCTAGGTTTAAGTAGTTTGTAAGCTACGTACTGATGACCACGCAGTTTGGTCCTATAGATTTACAGACATTTGACATTTTTAAGTTACAAGTGCTGGAAGATGCTAATCATACAACGTGGTCATAAGGAAATTTGTGCTAGAGTGTCGATTGGAACCCTGGACCGACTACTAAACCATGTACAGTCTTAGACAAAAAAATTGATCGCCGTCCGGCCGACGCAGAGGCTAAGTCCGAGTCGGTCGCGTAGTGTGGACAATAAATTCGATCGCCCCTCAGAATTCTAAGTCCGGCGATATGCACGATCTGGCAACACTGTAGAAGGCGGTACTATCAGGAGGAAGTGTTAATTCCTTCTCAACGCAGCTCTGTACTGTATGAGCGCGTGGTCTCGTGGTGAAAGTCGCGTTTACAAGCGTGTATGTAAGCAGTCGCGAGATTGAGTCTAACAACCTCCAATTATTATTATTTTTTTTTTAAACCGCATATCGGCTGTCTTTGTTATCAGTGTGGAATAAACTCAAATTCAACAGCGCAAGCTCCAAGAAATAGTTACACGAAAGAGCTCGCTGCTGCATCAAAACTGAACTGTTTACTCTCGGGAGCAGTGGGCCCCGGCTACGGCGACGCGCCAGCGGCCGCATCGCGGCTACCGCCTGCGGACTCAGTGACAGCGGCGCGCCGCTCTGTGTCTATTTACCGGCTGTTGTATCCTCACTTCAAGTTCTAGTACTTATTTACCGCTGCGTATTGAATTATTCTGATATATGTATATTAACATAATCTAAACGTCGTAAGGTGGAATCGGTATAAAGGGTCATAGGAGTGACTATTACCACATTTTTCTTGAATGTTATCAGGCCGCTCAATCAGGATTCCTACTCACGACTGTTACTAGTGACGAGTTATGATGCTCTCATATTAAGAGAAAAATAATGACTGAGTACTAAAAGATTTTTATACTCAGTAAAGTGCAACCACAAAGCCAGGGTGCGCCCAAATTTTGCAAACAACTGAGACACCATTTAGTCGCACTCTAAGGACAAACGACCAAAAAGATTACATCATGTGTTAGTACTACGCCATAGTAATTCCCGTTGATTTCACACACAAAACACCGAATAGTGTGCTTTGGGAGTCACCCATTCCTCATCTACTCTTTCGATCACATGTTCTCAAATGTTTATCTTCCCTGCCCCTCCTCCGATAACCTTCGACAAAAATTATTTCCAGACTAAAATACACGTCGAACATCGATTGGCGTCATAATTAGCTTGGAATCAGTTCGATTCTACAGGGACAAATATGGTATACTACCAGAACGTTGTCAGACTTTCCCATAATCTGAGAGAATATAGCAAGTAACCACAAGAGGTTTCTTGTTGTTTTCGATGTGGATTCGTGCAACTCCTGTCACGAAAACAGCTAAGACAATTCCCCTCCAATGAGACCCGAACCACGACCAACGCCACCTCTCCGTGGCAACCTACTACTTTACGTCAGAGCTAGCGAGGAGCTATGCGCGCCAGCTCTTTCCTACTCCCACATACATCACTAGAACATATAACTAGCAACGTAAGAGACGAGATTAGTTGGAATTTCACCGTGTAAACAATCTTCTGGACCCAAAAGCATGAAATAATAGCCTTCTTTTGCCTCTCGACTGAAAAACCAGTCAGATTATTCAATGGAAATTACAGGAAACATCAAGTGAATTTATGATCATAATTCTGTGCCAACCAGGAAGTAAGACCTCGGTACCAGCGTTGACAGACTTACACTGCGATGTTGCCAAGCTTTACTCATACTATCAACAGGAAGAATAAGAGCCGAGGTGATTGCCAAGCGAGCTCGACAGAGACTTAGCTCGCGCCTCGCGCGCCTGCTGGGGATCCGAACACCTACAGTATATGTCAATGATCCCTGCTTGCAATTCCGTAACTAGCTTTAATGAGTCGATCGTTGTCACTTATAAAAATATACACATGCACTGACCGCTAATATGTCTAAGTGTCTCAATTATTTGCGTATTCTGTCTTAAGCGCAATAACAACAAACGTCATTCACCAGTCTGTTTCACATTTCGACGAGCGTTTCCATTTATTATACTGAAAACATTAGATGTAAGCGTCAGTTTTCCTAACAATTATACACTTAGAAAATATCGTTCTTGATGTAGCTGTCAGTGGCACAAACGAACGAAGAGAGGCAAGCATGCGAAGAGAAATCAATGCAGCATTGTTTTTAAGATGTGAACATTTCTGGGAAGTTTCATCGAGTTCAAAATAAGAAGAGCTTCTGTTATTCAAACATATAATTAGGGACAGTAATGTGTAGATTAATTTATCCGTCATAGTCTCCCTTGTTGTATTTTACTTCTTTTTTTTCAGGTTTTTTCCAATTTCTTATTTCGTCTTCTTTCAATAGTATCTAACTTCATTACATTCTTTATTGTGGTTACTTCAGGTTATTTGATGTTGTTTCTTTCTAAGTATTTTTTTACTTCTTTGGTCATGCTAATGTTGATTTATTCTTTCAGAAGTATACGTATATTTGTTTCTTTAGTATTTTATCATTCGTTTAATACATATGTCCAACAAAAGTTTACCCTCACTTAACCACTCCGACTGATATTTTTTCCATATTTTTGTAGGTCTCATTACCATGGATTTTCCAAACGTCTGTACTTTCTCTTGAACCCTTTTCTTTCTTATAATCCATCTATTATTTTTTTGTGTCGTCTGCATATCTGATAAGGTGTATATTTGCAACACTTAAACCAATATCTAATATTCATTCTAGTATTAGCATCACATAATCATAATGTATAAGAATTTATACAATTCTGGCAATATTTACAATTTTCAACATCGCTTGTGCGGTCGTTACCTGTAACGACGTCGATGGGAGTTATGTGGGCAGTATTGTTGCGAACAGAGAATATCAAACTGTTCAGAGTTTTTTATACCTCCTAAGGTGACCATTAAACCCGAAAATCAGTACGTGGTTACCGGCTTTTCCGACGGAATAGATATTATTTTTGCGCATCTCCTATAGCATTAACGTGACTGTTGTTCTGAGATAGCGGTAGTGGTGTTGTGGCTATGGTTTGCGGTTATCATGCGGATGTGTACAGCACATCGCTATAATATGCCATTGAAAATCATTCAAAAAAGTGCTTTTGTCTTAGTAGTTGCATTAATAAACAAACTTTCTTCAAACATGAATTATATTTGTGGTAGGTAGTTACAATCTCACGTGCGTGGATAACATTCGCTTGAGTCCAGACTTATCAGGCACTTTTCCATCAAAACTTTGTAGAAAGAAGAAATGTAGGCTCTTGCAGTGTAAAATTATACCGCGAACAGGTACTCCACTTTACTGAATCTGTGATGTTTCTTTTTGCAGGTAGGTTGAAGTTTTCTCTAAAAATGTATAAAGCAAGCAACTTGTTTAAGCCTAATAGGGAAAATATATCGAGGAGAGTATCTATGATACGATGCGCGAGGCTGTTCTCCGTCTGGGGTTCGAATTCCCCGTCGGGCATGGATGTTTGTGCCGTCTTTAGTGGAAGCTAGTTCATAAGTAGTTTGTAAGTTTAGGGACTGATGACTCATAGGTTAAATTTGAACATTTGAATTTGGAGTTTCTATAAAAATACAACATTCTGTTCTGCATCTGCTTTCACACTAATGATGAGATATTCGTGGTTAACGTCCAAATTGAACACAGTAATAAAATTTTTTGGAATTTAAATAAACTATGTTTTCGGGTATCACCTGCATATTCCATGAAATGTGTACAGCACTCCAAGAATTGGTGTTTCAGTTACCTGTGCGACGAATTCTGTTCCTAATTCTTTTCTGGTACAGCAAACGATAATGCCTAAGAAGATGCTGCAAGTCATTCCGTAACAAACGGACTACACATTTGAAGTAAGTCTGCTGTAATGAAATGAAATTACTGTGTCTAAAATGACTATTTTTGAATAATCTTACACGAGATACACTACTTAATGATTTGGTGTGTAGTTGTGGTTGTCTTCTTCAGTCCGTAGACTGGTTTGATGCAGTTCTCCACCTCCACGCTACCCTATCTTCCGCAAAACTCTTCGTCTCTGAGTAAGAAAGACAGCCCACATCCCTTTGAATCTGCTTGCTGTATCCATCTAGTCCTCTACCCCTGCGATTTTTACCCCACACGCTCCCCTCCAATACTAAATTGACGATTCGTTGGTGTCTCAGATTGTGCCCTACCAATCGTTCCTGTCTTTTAGACAAGATATGCCAGAAATTTCTTTTTTCCCCAATTCTGTTCAGTACATTCTCCTGTTGCAAGAAATTTCGAAAGCTATCCTCTTCTTGTCTGAACTGCTTTATCGTCCACGCCTCACTGCTGTACAAGGCCACATTTCGGACAAATTTCTCTTCTTCAGAAATACTTTTCCTCCCATTGCATTCTACATTTTATGTCTTCACTACTCAGGGCATCAGAAGTTATTTTACAACCCAAATAACAAAGTTCAGCGGAGCGAGGCAGAGCAGTGGTTAGCACACTGGGCCCGCATTCGGGAGGATGGTGGTTCAACTCCATCGCCGGCCATCCTGATTTAGGTTTTCCATAATTTCCCTAAATCACTCCAGGCGAAAGTCAGGATGCTTCCTTTCAAAGGGCACACCTGATTTACTTTCCATCATTATCCGAAATAGGGATTGATGACCTGAGTAGTCTAAACCACAACCCAACCCTCCAACCTCCCCCTCCCCCCCCCCACACACACGACCAACAAAACTCATCTACCACTTTAATGTCTCGTTTTCTAATCTATTACCTTACAAATCTGATTTTCTTAGACTAAGTTTCTTTTTTTGCGGTTGTTAATATCTATTTTATACTCTCTTTTCAAGACACTGACCATTCCATACAACTGCTCTTCTAGATCCATTGCAGGCTCTGACACAATTACTACGTCATCGGCAAATCGCAAAGTCTTTACTTCTTGTCCCTGAACTTTAATCATTTCTCCAAATTTCTCCTTTCTCTCCTTCACAGCCTGCTCAATGAACAAACTAAACAACAATGGGGAAAAAGCTACAAGCCTGTGTTACTCCCTTCCCAACTACTGTGCCCCTTTCATGCCCTTCGGCTCTCACAAAAGCTGACTGGCGTTTGCACAAATTATATACTACCTGCGGTCTTGCTGTACGATGATATGAGTAGCTTGTTATCAAAGGCGGACATCTGTCGTTTGCGAGTAACTGAGATAAACGCCATTTTTTTTACGAAACGTGGAGTGAATACGTATGCATGTTAGTTTGGTCACCACTTAGTTGCAAATGATCACCAAAGCAGCATCGAAATACACGTTTCCTAATTAAAACGGTGTTTATCTCAATTATTTGCAAACGACAGATAAGAAGCTACTCATATATTCATGCAGATTATGACCTGTACTGTCGGCATGATAACATTCGACTATAGCCGCTGCACTTCTGTTAGTTGCGAAATATAGGGATCACGTTAGTGGTATAGATGGCACGCATTTTACTTCAGTTAGAAGCCTGGTATTCAGTGGACGTTCCTCCGGGTTGGGCAACTGCTCCGATGTTCTTCTTATCAGCAATAAACTGCGTCGTTTGGTATGATTCAGCCAGTCATGCTCAATCTGACATGATGGACACGGAAATGTTTAACTGACAAAGGCCTCTAAGCGATATTTTAAACCGACTTGTTAGACACCGTATACAAAACATTAATACAGTGCGTGAATTACAGTGCGTTCTTCAAATATAAATAGATGAAATAACTTGATACCTATTTATTTACAGGGCCACAGCCCCATCCATGAAAGCTGCACCGTTCAAGAATGGTTTCGCAGCCAAGATCGCATAAAGCTGATTGAGTTCGTTTCACGGTCACCGGACCTTCATCCTATTGAGAATATGTGGGCGGAAGTAACGAGGATGTTGCCACTTGGATCAAGAAACGCAAGCGACCGTTGGGAAAATATAGAACATACATGGTGACAAGTAAACCACAATGAAAATTATCAAGGCAGTTAGCACAGTCAGTTCCAAGACGCCTTAGAGAAATATTACGAAATGATGCTGTATGGATAGGCTATAGGAATAGTCCCTTCTCAAGAAGTCATGCAGTGTGTGTGTGTGTGTGTGCTTGTGTGTGCACGCGTGTGCGCGCGTGCTTGTGTGCGTGTGTGCGAGTAGGTAAAAGACAAGCAACAATAAGAATGCATAATACATAAATATGGAATGTTTTTATGACTTCTAAAGCTACAAACAATTTCCTCTAACTTACATAAAATGAAATAATGGAAAATGTTTTCCTTTTGTAAAATAGCTGGGAAAGGCAGTGCGTTCCGGGTGTAGAGACTCGCAACAAGTGCATCTTTAAACAGCGCCCCACTCCAGCACACGCCAAGACACAAACAGGAAGACGTCGTCTTGGCTCTGAACGGAATGTGCCGACACTATCTGCACACGTTTCTCGTAACCAAAATCAGACTCTATTCCGATGAGTCTCTTCTTACCCCGCACAGAAAGACAACCTAGGTGAGACCAAAATTCATGCAACACACGCGAAAATGAGGAGCTTTCCTACACTCGATAGTGGTACACAAGTAATAACCTTTTATGAAAAGCATATAATAAATTTCCTTCTCTCGCATCACAGCCCTTGTGTCAGTGTGAAGTGATAAAATCAATATGCTTGGGTTGCGAAGTCTGATATGATGCCTTTCCGTAAAAGTAGTCCGGTTCGTAAACATCATAAACTCCAGAACTTTCCTTCCTACGTAACTATTCCTCACAACCCTTTATTTATGGAATTGCGGACATCAAATTTTTCTTGTGACTGAACGATGTGTTACATCACCTACTATGGCACTAGCTTTACCCGTCCACGCGTTGCTCTGGCTTGTTGCAGATTAAATGGAAAAGAATGATAAGACGAACCATACATTTCTTTTATACGTAATTTCCTACTGCCTTGTGGTAGGAATTGGACATTCGTCCTACATTCTCCGCTCCCCTTGTCTCTGTCCCCTCTCTCTGCACCTCTCCTCGTTCCCCTCTCTTTGTCCATAATTTCTTCCCGCCTCTCTCTGTCCATATCCTCCCCCCCCCCTCCCACACTCCTTGTCCATCTTCTCCCCTCTCTCTTTGTCTATCCAGGCCTCCCCCCCTCTCTCTGTGCATCTACACCTCCTCCCTCTCCTACACCTCATTATTACGCTCTCCCTGTTCGTCTTGTCGTCACTTCTATTTCCTCTTAGAACTCTTACTAACCTAGAACCATGTTTAGTGTTATGTTCAAAACCGTATATTTCCGAAAGTTCTTGACCTAAAGCTTTGAAATGTTGACACAACGTTCTAATAAAATTTGTGCATGTTTTCATATACCAAATTTTTCAATATGTCTTATATAATAATTTATATAAACTTTATAATTGGAAAATCGCAAAAGTAACGCATTTATAGGTTCTATATTTGGATTTAGGAGAAATGTAGGAACACGGGAGGCAATACTCACATTACGACTTATCTTAGAAGATAGGCTAAGAACAATGTCGACTGGAATACACTCTTCCAAATTCTAAAGGTAGCAGGGGTAAAATATAGGGAGAGAAGAGTTATATTCAGCCTATACAAAAACCAGGCAGCGATTGTTATAGTCGAGGGGCAAGAAAGGGAGGCAGAGGTTCGGAAGGGAGTAAGACAGGTTTGTAGCTTTTCCCCAATGTTGTTCAATCTGTACATTGAGCAGGCAGTGAAGGAATGGAAGGAGAAATTTGGAGAAGGCATTAAAGTGCACGGAGAAGAAATAAAAACATTGCGGTTTGCTGATGACATAGTAATTTTGTCAGAGACCGCAAAAGATCTGGAAGAGCAATTGAATGGGATGGACAGCGTCTTGAAAGGAAGATATAAGATGAACATTAACAAGAGTGTAACGAAGGTAATGGAATGCAATGTCAGAAAATCTGGTGATGCTGAAAGAATTAGATTAGGTAATGAGACAATAAAAGAAGTAGATGAAGTTTGTTATTTGGGTAGCAAGATAACTTCCGATGGCCGAAGTAAAGAAGATATAAAATGCAGAATGTCTATGGGAAGAAAAGCGTTTCTAAAGAAGCGAAACTAGTTAACATCCAATATTAATTTAAATGTTAGGAAGTCCTTTCTGAAAGCACTTGTCTGGAATGTGGCATTGTATGGGAGTGAAACGTGGACGATAAGGAGTTCAGATAAAAAGATGATAGAAGATTTTGAAATGTGGTGCTACAGAAAATTAGATGGGTAGATCACGTAACTAATGAGGAGGTGCTTAACCGAATCGGGGCGAAAAGGAGTTTGTGGCATATCCTGACTAAGAGAAGGGATAAATTGGTTGGACACATTCTGAGACATCAAGGAATTGTCAACTTAACATTAGAAGGAAGCCTGTGGGGTAAAAATCGTAGAGGGAGAACGAGGGACGGATATAGCAAGCATAGTCAAAAGGATGTAGGTTGCCGAACGTATTCTTAGATGAAGAGACTTGCACAGGACAGGGTAGCATGGAGAGCTGCATCAAACCAGTCTGCGGACTGAATATCACAATAACAACATATAATATATTCAAGAAATGTGTATCTAAAAACATCCTGAGCTAGAATGCGACATTGAGTCAGAATTCCAAAGGAATGGGTCAAGAAATTTCGGAGATTAACGGCTATACGCCTAACATTTTTATATATAGACGTGGGGACATAAGAAGGGAAGTACAACCGCCCCCTCCTTTCAGCGGTGAATATCTCTGCGCATGTGTTCATTCATTACAGACTCACAGTTGCCACAACGCTTTAAATAATTAACG
This sequence comes from Locusta migratoria, assembly GCA_026315105.1. Classification (NCBI taxonomy): domain Eukaryota; kingdom Metazoa; phylum Arthropoda; class Insecta; order Orthoptera; family Acrididae; genus Locusta; species Locusta migratoria. The sequence goes on from CM048755.1 coordinate 395,528,973, forward strand.
CAATTGTCAGATCATTCAGACATAGGAGGTGAACTGTAATAAAATTGACGTTGCCTTCCGAGCCATATTCATCAAAAAATTGAATATTACTTAAATCAGATCCCGCAGTTACACTTGAATAATTCCTATGCGTTTAATTTGATAGCTGAAAATGTTCGTTAGTGTGGAACTGCCTGGAATTTATTTAGAGCTAAGTCAAGAATGTAGGAATTCTGAAACAAAAATTCTAATCTGTAAGGCGCTTCGCGGCAAAGCATCAGCAGCAGTTATATTGTTACCATCGCTCATGTTGGACAGCAGAATTTCTATATCAGAACAGTAGGGGTGCTTAGAGAGCGACACGGCGTCACGCTGTCTACCGGCTTTACAATGTGGTAGTCCTGGTAGGGTTAATCTAGCGCTGACATCGTAGGTGTCTGTGGCGTCTTCTCTTCTTATGACCAGCAGACCATCAACAATATGCAGAGAATGGAACCAAGAACCCTTAACATTTGAAAGAAAACACTCGTTTGTCTGCTCCATTCCAATATACGATACACCTGTCTCAATAGGAATAAGAAGAGACAAAGTTAAATCGTATGGTAAATAATGAATTCTGCAAATAATTGCTTAGGCAGATTACCGTCTGCTACGGAATTGAAATGCCGGCCATTACACAAGAATCCTACGAAACACCTGAGTTCGCAATCGTCAGATGACTTATAGAATTCGCCACACTTGCCAGTTACCACTATAATATTGTTTATCTGTCAGAAACGAATTTATGTCAGTCATTGAACTGCACTTTGATTGGTGGATCTGTAAGAATGGATGGGTTTATTTTTTCAGAATAAAAGTACAATAGCCTCTCCAAAAAAGCTGACAACGAGAAGCGGATAGGGTAGGTATGAATTTGGATACAGTGTCTTATTTAACATCTCCGGTTGCAATTCTCATTGTCAGGGAAGGTTGTGAATTATGTTGCGGTGGACTGCAAAAATCGTTTTTCACTTCGAAAACGAGGTAACACACTACTGCAAAGCAGAAAACAGAAGAAAGGAAAATATAGTCGCTGCCAGAAAGACACGGACATATTGTATTTCACTGCTATTGACTGGCATATTATTTGTCTGGTTATGTGTGTGTGGTACCAGAATGTGGATGCTTTTTCACCCACTGCTGAGAAACTCTTTCACGGGCAGAAAATAAGTCCTAAAATCCGACGTAGTTGAGCGTCAGGAACCAGTAGCGCAAGGATAGTCTCTATAAGATCTGTCTTCCTGTCCGACTCAGAAGCACTCTATGGAAGATGAGCTCAACGCTCAGCTAGTTGAACGTATTGCAATTTCGGAAAGTCTCTGTTTTGAGCGCAGTGCCAGTTTGAGAACTCTTTGGCACTGGTGTGATCGCCGAGTTACTTCCGGGATGGCACAGAAACATGATAAATTCACTTAATATTTACTTGTCTGTTTGGTTGAATAGTCTCAGTTACTTTCTTTAACGGTGCGACATCGGCGCATTACTTTCTACTACAAATGCAATGAGGTCATACCATGCAGAAATTGTCGATTAGCTGTAGCCACTAGTGGAACAAGCAGGAAGTGAGACGTAGCAGCGCGTCAGTAGCCCTGAGATGACGTGTCTACATAAGTGAGGGCTGCTTTGGGTCATGGTTCCAGTCCCTCTGTAGATCAGAATTTTAACCCTATTTTGATAGGGCTACCAGCCTTTTAAGAAGATAACATAAAGGCTACAGAATAAGTCACTAATAACTGCATTATACTTAAAGAGTAAACTGATGACATCTATGCAAAAACGCGATAATTAGGATTTTGTCCCTTTGAAAGTGAGTGTGTAATACTCCTGCTCCCAACTTTTTAATCCTGTCTATGGAAAAAATATCAGTCGGAGTGGTTAAGTGAGGGTAAACTTTTGTTGGACATATGTATTAAACGAATGATAAAATACTAAAGAAACAAATATACGTATACTTCTGAAAGAATAAATCAACATTAGCATGACCAAAGAAGTAAAAAAATACTTAGAAAGAAACAACATCAAATAACCTGAAGAAACCACAATAAAGAATGTAATGAAGTTAGAAACTATTGAAAGAAGACGAAATAAGAAATTGGAAACAACCTGAAAAAAAAGAAGTAAAATACAACAAGGGAGACTATGACGGATAAATTAATCTACACATTACTGTCCCTAATTATATGTTTGGATAACAGAAGCTCTTCTTATTTTGAACTCGATGAAACTTCCCAGAAATGTTCACATCTTAAAAACAATGCTGCATTGATTTCTCTTCGCATGCTTGCCTCTCTTCGTTCGTTTGTGCCACTGACAGCTACATCAAGAAAGATATTTTCTAAGTCTATAATTGTTAGGAAAACTGACGCTTACATCTAATGTTTTCAGTATAATCAATGGAAACGCTCGTCGAAATGTGAAACAGCACTGGTGAATGACGTTTGTTGTTATTGCGCTTTAGACAGAATACGCAAATAATTGAGACACTTAGACATATTAGCGGTCAGTGCATGTGTATATTTTTATAAGTGACAACGATCGACTCATTAAAGCTAGTTACGGAATTGCAAGCAGGGATCATTGACATATACTGTAGGTGTTCGGATCCCCAGCAGGCGCGCGAGGCGCGAGCTAAGTCTCTGTCGAGCTCGCTTGGCAATCACCTCGGCTCTTATTCTTCCTGTTGATAGTATGAGTAAAGCTTGGCAACATCGCAGTGTAAGTCTGTCAACGCTGGTACCGAGGTCTTACTTCCTGGTTGGCACAGAATTATGATCATAAATTCACTTGATGTTTCCTGTAATTTCCATTGAATAATCTGACTGGTTTCTCAGTCGAGAGGCAAAAGAAGGCTATTATTTCATGTTTTTGGGTCCAGAAGATTGTTTACACGGTGAAATTCCAACTAATCTCGTCTCTTACGTTGCGAGTTATATGTTCTAGTGATGTATGTGGGAGTAGGAAAGAGCTGGCGCGCATAGCTCCTCGCTAGCTCTGACGTAAAGTAGTAGGTTGCCACGGAGAGGTGGCGTTGGTCGTGGTTCGGGTCTCATTGGAGGGGAATTGTCTTAGCTGTTTTCGTGACAGGAGTTGCACGAATCCACATCGAAAACAACAAGAAACCTCTTGTGGTTACTTGCTATATTCTCTCAGATTATGGGAAAGTCTGACAACGTTCTGGTAGTATACCAAATTTGTCCCTGTAGAATCGAACTGATTCCAAGCTAATTATGACGCCAATCGATGTTCGACGTGTATTTTAGTCTGGAAATAATTTTTGTCGAAGGTTATTCGAGGAGGGGCAGGGAAGATAAACATTTGAGAACATGTGATCGAAAGAGTAGGTGAGGAATGCGTGACTCCCAAAGCACACTATTCGGTGTTTTGTGTGTGAAATCAACGGGAATTACTATGGCGTAGTACTAACACATAATGTAATCTTTTTGGTCGTTTGTCCTTAGAGTGCGACTAAATGGTGTCTCAGTTGTTTGCAAAATTTGGGCGCACCCTGGCTTTGTGGTTGCACTTTGCTGAGTATAAAAATCTTTTAGTACTCAGTCATTATTTTTCTCTTAATATGAGAGCATCATAACTCGTCACTAGTAACAGTCGTGAGTAGGAATCCTGATTGAGCGGCCTGATAACATTCAAGAAAAATGTGGTAATAGTCACTCCTATGACCCTTTATACCGATTCCACCTTACGACGTTTAGATTATGTTAATATACATATATCAGAATAATTCAATACGCAGCGGTAAATAAGTACTAGAACTTGAAGTGAGGATACAACAGCCGGTAAATAGACACAGAGCGGCGCGCCGCTGTCACTGAGTCCGCAGGCGGCAGCCGCGATGCGGCCGCTGGCGCGTCGCCGTAGCCGGGGCCCACTGCTCCCGAGAGTAAACAGTTCAGTTTTGATGCAGCAGCGAGCTCTTTCGTGTAACTATTTCTTGGAGCTTGCGCTGTTGAATTTGAGTTTATTCCACACTGATAACAAAGACAGCCGATATGCGGTTAAAAAAAAAAAAATAATTGGAGGTTGTTAGACTCAATCTCGCGACTGGTTACATACTCGCTTGTAAACGCGACTTTCACCACGAGACCACGTGCTCATACAGTACAGAGCTGCGTTGAGAAGGAATTAACACTTCCTCCTGATAGTACCGCATTCTACAGTGTTGCCAGATCGTGCATATCGCCGGACTTAGAATTCTGAGGGGCGATCGAATTTATTGTCCACACTGCGCGACCGACTCGGACTTAGCCTCTGCATCGGCCGGCCGGCGATCAATTTTTTTTGTCTAAGACTGTACCTCGTCCGCCTCTAACATTGATATGTCCCACCACTTCAAATATTCCATCAGATAATAAATCAATGTCAAGAGACAGTTTGGCCCGATATGTTTCAAAGATATTAAGTTGAAGTAATAGGCATTGAATTAACCCTTTAATGCATGACGTTTTATTTGAAGCTATAACAAGTACCACGATTAATGTATAGTGCCTATATACCGAGAAAAATATTGAAAAAAATATTCCTAAAAATTATTATGCACTACTAGCAAACAAGAAGTTCATAACTCGTCGGCTATATTGTGCTTTCATGATGTACCAGATGTAATAAATCTCACTATTATGCCTCTCATACTTCCAGAAAGTAACTTATAATGCAAAAGCAGTATGTGGCTGACTACATTTACATGGCAAAGGAGGAATAGTAATGTAAACAAATGCACGTGTTAGGAGTAACTCAATGCAGGTAACTTTCGAAATGATTCAGTAGTACTCTGCAATTTATTCTTTCTAGGACGAGCTACTAGAATATGTAACACTATGTATACAAGCAGCTACAAATGAGTTTGTGGTGAAATTTTGATCAGTGGGACAAATAAGATATGTAGCTGATCAGCTACACTATGCATTAAAGGGTTAAAATTTGCGAACTCGGAATTTCAGCTGTTTACTAGGCAAGCAATATGAGAAATTTTTTTAATTTTTATTTTTTTATTTCTTTATATATATTTTTTTCGCAGCTCCAGCCTCCCCTTCTAGCCTATCCCTGCGCTCGCCATTGTTTGCCTTCATCGGCACAGGCCTTCATCAATCTTTTGTGATGATAGTTACTTATATAGCTTCATAGATATGTATATAGTTGAGAAATCAAAGTGATAGGAAAAAATTGTATTTCATGATATATATTCCTGCCCCAGATTGCGACATAACCCAGTTGGATACTGTCCTAAGTTTCTACAAGTCTCCTCCAGCCGAATAAAGGTTTCAAAGTTCGTTTTCACGTAGATAGCTGCCAAACGAAGTTTGTTCCACAATCATGGGATTGTCCTGTTCCGTTTCATACCTTCCTCCCTCAGCGTTCAGCATCAGCCTTATTGTGTCTTTTCATAACTTTGACCTTCAGTTCTGAAAAGTACCTTCTTGTCTCTGATCCCATTTTTTTCTTTTTTTAAATGTTACTAAGGAAAACAAATCTCCCTTTTGTGAAAGTGTTCTATATTATAAAGCAAATTTCCTCTTCGATGGTATTTTATTGTGCACCTCGACTTCTGTATATGAGGAGCAAATTTTCTTAGTCATAAACGTATACACACGAAACAAAAACAAAATCGAAAAAGGAAAAGTACTTTCGTGAAAAATTTACTGGCACTTCTTTCAATCTGGACAAATTTCGTTTACTTTGCATCTTAGTATGAATATTGTGTTTTAATTTCTAGTTATTGACATGGAGAAATTTGGGGTCCTTTAGCATCAAAGGAAATGCAAATTTCTTTGTCGCCACTGACATGCTGTTTCAGGGTTCTGCTGAGGCCTTCACGGCTACCGTAGCGGCCACGGGGCCCACGAAGTCCCCACCGTACTTCACCCTCAGCAGCAGTCCCCTACTTTAGCATGCATCTACTAACTATCCCACTCCTTGTTTCTCGAACACAATTCGCAGCATGTTACCAAACCTTTTTATGTGATTTATTCTCTGGTATATTTTACAGTATTCTGCTTGTAAATATTCTCTATATTCCAATAAACTGTCTTTCCCCTTTTTATGTACAATGTAATTAACGTAATTTACGAGAAACCATAAGATAGTGTTGTTTTTCTGAGATGAAAAAGAGACTTCGTTCGGGAAAAAAAACCATATTTGAGTTGATGTCTATCCCATCACTTCGTCTGTGAAAGCGATTTGCATTTTAACTTCTTGCCATATACTGTACATATCTGTACCCTTGACAAAAAATCAAAAAATACGGTGGTCTAACGCGTCAATTCTCTTGCATTTAGGGCATCTGTCTGTTTCACTGCGAGCTATTGAATATAATTTCTCGTTTGTACTGATGATATTGTTTACAACTCTGTACCATATAGACTGCACTTGTGATGCAAGTATTTTATTATGATATATTGTCAAATATTTTTCCAATTTCTTTAAGGGTTCTTCATCTACATCTTATTCAGGTTGTCTTTGGATATTATTTTTTTCAGCATGTATTTGCAGTTCCTCTTGTTTATATCCTATACAATGAATTGAATATAGTTTAGTAAAAGTGCCGAATATGCTTGAATTTATAGTTTATTGTGCTGACGTCGATTGGTGGCCAAAGGGTTTTAGGCTCAAAAAGTTTGAATAATTTAGATATTACACTGTTTGGATAGTTTTCAGTAAGTTGCAACAACTTCTTTATAATAAAAACATTGATTTTCTGTTGAATATCTGTTAGTCAAAGTCCTCCCTCTTCCGTAGTTAGGGTCACCGTTCCAGCAGCTACTCGAAATATATGACCTTGCCGTAGGTATCGGCAAACTGTTGTCATGATAGCTTTTGCAACTTCTTTAGGTATTGGTAAAATTTGCCCTATGTGCGTTGATTTTGATAAAACTGCATAATTAATTATTTTAATTTTTTGTTTGATAGTTGGTCCCTCAAATAATTTACTATGAGGGAGCCACGAATTTTGTCCAAAGTTTTTCTTCCAATTGGAGGCTATTGTTCGAAGAGGGCAACTATGGAGGTTTAGACCCAAAGCAGCATGTTGTTCAACGCATTTTGTCCAGGCAATATGTACGTTGGCCAGTCCGTTTAGTTTTAAAAAAAGCACTCTTTGTGTCGTTTATTTTTGCGCCCGTTGCTTTACAGTATAAATTTACATTTTCTGTCATTCTCGTGACGTCATCGTTATTTCTGATCAACACACCTACATCATCTGCATATGTGTTACAAACCATTTTCATCTCCGCAACTGATATGCCCTGTAGTACAACATTTAACCTTCTCAAAAGTGGTTCCAAAGCAATTACATAGAACAGCATTGATAATGGGCTCCCTTGAGGGACTCCAGTCGTGTTTGGAATGTCTTTACTGTAGTGACCATTTAGAGATATATTAGTTTTTAAGCCCGTTAAAATGTTAGTTAAAACCTTCACATTGTTGTCATTTAGGCCCATTACTGCCAAGGTTTTAAAAAGATAATCATGAGTAACTCGATCAAAGGCGTTATTAAAATCAATGAATACAATACCACCATGTGCTGCAGTGTTGGAAAAAATGGCGACTATGTCCCTATATTCACTTACGGTCTTAAAAATGCTCCGTCCTGGAAGACACGTCTAATGACTACCTATGATCTTCCGTAGGATTAGTGTTAACCTGTCCTTAATTACCCTAGCTGTTATTTTATAATCCGAATTGAGTAAGCTTATTGGTCTCATTTTGGTTATATCTTTTATTTCCGTATTCCTGCCTTTTGGGATCAGCACTGTGAATCTTTGTTTGAAATGTGTAGGGACGGCCTCCCCATTTAGTACTTCATTTATCATTTCGGTAAAAGTTTTTGCCTATGACATGCCAGTATGATCTGTGAAACTTTACGGGCAGTCCGTCCGGACCTGGTGACTTTTTAGTTGGCGATGACTTGATTACGTCAAAAACCTCTGCTTCAGTAATTTGTGCTTGGAGGTTTCGATTGTCCTCTTATGTTACTGCATTCTCAAGCCCAGATGTGGATAAGAATTCCCTTGCTGTATCTTCCTCTATCGGCACTCCACTGTAAAGGGAATTGTAAAATCGATAAGCTTCTTCTATAATATCTTTATGGTTTGTCAGGATGCTCTTATCCTCCGCTCGTAAGTAACCAATAAAATTCCTTCGCCTCTGTTGCGCGTGCCTTATGAGGTGATATATAGAAGCGTTTTTCCTCTTCCACAATGGTGTGTGCGTCGGATTTAATTTTTAAGCCCTCTATCTGTAATCTCCTCATAGTTATTAGCGTGGCTTTGATTCTCTTTATTTGTATGAAATATAGTTAATCATTGGTTGTGCATATTGATCGGGTAAAAATGAATAATAAAATTCCATAGTGTGTCTCGTCCATCTCATTCTTTCTTTGACATACGCAATTAGGGTAGCTCTCATTTTTTTCTTTTCAACCGCAGCCCACCATTGTGCAATTGACCTGAATTTATGGACCTGAATTTATGACGCTGTATTAAAGAGGCCTGCCAGGTTTCTTCTATTTATGTATTTAGGTCATTGTCTAGGAGCATGCCTGTGTTTAGTTTCCACAATGGTCTATCCCAGTATGTTTTCTGCTTCGGCAACTGAACACTGTATTTGACTGCAAGATGGTCGGAAAAAGTAATTGGTATAACTTCAATTGTAGCAATTTTATTTTCAAAGTTCGAAGAAACGTAAATTCTGTCGATTCTGCTTTGGGATCTACTAGTAATGTGTGCAAACCTGACGAGGGTAGGATATTTAATTTCCCATGCGTCTTTCCATTTTATGTTACTGACTAAGCCCTCTAGTGCTTTAGATTTCTTGAAGTTCTGGCGTTGGTCCTTTTCATTTAAAACGCAATTCCAATCACCGCCAACTAAAACATTGCCCAGATTGTCTTTAAGTAAAACTAGAATGTCACTTTTGTAAAATCTTGCTCTTCCTTCTCTCGCATTATTGCCCGATGGTGCGTTACTAGGTTGGTATTAAAATTGTGCATCTGATGCCCCGCCCAGATTCTAAAAGGCAGACATCTTTCATCTCTATTCCGTCCTTAGCAAGGATAGCTGTTCCACAACTACTCTCAGTTGGAATATTCTTTATTGCTTGATAACCAACGATGTGTAGATCTTTGATTTTAACCTCCTGTAGTAGTGCTATGTCTGTTTCGGATTGATACAAAAAATCTTTAAGGTCAGCCAGTTTAGTTTCGTTCTGAAATTTGTTTATGTTAAGAGTTGTAGCATGATAAACGTGTTCCAATAGTAGGTGTAATGTCTTAAATTTCCAAGTCTGATAAGAGCAATTCATGTCCTTCTTTCTGTCTTTTTTTTCGCTGTCATCTGTCTTCTTTCTGTTTGTCTGAACGGCTACATTCACACCCTTTTAATAAAAAATATCTTCCTCTTGTATGGCTTCATCTTCCATATCTTCGTCTGTTTGTTGTGCCAGTTCTAGTCGTGCCTCTGAGGTGGCTTGACTTGACAGGGGTTCATTTCCTGCCATCTCAACGTTATTGTCAGTCTCGTCATCTCCACTTCCTGTAGGATGTTCCTTGGAAGTTTATGCTGCTACTGAAGTGGCTTCCTACTTGTCGCGGACTCTAATGGTTTTCAGTTTTTCCTTCAAAATGGGGGCGATGGTCCCAACGGCTTCGTCAGCCAGTTTGCACTTTTTATTTCTTCTGCGCTTTGGGGTTCTCCCGTTGGATGATTCAGGTGACTTGTCTTGAGACTCTGTGGAGGATGTCTCGGGTGCCACTTGTTCCTTCTTCTTATCTGGAAGCCATTTCGGATTTCCATTTTGCACCTCTATATTTATGCCTTTCTGTGTGGTGTTACAAAGCTTAGGTTCCTCGCCTCTGCTGTCCTGTTTGCCTCGATTCCCTTTCACATTTCCTCTTCTGGCTTCTTCTGTGTCGGCTGTCGTTTTCTGTAGGGTCTCATTTGTCTCCATGTGAGTGCCTGTCCCTTCCTCGAAATCCATTCTAGTTGTTTCGAAAGTCTGTGGGCCTTCATGTTGAATAGCGAAAGAGCGGCTTCCACGTTCGGATTCTGTGTAGACAGGTGTTGTCATCTGCATATCCAGTGAAGCTCCTCCCTCACAGGATATTTCATTTGTTTCCGCGGCTGGGGAGCTCGAGTCGCTATAACGGGCTTCCTCTACATGGCTCGGCTCTTTGTTGTTTTACTGGTTCGGCCGGTGCGGCGACAACTTCATCTACATCTCATCTACATACATACTCCGCAATTCACCGTAAGGTGCGTGGCGGAGGGTACACTGTACCACTACTAGGCATTTCCTTTCCTATTCTACTTCCAAATTGAACGAGGAAAAAAAGAATGCCTATATGCCTCCGTACGAGTCCTAATTTCTCTTGTCTTGTCTTTGTGATCTTTACGCGAAATGTAAGTAGGTGGCAGCAAGATCGTACTACACTCAGCTTCAAATTCCGGCCGGCCGCGGTGGCCGAGGAGACTGAGGCGCTCCAGTCACGGTCTGCACGGCCACTACGGTCGGGGGTTCGAATCCCCCCTCGGGCATGGATATTTGTGCCGTCTTTAGTATAAGGTAGTTGATAAGTAGTTTGTAAGTTTAGGGACTGATGACCCCGCAGTTAAGTCCCATAAGCTATACAAACATTTGAACATCAAATTCCGGCCCTCTAAATTTACTTAACAGAAATTCACGGAAAGAACGTTGTCTTTCTTCCAGCGATCCCCAATTAAGTTGCCGGAGCATTTCCGTGACACTCGCGAATTGGTCGAACCTACCGGTAACAAATCTAGCTACTCGCCTCTGAACCGCCTCTATGTCTTCCTTCAAACCGATCTGCTGCGGGTCCCAAATACTTGAGCAATACTCAAGACGTGGTCGTACAAGCGTTTTATACGCGATCTCCTTTAAAGGTGAAGTAAATCTTCCCAAAATTCTCCCAATAAACCGAAGTCGGCTGTCCGCCTTACTCACAACTGTCCTTACATGCTCGTTCCATTTCATATCGCTCTGCAATGTTACGCCTAGATATTTGAACGACGCGACAGCATCAAGAAGCTCACTACTAATGCTGTATTCCTCCTGCCCAGCGCGGCCACGCGGGTACGTGGCGGCAGCGTACGTCAGCTTGAGGCTGACCGCTTGGCCGGGCACCGCGGGCTCTGCAGCCGGCAGCTGCGGGACGCGCCCCTTGCTGCACTCACCCCTAATGTGCTCCTCGGAATTGAACAGGGCACACGTTCTGGGCTGTCCGTCGTAGATACCTAAATCACGGTAAACGCACACATTTATGTATGACGGTAAGTGCTTATAAAGTTCGATCTTCACTTGACGGACACCGTTTAACACTGGGAACATGTAGGCCTCTGACCATTTTTCAGCAGTAATGGAAACTCTTCTGCCGTAGGATCTAAGAACTTTGTTGATTTCGTCATCTGGCATTTCAAAGGGCAGTTCGAAAATACGAACCATCCGAATACCTAATCCGGCGTGAAAGACAGGAACGTCACTTACACTACCATCTGAATAATTAAACTTGACAAGACCGCCAAATTTGTCAACTATTGAACAACATAATTTTGGACTCTTCAGCTTCGCGAACACAGCGTTCGTAACAAAGGACAAATAAACACCAATTACCTCCCTCTCATTAATCTCGATTTTTTCGATAAGCCATTCTTTCACTTCATAAGCTTTCGGACTAACATGACATATGTCAAAAGTAAGTTTTATCGTGTCCTTCCTCAAGATATTGATCGTGTTCATTCTGTCTTCTTATTCATATTGATCAAAGGCACAATTAGCAAAGCAGAGCGCTTGCGACTAGCCTTAGACACAGCGACACAGCCGTTGTATTACCTCCGGAACATCAGCATTGCGATCAAACGTCCGTCCCGCACCGCGTCTGCAACTCGAATAAACTAAGCCACCGGTACCTAATGAATTCGGTGATTGCACGGACTGTCGTAATGCTCATCTCCCACCACAACGCAGACTTCAAATCTGCCTCATGTTCTCCGGTACAAATACGTATCAACGTTACTGAAGCTCTCCATTATCGGAATAGTACACCAGAAATGAACGTTAATGGAAACTATCCTGTCTTGTACCTCAGGCACAGGTGATATAAATATCAAATAATAAATCAATGTCCAACGATGTAGTTTGTCTCCGATCTACTGCTTGACTCCAAAGGCAGAGTTGGCAACCGAACACAGCACTTATACTGAAAGCAGGTTTATTGCGAACTGAAACATACATGCAGCACTGACTGCATCTTGGATAGAGTGCTCTACTATTTACACACAGGAAGAATGTACCAGATATTAGAAGAATAGTTAACATAAAAACATGTAGCAATTACAAATGAATATAAGAAACATGTAGAACATTCTGGAGATGATAAAAACAAAGATAAATTTTTGCCAGTGGACGTGATTGAACCCGCGACCAAACTTATTCCAGAGTAACTAGTTCAAATGTTTGTTAAGCTTATGGGACTTAACTACGGGGTCATCAGTCCCTAAACTTACAAACTACTTATTTACTAACTTATACTAAGGACGGCACAAATATCCATGCCCGATGGGGGATTCGAACCCCCGACCGTAGTCGCCGTGCAGAACGTGACTTGCGCGCTGCAGACCGCTCGGCCACTGCGGCCGGTGACGCTATTGCGCCACGCCCGCAGTCGGAGAACTTATTGTATGGCGACATTTCTCCCTCTCCTGAAAATCCAGCGACCTGCTGTTAGGTTCCGTTTGGAGTCAGCTGCAATGTCCTGGATCTTGATCTTATCATGGGTCTTCTGTACGGCAGTTCTGGAGAATCCTTCCTCTCTGCAACATTACCGATAATAGATGTTCCTGTCGTGACTTCATCCGTATCATTACCTTCCTTAGAGTCCTTGAAAAAGAAGCCTTTTTCGCCTATCTGCTATTCAGGATCGTAGTAAGGCTTCATGTGGAGGACGTGAACAATCTCTCTACGTTTTTGTCGTTTAGACGGCGGCTCATAATCGACATCGTATGTGACGTCTAATAGACGGCGCATGACACGATACGAACCAAAGTATCGCTTCAATAACTTTTCTGATAGCCCAACTTCCCGTACAGGGGTAAAAATCCATACCAGATCTCCTGGGCTGTACACAGCAGGTCGGTGCTTGTCGTCATACCGCTGACGGTACTTCTCCTTGGCGTCCTGTGTCCGTATGCGAGCCAGCTGTCTTGCTTCTTCGACCCTGGTGATGAGCTATTTCACAAAGTAACCCTGAGTGTCGTCCGGCTGGACCGGGAACAGCGTATCCATTATCGACTCAGCTTCACGGCCATGGAGCAGGAAAAACGGCGTGAAGCCTGTGGTGTCGTGTCTTGCGGTATTAGAACCAAATGTCACGACTGGCAGTATTGTATCCAATCCTTCTGCTCAAACACTTACGTACATCGACAGCATATCTGATAACGTCTAGTTAAAACGTTCTATAAGACCATTTGTCTGAGGATGGTGGGCAGTTGTTATTCTGCAGACAATGTCGCAACGTGACATCTAGTTTTGACTGGAATACTTTTCCACGATCAGATATCATCAATGGCAGTTCACCATGCTTCAAAATAATGTCTTTTACAAGGAATTTTACGATCTCTGGAGCTTCAGAGTATTATCCATCAGGTACCGGTTGTCGACTTGTGGAACCTCCATAAAAAGGTTGATTCCAATTCGTTGGAATGGAGCTGCTGCAGGTGGAATTGTTACGAGATTTCCTGGAGGTAATTGTGGCACATGCTTTCGTCGCTGGCACTCTTTACAGTGACTCTTATAGTGCTTGACAGATCGGTAGAGACCTTCCAGTAATATCTGCGACCGGATATTGGAGCATCGTGGAAATACTTGAGAATGAAAGGTATAGGTTTTAAGGTGGGGGTGTTGAAAAATATTAGTAAGGAAGGTGGAAGAAGGACGGTATGCGAATGGAGTATGCAAATGGTTTGTTCACTTGATATTAAAGGATAGGCGTGGCTGACCCATCATCAATCTGATAATTAATTTCTGCAGTTATTTCCAAGTTTTATTACTTGGAAATAAAATTGTGTAAACTGGGCTAACCAATTTGAATGATTTGAGTAAAGAATTTTGTTTTGACTGATTTTTATTCTCTGAAGTCAAATGAACGTCAGAGTTGAAAGCACAGTTCACATACAATTCGACACAGATGAAATTTAACGAACATAATTTACAAAACAATATACACTCCTACAGCAAGTGACTGGTAAGTCGAAGATAATTGTATTTGATTCTAAACACTTGTTACAACCCACTTTTAACTGAAAGCGTGACGTAATCGGGAGGAATATTCTGATACCAGGTTTCTGTGAATTTACCTAACGTTTTCAATAGTCCAAAAACGTGAACACCCCTTGAAACACTAGCAAATGCACGCGATACTGTACCAAAACTGTGCTGGCTGGCGTTGTCGGCAACACGACGGCTCGACGGCGGCTGTGTGCGTCGATAGCTGAAAGTCGCGGACCCAGAGATAATTCATCTTCGTATTCCAGAAGCGATATTTAATTAATATTAGTCAACTTCGACCCCGGCGGATCTCAGTGCCTACGATCTCACTCTTTCGGTTATGTGGCCGGGCGCGGTGGCCGAGCCGTCTGCGGCGCGCCAGTCACAGTCTGCACGGCCATTACGGCCTGGGGTTCGAATCCCCCCTCGGGCATGGATATTTGTGCTGTCTTTAGTAATAGCTAGTTCATAAGTAGTTTGTAGGTTTAGGGACTGATATCCCCATAGTTAAGTCCCGTAAGCTCTACAAACATCTGAACATTTGCTATGTCGTGCCACTACAGACAATTTACGTGTGATACACGAATGTACTCTAGGCAGAGGTGACACCAAAACTGTGACAATCGCAATTAGCGCGTCGGTGCGTCTAATATCAGGCAGGATGACCTTGCTCTCGGCTTGCCAATACTCAGCGCTATTAGTACAAGTTTTGGAGCAACTCCAAAAGTTGTACCACAAACTCTAAATACTGCTGCTCGAAGACAAGTATAAACTGAGAGCAGAACAGAAGCGTCTGCTCTCCTCAGCTGCTCTAACACCAGTCTCCTTCTCCCTACTTCTAAAATCTCCGTCTCCTCTCTACAAAAGCTCTAGGCTCCGCCTATCTCTACAGAAACGCCAATCCACTGCGAGGCTTTAAAGTACGACCGATCCAACCTTGCGTTCGGGAATCGGACAGCCGAACTTCCTTACTATGAAACAGCAGCCAATGGCCAGCTCTCCCGCATTTCCACCGGTGGGGCGTCACCCTTACGTCCAGCGTTCTCATGGTAGTGGCTGATGGCCTTCAGGCACCGTTGAAAACATGGCCAGCAAGTTGTTCCCAGCAAACAGCCAAATTCCCTCTCAATTGTACAATTGCAGCTCCTGCCATCTTGGTGCCAGAGACGTACAATGTCATACCGGGTGCCACCCTGGCGTTCGCCAACTCGGCACCAGACATCACAGCTCTCCCGTCGCAGAGCACCGTACACCACACTTGCAGACATATTGTATTGCTCAAGACGCTCTCAGGCAGACGGTGGCGCCAGCCAGATGGAGGTAACGTGTGCGAAAATACTTGGAAAGCTCACGCCTCAGTCCTACCTGCTGTGGCCCTCGGCCATAAGGCGTCTTCCAGGAACCGCTGACCCTTAGAATAACAGAACCACCCTCGTGCTCGCCAGCTGTCTGCCGTTAGCTCTGAACGTGTGTTTTTTCTCCCCTGCTACAGGCCTCACACAACCAAGTAACAGAATATTTCTCTTTCGCCTAAAGTTATTAAATCAATAACCTACGAATAATCTAATAAAATTAACAAGGTTACTTTGTCCTTTTACTGTTGGAAAGCAACGTGGAAGTACTAAAATCTCTCAAGAATTGCTGGGCTGGAGATGAACTGGAAAGACCTGTAGCCATCTGGGCCCAGTGGATCGTAGTTGCTCATATACAATGTCCCGTTTATAAGTTGGAACTTTCCATTGGTCGGATCTCCTTTCTCCAAGGACTCTATGGTTTTTAATAGTGCTGGATCTACCCTCTGTTCAGCTGTAACGTCACCGAATTCAGTGAGTGTTGAAATTTCATTCATGCTGTTGTGTTCCACTAATGGATTCCTCGAAAGGCAGTCGCCATCCTTGTTTTTGCGGCCATTCTTGAATACCACAGTGACGTCGTACTCTTGGAGTCTTAGTGCCAATCTTTGCTAGTCAACCTGATGGATCCTTCAAGCTAGTCAGCCAACACAAAGAATGGTGGTCTTCACGACGGTGAGAGGTTTGCCGAATAAATACGGGTGGAACTTTTTGATAGCCCAGATAACTGCGAGATATTCTTTCTCAGTTGTAGAGTAGTTTACCTCGGACTTTGAGTGTACTATTGATACATAGGCTATCACCTTTTCAGCACTTTTCTGAAATTGCACAAGCACTGCACCAAACTCATACCCGCTAACGTCAGTGTGAAGTTCGGTTTCCGCATTCTCGTCGTGTAAGGTTAGAACTGGTGCGAAAGTTAGACCCTCCTTAAATGCCAGGAAAGCTCTTTCTTTTGTCTCATCCCAGTAAAACTTCGCGTCTCCCTGCAGAAGGTCTTGCAATGGACGTGTCGTATTACATAAACCTTTTATGAAACATCGGTAATACGAGCACAGCCCGAGAAAACTTCTCACATCACAAATGTGCTGAGGAGTTGGAAATTCTGTGACTGCCCTTACAGTATCTGAATCAGGACGGTCACCATCTCTGTTGACTAGGTGCCCCATAATTTTGATCTATGTGGCGACTAAGAGGCTCTTCTTTGGAATGAGGCGGATTCCTGCAGTCTGAACACACTTCAACACAGTTGACACTCGACTCTGATGTTCTTCAAATGTTTTCGAGAAAACGACAATGTCTTCTAAATAGCAAAGACACGTCGTCCACTTAAGGTGTCGAAGCAATTTGTTCATCATGCGTTCGAATGTGGCCGGAGCAGTACATAATTCAAATGGCATTACGTTGAATTCATAGAGGCCGTCAGGTGTAATAGAAGCCTTTTTTTCCCATTAGCTTCGTCAACCTTGATTTGCTAGTAACCTATCTGCATGTCCATGGTTGAGAAGTATGTAGCTTCTTTCAGACAGTCTAAAGTGTCGTCAATGCGCTGGAATGGGTAGATACAGAAACGCCACGTGCCATCCTTCTTCTTCACGAGAACCACCTGAGACAACCAGGGAGCCTCTGAAGGTTACATAATGTCATCGTGCAACATGTTCTCCCCTTCTTCCCGAATTATCCGTCTTTCAGCTGGCGACACTCTGTACGAACGCTGAATAATTAGTGGATGATCCCCAGTTCTGATACGGTGCGCTATCGTGAGTCGTTTCGTCTGACTTTTCCCCTGTTTTTTGTAACTGCACCCGAAAAGTGGCGTAGTATAACTAACACCCACTGACGTTGTTCCATGGTCAGTCTGGCCACTATTGGCAGTTCCACAGTTGTTTCCTCCAGCGTGATGCCTGTACTAACAGCAGAGCATTAGTCTTCGTTCATGATGTTGAGCTCACCATCCTGGATTGGTTCAGCTGTCCCGATACACATTCCTTTCGGGATAAGTTGTGACTGCTCGTGACAGTTAGTGATCCAAATATCTCCTCGATCACCGATAATGCTTACGATAGCCATTGGTTTGTAAATTTCTTTTTTGAGCCTAATAAACGTTTTACTATCGACAAGCACTTCACAGTTTAACCGGTCATTTGTGTTTGAGACTGGAATTCTTCACAATGTCAACGGCAAATAACTTCCCAGAAAATACCGAATTTCGTGTACCCGTCGGAACGACTTCCTCAGTTTGCAGCTCAGATCTTCCACAGTCAATGATAGCTTGAAGGAAGTTCCATCCGAGGATGACGTTATGACTACATTTTGTTAAAACGACAAATTCAAACGGCTCGTTCCTGCTGGCTGAACGTACTTCCCATTTACGACATTCACCACAGTAACTCCCGTAACACAGAACATTGTCTTATGTAGTGTGCAGCGGTAATTATCCGACAATACAGAGAAAGAAGCTTCTGAATTGACCAGTGCCCGGACAGGTTGGCCGTCGATTATGACGACGATGAGATTTGCCGACATCTTAGCGACTGTCGTCCATGGAGGATTTCATCTGCGGCTGCCTCACCTCCGTAGTTGGCGCCTCGCTTAGTTTTCCTGTGCGCGGCTGCTAGGGGAGCGGCTGGTACCTCTGTACGGCGACGGTGAACTGCTGCGGCGCGTCGGGGAGCGACCTCGTCTAGGGTACGGCGATGGGCTTCTTCCCATAGGTCGACTGAACTCATTAGCAGATGACTGCCTGGCATAGAACTGCTCTGATGGCTGACGTAATACGGCAAAATAATCGTCGAATACTCGCCTTTTCTCTCTGCAGTAGCGTACAAGTCCAGGGCGCCCACAGTGCAAACACACTGGTTTGTTGTCTTCTGTCCTCCAAACATCAGTTCTTCGTCGGGGCGTCATAGTTGCCGTGGCAGTTGGTTGCGGCCGCGTCGGCCGGTTCTTAGGCTGTCGTTTGGCAGCTGCAGCGTAAGTCATAGCAGGGCGAAGCCATTCTTCACGTCGGGGGCGACTAGCGAGGCGGACAGATTCTAGCTTTTGTAGATTTGGAGAAGGCTTTTGACAATGTTGATTGGAATAAACTCTTTCAAGTTCTGAAGCAAGCAGGAGTAAAATATAAGGAGCGTAAGGTTATTTACAACTTGTACAAAAACCAGACAGCGGTTGTCAGAGTTGAAGGGCATGAAAGGGATGCAATGGTTGGAAAGGGAGTAAGACAGGGTTGTAGCCTTTCCCCAATGTTGTTCAATTTGTACATTGAGCAAGCTATAAAGGAAAGCACGGAGAAATTTGGAAAAGGAATTAAAGTTCAGGGTGAAGAATTAAAAACATTGCGTTTTGCCGACGACATTGTAATTCTGTCAGATACAGCAAAGGACCTGGAAGAGCAATTGAACGGAATGGATAGTGTGCTAAAAGGTGCATATAAGATGAACATTAAAAAGAGTAAAACTAGGGTAATGGAGTGCAGTGTAAGAAAATCAGGTGATGCTGAAGGAATTAGATTAGGTAACGAAACAATAAAGGAGGTAGATGAGTTTTGTTACTTGGGCAGTAAAATAACAAATGATGGTCGCAGTACAGATGATATAAAATGCAGAATGGCAATGGGTAGAAAGGCGTTTTTGAAAAAGAGAAATTTGTTAACATCGAATATTGATTTAAGCCTAAGGAAGTCCTTTCTGAAGGCATTTGTATGGAGTGTTGCCTTGTATGGGAGTGAAACATGGACGATAAGCAGTGTGGACAGAAAGAGGATAGAGGCTTTTGAAATGTGGTGCTACAGAAGAATGCTGAAGATTAGGTGGGTGGATCGCGTAACTAATGAGGAGGTACTGAACCGAATTGAGGAGAAAAGAAATTTCTGGCATACCTTGACTAAAAGAAGGGATAGATTGGTAGGACACATTCTTAGACATCAAGGAATTGTGAATTTAGCGTTGGAGGGAAGTGTGTGGGGTAAAAATCGCAGAGGGAGACCAAGAGACGCGTATAGTAAGCAGATTCAAGTGGATGTGGGTTGTCGTTCTTATGAGGAGATGAAAAGGCTTGCTCAGGATAGAGTAGGGTGGAGAGCTGCATCAAACCAGTCTCTGGACTGAAGACCACAACAACAACAACAACAGCAGCGTTGGCTTCCTCATGATTTACAGGGTTCATATCTGTGGTGTCGCACAAGTACAAAGTGCGCGCCACCTACTTTCGCCGCGCGCCGCCATGCACGCACGGCGCGGCGTTCTTACGACGACAGCCACGAGCGCCCTCTGCTGAAACTCCGCTCGTGGCCACCACTGAACGACATCGTTGACTTGGGACTGAGATAGGAACCAGTAAAGACTTCGGAATCAGATAGGCACTAGGCAGGCCTCTAGCTCAACTCTGTATCTGCAGTACTGTTCTAAGTAAAAGTTAAGTATTGTATAAATTCTGTGCAATATATATCTCGTTCTAATTTACTCTAGTGTTTCTAGTTTCTGGCTGCTCCCCTCCGTACCTGCACCAGCGTGCTATCTTTATTCCTGTGTCGGTCTCATTCCACTCGGCCACCGATACCTGCGACGGAAACGAGACACAAAAGCGGCGACGAGGGTGGGACACAAAAATATCCATGGCCATAATCTGATGCTCGCTTGGTCCAACAGTCCCAGCTGCCATAAACTGATGTAATTCTTCTCACACAATTTGTCGTATGGGAGAAGTAAAGTCATGCTGGTCTTCCACAACGGCCATAGGAACTAAATTTGGGGGTCTGTCATACTTCTTGCGTCCAACCCTCTTCTGTTGCATCTCTTTATTCCGCTGACACCACTTGATGAACTCTTCTGTCGTAGAGACGTCTTTTATCAGACGAGGCAGGTACATGCCTTCTGCAATTCCCTTCACCAGGTGTGTGATTTTGTTGGCCTCAGTCATATCCGGTTTAACAATGTTACATACGGCCAAAACATTGTCGGCTCATCATGACGTTGGGTCCGGTTTTTCAGTTGTTCTTCCGCCAAGCTGTTTTGTCGCTGTAGGTCTCCAAACGTCTTCTTAAGTTCCGTCTGGAACGATTCCCAGTCATTCAGCTTCTCTTGGTTGTTTTCAAACCATTGCTGGACTGTTCCGTGCAGGTAGAAATAAACGTTGTTATGTAACAACTCCTCTATATTACTCTTATTTACAGAACACATGATGATGGCCTAAGGCCGAAATAAGCTTATAGTGAGATAATAAAGTTCTAAAGCAGTGTAAAAATAATTTATAATTATTGTGGTATTAAAATAGTTCATAAGTAGTTTGTAGGTTTAGGGACTGATGACCCCGTAGTTAAGTCCCACAAACTCTACAAACATTTGAACAGACTTACAAACATTTGAACATTTTTACTAGCCTATGAGCCACCGCAACGGACACTGGTTCGACCTGTCATGATTGCCGAAATCGGAGTGAGTAGACCTCGCTATCGACCTTAGTCTCCAGGCGCGGAAAATCGAGCCAAGACATGGAAGTGTTCCGTGTACCATTTCATATTACTTCTGTTTGTTATTTACGTTTTATTAAGGAATTGAAATAACAGAATGGTAGATTTCTATTGAGAGATGACACTTGATGAAACTAAAATAAATTGAATGAAAAATACATCTAAATTCGACTAAAGAAGAAATTAGTTTTGGCACGAAGGCTTTCCTACGGGAATAGTAACGAATGTCCCGCCAATTATTCGTACCTCACACCATCCTGTGTCGACTCCATACAACACTGTTCTGAATTGCTCTGAATATGATGGCTGCGAGAGAGAAATATCACATCAGCTAACTTAATTCTTAATTAATAGTTATTACATATGTTTAATATCTATCTTTGTGACTGCCAATAAACGTATTTGGCTCTGATGTTGTGTAATCGGACCACACTTCACGATATAAGCGAAAACCTGACGTGAAATGCCTCTAGTGACGACGCTGTACGTAGATGAAAAGAAATTCGCTTGCTGATATACATTTTATTTCCTGCTAACTTCGGAGACGGGTTTCTTTAACGACTTCTCGTGAATTTTGTCCTTCAGTCCGACTTTTTATTCCTAGTGATTTATGGCATGGCTCTACCCCTAAAGATCAACTTTCTGCCTTTCTAGAAATACCAGCTTCACAGTGTTTTGTTCCTTCTGAGAACCTGGCTCTTCGCATGAGACATCTCAGGTACTCCTTATTTCGCCCACGCCTCTGCTTCTGGGATATCCGATGCGAACATTACGCCCACATCTCTTGGTAAGTGGTGGATTAGAAGGCGTAACGGCCACCACCACCAAGGAGAGTTAATAAGAGGACTGACCTGTCGGTGAAGAAGTGCATGACTTCCTCAGCAGATTTCGAATAAGCAAACTGAAGAATGGAAGCACCATTTGTCTGGGGCTTCAATAATATGCATGTATAGTCCTTTAGGAAAACTGTCTAGAGCTGGAAACAAATCCGATGTGCACATACAGGGTGTCCAGAAAAGGGCTCCCTGATTTCAAAATTAAATATCTTGAAAACAAAGATCGATAAAGGAATGCAGTAAACGGTATGTTTATTGTGAAAGCTGTAAGAAGATTATACAGCAGTTTGAAATAATAGTTACAAAAGCTGCTAAAAGATGGCTCTGTACGCTGTACAGCTCATATCAGCATACATAAGTGAAATAATCGTATGAAAACACTCTTTGCAAACAATCACACTGTTTTCAAAATGTTCACCATTGGAACTACAGAGGTGGCGCAAACGAAGAATAAAATTCGCCATCATATTTCGTAGTGTCTCAACGGAAATGGATTCACATGCCACAGAGATCGCCGATTCGACCTCGTCCAGTATGGCGGGATGCGTCGGGTAGACCATGTCTTTCACTGTGTCCCACAAAAAAAGTCACAGGGAGTCAAATCTAGCGAATATTGAGGCCAATCCATCTCTGCACCAGTAAATTTGGGATATTCCAAAGCAATGACTCGATTCCTGAAGTATTCCTCAAGAAAGCGAAACATTTGTTCGGTCCGATGTGATCGGGCTCCATCTTGCATAAACCATTCAGTACCTGGTCGATCCTCTAACGCTTGCGGTGTGGCGACAAATTGTTCCAAAATTGCAACGTAACGTGCACCAGTGACTGTTTCTCGAATGAAAAATGGGCCAATAATGCCTCTGATGCATACTGCAGCACACACAGTTAGGAGAATACAGGGATTTCGCTTCACACCAATATGGCTTTTCGGAACCCCAAAATCGCAAGTTCTGCTTATTTACGTATCCATTCAGGTGGAAGTGTGCTTCATCTGTAAACCAGATGCACCCAACATCAAATCCTTCACTATCGATCATTGTGAGCATCTGATTAACAAAGGCAACCCTTTGTTGCACAACTCGTACGGGTATGGCGTGGTGCGTTTGAATTTTGAATGGAAACATGTGTAGGCTCTTTCTCAGTATTTTCTGCGTGCTGGAACGCTTCAAATCAGTCACAGATGCAATTCTACGGGCGGATGACATTGGATTTCGCTGAATAATTCCAGAAACTGTGGCGATATTTTCAGGCGTAACTGCGGTTTGCTTGCGACCAACGTGCCCCACTAGATCATCAGTTACGCTGCCTGTTCGTTGAAATTTTGCGAAGAGCGTACGAATGGTTTTCGCATCGGGTCCTTTTGGAACATTTAATCGTGTTTGAAAACTTAGCCTTGTTGCCGTAGGACTCTCTTCTAAGCTGTGGTACTCTAGCACCAGAAAAACGCGTTGTTCAATGGAGTAGATGGTTTTCATCTCTTCCTTCGGTAGGCTAACCTCCTTTCACGTTTCAATAGTGGAACTGATCGCTCTGGGCTTCGGATCACTATTTATACTAGGCATTACGTATGGCGATTACAGCGCCATCTCTTAGCAACTTTCGTAACTATTATTTCAAACTGCTGTACAAACCTCTTAACAGCTTTCACAATAAACATACCGTTTACTGCATTCCTCTATCGATCTTTGTTTTCGAGATATTTAATTTTGAAATCAGGGAGTCCTTTTCTGGACACCCTTAATAAGTCCGCAGGGGGCGGGGGGGGGGGAGAGTTCTCATCCGAGTTGTGGAGGAGGCCCTGCTATCGATAGTGCAAGTCATCTGCAGGCATATGTCGGCACGAATAACCATCTTCAGTTTGTACGGGTGTGTAATGGACGTCGTGAAGCTGCTAGCCCCTCCCACCTCTCGATCTTCGATATCGTGGACAGAACGGATCGGAATACTTCCGCTTGTTTTATAGGTGATATCGGAAGGACTTGTTTGATGGCGTAGGAAATTTAGTTTTATTGCGGTCAATGAATATATTTTATCAGTCGATGTTGAAGTGAAATCTAACAGTGTCGGTATGTAGATACGAGTAACTTTCTAACAAGGAAAGTACATGGGCTCGAACAAACATATCTGTATGAACGTTTGGTTACAGGATCTCTATGTACACCTCAATGTGCTGGTGGGTGTCGTTTTTATGCAAAACTCTGCAATGATGCTCTAGATAGCACTATAGATGTAATTGTAGACGCAATAAGTAATGCAGTTATCTTAACTATAACTTATCTAATAATCGTCGTACATGTTCTCTAGCGTATTGTCATCAAAAGCCGTGATAATATTTGCAACTTTAACCTTCCTTTCGGATGACTGTTGGTATTCACTGCCACTGCTTCCATCGCCTCTACCCGCACTTACCGTAGCACTCCCTCTTGCAATGAGTTGTTCGTCATTATCATCCATATTATCATCATTATGTGTTAGTGTAACAACAATATCTAACTTGTGCTCATATTTTTGTACCATAACAGATACGAGAAAGCATGCGAATGATTCATCTTCTACACTAATACCATCTTCACGAAGAAGGGTCCTTCGTAACTTTATTTCAACTAATAGCAATACATTAGCAGGATTGATTACCAATCGCCGCCCCATCTGACGCTTCACCACACAAATAACGTCACAAACCGCAACTTCGGAGACACACTGCACCGTCCCTACTGGCGAACCGAGAGGTCAAAGTGCAATGTGACATGGCACACGCAGAGGCCTCTAACAGACGACTGCATAGTTTTGCAGATGCGGGAGTATCACTAGTGCAATAAGGGACCTTTACATTATCTCCCATACTATTTTGGTGTATATGTGTTAGTTCGAGCCCAAGTACTTTCCTTGTAAGATGAATTCAGTTATCGGATATTTTACCTGCCAAGCGATCTGCAGTAATAATCGCAGAACCAGCTAAAAAATTCTAAGCCCAGTAGCGTGGAAATAATTAGATCATGCAGTAGAGTTGGAAATGATTTTAACTTACAGTTTTGATTCTATTACAGTAACAGACTAACTTGTTGACATCTTACATTGCGCAATTGATCGCCGGCCAAGCTAAGCGAAAGCAGGTCATCGTTTGTGTTGCAAATGCAGAGGCAGTTTGTCGTGATGACAGCAGTCACTGCGTCGGCGAGTTGAAAGCCTACAGACAGCTGTATTTTGACTGTAACAGAAGACAAGACAAGCGAGAGGGTATATTCGTTAGCTTGTAAACAATTCATAACTGCTCCTAATTCTTTCACAAGAATGAATAGCTAGGTGATAAGTCAGCGGTTAACCCGTGAGAAGGTGCAGTATGAGCATTTCTCTCACACAATAATTCATTTCGATAATGATGCATGTTATTAACACGATAGCTTCGCGAGTATCTCCGTACCTTGCTATGCATTCATCCCCTTCACGAGCACCACACTTTCGCGTCGCTCAGTGTGCCTGTGACCTCGTAGTGAATCGGTTGTGCTACCGCGCCATAAACTGCGGCATTTTGCTCGTCGCGCGCCTATCGGAGTTAGTATTTTATTTTTGTTATGTAAATATTATTTCTTACTTTATTATATTTTAACAAACGGAAAGTAATTTTATTTCTGGTCATTATGTTCTTTATTATATACAGCTTCCAATAATAAGTACGGATGATCGACAAACAAAACTAATACTTGCGTGGCTGGAAGACCGTGATTTGGATGATACAGACGACAATCGTGTCGACAACCCTGAAAGCAAATGCTCCGGTATTGACGGTCTCCATCAGACA
Source organism: Locusta migratoria (assembly GCA_026315105.1). Lineage (NCBI taxonomy): Eukaryota > Metazoa > Arthropoda > Insecta > Orthoptera > Acrididae > Locusta > Locusta migratoria. The sequence continues at coordinate 395,554,734 of CM048755.1, forward strand.
GATACGGACCCAGTAGCTTTTGTGCGCTTTGTCCAAGAAGGAAGAATAGACGCTCTAAAATGGCATGAACTCTGCGTTACAAATCACTCTGCACTTAGCATGTGACATTCATGTGCCAGGGATGTTATGAAAGACAAATTTCTCCAGATACTATGGAAGACTGATTAATTAAAATATATGAAATTTTTGAACATTTGATATATTAAATTCGTTATATGTGCCATAAGTTAATAACCAAAGTTCAGAAGACATTATTTATGACAGGCAGCGTAAAAGGGAATGATTCTATGATTTGGGAAGATAAGGCTACTGCTTAACGAACACCATCAGGGTAGCGAATTTACACTTCAAAAAATCTTGGAAAAATCTTGGAAAAACCGTTACTATTTTAAATAAAACATTACCGCTATAGATTGCGCGAATATTACAGGCACATCTATAGACGCAAATGAGCATTTTGACACACAAGGTATCCCGAACAAAGGCCTGAACACATATTCAACTACGAGGGCTCCCAAAACTAGCCACAGATACTTCATTACCTCCGTGGAAACGACTGAGAGCCGCGGGCTCGCTTCAACGGTCGTTCCTGGTGGAGGGGAGACGTGCTCAAAGGGCTTAGGCTAACCACAGTTAAGCCACCCTAACAACTTGCCGACAAGCAATGAATGGTAAACCTCTCTGGCTAATCTCTTCTAAGGATTTGCCACTGGCTTACAGTTAGCAGTACCTGTACGCTTCAGAGAAGACTGCTTCCAAGTTGTTAGTACGAGCAGACGACAGAATAGCAGGCGAGGTATTGCAGACGCTTATCAGCAAACGCTTGTGCACGAATTTCATTCATCCTAGCTGGCCGCGGTGGCCGAGGAGACTAAGGCGCTCCAGTCACGGTCTGCACGGCCACTACGGTCGGGGGTTCGAATCCCCCCTCGGGCATGGATATTTGTGCCGTCCTAGTTCGTAAGTAGTTCATAAGTAGTTTGTAAGTTTAGGGACTGATGACCCCGTAGTTAAGTCCCATAGACTATACAAACATTTGAACATTTTTCATTCATCCTGCGCAAGCAGGGGTCCGAGGCAACATATCAGGGCACACACTATTCCACATTCGGGACCTCACACAAAAATGGATATTTAAAGTCATAAAACATAAGTAAAAATTTGCTTACATTTTAGAAAAACATTTGTATTTTCCCCTGGTATCTTGTGTAGTGCGAATAGAGTGACTCGCTAATGTCGGAGTTTGTGAATGATAAATCTTGAAACAGATTAATATAAAAAACATTATTGATACATCTGAAGCATTGAATTAAAATTTGTGGTGCGGCCGGGAATCTAACCCGGACCTCCTTGTTTACTAGGCAGACGTCTTAACCGATAGACTACCACACCCCTGACGATTAACGCGCCTTGGAATAGTCTATGTACGATTTCCCTCCACAACACAAACTTTAATTCAGCTTCTTTGTTCCAAAGATAATTGCCTAGTAAGCAAGGAGGTCCGGGTTCGATTCCCGGTCGCACCACAAATTTTAATTCAGTGCTTCAGATGTATCAATAATGTCTTTGACATATTTGAGACGTAAATCCGTCTCTGGGATTCTTTATTAGTATTAATTGACATTTAGATTAATATAAATTGAACACTCAACATGAACTTGTTTCAACCTTAACCATCAGCTAGTTTGACTCATAGACCATCACTGGATACGAAGAGTTGGTGGTAAATCATCATACAGTTGTAGTTAATTCAGCATACTTATCTGTGTCTTACTGATAACAGAAACAGTTCATTGCAATATAAAAACCAAAACGCAACGTATTCCACCCAATCATGTAAAAACATGCATATCAGTCCACTTAATTTTGCATGTTTTTACATGATTGGGTCGAATAAGTTGTATTCTTTTTTTTATACCGCACTGAATTTTTTCTGTTAACAGGTAGTTGCAGCTACATGTGATGGATTTACTTGAACTGTTTTTTACCTTACATCGGGCGATGATGGTCGATGACCGAAAACAGGAATGCTTTTGTCCACAAATAAGAATAAATAGCAAAGTATCATTCGTTCGTTTTCTTGCACGCTATCATGAAAACCATTTATGGTGGGAAACCGTCAGATTCTATATTCAAGGATTTTTGGAACCGTCATGAAATCGGAAGAAATAGAATACTGTAGCAGTCCTGGAGTACATGGTCTAAACGCGAACAATAAACACTTCCTCCAGCCCAGCCAGATTGACCAAATCAGTTGATTCTTGTTCAGTGCGTGTGGCCTAGGATCGGCTTCAGATAGCTTGTAAAAGTTTTGGTCCCGAAATCAGAAAAAATTGGAAAGGATCGTATGTTAGTTTTCTTGCACAATATCAGGAAAACCATGTATGATGGGTGGTTCCAGAGAAAAACCAAAAAAATCGAGGTTTCAGTTTACCAAATGTGGGGATGGTCATTGCTATATTTTCCATTAGTTACAAATAATAACAGTTTTACTCGAATACCCTTATTTGTCCTGCCAGCCTTCTGTTATTTCTTGGAAACCGGTGGGCTATCTTATTACTGGGTTTTATTTACATCTCTTATTCTTGACTGAAGCTAATTTTTTATGAAATCGTTATGGTTTTCAGTCCGGAGATTGGTTTTACGCAGCTCTTCACCCTACTCTATCCTGTGCAAGCGTCTTATTTCTCAATAAGAAAGAAATATTGAGTCGTAACGTTGCAGAGCGATATGAAATTGAATGTTAGTAATGTGCGCCTTAGAGACCGCGTATAGACAACTTCGCGTCTCTGCCTTGAAAACTGACCGGGTGTTTGGAATCTTCATTACATCGTCCTAAAGGACGTTGTTGTTGTTGTGGTCTTCAGTCCGCAGACTGGTTTGATGCAGCTCTCCACGCTACCCTATCCTGTGCAAGTCTCTTCATCTGAGAATACGTTCGGCAACCTACATCCCTTTGAATCTCCTTACTATATTCGTCCCTAGGTCTCCATATACGATTTTTACCCCACACGGTTCCTTCTAATGCTAAGTTGACAAGTACTTGATGTCTCAGAATGTGTCCAACCAATCTATCCATTCTCTTAGTCAGGATATGCCAGAAACTCCTTTTCTCCCCTATTCGGTTAAGCACCTCCTCATTAGTTACGTGATTTATCCATCTAATTTTCATCATTCGTCTGTAGCACCACATTTCAAAAGCTTGTATCATCTTTTTATCTAAACTCCCATACAATGCTACACTCCAGACAAATGCTTTCAGAAAGGACTTCCTAACATTTAAATTAATATTGGATGTTAACAAGTTTCGCTTCTTTAGAAACGCTTTTCTTCCCATAGCCATTCTGCATTTTATATCTTCTTTACTTCGGCCATCAGAAGCAATCTTGCTACCCAAATAATAAAATTCATCTACTACTTTTGTTGTCTGATTACCTAATCTAATTCCTTCAGCATCGCCTGATTTTCTGACATTGCATTCCATTACCTTCGTTTTACTCTTGTTAATGTTCATCTTATATCTTCCTTTGAAGACACTGTCCATCCCATTCAATTGCTCTTCCAGATCTTTTGCGGTCTCTGACAGAATTACTATGTCATCGGCAAACCGAAATGTTTTTATTTCTCCTCCCTGCACTTTAATGCCCTCTCCAAATTTCTCCTTGCATTCCTTCACTGCCTGCTCAGTGTACAGTATAATTAGGGGGCTTCCTGCCAGCTGTGTTACAAATGCTGTATAATCGATAAGCACATTAGATTTAAGAAGATGCTTCATGAACGCATATGAAAAACTCTGGGCCGTTCTGTGACGTTCTTTTTGCGAAACATTGTAGAGATATTAATCTTAAACTTCTACTTACGGATATGCAGCCGGCTTCATGCCTGTAATTTGTTCGAACATTCAGTGCACCATGAGAAACTCAAGTTTCAGGTTGTTTACCCTTTAAGAGGAGGAAATGTGTCGTTGCTCACGGGGTGTGGATAAACTTCGCAGTAGCGGGTTCAAGCAACACCGCCTAGTACAAAAGGCCTGACAACTGGCCGTGCCTACGTCACACCAAGAGGCGGCGGCTGCCAGCTGACTGGCTGGCCGCTGGGGCACAAACACCGCCTCGTAGCGGCCGGCCAGTCAGCTTGCGTCCGCCGCCTCTCGGTGTGACGTAGGCACTGCCAGTTGTCAGGCCTTGTCTTCTAGGCAATGTTGGTTCTAGTTGCAATGTGCTCTGTCTTTTTTTGTTTGGGGTAGCGAGATAATAGCATTGCTGCTACGTTTGCTAAGGTTGTTCAGCATGTTAATTCTTCTGACACCAATCACATCAAACAATGTACTGGCTCAGCTCTTTTGTTAGAAACGGTCCACTATATTCGTCGGGTTTTGTTTCCAACGAGGTATTTCGGCTTTTTTCATTATTACTTCTAAAATTTCTTTATTTTCTTGGGACTGCCTGGACGGAGCTTGTTGGTTATAGTCTCAATGGGAATTCCAATCTGTAACTGTTCGGCATTCTGCGAAGTTTCACAGTTTTCGTAGCTTGGAATCCAAGTCTGCGACTCGACGTTCTGTGATCAATTTCACGGAATAAAGTTTTCCGTGCTGGGGAAAGGTTTTAATTTAGCACCGACGCCTAAGTGTCTACCCGTCGTTCACTTTAACAGTTCTTTTGAGCATGGTTAATCTTAAAAGACCTCCTGATGTTGCAAGAGTGAAGCATGTCTCTTGTTCACTAAGACACGTTTGCCTAAGAGTAATACAACAGCAACTCAGGCGAGTTATGTACGGTCACTCGTTCTGTATCCTCATATTGAATTACATTCAATGATGATTCTAACCCGGTTTCTTGTAGAATTTTTATAAGATGTTTTTGAGACCTTCACTCAATTTCTTTATTACAGAGCGACACGTTTTTCGTCCTAACCAGGTCATCAACTTGTAGTGTACTACGAGTGTCCACTATTTCACTATTTAGGGCATACATTCAATCATATAAGTATATGTTTGCAATGGATTAAGAGATTGAGAGGCAAATGATAATATATTCATTTCAGTAGTGGAAGGAAGACTAATATTGTGCAACAAAACTTTGGTCATGTTTAAAAATAGAACTGCGACTATAGATACATGGAGACAACTTTCGTACGAACTGAGTGAGGATTTTGAGGAAATGGAGAGAGCAAAGAAAAAAATCCATTTCGTAAGCGGGATATTAATGTGTCGTACTGTATGTTATTGGTTCTTTGTACCATGTCAGCAATAATTGTCATATAAAATTATGCAAAATCGTTTGAGATTCTTTATTTTATGTTGGAAATAAACTTCACTCGACCACAACATCCAAGCAACTGCTCTCGTATGACCGGTAAAATTCCGGTGTGTCTGCAAGCAGAGCTCCACCAATAAAACCAATAAAATATCGGCCGATATGTTACTGGCCGTCCAAAATCGGTGTGTGCGCAACAAATCCTATAAGTTGTTCGACCTGCAGAGATAATTCCGTGAACAGACGTTTCCGGCTGACTGAACAACAAATATACTGCCGCGGACATATATTTCGATGGGGGACGGGAAGAAAGATACGAAACACTGGGTCTCGTGTGGAGACTTACACACAGTCGAATTTTCCATGGCTACATTATCGAGTGGAGTGGAAAAACAAGCACAGGGTTTCTTACGTATTACATACGTAGATACAGAAATAGAAAAGGAATAAGGTACAGCCCACTCATGGAAATCCGGACGGGAAAACAAAAACATTTAGGACTGACGTCGAGCAAAAAACATCGTTCGACAACTTCCTGCGAGGTATCGTCATAAGTGCTCCACTACATCTCTTTATCAGATTTCGATAATATGCTTCTGTGATGGACTCCCCATTACTGTAATGATCTGAAAGTACAACATCAGAAGACCCAAAACACTAAGCATTTCATTCTACGATCATGGTTTTACCTTCGCCTTTTGTCGCTGATTGTAAATGTATAAGGTCTTAGAGGTTGCTTTTCTACTTTCCTTGGGGGCATAGCGATAATCTCGGACTTCTTTGATGATGATAAAGTGGTTTAAAATTCATCTTGATTGGCTACCCAGTATAGCTAGCTACATTTCGAAAAATTTCAAATGTTTGTAAATCTATCGGACCAAACTGCGTGGTGATCAGTCCGTAGCTTACAAACTACTTAAACCTAGGTAAACTAACCTAAGGACAACACACACACCCATGCCCCAGGCAGGACTGGAACCTCCACGGCGAGCAACCGCGCTTCGCAGCGAGACGCTTTAGACCGCTAGGCTACTCCACCGCGGCCATTTCGAAATTATACTATTCCTCACCTTATACTTTACGAAATATTGACAGTCGAAAATCGCTACTTCTGTCGCTCGCTGACTGATCATCAAAATTCTAAGGTACTTCTAACACACATAAAACGTCAAATTTCGTATTTGGTTAGTGTTTAGCCAGTAATGGAAGGAAAAATTCAAATATACGTAAATATCAATCCCGTTTTCGTTTAACTGAAGATTATCTGTAATTTTACCTTTTTTTCTAATGTACTGGTTATGATCTCGAGCTAAGGCGCTATCCTCCCATTGACAAGATGGCAGATTCGATTTCCGTTAGGGTGAATCTTATTTCATTGTGGTTCATGGTGTGGGTTCCTGTAGTCATGTCCTAGTTCGTGAACCACTGGCGACATATGAGTGGCCATGTAAGTAGTCTTGATAGTTGGGATACTAGTTACTCGCCGGCCGCGGTGGCCGAGGGGATTGAGGCGCTTTAGTCACGGTCTGCACGGCCTCTACGGTCGGGGATTCGAATCCCCCCTCGGGCATGGATATTTGTGCCGTCCTTAGTTGTAGGTAGTTCATAAGTAGTTTGTAAGTTTAGGGACTGATGACCCCGTAGTTAAGTCCCTTAAGCTTAACAAACATTTGAACTAGTTACTCTGGAATAAGTTTGGGCATCTCGGACGCATTCTGAGTTGTGGCCACTTTTGTGCTCAGACGGCAAAGACTGCCAAATCCACCGGTTAGTCCCTCAACCGTTAGGGGTGAAACCCACGGGGGCATGGGCAAGTAAGGCTAGCAACCTGCTTCCCAGGTACTTCAATATGATGCTGGCAATAATCAGAGCAAAATGGCGCGGACCTTTGTAGGTGACGGAGTCCCAACTCCAATTTTACAGATAAGGGTCTACTCGGATACGACTTGGCAAACGATCTGGAATGAGATGGGGAGCTATTAACATCAATGGGGATTACACTGAGAAGAAGGTTGAGCTGGAAGAGGATTCAAGTAATATGGTGTTAGATGTTATAGCTGTTAGTGACGTTACAGTAAGAGGAGAGAAAGAGGACGAAGTCGGAGAATACAAGGTCTACCTGTCAAGAGTCAAAGTAGGAATGGACATATCGAGATAGGATGGACAGATTGTACAAGTCACTCACTGATGTACTTGTTATAGCGAAGGACAAAAACAGTGTTTTTTGCTCATGGGTGACTTCAATGCCAGGATAGGAAATCGAAAGAAAGGGTATGAAAAGGGTATGGGAACGTTTGGAGGGGATATGGAGGCCAACAGAAATGGTAAACAGCTGTTGGATTTCTGTGCCACTATGGGCTTAGCTATCACAAACTCATTTTTTTAAGCATAAAGATATTTACCGCTATACTTGGGAAGGAAGAGGAACCAGATCTGTCATTGGCTGTGTAATAACTAATCAGGAATTCAGGAAAGCAGTCAAGGACACGCGTGTTTTCAGAGGGTTCTGTGACGATACTGATCATTATTTAATCTGCAGTGAAATTGGTTTCGTGAGGCCAAAAGTGCAGAACGTCAGGTCCACATGCAGAAGGATACGAGTGGAAAAGCTTCAGGACAAGGAAATTAGACACAACTACATAACAATGACTTCAAAAAGGTATCATTTAGTTGAATGTAGTCATTTACAGTAATTGGAAGAGGAATGGACAAGGTACAGGGATACACTACTAGAAGTGGCTAGAGAATGTCTTTCAGTAGTTTGTAAAGGCAGGAAGAAGCAGATAGCTTGGTGGCAACCTGTAAAAAGGCCGGCCGCTGTGGCCGAGCGGTCTGCGGCGCGCCAGTCACGTTCTGCACGACCACTACGGCCGGGGGTTCGAATCCCCCTCGGGCATGGATATTTGTGCCGTCCTTAGTATTAGCTACTTTATAAGTAGTTTGTAAGTTTAGGGACTGATGACCCCGTAGTTAAGTCCCATAAGCTCTACAAACATTTGAATTTGAACCTGTGAAAAGAAAATGAAGACATTTAAAAATGGCTGCATACTAGAAATCAGGCAGACAAAGAATGTTATGTTGAAGAAAGAAACAAAGGCAAACAGATAATTGCAGAATCCAAGCAGAAATCGTGGGAAGACTCTGGGTCAAGCTACGGGGAAATAATTCTGGGGCGTAATTAGCAGTCTTCTAAATGGAGGGAAGAAGGAATTAACAAGTGTTTTGGACAGGTCAGGAAAGCTGCTAGTTAATTCTGTGGATGCCCTGGGCAGATGGAGGGAATATTTTGAAGAACTGCTCGATGTAGGTGAAACGTTCAATGATGTGTCTCATTTTTAGGTAGAATGGGATAGGAATGATGGAAACAGGATCACATTTGAGGAAGTGGAGATAATGGTCAATAGATTGCAGTGCAATAAAGCGGCTGGGGTGGATGAAATTAATTTAGAACTCGTCAAATACAGTGGAAGGACGGGTCTCAGATGGTTACGCAGAATAATTTAAAAGGCATGGGAGTCAGGACAGGTTCCGCCTGACAGGACAAGAGCGGTAATCACGCCAATTTTCAAACATGGACAATGAAAAGATTGTAACAACTATCGAGGTACCTCTTTAATCAGCGTTGGGAAGAAAATATTCTGAGGTATTGTTGAAAGGAGAGAGCGAATATTAGTTGAGGACAAGTTAGATGAAACTCGGTGTGGGTTTAGGCCGCTTAGGGGCTATCAGGACCACATCTTTAGCTTACGACAGATAATGGAGAAGTTCTATGACTGGAACAGGGAATTGTACCTATGTTTTATATATCTAGAAATGGCGTATGACCAAGTTCCTAGGAGGAAGCTGCTAACAGTTCTACAAGATTATGGAACAGGAGGCAAACTTCTGCAGGCAATTGAAGGTATTTACATAGACTGAAAGGCAGCAGTTACAGTAGACGGCAAATTAAGTTCATGGTTTAGGGTAGTATCAGGGGCAAGACAAGGCTGTAACCTGTCACCACTGTTGTTCGTACTATTCATGGATCTTATGTTGAAAACAGTAGACTAGCAGGGCGGGATTAATAAAGGTGAAACAAAATAAGCAGTCTTGCATATGCAGATGACTTAGTTGTGATGGCAGATTCGATTGAAAGGTTGAAATCTAATATTTCAGAGCTCAGTCAGAGGTGTAAAGGTTATGATATGAAGATCAGCATCTCCAAAATGAAAGTAATGTCTGTGGGAAAGAGATTTAAACAGATTGAGTGCCAAATAGGATGAACAAAGTTAGAACAAGTAGATATTTTCAAGTACCTGGAATGTATTTTCACAAAGGATGACAACATAGTGAAAGAACTTGAATCAACAGGTAGCAAAGCTAATGCAGTGAGTGCTCAGCTAAGATCTACTCTCTTCTGCAAGAAGGAAATCAGTACCAAGACTAAGTTAGCGGTGCACCGCTCTATCTTTCGACCAACTTTGTTGTATGGGAGTGAAAGCTGGGTGGATATAGGTTACCTTATTCATAAGGTAGAGGTTACAGATATGAAAGTAGCAAGAATGATTTCAGGTACTAATAGATGGGAACAATGGCAGGATGGTATCCATAATGAGGAAATCAAAGAATAACTTGGAATAAGCACCATAGATGAAGCAGTTAGAGAGAACAGGCTGAGATGGTGGGGTCATGTTACACGCATGGGAGAAGCAAGGTTACCTAAGAGACTCATGAGCTCGGCAGCGGAGAGGTAGAGGAGTCGAGGTAGACCAAGAAGAAAGTACTTAGAATCGATGATTTTGAAGTAAAAGGTGTAACATTAGACGAGGCATCGAAGTCAGCATTGAGTAGGGGATCATGGAGGAATTTTATTAGGGGAACTGTGCTCCAAACTGAACGCTGAAAGGCATAATCAGTCTCTGATGAGGATGATGATGATGATGATGACTTCATTTTAACGCTGTGGGGAGTCATCAGAAATGATATGTGGTTCAAATCAGTGCACTGATGAATTCTTCCGCTTTCACTTACGGTCAACTGTACACAGCACTCTTTAGAGTGAAAAGGTTTGCTGATTGCATCTAACGAATGTCTATCTCATTAGTATGAAAGCTAGGTAGTATGCAATCGCTGAATATAATTACTTAGACGAATTTTACGGAACTGTAGGAGAATAATTGATAAATTGAAAGGAAAATATAAAATATCGTAAAAAGATTGAGTGCATGCCCTGCAGATATTACATTATATGACACGTAAGGGGTTTTTCTGGAAAAATCGGAACACAAGAATAACCAGGTTCACACAGAACCTACTTAGGGTTTATAACTAAAGATAAAACAATTGATATTGACGATACAGGAAAAGCTTTTTCTGGGGATAAAAAATAATAGTAAAGGTGTAATTTGGGTCTTCTGTAAATATTTGTGTGTGTTAGATAAGAACGTTGTTGCACAACTAAACAACATTTTCGAATACTTGTTGAACAAAACTGCAGAGCAGTATTGTGCAGTATTTGAGCAACAAAAACTAATTGAATCTTTTAAGTACATGGACTCTTTTAAATCGCATTTTCCTCGCCTAAGAGCAATTTCAAGAGAAGTGTATCAAGTTGAGAGAAATTTTAATCTTTTGGAACATATGTGGTAGAAATCTAGCAGGTTGATGTGGGCCCCAAAAATACGATCGCAAAGCGGAATACCGATCAAAGGAGAGTGTTCGACATGATCACCAGAAAATCGAAAACCCTGATAATAACGCTGTTGTACCACGTTGTTTCGTAAGAGGAACTGGTAGCACTAGAAAGAACTTTTTAATAAACATGCTGAAATTCTTTGTTAAAACGCATTTAAATAAAAAAAGAGGCCATAACAGCTGCAACAGGAATAACAGCATTAAACGTGAATGGGATTTTTATTTTCTGCAGTATCGCCTATTTTGTGATGTGCCGGTCTTCGAGCTCCAAGGTCTCCACATGTATTGATGATTCCATCTTCTTTAGAGAGAAATGGTATGCCGCTTCGTTCTTTACCGTTATGACATGTTTGACCATACTGTAAGCATCATTGTTACCTAACCGCTATGGCAATTGAATTGTTCATAATTGCTGTACACTTGAACCAAATCAGCACTAATTACAGCAGCATAACCGCAATGAGAATATTCCACGAATTTGAAGCAATACAGCAGCTTTGTAACAGTCATTGTTCCCACTCGGTTTACGTGATTGAAACAGGGAAGGCGAAATCAATTAGTGGTATCAGAAGTACCTTCCACCACATACTCTCTAGTGGCTTGCGGCATGCTCATGTAGATTGTTATTCTTTCAATATAGAAAATTTGTCACCACTGATTAATTAATTTATCAATGGGCTGCATTTTCCCCCTCTATCTAAGCGATATTCTTCCATGAAGCATGTATTGTATATCAGTAGTACAGACAGGTATTTACAAATAAATAAAAAGTAATTACATACATTTTTTACGAGATGATCGTTAAACATTTGTTTTCCTTAAAGTTCAAAGTTAGCTGCTTGTGGTGGATGAAATATATTAAATATAGATTTGCAACGGAAACGACTTTTTATGCCCTCTAGAAGGGAATAGCCGAAACACAATCTGACAAAAGATGATGAGAACTGATACGATCAGGAAAATGTATTCAAATTTTAGGTAAGTGATTTATTATCTACGACTGTTAAATAGGTGAGACCAGTAATAAAGAGAATTGAACAGCTCACACCTCAAAAGATATAAAAGTATTATTAGCAAGAGAAATCTAAAAGTGGCCCAAATATCGCCGAGCTGTCTCTGGTAGTGTGTGATTTATTACAAGTTACTTTCAGGTGGGATTAGGGGAGACGCCAAGCCAAGCAGATACCCACCAACCGAAAACTAGAATGCAGAAGCGCCAAACAGGAATTCGATGGTCAGAAGAACGAAGCGTAATCACTCGCGCACAGTAAAATGAAGGCTGAGTTCCCTTAGTGGCGGGCTTTGTGGTGGTCAGGCGTGAAACTCGACTTTCTAAATAAAAAACGTGCTTGAGAGTCCACGTGGCGGAATCCACAGGCGCGGAGCACAATTTAAAAAAGAAAACGCTGAAACATTTAATAATAGGAAAACACGTATCAATTGAAATAATACGGTCGCAGTGCTGTCCGCTTAGAAGCACTGGATGGAAGGAATACAGTGATGCTATCTAAGTTGGCACGACAGTTGCGAAGTTCACAAAATCTCAGTAAAATCAAAAATCGGAAATGAAGTTAAATATACACTCGGTTCAGCGGTCCGATAGGCACAGGAAAGGAAGATATAGCGAATAGGAAGAGTTACACCGAGATAAGACGCTACCGGCCGCGGTGGCCGAGGGGACTGAGGCGCTCCAGTCACGGTCTGCACGGCCACTACGGTCGGGGGTTCGAATCCCTCCTCGGGCATGGATTTTTGTGCCGTCCTTAGTTGTAAGTAGTTCATAAGTAGTTTGTAAGTTTAGGGAATGATGACCCCGTAGTTAAGTCCCATAGACTCAACAAACATTTGAACATTTTTGATAAGACGTTCTAAAGAGGAAGTCATAACATTTACCTAAATATGAAAGAATCGATTTACAGACAATAGAATCCAGAGATAGGAGAAGTAACGGTTAGTCCCGATTGAGGAAATCAGGTCGGTTCAGTGGAAGTAGGCACAGGAAACTACTACACACTACGGGATCTGACGACGAAAATTTTGCAAAGTGGGGAAAATTAAATTCAACAAAAATCAAGAACGAGAGACACGTCATCCAGCGGCTCGTTTTACACAGGGGAAAAGGATCTACTTGATAAGCTGGGATATAGGGCACTAGGGCAGACATAGGGGTGGGATCATGAAAGCCGCGGTTGAGTGGACGAGCGCTCTAAGGCGCCTCGCGGCGGAGTGCAAGATTGATCGCCGTCGGAGGTTCGAGTCCTCCGTCGTGCATGGGTTTGTGTGCTATTTCAGATGTTCAAACGTTTATAAATCTATGGGACTTATCTTCCTTGGTTAGTAGTCCCTAGGCTTACAACCTACTTAATCTAAGATAAACTAACCTAAGGAAAATACACACACACACACACACACACACACACACACACACATGCCTCAGAGAGGAATCGAACCTCCGACTGCGAGCAACCGCGCGCTCTGCAGCAAGGCACCTTAGACTGTTCGGTTACTCCACCGCGGCTGTGTGTTTGTCCTTGGGTTAGTTTAAGTACTTTGTAAGCCTAGGGACTAATAACCAGAGTAGTTAAGTCACATAGATTTACAAACATATGAACATTTTGACCATAAAAAAATCACCCAAGTGGGAAAATTCAATTCCCGGAAGGGGACTGATGACCTCGCAGTTTAATCCCCTATAAATAACAACAACAACAATTTACGGAAAATTAAGATCGTGATATACGTAATGTAACGGTTAGTTTTGTTCCGGAGGAAAGAAATCTACTTAATTAAAGGAGTTACAAGATTCTACAGGGCACGCGTGGAGCAGAGAGTACAAAGACAAGGGATTTAGAAATACGACAAATCGGTCAAAATAATAGCGATACACATACTAAGAAAACCACGGATTCATATATGGGACAAATACTAGCAGCTTGAAGAGCGAAAGGAGTTGAACGAACTATCAGCGACCATTAGGTCAAGAGGAGACAAAGAGGGACGACCATAAGTTCAAGAAGATCGCGAGAATACAAGGAATGTCGTAGTTACTGAATTTATTAAAGTATCGGACATGATTAAAAATCAAGGGGGAGCGATTCAGCAATACTAATATGGCAAGACACCACTAAACGAACACCATTCAGACCGCGAACTTACAATTTAGCAAAAATCATTGAGTATTAAAACACCGCCGTGGATTTAATGAAAATAAAACCGCTACGCAGTGCGAAGATAATGCAAGTACAACTAGAAACGCGAATGAGCATTATTAACACAGAAAACTATCCCGAACAAAGACCTGACCACATCGCCAACGGAGAGAGTTATAGTCGACGACATGTAGCGTGAGCTATGACGTCAGGATGCGCAGTGGCCCTGCGCCGGTTTTGTGTAGTGGGGGAAGGTGCGGGCGCATACCTGCAATGACCGCCGTACAGTTCGCTTCGCGCGTTTCACTACAGTCCGAAAACATCGAGTCGTCTGTGCTTCAGTAGGCTGCCCAGGGTGTTTACACTGCGCACCGGGCCGATCCAAAGAAAGGAGGAAAATACATTTTTCCGATTTGCACGTTGTAAAAAATTTTGACGGTATATAAGACCACCCCACATTGTTTTATCAACTAAATGTTTCCTTACAAGCTTTGATTTGCCTATAAAAAAAGAAAATGTCTACTTTTCATTTTACAGTTTCGTAACGCTTCACACTCTAATTTGGTGACAGTATATGGTTAAAAAATCTGATTTTTTGACACGTGGTAGTAAAACATCCCATCTTTCTAATAATTCATTCACCTTTTCATTATTCATAACAGTCGTTTTCAAATGACGCTATTTGTCAGGTGTGTACGCTTAATTTATAAATCGTGTATTGGAAGAGTTGGATAGCGGGCAGCTTATTGTTCTGTGCATTTTAGACCATACATTACAGCGAGTGAAATGGAGCTAAAAGTACAGAAAAGTTTTTGAAATGGTCGTCGCACTGATATCTACCTCCTTTAAAAAAGTAATTGCAAGTTATCTGAGCGGTCTTACGCCGCGATCGCAAGCCTTCGATCTCAGCGCATGTTGGGCGTAGCGTAAAGCACTACACTCTACAGCACTGAAGAAATGAATTGCTGGCCGCGTGTGTCGCTCCTTCGTTATGTGTTGATTATTCATAACACGAAAACAATTATAAAAGTGGCGACCGATTACTAATGACAATGGTCTGCTATGGTTTTACATTAGGTCATACTTTATAAGAGACAGACAACTGATTTCTTGTCCACTTTTTAAAATTCCATAGTGTGTTGCTTTAATAAAGGCCGAGTTCATAATTACTTTGAAATTAGATGCCAACTGTTTGAATTTTGAATCTTTTCTTAATACTATTTTAGGATCCTAATAGGCTGGCTCTTAAAATCCAACTCTGAGTAAGAAGTTGAACTGAAAATTAAAAGGTAACATTTTTTATTTGTGCAATTTATTTCTAGCTGCCAACAATTTTCAAAATCCGGACAATCTGGAATTTTTCCAGATATTTTACTCTTAGAATCTGACAAGTCTAATTGTACTGTACTTAGAAAGTGTTCCATATTTCATCAATGTAATTTATAGCCTATAACAGCGAGTTAAAACAAATTGACTCTCTTCTTTTTCCAAGTTTATGATAATTAAATTCCGTCTGAACAGTCTTCACTCGAGCGGCCAATTGCTAACACGAATTGTGTATTTTTCTATTCTAAAGAGTGGGGCAATGCTTGAAAGGTCCTTCTAAAAATAAAGACAAGGATTGGAAAGATGACTTTCATAGTCAGCGACCACATAAACTCTACAATGGATTCTCTCAAAACAAAGAAATGAGTCGTGACGAAATTACCGTCGGCGTCCCACCGTCGCCGTACCCGCCCTGCCGCTGCGTCGCCACACCGCACTTTTGCACGCGCCCTGCGCCCTGCGCCGGCGCTGGGCCAATGTCTTTAGGACGGACAGCACCGTCGGACGCGCACCCTCCCTCCCGCGAGCCCCTCCCCACCTGTGGCCGTTGCCTTCCCCTTACGCGCAGCTCGTAGCTCTTCCTAAATCTCGTCGACTATACCAGAGCTTCCTTACTCACCTCATCGCCAACCGGACAGACTACCCCATGGCCCAGCACAGAGTGTGCCGGGGGAGAAGAGGTGGCAATGGAAACGCTCAGCGACTTCAGCTCTTCGCAGGTATGGCCACCCTGACTGGCGTACAAAACTAACCGCCATGTTTGCTGGAGATAGCAGATGATATATATAGCAGACGAAACGGTGAAGCTATCAGAAAGCGATTGCACATTGATTCGATTCGTTCCGCACAAGCAGAGGTCTGCAGGAGTACACATTAGGATACCCCCTATCAGTCATTGGGGGGGGGATGGGGGGGGCAGTCACACAGATGAAAATAATCATTTAAAATTGTAAAAAGATAGCCACACACATCAAAATAGTCATTTAAAAATACGGAAAAATAAATATATTTCATAATAAAAACGGGAACAATCGCTTAAATACTAGTAGAGGAAATACACATGTTGCACTAGCGTTTAGAGTTTGTCTGAAGTGAGATAGTTAAAATAAAGAAGAAAAACATTCATGATGGACGTGTTTCAAAGTAAACAAGTTTGTTTCGAAAATCTAAAATATTTGTACTTTTGTATTTATGAATAACATTTGAATTTTTTAAAGGGATATAACTCAGCAGTTGACCAATTTAAAGCTTTTTGTCGTTGCGGTAGTTTTAAAATGACGTTTGTAGTACCTTGCATTAAGCGAGACTCTCAGGATATATATTACAGTCATTTTTAAATTGGCGTACCGCACTGACTTCCGCCTCTTTAAAAAATTGTTGCAGCGCTGTAAACAGCTGTTTCAATTTGTAATTTTTTGTGGCTTGTGATATACATGCTTTGTTTTATTGCTGTCCAGTTCACACTTCGTCACATCAGACAACAAATAGAGTGACGTTGATAGCGTGCGTAATGTTAATTACACGGTCAAAACACGAAAAAGAAAACATGATGGACAACCGTCATTATAAAAAGTGAACAAAGTAAAATATGGCCCTCACAGAAGTGATAGTTATGTTAACCACAGAGGCAAAATAATAGAGGTTAATAAACTTTTCTCCATTATTTCCTTACGTTTCTCTGTTAATGATTATGTAATATATTATTTACTTCAAAGATGTACTTTATGTTTAAAATCACTGTCTGTGTTTACTGAAGCAATAATTACTCATTTGTTTCTTGAGTTTTCTTTCTTCTGTTACTGTATCTACAAGGCCTTATTTGTGTAGATGAAGTTATGCAGAAAAGACAAGAGGATATAAATAATCCCAAGGTATTGAAAAGTGCCTATTTTTCTTAACATGTTCTTGTAGTAAGTGGCTGACAAATGATGTAACGGCAAATACTTACGTCCTTTTTTTTTTTTTTTTTTTTCCCTATGAGCGAAAAGCGAGTCAGATGAGTCACAGATCTTAAAATGGCCGAATGTATACCAAATATAAAGTAAGTAAAGGCTTTATCAGTTTTGTACTTGATGTTCATGAGGGATCATAATCGTATCAGATATTTCCCATTTCATGAATGGGACAAAATGCACTACTTGAACCCTCTGGTATGAAACCAAACGTTCAAACGTTTGTAAATCTGTGGGACCAAACTCCTGAGATCAGTCCCTAGGCTTACAGAACAACTTTGCTAAACTAAGGACAATACACGCACACATGCCCCAGAGACGGTTATATATTTTTGTTGTAATTAACCTAAGAATTATTTTCCCTCAATTTAATTAGGTGCATGAAAGTCAGTTATTGCTAAACTATTAAAGCAGAAACGCTGGAGTAGGTAGTTTTATTCTGCTCTGAAGGGGTAATCATCTATATCGAGAGAGGCAGACAGAAATACATATCTTGTCCATCGTCTTTGACCACATAAAGGACATTGTCCTATCAAAATTTCCAGTTCAGGAGATTTTCTATTTGAAATATCTTACTGTTACTATACTCTTCGTCAGTAACATAGAGAGGATGTATATATTGTATGTTAATTATGAAGAGAATGACAGAAAATCCTGGGATATTTTATTAGATTTTATAAAAGAGTTGTCTCAAAATACTACAGCCCTCCGTTTATTTTCCGATATCTCCGCAGACAAAAACAAATATCAGACTCTTTATCAGTATCTTCTTTCATTCATAGGCACAAGTCGATGTAAACTACACAACAGGTTTTGCTGCCAGAGGTAACATTTTTTTAAATCTCGTGACCGATATTTTATAATCATTATAAATTAACTAAAAAAACTAATAGAATCTTTTCAGTGCACCAGATTGGTTATTATATTATAGAAAATCCTGTACCAGGAAAGTAAGTGGTGAAAGATCTAGCAACTAGTGAGATTCTGATTTCAAAAGTTGATGTAAATAGCAATACAAAAAGTAAGTAACATCTGAAGACAAAAAAAGGAAACTCAGAAATGAACCTTTTTGTTGAAAGCGTTAAACCCTTATCTTCCTTCCTCTATTTTTTCCAGGAATGAAGGATTAATTTGTCAATTAGCAATCGTCACTACATCGTCCATTCCCATGGAACATAGGATTGCTTTAAGGAGATTCGACAATAAATGGTTTGGTCTGTCATGCTTTCTTCGTGGTTCTCTGTTCCAAGCCATCTGTACGACTAGCACCATCCTAATAGTCTGGAAGTCTTACCATTAAAATAGAAAAGGATGAAGACCTCAAAAGCAGCAAACCTACATTTCTCAAAAGCACAAGACTTCCTACACAGAAATATATTATTGGTCAAATAAATGTGAAAGTGATACAGAATAAGAAGATTTCAAATATGAAAACTAGTTGTTGACAGTACTGGTTTTATATCATTTTCGAGTAACTATGATTTGTAATATGAAGTACAGTTCTTAACTGTATTTTACATCTACAACTACACCAACACTCTGCAAGTCACATTGAAGTGCATGGTAGGGGATTCATCAAACCGCTTTTATTATATTTCTCTACAGTTCCATTATCTGCTAGCTCGTGGAAAAAAGGAACACCTAAATCTTTCCGTTTTCGATCTGTTTTCGCTTATTTTATTATGATGATCATGTGTCCCTGTGTATGTGGGTGATACCAAGAAGAGAAAGATGAAAAAAATTTCGCAAATAAGTATCGTTGCAACAAATAACGCCTTCTTTAAAATGATTTTTTTAATATATGAGGAGCGGCTATTCAGGGGAAGTAGATGTAGTGAGTAATCTGGTTATTCTCCAAACGTAGTGCACAACGCTCCCATTGTTGCAAGCGCGCTGAGTCTGACCAGGCGTAGTGAAGAGACCACCCTCTTCTTCATAGCCCAACATCACAGGCGGCGTGTAACGGCACAGACAAATATATACAGACGGGAAACCTCCTTAACGGCCCGGTCCTACGCTCCAGGGTGCGGGGAGGGAGGGTTTCCAGCAGTTCCGTAAGATGTCCCATGATGGCGCTGCGGTCAGAAGCAGCTCTTTAAACTGGCCAGAGCAGGCGGCAGGTAGCGGCTGTCCCCACCACAACCTCCCCTCCCACACAGCCGTGGCCTCATGGCAGGCAGCACGAGCTCTCCCCTCAGCCTCCCCTCCACTCTACCCTGTGACGTGCGAGAGGCACCCTAAGCCAGCGAACCGCCTGACACCTATTAGTATCTTACGGAACTACGAGGGGAGTGTAGGACAGTGGTTTAGGGAGGGCTGCTTCTCTGTATATGTTACTCTGTGGTAACGGGACAGACGTTGTCCGAGTCTGTGGGCGGAGGGGGCGAGAGCTGAAGAAGCCTTCTCTTCCTCGTACTCCAACCTCACAGGCGGGAAGTTTCGTGCTTGAGCTGCAGGGTGAAGGGGGCAACCGGTGAAGTAGGCTGAACTTCCACTCAGGGATACCTCCACCTCGACTCTCCACTCTTCCACGACCATTGGCTGGACTGTAAAGTGGTGTTCGTTGTTGTGCGCGGCGTGCAGCAGGCTTTCTTCTGTGGTGCGTTTATGACTGTGTTTTAAATATGAATCCAGTTTATGATGTAGTTTGTGTTTTATTAGAAACGCCTTTTTCACGTTGGAAAGACGAAGATGGAAGAAACTTCTATATTGTGGGTGCCCTACTGAATCACTACAAATATGTGGCAGAAAAGAAGTGGAACATTTCGGTAAAGCCTACAGCCTTACTTTCAGACGTTTGTGGTATATACAATTCCCATGCTTGTCCTCTTCTCCAACTCTGCAAAAACTATTTTGTTGGCCATGTTTGCTTTTTATCAATAAAATCAACGTTTGGAATAGAGAAGGATTTGCTTCATTTTTAAATAACACAGGATCATTATACAAACACTCAGATTCGGCGGAGCATTTGAAGTGTCAGGTTAATTTGAAAAGTGTAGAAAAAATCGAAATATAATTTCAGACGTATTAAAGGAATATACTAGACTGTATTCCGTGCAGTTCAATGAAAACGTGCATTTGAACAGACTTTTCCTACAATTGGTGATAGATGCAGTACTTTATTTAAATAAACAAAAATTAGTATTTCACGATCATGATGAATCACTAGACGCCATAAATCGTGGGGCTTCTAAGAAACTATTGACGTTACTGGTATCAAGGAATCCTGTAGATATACAGAATCAGTATTCGAAAATACAAAATGTGTTTAGTGGCGATTCAAAAAGTATACAGAATGAACTAATCGACTGCATATCAGACTACATCAGTGATTCTGTAAAACTGAGTTCAAAAGTACTCAGTTTTTTTTTTCTTTCCAAGTGGACGATACAACAGACATTATACAGGTGTCACAATGTTCTTTAATAGATTCGTCAATTCTAAAGGATTTGTAATGGAGTGTTTCTTAGGTCTCTATTATGTAAGTACCGACAGATCATCAGATACATTGTTTCCTTTATTGGTCAACATTGTGGAATAATTTGAGTACGAGCAAAAATTAGTAGGGCAGTGTTATGGTGGTGCAAGCGTGATGTCTTGTCATTTAAATGGGCTGCAGAAAAAATTAAGGACATGGCTCATTTGGGACACTGACTAAATCTAGTCTTGCAACAGAGATGCAAGAAAATACAAAAGTGTCGTATCTTTGTTTCTTTCTATTACTGGAATGTCTACCTCTTTTCCATCACTTAGCAAAGAGAACATACGCTATTACTTCAGCATCGGAACCACAAATTCCAACTTTAACACCTGTTCGTTGGATCTCTAAATTATTGCGTGTGATTGTGGATGACTGGGAAAAGCTGAAAGAGGTTTTCGAAACCATAGTTTGCTGTGAACAGTCTGATGATAATTCCATTCAACTTGCCAGAGGGTTTCTAAAAGACATAAACAATTTTGAATTTACATTTCTGGCAGCAGTATTTCATGACACATTTTGTTTGACAGTTACACAGTTCGATGTCTTGCAGAAGAGATCGTTAGACGTTAACTACTATATATCTAAAGTAAAGACTACATGTGATATGCGAAGAAACAGGAGGAACGAACAATATTTTTCAGTCATCTTCCGAAAGGACAGCGAAATGACATGTATGCCTCGCGTAAGAGAATACAGTTCTTTCTCTCAGGATGGAGGTGTACAAATGTATCGAACCCTGTATTACGAAATTTTGGATCACATTCTGATGGGAATGTACCAGACATTTCTCGACTATAAAAAATTAAGTTCGTTTGCATTGCTGATACCACAAAATTTGAAGAATACCAGACGTGTTTTCCTTCTACTGCACTTAAAAACTTGCAAACAATATTTGGGCCTGTATTCTCCAAGACACAACGATTAAGAAACGAACTATCTATTTTGTACGCTGATGAGAAGTACAGAAATATTTCTCCTGGAAAGCTGTTAGAAATACTTAATGAGGATAAATATTTTTTTATATAAACTATGCTCCGTTATTGTGTCCATCTCTTCTACAACAGCGCCTGTATGAAAGACGCTTTTCTTGCCTAAAGCGTATAAAAACGTACCTGAAGAACACTATTTCAAAAGAAAAACTTTCTTCTCTAGCGAACATTTCAATACAGAAAGAACTTCCAGGGTAGTTAATAATAACACAACCGTTCTTTGAAGACATCAACGACAAGCTTGCAGCCTTAAAGGACCGACGGATTGATTTGGTGTACAAGAAATAGGTAAGTAAACTTATTATTATAAGCTTCTGTAGGCGTAGCTGTATTTTTCATTTCTGCTAGCTCTTCACCTATCTCCACAGTCACGAGCAAACACTGAAATAGATGAAGTTTGTAGTGCAATTAAACACAGAAAGATTAGTCAAGGTGAATGTATGTTTCTTGTATCCTCAGATACTGATGAAACAATCACTGAACAATACTGAAATCCATCTAAGTTTCGTACTTCAATGTTGGCCAAGTTTTCAGAGTCTAATGAAACATTTATTCGACATGAAACTCATACTTGAAAGAAGAAAATGGGTGAAAGAAAATCTTGATTTACTTATAATGGCACCTATGCGTGCACAGTAAATTTCGTAATTAAATTATTTCTTAAATACCTATTAAACTATTGGCGACACCGTGGGGAGAAGCTAGTTCTCCATACTGCTGGACTTGTCTCCATCTGATTTTTATCGGTTTCCAGAAGTTTTAGAACATTTACCTAGATAATTCATTAACTAATTGAGGTACTCAGGTGGGGAACTACATAGAAAATTAATGATTGTGCTGTCTCTGTTGGTATGCCATCAGTTTCCCTGGCTTCCTCGATATATCACCCTGTTTGAGGTAGGATAAATACTGTCATACATTGAAACTTCCTGGCAGATTAAAATTGTGTGCCAGAACCAGGACTCGAACCTGGGACCTTTGCCTTTCGCGGGCAAGTGCTCTACTGACAGAGCTATCCCGGCACGACTCACGATGCCGCCTCACAACTTTACTTCCGCCAGTACCTCGCCTCCTACTTTCCAAACTTCACAGAACCTCTCCTGCGAAACATGCAAGACTAGCACTCCTGGAAGAAAGGATATGGTGGAGACATGGCTTAGCCACAGCCTAAGGGATGTTTCCAGAATGAAACTTTCACTCTGCAGCGGAGCGTGCGCTGATATGAAACTTCCTGGCAGCGCACACTCTGCTGCAGAGTGAAAGTCTGCGGCCGTTTTGGGTGAGGGCAGTGATAGATAACACTACAGAAATTATTCTTCGCTTCTCCTGGCATAATTCTAAATAAAACAGTTTAATGGTGTGCAGCAGGATTCCTATGTAAAACCGGCACAGTATTTTACGGTAACCGAATCTATTGCCATCAATAGGTGCACTGATGAACTGGCTGCCTCGGATCGGTAGCGACGCTTTTATCTCCTCCCATTTTCCGCCTTTTAATACGCCAGACCGGTGAGGTCCGCTGGCGGGGACGTCGTAGTACCTCTCTGCCTGTGACGTTGACGCCTAGCGATGTCCTCTGGTGGTGTCTGCGCTGTATCCCCGCCACGGCTGACGTTCGTTTGTTAGTCGAAATTTTCTTTCTCTTCCTAATTATGCTGAATACAGGTTTCCATGCCTCAGTAAGTATGTAGTCTCTATCGCGATTAATCTTCGGTTCCCTCTCTCGGATCTCAATGGCCTCTTTAATTATAAAGTCCCAGAAGCAGGAGGTATGGGTCAGAACTGTCGTATTCTTGTAGTCCATGCCATGTAATTTAGAAAGTGTACTGCCACTGTCGATTTGTTGGGCTGTTTTAGCCTCGTGTGTCACTGATATTCAAGATAGCGATCTTCGACAGTACACGTCTGATCAACGTAGGTCTCACTACATTAGCATAGAATCTGACAAACTCCTGATTTCCGTAGATCCAGGCCATCCTTACGAGTGAAAGCACCGATTCCTCCTAGAGTCTGTGGACTTCCAAAGGTCCACAAGGAAAATGTCTCACTACGCCACGTTATTAGCAATATTGATGCTTAAACATATTTACCAGCTAAACATATTAAGGACATGCTGAGCCCTTACGTTGGCAAATGTCGACATCACATACAAAACTCGGTGGATTTTGTGGAACGCCTCAGAATTTCTGGCTCACGAACTTTTCCCTACTTGTGAGCTTCGGCGTCATTTTCGACAGCCGCGGTGGCCGAGGAGACTGAGGCGCTTCAGTCACGGTCTGCACGGCCACTAAGGTCGGGGGTTCGAATCCCCCCTCGGGCATGGATATTTGTGCCGTTCTTAGTCTTAGTTAGTTCATAAGTAGTTTGTAAGTTTAGGGACTGATGACCCCGTAGTTAAGTCCCATAGACTTTACAAACAGTTGAACAGTTGATGTCATTTTCCTATTCATCAGAGTGCCTTTACAACATTCTCTGGAACTAATTGGACAGATCTTTGATATAAATATCATAAAAATTTTCAGGCAGGCTTACTTTATTTTTAATGTGCAGACAGAAGCAGTGGGCATGGGGAGTCCACTATCTCCAGTTGTCACCAACATGTATGTGCAGCATTTCGAGGGGAAATCTCTAGATTCAGCTGAATGAGAGCCAACTGCTTTTTTTTTTCAGGTATGTCGACCATACATTCGCCATATGCCCTCTTGGAAGGCAAAAATTAAAACAGGTCCTGGAACATTTCGTTTCCAGCCACCAGAACATTGTGAAAGTGGAAGTAAAGCTTCACTCTTTGGATGTACTGATTAGAAGACTTGATGGGTCACTCGGCCACAGTGTGTCTACAAGAAGACACATACCTACTTATACCTGCATGCGGACCGCGGCTACCATCCGGCATAGAGAAACGGTGTGCTGAAAACACTGGTACACAGGACATGTAATCTCACAGACAGTGACAGTATCAATGAAGAACATGAACATTTACAAACAGTGTTCCGGATGAACAGCTTCTCAGAGTGCCAAATCTGGAGATCCCTACGTGATGCACCGACAGAATCTCCGGTAGAAACAGTTGAGGAACTGCGGCAAGATGTTGCCACTGCATTTTTACCATATTGTGGCGGAGTGTCCAGGAGGATAGGCCGAATTCTCAGAAAACATCAAGTGAAGACTGTTTCCACACGCCAGCCAAAACTAATGGTTCTGTTGTCAGGATTAAGGATGAACTGGGTCTACGAAAATTCAGGTTTATCAAAAGCCCTGCCAATATGTTGAGACCTTCATTGGTCAGACGTTGTGTACTCTGAAAGATCACTGTCGTGAACAACAACGACACACGAGACTACAACAGCCCAACAAATGAGTAGTCTGACTTAAATTACATAAGAATACGAGAGTCGTGACCTAAGCGTCAAGCTTCTGGGACTGTATAATTAACGAGTCCATCGAGATCCAAGTGGGGGAAATGCAGATTAATCACGATAGCGGCTACATAATTTGTGAAGCATGGAAACCTGCACACAACAAAATTTAGAATGAAAATAAAATTACGCATAATGAACTGAAGTAAGCAGTAATGTTCTGTACCAAACAGCAGCCAATTTCAAGTTCCCAAACCCAGAAATCGAATTAGTAGTCCCCAAGAAAAACACTTCATTAGCCAAACCTAAAAAAAAGATAAATTAGTTTCTATATAACTACAACAGAAAAAAAATTATGAACAAAACTGAGCTGCCTAACCTCATTTGCCTATCACAAAAAAAAAAAAAAAATAAATAAAATAAAATAAAAATAAAAAAAATAAAAAAAAATGGAATTACTAAACAATTTTAAAATTTGTTACATTTTGATCACTATAAATGAGATCCAACAAAACCCACTCGGTTACCTATGTGGTGTAATGCACCGTTTTCCAAGTTGAGGATGCGTACCAGCCCCAGTTCAAATCCACCTGGCAGACTACCAAAGGGGGTTGGAGTGCCAACCAATCTGGCTGTGGCTTTTAGACGGTTTTCCACATCCCCCTAGGTGAATACCAGGCTAGACCCAGATTCTGCCTCAGTTACACGATTCACAAACATTTTCGTAACACTTTACACTTTCACACATATAACACTATAACAGACATTTGAGGTACACATTTCCTCCAGAGGGACATGGGGTGGTGACAAGAAGGGCATCTGGCCACCCTGTAAATATTAACAAGCCGAATCTGAACTGTCATAGCCGATCCTGCATGTGCAGGAACATGGCTAAAGAAAAAGTCTAAAACTGAATATTTAAATTTAAAAAATCTTTTTTTTTTTCTTCCTAAAAACAATGGGAAACAAAGTTGGGCATTTTGAGAGCTAAGAAAATTTTTGCAAAGGAAACATGAATTGTACAAAATGGCTACTGAAATGTATGTAGAACCTATTTGTGGGAGAGTATTGACTATTTTAATATCAAAAAATGAGGAAAAATGTTGAAAGGGGACAATTATAATTTGAAACTCTAAAACATTTTTGGCAGTCTCTGAAAAAAAACAAAGAAATTGAAGGATCATTACAAGCCTACAAAAGCAAAACTTGATTGACCTTATCACAAAACAAGTTGAAAATAAAATAACTGATGATAGTGAGGATTTGAGAAAAAGATTCTGAAATAACTTCATGAAATCTGTAAACCTAAAAATATCAAAACTTATTCTAAAATTGAAAAGGTCAGATAATTGATATTGTCAAAGGCGATTACATTAAAATTAATAATGAGTAAGATTTGAGTAAAACATCATTAAAAGAACTTAAGCAAACCTGATAATTAAAAAAATCTAATTGTAATAAACAAAAAGTAATCGATCTTATCAAAAGATTTGAGGGTAGAATTATTAATAATGGCAATGAGAATTATCTTCTAAAACTTCAAGTAGACAAATATCAAGAAATTAAGGAAAAAAGTCATCCAAAACATTTTTCAGGTTTTAGTTTACTAGATGATGCGAATTTTTTTAGATCGCCTACATGAATTTTTTTAGAAAAGCTCCAGCTTTCAAAACAAGAATATGAATTAATGGATTTTATAATATAGGTAACATTGTAGAGCCATAATAATTTAATCAAATTATAGAAGAAATAACAACCAAATTAAAGAACATTTTAATTCAAAGTAGATTAAGCAAAGTTAAAATGAAAAATTATTTTGATGTTAAAAGGCAAGAAGAAACAGAAGAATAAAACTTTAAAACTTATAATAAAGTCTTATTCAGAGCAACAGATTTAGAAGATTACTATCAAAATTTAATAAACTAATACCTTAAGTGGAAGAAATACAAAGAAAATACTGGTTGGTCTCTATTTTATGTTAATAATTTCGAGTTAAATGATAATAAACACAATCCAATTTCTAGTTCTTCATATACAGATTTATTAAAAGTAATTAAAGATAAAAAACAGAAATTAATGTAAAAACCTAAAATCAATATTTTTCCTTATTCAATAAAATCAGCTTTATATCCACTTAGTGACCATGTAGAAAGAGTAAATAATTATAGAAAAATTCGATTGGAATTAGATGAAATTTTTGAAAAAGAGAAAATTAATTTTCCAGTTTAGTTAACAGACATTTCAAAATGTGAAAAGGAATCAGACATTCCAATCAATATTTATTCATAAAAGAAGTGGTGAAGAAGGAAAAAAATATTGTGTATCTTAATTTCGATCTGACAAAATTAACAAGAAGAACATTTTCATCTTCTCCAGAAATGAAAATAATTCGTATTATTGTTGGATAACATATCTATCTAGACTAATTAGATCAAAATGGACTAAACATGAAGAAAATATTTATCTCTTTGATGGATGTTCAAGATATCAGAAAGGAAAATTAGAAATTAATAACATCAATTGTAAAGATTACGAATAAGTAGAAATAAATATGAATATTGATTTCCAAAATTATAATCACCAATGAAATATTCCTTTTGTGATTTATGCAGATTTAAGTTGTTTATGAATGATTTTAAAACTCGTCAACCCAATCTTGTAAAATTTTATATTAACACATATCAAAAACTTTTGTCAATTTTATTCAGTTATTATGTTAATTATATGAATGGTCATTTAAAAAATTCGATTAAATATGTTGGCAAAGATACAGCAGAAAAATTCGTTTAAAAATTAGTAAGAGAATCAATAGAAATTACTACAATATACATTCAAATGAATTTGCCTAATGAAGATGTACTTGAATTTTTGTGAAGAAGAATTTGATTTTGTAGAAAACATTTAGATATCATCATTATTTAACTGGAAAATATCGAGGAGCTGCACTTGAACATTATAATCTTAATTACGAATGTCCAAAATTATATTCACAATTTAACTAATCATGATTTTCATTCGTTTTTCAATGAATTATCAATAGAAATGAAACACATTGATCCATTTCCAAATAATGAATAAAAATTATTTCCCTTAGTAAACATGTTGAAGGCGAATTAACAGAATGATTTTCAGACTCTTAAATTTAGAAAATTAAAATTCTTCTGAGCTATTTGCCACATCATGGTGTTAAAATATTTCTAGCATTTCAGAACCGTTACAGGAGCCTTCCTTAGGGAATGCTGACATGTTTCCTCCTGTGCTTATCTTCTAAAGCAAATTCTGTCCCCACAAGTTAGTTAAGATTGGTTGTAATTTGGTACCAGTAAGCATAGGAATAACTTTATCGCAGCTTGCATTGGTGTTTCTGAAACGTGGAAATACGAGAGGAAGTTTCACGAATTGGTGTTTGCATCGATGGTTCTGATTGGTGGAAAACAGGAAGGTGTACACTTCTTGGTGTTTGCATATAATTGGCCAGCAAAGGTGATAAATGAAGTTTTCTGTTTGGTCTTATTCTTCTAAGCAGTGACATTGCTGCCACACTGTCAGGAATGCCCGTTGTACCGCTTGCTGTGAAGTGTCGCCACAGTGTCAAAACTGGGAGCCTATATGGCGAGACTTTGTATCTGTCCTTTTTTCATATTGTAGGGATGTTTACTAGTCTCAATTGCGTCACGAATTTTTAAATGACTGTATAGAGAGCTCTTGTACATCCTTGAAGTTTATATAGTGATCACACTCTTTCTTATGTTCTGCAACCACTGATTGGCTGTGCTGCTTTAAACATATGTACTTTTCATGTTCCGCCATCTATACATGAATAGGGCTTCCTATTTCTCCTATGCATATAGTCTCAAAATTGTTGTTTATTTTATGGACACTAGCCATCTTTCCTGTGGGTTCCTTAGTTGATGTGAGGCTATCTTTAATTTTGTTATTGTTGAAAAAAACAGGTTTGATGCCAGCTCGTCCTAAGACTTTCGCAATGCACTCACTAATCACCTTAATGTAGGGAAAATGTGCCACCTACAACTCATTGACTTCACTGTCGTCTTCCTTAGTTCATCATGGTTTCATGGCTTTCTTAATGCTTCCATTACTATATTCATTGGCATGGAATATGGATCACCACTAGGTGAGCTCTTTCTCCAAATTATGGTCAGAACTAATCTGTTGTGCCATGGTGATTAGTGTGTGTATAACTGAGTTCTTTTGGGTCGAATAGAGGTGAGCTAGCCTGTGCAAGTATCGGTTGGTATTGGTTGGCTTCCTATGCAATATGTGGCGTAGTGTGCCTGTTGCTGTTTTGTACAATAGTATTCCCAGAAAAACAATAACAGCCACAGTAGTCCACTGAGTGCACTGGAAGCCAACCAATACCAGCCAGTACTTGCACACACTGTCTCACCAGCGCCCACTCCCAAAGAACTCAATTCTACACACACTAGTCACCAGGGCGCAACAGATTAGTGATCACAATTTGGAAGAAGAGTTCACCAAGTTGTGATGGATATTCCATGGCAATGGATACATCAACAGAAACATTAGGAAACCATTATACTGTGACAAACTATGGAAAAAGACACATATGTCAAACAGCACATTTGCCATACATTAAAAGAATTTGTGAGCACATTGGGGAAGTCTTACAACGAGTAGATGTTCATATTTCAGCAGACATCTTGGAACATTTCAGACATATGTGCACTTAACCTTATTAACTTGATCCATCTTGGTAATTCACAGACTTACGTTAAGAATGATGAAAAAGGAATCACATCGATTATTTGATTATGACACAATTTTATATCTTGAGAAAGGAATTCATGGTTGGAATTCTCTAAACATCAAAAGACATGCAAGAAAAGAAATATATGAAATATTCTGAGCCAAAAAAAACCACTATATTGCATACATATATATAAACAGTTTGTATGTTTGGGCGCTGTCTAAACTTTTACTATTTACAGATAACAGTGGTATGGGACAAAAATGTTGTAATGCAGGAAAATTTTATATTTATACTTCTTTTTCGAAGTTTATCTAGAAATGCAAGAAAATTTCATTATTTACCTAAAGATTTACCATTGGGTAAGAATAAGGCAATAAATTGTGGGCAATGCTGACTCACATACAAAATGTATTTTACTATAGAAATATTAAGCAATATTAAAATCTTGAATTAAAATTAAAGAATAATCATAGTCTTGTCATCTTATTTGACAAACTGTGTGAAAACATACATTGAAAGATGATTAGAAGGGCAGCCAACATGATTAAAAACTATTTCTAAAGATAATGAACAAGTCAGTCTTTGGAATAACAATGATAAACATTAGAAATAGAGAAAACATCAAAATAATGAGAGATAAAGAAAAATATACAAAACATATTACAGGACCAAATTATGAGCATACCATAATTTCTTCAGAAAATATAGAAGCAGTTCACGTGAAGAAAATTCAAATTAATGTTCAGGAAACAATTTTTTTGGAATATGTATCCTCCACATTTAGAAAAGAAACTGAATGATTTCCATTATACTGTCATGTAACCAAAATGTGTAGAAAATATTGATTTGTGATATATGGAGACAGATTATTTCATATACAGTATAAGAACCCCAGTATTCCATAAACATATGTGGACAATGTTAGACGAATTTGATACAAGTGATTACCCAAAAGAGAATATTTATAGAATTCTGCAAGTAAACAAGAAATTTGTAGGAGAAATTAAAGATAATATTAGTGGAAAAATCATTCTAGAGTTGTAAATATAAGAGCAAAACTGTATGCTTATAGGGTTAGTGAAAAAGATTAGAAAATGATTAAAGGCGTCAAGAAGTCATTTGTGAAAACACTTTCGCCGGTTATAAAAAGCGTTTAGATGATGAACTAAAGCAATTAAGAAAAATGAATTTTAGTAGATTATTTAAACATGAACTGTTTGCTGTAAAATGTAATAAAATTGTTTTAAGTTCAGACAATGATATATGATTTATATTACATGGTGAAATTAAGACATTACGAATGGATATTATAAATTAAATACAAATAAAGGTAAAGGTAATAAAAATGATTCTTTGAAAGAATTAAACAATCCACACAAGATAAAAATATTTCTGAAAATAATTCAACAGCTCCACAGCAGATTACAATTAAAATTTTAAAAAAGAAGTTATTTAGTTTTCATTATTTCTCATGACCTTGTAATTTTTGTTTCTTTGGATATAAAATATACAAACAAATTTCCCATAAAATATTACAGTTTCCGATATTTTCTCTTATAAATTAAAGCTACAGTTGAAAGTAGCCTGTTAAATTATTTAAGCAAGATCTCAGGCAGTCGAGATCTGCAAATGCTAGTTAAAACGCTCACTGCTGCACTGAATTACGAGTGGCCACAGTACTTGCGCAATGGAAATTTATCTAACTGCTCACTCCTTAAGGGGGCAGGCAACGTTTTAACGAACACAAAATTAATGTTAAAGATGAATGAATAGATAATTAAACATGGAATGGGGAGCATGAAATTATAAGCAGAGGTTTGATACTTTAAATCATCATCTATTCAATAAAATAACAAGCAAATAAATGTGGGAAGACCAAATTAAGCACACACCTTGTACAAAAGAGGATTAAATCATAAAGTTACTGCTCGTAATAAAATTGTTTCTGCCCTTTATAAATATGGAGATAACGTAGAGGAAGATTGCAAACACATGGATAGATGAAAGCACATTCATTCATTCAAACCCAGACACGCAAATAATGCTTGTGGTACATCACCCATGCATGAACACTCCATAGCAGCGACAAACGAAACGTCAGCGTCGTTCTGACGATATGGCGGGTCTCTTGAACCAAAAATTTAAAAACACTATGCACTAAACCAACTCACCTTTGGGGAGGCAACGCCATACTATTCTTAAGTACCATGTCGTGTGTGACCACAAGGAATTGAATAGAATTTACAAAACAAATTAATTTAGAATAAGTAAGTAAAGCAGACACAAGAATTCATATAGAAAGAAGCTAATATTGATAAAAGCATGGCTGAAGGCCGAAGTAATGACGGTTATGAAAGCACATGGTGCATTCGGTCATACAAGACAGAATCAAACTAGAAAATCTGAGAAATGTTTAGCATACTCTCAGATACAGACATGACGCATAAACGTTAGTTAAAACACAAGAAGGAGATTTAATCATACTTAGTTTACACAAACGTGTATTCTAACTTGAGAAAAATCGGACAGAAAATCATCACCAAAATGAAAATGCACATACTGAATTTACACTGAATTATTAGAGTTCTGTAAAGTAAGAAACACTTCGCATCACATAGCGAAAGAATTACTCAAGAAAACTATCACTCAAAAATGAAAAATGTTAGATCACAAAGAAGGCAAAGTTCTAACAGCATGCCTTCCCCTCGGCATGACTGATGAAGTACTTCTTTCCATGGTCGCAGCAAAAGTGTAGCCCTCAGACCACGCCAAAACCTTCCACACCGCACACCAGATGTAGAGCGCGCTAAAAACCCATACAGAGTGCATTCAGAGCATAGTGTCTACCAAAACTCTCTACCTGAGGAAGATAAAATACCCACTTTAACAGCTCCCAGAGAGGTTTCGTGTCACCTCTTTCGTCCAAGATTAGGTTGGCACCACACTAAGAAGACAGCCACAGCCGGCCGTGGTGACCAAGGAGACTGAGGTGCTTCAGTCACGGTCTGCACAGCCACTACGGTCGGGGGTTCGAATCCCCCCTCGGGCATGGATATTTGTGCCATCTTTAGTATAAGGTAGTTCATATGTAGTTTGTAAGATTAGGGACTGATGACCCCGTAGTTAAGTCCCATAAGCTTAACAAACATTTGAACATTTGAAACAGCCACCTCAACAAATAAGCTTATCTTTGGGCATTCAGCAGTCGCCAGCGCAGACGACAAACGAAGCCATGCGTCCTTAATTAAGGTAAAGGAGGCCCTAAAGCGCGAGGCAGCGGCTGTAAGCCATTGTGTGGCAGTCAGTCAATATTAAAAACAACCTCCACATTCACATGAATAGACAAGTTCAGTCACGAAGGTGGAAACATATATAAACGTGGGGCATTGATCATTAATCAACAAAATAAAATAATTAACATACTAATAGACAATGTAAGTGGTGCAGAAACACTTTAGGTTAATGAGTAACTCGAAAATGGAACACAACCACACATTCAGTGGACGTATTTCACAGTCTATTCTTTCAATAATTACAGTTATGAACATACTTGGAAGCATTTTTAATTTCTTTTCCACACTTCTCGCAAGCAAATGTTTTCTTATGCCATATATGCACACATTAGGTTAGCAGCTTTATTATTCAATGTTTACATCCTGATTTTCAAGGGAAATTACGCCTTGTTATTTTAATGCCTATGTGAATTTCTTTTTCTTGGTTGCACAGAGAACAAATCATTTTATTTTCGCTCTGAAACTGTAATAAAAAATATTAAAAATTATTACTTTCTTGTATATGTAATTGGTTTCCATTGCTGATATAAAATTTAAGAAGGTCCTTTATAACAACAAAATGGTTTAAATGTGAAAAAAGTAATGTTTGGTTGTATAAATTCAAGTTACTGATTTATCAGGATATGAAAGTCCAAGATATGCAAATAAAGAGCATCTTAAGCGAAAATACTGTAAATAATCTGAAAACTTGGAAGTACTGTCATTGTGCTAACCAAATATATACAATATTCAACAAAATTTATCAGTGAAACTCCTAGTTATGAAATCCAAAATTTGTGATACAAAACCTTTTCAAAATTGTGAGTATGAAAATGCTTTGCTGTCCATTCAAAAACAAGGGAAACATAAGAAAAATATTGATGTAAAACAGCTTTATAAAATTCAAATAATCTGAATGAAATTAAGGATAATTGTATATAGAAATCAGACGAAATATACGACAGAACTATAGAAATTTTACATGAAGGAAATAAATACTTTGTTGCTGCATATTGTTCCACAATTGAATGCTAAATATTGAAGACCAACCTTTGTTATTCTGAGATTAAGTTATGTCACCTTTTGTTGTTGTGGTCAAAAGTCCGCAGACTGGTTTCATGCAGCTCTCCACGCTACCCTGTCCTGTGCAAGTCTCTTCATCTGAGAATATGTTCGGCAACCTACATCCTTCTGAATCTGCTTACTGTATTCGTCCCTTGGTCTCCCTCTACGATTTTTACCCCACACACTTCCTTCTAATGCTAAGCTGACAATTCCTTGATATCTCAGAATGTGTCCAATCAATCTATCCCTTCACTTAGTCAGTATACGGCAGAAACTCCTTTTCTCCCGGATTCAGTTAAGTACCTCCTCATTAGTTACATGATCTATCCATCTAATTTTCATCATTCGTCTGTAGCACCACATTTCGAAAGCTTCTATCATCTTTTTATCTGATCTCCTTATCGTCCACATTTCACTCCCATACAATGCTACACTCCAGACAAATGCTTTCAGAAAGGACTTCCTAACATTTAAATTAATATTGGATGTTAACAAGTTTCACTTCTTTAGAAACGCTTTTCTTCCCATAGCCATTCTGGATTTTATATCTTCTTTACTTCGGCCATCGGAAGTTATCTTGCTACCCAAATAACAAAATTGATCTACTACTTTTATTGTCTCGTTACCTAATCTAATTCCTTTAGCATCGCCTGATATTCTGGTATTGCATTCCATTACAGTGTACAGATTGAACAACATTGGTGAAAGGCTACAACCCTGTCTTACTCCTTTTCCAACCTCTGCATCCCTTTCTTGCCATTCAACACTGTCTGGTTTTTGTATAGGTTGAATATAACTCTTCGCTCCCTATGTATTACCCCAGATAAATTCAGAATTTGGAAGAGTGTATTCCAGTCGACATTGTCTAAAGCTTTCTCCAAATCAATAAACGCTAAAAACGTAGGTTTCCCTTTCCTTAGCCTTTCTTCTAATATAAGTCATAATGTATTGCCTCTCGTGTTCCTACATTTCACCTAAATCCAAAATGATCTTCCCCAATTTTGGATTCCACAAGTTTTTCCATTCTTCTGTAAATAATTCGTGTTAGTATTTTGCACCTATAACTTATTACACTGATAGTTCTGTAATTTTCACATTTGTCTGCACCTTTCTTTTTGGAATTGGAATTACCCTCCGACTTCAAGAAGAATATCGTATTTCCCCTGTCTCATACATCTTGCATACCAATTTGTACAATTTTGTCACGACTGGCTGTCCTAACGATATCAGCAGTTCAGACGGAATATCATCTACTCCAGGGGCCTTGTTTCGACTCAAGTCCTTCAGCGCTCTGTCAAATTCATCTCGCAGGCAGTATTATATCTCCTATCTCATCTTCCTCCACTTCGCCTTCCATTTCTAGAATACTGCCTTTAAGTTTATTTCCTTTATATATGTCCTCTATATATTCCTTCCACAGTTCAGCCTTTTTCCTGTGTGCTTAGTACTGGTTTTCTGTCTGAGTTCTTGATATTCATAAAGCTACTTTTCTTGTCTCCAAATATCTCTTTTATTTTCCTGTAGCCGGTATCGATCTTTCCGCTAGTTATGCATTCTTCTACGGTTCTGCATTTGTCCTCCTGCTTAGCCAGTCTGCACTTCCTGTCAATCTCATTTTTCAGACGTTTGTACTCCCTTTTTTCTGTTTCACTTGCTGAATTCTTATGTTTCCTCCTATCATCAATTAAGTTCAGTATATCCTGTGTTATCCAGGGATTTCTATTAGGCCTTGTCCTTCTGACTATATAGTCCTCTGCAGCCTTCACGACCCTATCTCTCAGAGCTACTCATTCTTCTTCTACAGTATCACTCTCCACCGTTTCAGCCAATCCTTGCCTAATGCTCCCTCTGAAACTCTCAATCACCTCTGGTTCCTTCAATTTGTCCAGGTTCCATCTCCTAAACTTTCTGCAATCTCGTAAGTTTTAATCTGCAGTTCATAACCAATAAGTTATGGTCAGAGGCTATATCTGCCCCTGGATTTGTCTTACAGTTTAGAACCTGGTTTCTAAATCCATTTCATACCATTATAAAGTCAATCTGGTTCCTTCCAGTGTCACCTGAGGTTCGTTCAAAGAGCTGCAGGACTGTAGCTTCCTGCAACTTCCTGCAGCAGCAAAGCAGACACTACTGCGCATGCGCGGTACCGATGACGTCAGTCAGGCTGCAGGAGGAAATTTTCCCTGCAGCTCATGCAGCCAGCAAGCTGCAGGACGCTGCAACAGGGAGCTTCCTTGAACAGCCGGTAGGCTGCAGGAAGCTGCAGGATTGCTCTTTGAACACGAATTTCCGTACTGCGCATGCGCGGTTGCAGTCCTGCTGCTCTTTGAACGAACCTCTCGTCTCTTCCATGTATACAGCCTTCTTTCATGATGATTAAACCAAGTGTTGGTGATCATTAAATTGTGCTCTGCACAAAATTCTACCAAGCGATCTCCTCTTTCATTCCTTTTTCCCAGTCCATGTTCACCTACTACATTTCCTTCTCTTCCCTTTCCTACTACCGAATTCCAGTCCCCCATCACAATCAAGTTTTTGTCTCCTTTAAGTTTCTGAATGATTTCTTTAACCTCCACATACATTTTTTAGATATCCTCATCGTCGGCTGTGCTAGTTGGCATATTAACTTGCACTACTGTGGTCAGTTGTGGTTTCGTGTCTATCTTTACTATGATAAGGCGTTCATTATGCTGTTTACTTTAACTTACCCGCATTCCTATTTTCTAATTCATTATCAGACCTACTCCTGCATTACCACCAACTGATTTTGTATTGATAACCCTGTACTCACCTGACCACAAATCCTGTTCATCCTGCCACCGAACTTTAGTAATCCCTACCATATCTACTTTTAACGTATCCATTTCCTTTTCAAATTTTCTAGCTTACCTACGCGATTAAGGGTTAGAACACAAAATTTTCCTAGTATGTCCATAATTAAATTTAAAATACCATTCATATGTACTTTTATATACATATAGTACACAAAATTTATGAAAACCAGTATTTGATTCAGTCAACTCTAATTTAAAATCTTCAAGTGAGTTGGACATTAAGTCGTTTCTGGTAACCTTTGTCTGATCATTAAAATAAAGTCTGTCTTCTTTAATGAAATGGTAAGCATAATGAATTTAATATTGGATGGCAAAAATTGAATAACACCCTTAATTTACATATAAAAGTATTAAATGTGTTTTTAAGAAACTTTTTGCTTATATCTACCCAACTATTGTGTGAATTATCAAATGTCAACCATTTTATTTTAACTTTATCTCCTTTCTTTCTCAAAACTGTTACCACAAGGTAAACATTGAGACAATACTTTTTCATTAGTTCTTGTTTATAAAAATTTACAAGTCTGTTACAGTTTATTCATGATTGCATTGGAGAGTATAAAATCTTGTATTTTGAAAATATCTGTTGACCAATTGGCAGTAAATCCCTTCTAAAAAAAATTCCTTTCTATTTACTTATTCTCATATTGTAACCAATTTTAAGTTTGGGCTTACAAATAGGAATATGATCTTTTAGTGTATTTATTTACGTCTTTTGCTGCAATTTTTTATCGTTGAATGTCTCATATTTTTGTCTTCATCAAGTAATGTACAGAATATGTCGACCCATTTATTATTTACTTGAAGAACAAATTTTTCCATATTTTCAGTCCTTTGTTCTATTGAATTGTTTAACAACGCATGCTTTAAATTCACTAAATGATGGATAATGACTAATTTAAAATTTGTCATCAATTTCTTAATCTCTATATTGTGAAAGTCTCTTCCATTATCTGTTTGCAAATTTTCTGGCGTTTTTGTGCTGACTTATTGTTTAATAGCCTCAACTCCATTCTTATCTGTTGTTTGTTTAATTAGAACAGCCCCAGACATCGATAACAGGCAGTAAATATTTATAACCTAGATTTAACTTAGAAATTCATTTGAACTTTCAAGATTCCATTTCAGCTAAGTTAGCTTTCCATAGACAAACTGTTACAAAAGATAAATACATTTTTTCCTCTAAAATTTTTTCTCATTGGTAATAAAATTCATTTATAATTTATTCATAACTATTCAGAGCTTCACAAACTGCTGATGCCCATTTATTACTATGTTTACCTGCAATTTTATTAGCGAATTTTCTTCTTTTGATTTTCCAGATAGAACAAAGACTTCCAATTCTCTGTTTTTGATTCTTGTTTTCAGTCTATGATGATGTGCCAGTAAACTTTTTGCACATCAAACAATAAATGTGACTCTGATTCTGTATTTATAGAGAAAAAGAAAGTATTTTACTTTTTCATTTTTTTTATTCCAAAGACTAGTATTTCTACATCTTCACCAAATTTTCCCACCAATTTTGAAATAGAATTTTGAGAGCACTTTCTAAACAATGGCACTGATTAAAATTCACTTTAAGTATTTTAATTGAGTCATCATGATATCAAATTCATTAAAATATGGAGTTAGGTGTGCTTTGGGTAAAAATGGAAAAGCTTTTTCTGTTTCTATTTTCATATAGTATTTAATTAGTTGTATTTATTAATTTTTAATCTAATTATTTAACTAACCAATTGAACAGATCTAAAGTGTTATTTAAAGATGTATTTATGTTATGTATTTTTTATGATGATCTCTACTTTTATTGTAAATGACATTTCTTTTGGAAACGTTTTCTGTATTATGCTTAGTAACTTATTTTTTAAGTTTTCTTGGAATGCCTATATATTTGGGCTTTGTAAATAAAATTGGTAATTCATTCTGTAAAACTTGTTTGTCCAGTACTTGCAAATCATCAATTGGATCATTTATATTCATAATAATTCGCCCTTTAAAATCAATATGTGAATTAGTGTCTTTAAAAGCACTTTTTAATTCTTTATTAAACTGTTTAACTATAATTTCCGATTTTGGGTCTACTGTGGACTGAAAATATATGATATTGGTTTCCATTCACTGTAATGGAGGCTTCATTATATGGTGAATTTTTGGGCCTATGAATGCTTTCCCTTGATAAAACATCTGTTTCGTTTGAGTGCAACATTGGTCCATCCTCAAACAACCAATGTGAAGTATGGCTGACTTTCAGAGTGAGATGATGTTTTGAGCAATGAAAATAACGAAAAAATAGTGGAAAACTGTGGAAGCAAAGGGCCAAGGAGTATAAATTCCTCGGACAGAAATATAAATAAGAGGAAAAGAAATGCAGGAGAAGCATATATGGGGAGAACAAGCAAGAAAGTCCACAAACGTAAACAAGGCCCACCATATGGTTGTCAGCGTAAGTGTTCCGCATGTTTCAGTGGAGAACAACATGAAAGAGTTTTGAAACGGTTTTGGAATATGTGTGTCTTTAGATTACAATATGCATACATTAGTGGGAGTGTGAAAGTAAACCTAGAGAAGAAAATATATGGTACAAGTGGAAATGAAAGCAGGAGACAACACACCTGCCAGTTTTATATTTCAGTGGATGGTAGTGATAAAAGAGTTTGCAAACTGGCATTCATATCTTTGCTTGGTGATGGTAGACTTTCGCAGAAACAAGCTGAGGGAACATCATAACTGGTCATGGAAGGCATGGAAATAGACCCAACAAAACTAGTTATCATCAAATGTTCAAATGTTTGTAGAGCTTATGGGACTTAACTACGGGGTCATCAGTCCCTAAACTTACAAACTACTTATGATCTAGTGATCATCAGTCCAGTTTAGTTAAAAATCATAGTAATAGTTTTCTGCTGCATGAAAGTCATTGTTCTAGAGTTTCTGCTGCAAATAGAAAATATTTTCCTGAAGATTTTAATGCAACTATGATGTATAAACTTTATGATACTTGCATCAAATAGGAACATAATCCAGAAGATATTGGTAGTGAGTATAAATACTTTAAATACAAAATTAAATCTCTCTTTTTCCTCACCATCTACTAAGACATGCAAGGTGTGTGATTCACTGTGCATAAAACTTTCACATCTGGTGGAAGATATTGAAAAAGCAAACTTCCAAAGAGAGTTACATTTGTATCAATTTAAAGTGCAACAGGCATATATTAATCTGAAGACTGGTATAGCATATCCT
Source organism: Locusta migratoria (assembly GCA_026315105.1). Classification (NCBI taxonomy): domain Eukaryota; kingdom Metazoa; phylum Arthropoda; class Insecta; order Orthoptera; family Acrididae; genus Locusta; species Locusta migratoria. The sequence goes on from CM048755.1 coordinate 395,595,067, forward strand.
AAAGGCCACAGTTCTCTACAATTGATAGCATTTGATTTACACAATCTCTGCTTACTCCCCATCTACGCACTAGTCAAGTTTTCTATAAGAGACTCTTGTGTGCATTATTGTACTTCAGATTATGTGTATGGCAAGAACATATTGCAGGACAGGGTGCTGATGAAATAATATCATGTTTAATTAAATATACTTCCAACAATCTTACAAATATTGATAAATAATAGTTTATACTGATAACTTCAAATGTTTCAAATGTTTGTATAGTTTATGGGACTTAACTACAGGGTCATCAGTTCCTAAACTTACAAACTACTTATCAACTAGCTTATACTAAGAACAGCACAAATATCCATGCCCGAGGGGGGATTCGAACCCCCGACAGTAGTGGCCGTGCAAACCGTGACTGGAGCGCCTCAGTCCCCTCGGCCATCATGGCCGGCTATACTGATAACTGTTTTGCTCAAAATAAGAATATATCTTAAGTCTGTTTTGGTCGCAAATTATTCACAAACAATATGTTAAGGAAATAGTTCACATGTATCGAGTGTCAGGTCATAGCCACCTACCCTGTAATAGGAACTTTGCACTCATAGAGTAGAAGAAAGATAGGAAAAATATGTGTATACACCTGCTGGGTGGGTACGTCTTAGAAAGGGAAAACAAAATATAATACAATCTAAATGCAACAGGTTGATTTTATAAGTTCAAGGCCTTTAACTCATAAAATAGCTAATCGTAAATGTACTGAGGATAAAGAACATGTTGCTTTCAGTCGCATTTCAATGCTGAAAGTCTCTGTTGAACAGCCATGGAAATATTGTGTCTGGTACTGTTATTCAGATGGCATAAAGCAAGGTGCATAAGTGAAAATCGTTTAAGGACAAAAGAGAAAGAATAAACACATCCTTGAACTACAACATGTTAAGATAATACCAACATATTCCATCCCTTGACCAATAACCCAAAGAAACTTAAAGATATTAATGACATTTTGAAATATATTCCACCCATTCATTATTCATTTTACAATAGTCTGATATATCAAAATAGAACTAAGGAAGATCAAAAGTACAACATATTGTGGAGGATGATAGTGAAAACTTTTTTTTTATATTCCTGTTTATGTATGGTGGACCTACTGTGTTCAAATGTTCAAATGTCTGTAAATCTATCGGACCAAACTGCGTGGTCATCAGTCCGTAGCTTACAAACTACTTAACCCTAGATAAACTAACCTAAGGACAACACACACACCCATGCCCCAGGGAGGACTCGATCCTCCACGGCGAGCAACCGCGCGCTCCGCAGCGAGGCGCTTTAGACTGTTCGGCTACTCCACCACGGCGGGGCCTACTATGTAATTCTGCAAAAGACATACTGAAAAAGTATACCGAACTGAAAGCTGTTGCTTATAATGATAAGTTTATAATCTTAATATTTTACTGACTGAACCACTTTTTGTATTGTGTACAAGTTGTTCGCATCCGGAAGCAATCCTCAAAGCTCCACGTGGTTCTAAATGGACAACAATCTCTGGTAGCTGATCCTGTCACCACAGTGATCTCCCAGCTATGTCAGCTACCAAGACAATCCAAAATGGGTCTTGTCAGGGCCAACAAAATTGTCAACAAAACGATCTGAACAAGCAATAGGTCCAGTCCTAAGTGTGTGCCATTTTAATATTGAAGAGATAAGTAGGTCAAAATGTGACTTCCTCAGTAAAAATCTTCTGAGAACAATATTGACGTCCTTGCTCTACAAGAAACCCATGCAGAAGATCTTAAAAGTTGTGCAAGAGGCAATATCCATAGCTACAGACGTGTGGGAGAGATAGGCCATAGAACATACAGTGTGGCTACATATGCTAGACAGGACTTGAATGATGTATCTATAATTCATGAAAGCTGTGACGATGACATATTTGTTTTGGCAGTGGAAGTGTCTGGAACTACCATGGTTAATGTGTACAAACCTTCCAACATCCAGTGGCAAGATACGGTTCTCCCAGTTTTCGAACACCCTTCCCTATATGTTGGCGATTTCAACAGCCACAGTAGTCATTGGGGATACTCGTCTGATAATGAAAATGGAATTGCCTTAGCTGAATGACTGAAAAAAATAACCTTTCCTTGGTTTTTGACGCAAAAGACTCCAGCATATTTTTCTCAGCTAACTGGAAGCGTGGATATTCACCTGATCTGTGTTTTTGTTCCTATGATCAGACATTAAGATCTCTATCAGTTACAAGGAAGGTACTTGGCACATTCCCACGGTCGCAGCACAGGCCAGTACTGATACCAGTTGGGATTAAGATTCCCCTAATAAGATCTATTTCGAGACTCAGGTGGAATTTTAATAAAGCAGACTGGGAGGCATTCACTTCCAGATTAGAGGACAACATTAGATTCATTCATCCTACAATAGAAAATCATGACAGATTCGCTGGACACCTTTAAGCTATAGCTAAAGCCTGTATACCTTGAGGCTACAGAAAGTCATATATTCTGGGATGGAGCCAAGAGTGTGAAGACCTATATAACGAATTTATCAGCACTGAAGATTCAAACACTGTCGACATCTTACTGAACTCCGTTGATAATGCCAGGAGGGAGACATGGGTGAAAAAAGTTCAAAGTTTAGATTTCACTCACAGCAGCAGAAAGGCTTGGTCACTTCTGAGGAAATTGTCTACCAGTGTATCCGAGAAAAAACTGCCTGCCACACACCCTGATCCTTCCGACAAAGCCAAATGAATCGTAGCACTATCCAACTCAAAACGGCAACAGTCTGACTGATTAATATCCTATAAACTAAACGAAGTTAAGAAATGCCAGCAGGCTGCCCTGAAAGTATCAAAACGTTTTTGCTTAGGCGAATTGTATGTGGCTATCTCTGATGTTGAGACTGTGAAAGCTGCCGGTATAGATGATTTTTTCCCCATAATTTATTAAACATGCTGGACTGAAGACCCGATTGTGGCTTCTAAATGTATTCAATAACATTCTTAAAGACAGCTCTCTACCAAAAGCTTTTAAGAGATCTAAAGTAATAGCTGTTTTGAAGCCTGGTAAACCAACCAACCGTGCAGATAGTTATTGCCCAATTGCATTTCTCAGTGTATGTCACAAGCTGCTCGAGAGACTCATCGTAGAATCGTATTGTTCCCATTCTCACTGCCAGTATCCCTGTTGAACAAGAAAGTTTGAGTAACCATTATTAATTATTACAAATCTCCTGAATTTGATACACATAATTTTTTATGTTTTCCAAACTAATCGAATTAATAATAAATTTCTTCTTTGTTGGATCACTTTAAAGGTTCAAAATATCTATTTTTAAATGGAAGAAATTAAGTTTTTCCACAAGAATTGTCGAATATTGCACCGTCAAATAACTTGTTAAATCTTACAATGCTTTCAGAGATTTTAAATGAACAATACAATTAAACAATAATTTAAAAGTGACTCCTTTCAATTGTTTCCAAAATTAATCTGTTTATGTAATTAATGTGACTAGAAGAATGTATGTTGCACCTACTCAAAAAAGCAACAATGAAATAATACAATATTATATGTCATTATGTACAGTAAAAAGAATTAAATTACGATCTACAACATAGAATACTTGTTGAAAATTTTTAACCTGGAATTTGAAGTTCTTGAATAATGATATTGTTCTTCACAGATTTTCCAGAGGTTTGGAAATCATTTTGATTTTTTCATTCTTTTTCCCCTTATATTTTCAATCTTAATTTTTTATTCTGTTTCACATAAATAAAAATGGCGGTGAGTGGTATAAATGAATATCTTTCATCTGAACTGAACAATTATAGTAATGGGTGTTCAGAAGATTTTACAAAATTATCGGACCTGAAAAATATAACAGGAAATTTCAAAAGCAGAAAGGTTGTCAACTAAATTTAGGGACAAGGTTAAACGTTTGTAATTTTTCATCTGCAACACATGTTACGTTGTAATGTTTTGAACTTCCATACTAAAAAAATAATAAATAGAGAGAAAATTTTATTAGTTTGACATGAAAAATATATAATTACTCTTCCAGATCGAAATACTAAATTTTAAAAAATGAAGAAACATTAGATAAAGTTGTAAATTTTATTTTTGTTTATCAAGGTAAAGAAGAAGTAAAATTATTCAACTTATGTTATGAAATTAAAAAAAAAAGTGTTTGATTTTCTTACTAAACAGAATTTTATTTACTTTCAAAGGCAGTCAGTTCATCATCACACTTGATGATGGTAACAGAATCGGTTGCCGAAATATTGTGCCAGCTGCACACAGTTGAACTGTTCCAACATTACAGAACTTTGCAAGCTACTAGTGCAATAATTTACGAGGACAAACTCGCCGAGTTTATGGCTGCTAGACCCCCTGGTGTAGGGTGACCACCACCGAGAAACCATGCGACATTTAGGACAATAGCTCTTGGAATGTAGTGTGTTCAAGGAAACGCCCTCATCGTCTATGTTTGCGGTATTTCCCTCACATCATCATCCCTTTTTGTCAGAATGCGGGATGTGGTTTGGTGCTCTAGTGGCAGCTTCGCTGATTGAATGATTCTGAGATGTTTGACAGTTTTGTCAATCCATTTCATGAAAGAGATGTGGTATTGTCCAGACATTGCCTTTCAAAGAAGATTAGAGGTTTTAATTTACTGAGGACGTGAGACTGACCAGCACTCTAACAGGAAATGAGAGAGAAAATGGCACTTAAAGCCTTTTGGTTGAGCAGAGGGAGAATGCAGACGCTTCTGAGAACTAAGTTCCTACTTTTGTGACGATAGTTGGCTTGTTTCGTTTCGCTAGATTTGGAGTTTAGTACAACTTTCAGAACTTAATGGTGTCATCTCGTCAGGAGATGACTATGAATATGATGAAAAATTTTTAAAAAATGAATAAAGTGCCTGTATCCGTTCTATTGATTACAAAACAATGAAAGTTACTGTTGCAAAAACACATCTAAAGCGCAAGCTGAAGAGGCTGCAAACGAAAGGTACATTTCTCTTGACACATATACTGGATTTGAAAACTTAGGAAGAACATATTGAAAATGGTGGAACTCGAACCGAAACTGATATGTTGACATACGTTCACTTCTTGGAAGCACTAAGCCTTGACCAATAACTCACTACTAGAAAATTGCCACAATGAGCACTTTTTGCTGAAATAGAGTATCCAGATTTGGAATTTAAAGCTTCCACAATGTGGGTCAAGGAGTTTAAACAAAGGCATGAAATTCGACCGAGAAAAGTTACAAACAACATTTGTTTGGAAAGAGAGATTACTGCTATTGAGGAAATCCTTTCTGTGACAGAGAATTTTCGACTCCAGTCTCGAGCTCTTATCCAAAATTACGAAAAAGGCTTCGTTATAAACACCGATCAGTCAAGTAAACACAACGTTTTATTTGTCTAATTCAATCGAAATACTCTTTCCAGTCTCATGTAAAATGTTTTTACATTTGTATCTTCTCTTTCCAGGGTTCGAGCATCAATTGACGTATGACAAACCAAGAACACAAAATATTAAAAGTGGTGTACGTGAAATGATAGTATATGAACAAACTTACACATTCCTATACAGCAAAATATGATTTCAGCCTTTTAGGAAAACTATTGCCAAATATTTACATATGCCTGCAGGCGAGTATTGGTTCATTTGAGGGTTAAAAATTAGTATATGCGTATGTGGTAAAATATACAAATGTTATAAACACATCTTAAAAATCTGGTAAACTGACAAAAGTTATCAAAAAATATTTGACTGAAGTGATGCAGAGCTGCGAGCAAGAGAATAAATGTCTTCTGTTGATTGACTTGTTGGGAAAACAAATAAATCTACAAATACTCGATGAACTGTTTCGAGAAGAAAACGGATTGCCAATTTGTAATATCAGAGGGATCCCCCCCCCCCTCCCTCCCTCCCTCCGTAAATGTACGCCACTAGTGCAATCCTGCGATGTATGCTGTTATCGTCAGGTAAAAAAGTAATAAACATTAACCAAAGCTATACTTACCTCATCGAGTAATAACAAGAAATCACTTGCCCAGAATCTTGCATCAAACTTCATTGTATTACACATTACCAGCTATCCTCTCAAATTTTTAGCGACATGCTGCTTTACGCGTGGTTCGTTGCTGTGCGATGAATGAAGCTGTTATTAGATTGTCAATCAAGTTTGTTTTTGTATGGAGGCATTAAAAAACCATGTCGCTACAAAAAAAGCGGCTTTTATAGCGTGCGCCAGAGGCGGTAACATTTATTGCTTTCCCTGTTTCTGCAGTGAATATCTCCACGGTACATGTAGTTGATCAAATGCAAAAGAATTGAAGTATCGTTTTATGTACAAGACGTTCCTGTGTATGCGATAACTACAGTCTTTCTTAAGCGTTTTCAGTCCCGAATTTCATGCCATGACTAAGCTTTTTGTGTTAATATAAATTAATTAAATAACCTATATTTTGTTGCGGTTAATTGTGACTAGGGTTGCCAGATCTCTGGGCGCCGCCCGGAGTGCCCGGGCTTGGAATGAATTCTCCGGGTCTACGGGCCAATGACTCTCATCTCCGGGCTTGAATGTAACCTTCATCATAACTTTTTTTTCGACGCTTTTTAAGTACTATGCTCATGTAGCGACGATCTACATCGAACTTAACGTAACTTAAACTAAGGACGAACACAACGTCCATGCCCTAGGGGGGGGATTCGAACCTCTGGCGGGAGCAGCCTCGCGCACCGCGGCAAGACGCCTCAGAGCGCTGGGCCATTCCCGGCCGGCTCCTCTCTAGTAATTATGAATAACTTTGTATAAATGTCAATTTCTTATTGCAACAATACGCTACTTTTCTGTTCTTCCTCTGAAAACTTTTCATTGTTGCGTCGGTAGTAATCGTAGTAATCGGCTAGCGCATTATTAAGCAAACACTGTTGCGGCAACGTGTCAACTGGCGACGTCTATTATTTGTCTTCGTTCGTTCATTGTTTATTATCAGTTTACCGGCAATTTTTGGAATACTCGGATGGTGTGAGAACATACAAGCTTACATTAACTCAGATTAGTGAGTAATAACAGTGAAATGAAGAGACGATATCTAAGTTCGTTCCGTGAAGAATGGTTGCAGAAAGAAAATTATAAAGAGTGGCTACAAAAAGTCGATACTGATCAGTGTATGTGTAAGTGCAGAATATGCACTATCTCATTTACTTGCTGGGAGGGCGGAGATCCTGTTTGGGGGGGGGGGGGAGGAGTTGGTCGCAGTTGGGGGGGGGGGGGGCGGCGAGTCATTGGCCAAGGGGGAGGGGGGCACGTCTGGTCTCTGGGCCTGCTTCGAGTTCAATCTGGCAACCCTAATTGTAACGTCAGCAGTGTAAGAATTGACAAGGAGCACAAAAATATGTGCCGCTGTACCAAGTCGAACCCGAAACCCGTTCAGTACTAATCCGAGTCAAACACCGCTTCCGAAACACATTGTCGCAGAGACAACTGATAAAGCGCTAAGGTGATAGATGAAAATTTATTTTATTTACTAAGCTCTTGGCCTTCTGGAGATCCCACTTCGGGCACATTTATGTCTCAGAACGCGCTACATGTACCATAAATTTGGTACGAATTCGGCGATGAGGAGTAGGCGTTCTCTCCTTGGAAGTGACGGATTTAAGTTAAAAGTAGTCAGCCTTTCAACTTGCAGAGACAAGTTTAATGTACTGAAGGAAAAAGTATCCCGAATAATCGAAAAGGAATTTGTAATACATACAGGTGCGTGGCGTTTGAATACACAAAGTAATAGCTGCAGTATTACTGACATGCTTATCATCCCTCATGAACTCGTACAGAAATGTTTCAAATGTTTGTATAGATTAAGGGACTTAACTACAGGGTCATCAGTTCCTAAACTTACAAACTACTCATGAACTAACTAATACTAAGGACGGCACAAATATCCATGCCCGAGGGGGGATTCGAACCCCCGACCTTAGTGGCCGTGACTCGTAAAGAATAACATAGTTGAATTTACAATGCAGTGACAATGGTAGATGAATTACGAAAGGTGACGAGAGCACAGAAATTAGATGTAATATCCATGCAGGAATTGTACTCAGTACAAGAGAAAGTCTCTAACATGTCTTCAACGGCACAAGACATCTACATCTACACGGGAAACTCTGAAAATCACATTTATATGCCTGGCAGAGTGTTCATCGAACCACCATTATTCTATTTATCTCCAATTCCATTCTTGAACAGAGCGCGGGAAGAAAGAACACCCGAATCTCTCCGTTCGAGCTCTGATTTTCCGTATTTTATTCTGATGGTCATTTATACCTCTGTAAGTGGGAGTCAACAATATATTTTCGCATTCGGAGGAGAATGTAAGCGATTGGAGTTTCGTAAGTAGCCCACGCCACAGCGATAAGCGCCTTTGTTGTAATGATTCCCATCCCAGATCCTGTGTGATTTCCGTAATGCTGTCTCCCCTGTATTGTGACAATACGAAACGAGCAGCCCTTCTCTGGACTCTTTCGATGTCCTCCGTCAAACCCACCTGATGAGGCTCCCACACTGGGCAGCAATACTCCAAAAATGGACGGACAAGCGTAGTGTATGCAGTTTCTTTTGTAGTTCTGTTGCATCTTTTAAGGTTTCTGCCAAGAAAACGCAGTCTCTGGTTCGCCTTTCCCACGACATTATCTACGTGTTCTTTCCAGTTTAAGTCGGAAGTAATAGTAATTCCTAGTTATTTTGTGGAGTTTACGGCCTTCACTTTTGATTGATTTATCTTGTAAACAAAGTTTAACGGATTTCTTTTCGTACTTATGTGGACGACTTCACACCTCTCATTATTTAGAGTCAATTGCCAATTTTTGCACCATAGTTATATCTTATTCAGATCGTTCTGCAGTTGGTTTTGATTTTCAGATGCTTTCACTAGACGGTAAATGACGGCGTCATCTGCAGATAACCTAAGGGAGCTACTTAGATTTTCCCCTAAATCGTTTATGTAAATAAGAACCAGCACATGACCATAACACTTCCCTGTGGAACGCCCGATATCACCTCTGTTTTAGTCGATGCCTTACCATCGATTACTACGTACTGTGTCCTCTCGGACAGGAAATCCCCTATCCAATAGCAAATTTGGGGCGATATACCATAACCACGCAATTTGATTAAAAGCCGTTTGTGAGGTACGGTGTCAAAAGCCTTCTGGAAATCAAGAAATACGGATTCAATTTGAGAACCCTTGTCGATAGCACCCATCACTTCGTGTGAATATAGAGCTAGTTGTGTTTCGCATGAACTATACTTTCTAAATCCGTGTTGACCTTGGGTCAATAGATCATTTTTTTCGAGATAATTCATAATATTTGAATACAGGATATGTTTCAAAACCCTGCTGCAAATTGACGCCAATGAAATAGGTCTGTAGTTTAGTGGGTTACTCCTACTGCCTTTCTTGAATATAGGTGTGACCTGTGCAACTTTCCAATCTTTTGGTACAGATCCGTCTTTGAGAGAGAGGTTGTACATGGCTGTTAAGTAAGGAGCTATCGCTTCAGCATTATCAGATAGAAATCTAATGGGTATACATTCCGGACCTGAAGACATGTTCTTGTTAAGTCATTTTAGTTGCTGCACTACTCCGATGATATCTACTTCTACGCCGCGGTGGAGTAGCCGAGCGGTCTAAAGCGTCTCGCTGCGGATCGCGCGGTTGCTCGCCGTGGAGGTTCCAGTCCTCCCTGGGGCATGGGTATGTGTGTTTGTCCGTAGGTTAGTTTACCTAGGTTTAAGTAGTTTGTAAGCTACGGACTGATGACCACGCAGTTTGGTCCGATAGATTTACAAAGATTTGAACATTTGTTCTACTTCTACGTTACTCATTACGGCCTCTGTTCGTAATTCGAAATCTGGAATATTGGTTTCGTCTTCTTTGGTGAATGAGTTTCTAAAAGCTGTGTTTAGTAACTCTGCTTTAGTAGCGCTGTCATCGGCAGGATAGCCATTACTATCATGTAGTGTGGGTATTGTTTGTGTTTTTCCCCTAGTATATTTAACATATAACCAACATCTATTTGGATTTTCAATCAAATTTGGAGAAAGAGTTTCGTTGTGATAAGTATTGTAGGCATCTCGCATTGAGATCCTCGCTTAAATTTCGAGCTTCTGTGTAGGATCGCCAATACTGGGGATTTTGTGTTCGCTTAAATTTAGCATGCCTTTTCCTTTGCTTTTGCATCAGTGTCCTGACCTGTTTTGTGTACCAAGGGTGATCACCTCTTTCTTTTATTAATTTATTTGGTATAAAACTGTCAATTGCTGTCGATAACACTTCTTTGAATTTGAGCCACATCTGGTCTACACCTAAGTTTAGTGGTAGAAACGAGTGGAAGCTGTCTTTCAACAAGCATTGTATTTTACTATCTGCTTTCCTGAACAAATATACTTTTCGTTTATTTTTGGTAACTTGGGGACTTTCGATATTCAATCACACTACGACAGCTCTGTGTTCTCTAATACCTGTATCCATTTGATGCTCGTTATGAGCTCAGGATTATTTGTTGCTAAGAGATCAAGTGTGCCGGCCGCGGTTGCCGAGGGGACTGAGGCGCTTCAGTCACGGTCTGCGCGGCCACTGCGGTCGGGGGTTCGAATCCCCCCTCGGGCATGGATATTTGTGCCGTCCTTAGTATAAGGTAGTTGATAAGTAGTTTGTAAGTTTAGTGACTGATGACCCCGTAGTTAAGTCCCATAAGCTTAACAAACATTTGAACATTTGAGATCAAGTGTGTTTTCACATCTATTTACAATTCTAGTTGGTTCATGAACTAATTGTTCGAAGTAATTCTCAGAGAATGCGTTGAGTACAATTTCGCACGATTTTTTATTGGTACCTCCTGATTTGTAAGTATAATTTCGCCAACAGATTGTGGGTAAATTAAAATCACCGCCTACTATTATCGTGTGAGTCGGGTAGGTTTTTGTAATTAGACTCAGGTTTTCTTTGAACCTTTCTGCTATTGTATCGTCAGAGTCGGGAGGCCGGTAAAAGGAACGAATTATTAACTTCTTACGATTTTCAGGTATAACCTCTACCCAGAATAGCTCACAGGAACTATTAATTTCTACTTCGCTACACGAAATACTACTTTTGACGGCGACAAACACGCCTCCACCTATTTTGTTTAATCTATCCTTTCTGAACACAGTTAGATCTTTTGCAAATACTGCTGCTGAACTTATTTCCGTCTTGAGCCAACTTTCACTGCCTACAATGATGTGTGTTTCGGTGCTTTCTATTAACGCTTGGAGTTCTGGTACTTTCCTGACACCTACGACAATTTACAGCTGTTATACCGATAGTTCCCAGAACTACATTTCTCCCATGATCCACTTTCACCCTTTGAGATTGCCCATTTTGTTTTTCCCCGAAGCCCCTTATCCTAAAAAACCATCCTGTCCACGCCACATAGTCCCCGCTACCCGTGCTGCCGCTTCCTTCCTATAGTGGACTCCTGACCTATTCAACGGAACCCGGAAATCCACCACCCGATGGCGTAACTCAAGGAATCTGCAGCCTACACGGTCGCAGAACCGTCTGAGCCTCTGATTCAGACCCTCCACTCGGCTCTGTACCAGAGGTCCACAGTCGGTCCTGTCAACTATGCTGCAGATGATGAGCTCTGCTTTCATCTTGCAAGCAAGACTAGCAGTCTTTACCACTTCAAAAATAGCCGCTCAAAACCTGAGAGGATCTCTTCAGATCTGAAGCGACACACATCATTGGTACCGACGTGAGCCACCACCTGCAATTGGCTGCACCCCGTACCTTTCATGGCATCTTTAAGGACTCGTTCCACATCTGGAATGACTCCACCCGGTATGCACACGGAGTGCACGTTGACCTTCTTCCCCTCTAAGGGGCTCCATCACCCGCCTAAGTTGGAGCTCCCAGCTACAAGCAAACCCACCTCTGTGAAAGCCCGGATCTCGCAGGCTGGGTGGTCACCTCAGGATGAGAGACACCATCCGACTCACGAACGTTGTCCTGAACAGATAGCGCCTAAAACCTGTATGCAAGACGAACCGGGGATGCTTCACGATCGGTCCCCCGGAATGTCTTGCGCCTCCTGCCACACACTGGAGCAACCTCCCACGCAACCACGGGTGGGGTGTCTGCCTCACTGCTAGCAGTATCAGGGCATGTCGATGGTGCAGGTCGATCGGTGGAGACGACGGGAGTTCATTCGGTCCCCACTACCGGCCAACAACGACGCCCCTCGATCGCAGCCTCCAACTATGCAACCGAGGTTAACACAGCTTGAAGCTGGGAGCGAAGTGTCACCAGCTCAGACTGCATCCGCACACAGCAGTCACAGTCCCTATTCATGATTACAGTGCCGAGAAATCAAAAACTACAGTCGCGATGCGTTCAAAGGAAGACTACATTGTTTGTTAAAACGCGGATTTGAATCTAATATGCACGAGAGCACAGTATAAATTTACAAACTGAAACGAGAACGCGCAGAAAAAAATAAAAACACTATATGTTGCTTCTAATCAGAAAGCAAAGACGACTGTCGCGACGCGATTCACACGGCGGAATAATACACTAACCAGATATTTAACGCGAATATGAATGAAAAAAAAAAAAAAAAAAAAAAAAACGCGAGCACTCAATAACTTTAATGAACTGAAGGGAAATCGCACTGAAAAGCCATGGGCGACGAATAAGTCTTTGATATTGTGTGACACCTGTTTCGAAGCTATCGGAGGACAACAGGCTCCAACACTTCAGTGATATAATATCGGCTTGGTAGTCTACTGGTAGTGTATAATAAAGAAGCGTGAGGGGCGTGTGTGAGGGGAAACCAGTACTACAAGACCGCCTGCAGGATCAGTATAAGGGCACAGATCAAAAGTCTCTTACTATGTTGTATTCAGACCCAAATTTGACCATCACGGTGATTTAGGAAGAATCAGGATAGTAAAACCCACGTGGCTCCATTCTCCATTCCACTTAGTACTGTGGTTTATAGTGGAATTGGATTTCACTCCATAATACCCCTAGTATACAGGGTGAGTCACCTAACATTACCGCTGGATACATTTCGTAAACCACATCAAATACTGACGAACCGATTCCACAGACTGAACGTGAGGAGAGGGGCTAGTGTAATTGCTTAATACAAACCATAAAAAAAATGCACGGAACTATGTTTTTTAACACAAACCAACGTTTTTTTAAAAAGGAACCCCGTTAGTTTTGTTAGCACATCTGAACATATAAACAAATACTTAATCAGTGCCGTTTGTTGCATTGTAAAATGTTAATTATACCCGGAGATATTGTAACCTAAAGTTGACGCTTGAGTACCACTACTCCGCTGTTCGATCGTGTGTACCGGAGAGCACCGAATTAAGTAGGGATCCAAAGGGAACGGTGATGTACCTTAGGTACAGAAGACACTAGAACAGCACATTATGACCACATGGTAACACCTTTATAGGTCTTTTTCGCTGACGCACATGTACATTACCATGAGGGGTGAGGTACACGTACACACGTGGTTTCCGTTTTCAATTACGCAGTGGAATAGAGTGTGTCCCGACATGTCAGGCCAATAGATGTTCAAAGTGGTGGCCATCATTTGCTGCACACAATTGCAGTCTATTGCGTAATGAATGTCGTACACGCCTCAGTACATCTGGTGTAATGTCGCCGCAGGCTGCCACAGTACGTTGTTTCATATCCTCTGGGGTTGTAGGCACATCACGGTACACATTATCCTATAAAGTACCCCACAGAAAGAGGTCCAGAGGTGTAAGATCAGGAGAACGGACTGGTCAATTTATGCGTCCTCCACGTCCTATGAAACGCCCGTCGAACATTCTGTCAAGGGGCAGCCTAGTGTTAATTGCGTCACTGAAAAAGACCAATAAAGGTGTTAGCATGTGGGCGTAATGTGCTGTTCTAGTCTCTTCTGTACCTAAGGTACATCACCGTTCCCTTTGGATCCCTACTTAATTCGGTGCTCTCCGATACACACGATCGAACAGCGGAGGAGTGGTACTCAAGCGTCAAATTTAGGTTACAATATCTCCGGATATAATTAACATTTTAAAATGAAACAAACGGCACTGATTACGTATTTGTTTATATGTTCTGATGTGTTAACAAAACTAACGAGGTTCCATTAAAAAACGCAGGTTTGTGTTAAAAAACCAACTTCCCTGCATTTTTATGGTTTGTATTAAGCAATTACACTAGCCTTTCTCATCACGTTCGCTCTGTGGAAGCGGTTCATCAGTATTTGATGTGGTTTACCAAATATATCCAGCGGTAATGTTAGGTGACTCTCCCTGTATATTGTCGGTACACCAACAACGCGGTTCCACATCTCCGTAATGCTGGAGCCTGTTGTCCTCTCATAGCTTCGGAGTTTTTCGACAGCCACATTCCAACAGAATAATGCGAGACCAAATGGTGAACGCAATGGTCTAGGCTTCATGCAGTCTATGTCTATCTACAGTGCAAAAGGGTACATGAGATACAGTGTAAAGTAAACCACGGAAACCTTCCACGTAAACGTCTCTAAGCGCCTTAGCAGTTCTGATGCGGTCACAAACTGCCGGCCGCAGTGGCCGAGCGGTCTGCGGCGCGCCAGTCACAGTCTGCACGGCCGCTATGGTCGGGGGTTCGAATCCCCCCTCGGGCATGGATATTTCTGTCGTCTTTAGTATAAGGTAGGTCATAAGTAGTTTGTAAGTTTAGGGACTGATGACCCCTCAGTTAAGTACCTTGAGTTTAAGAAACATTTGAACATTTTGTTACAAACTCTGCTAATCATTTGATGTTATTATGTTTAGTAAGCGGAGTTGGGATTAATGGTCTATCCCTAAACAGTGATGTCATGCGATCAGTTTTATCATAGCTTTCACCGTTCAACGACTCCAGAGTAGCCAAGGACGACGCATGATTCGGTTCCACGTAACGCTCCAGGGCCACGTTTCCTAGTTCAATAACCAGGGTAAGTTAACTTCATGCAAGTTGTTTATGTCTCATCCAGTAGAAATATTTGATTTGGTCTCGGACGCTGAACCACACAACATTATTATTAGCAAAAAGGTTCTTACTCATGTCTGCTCAAAAGGTTTCATGTACACAAGTAACTCAAATTGAGGCACCAGGAATTTAGTTATTTGCCATTCATTTCTGGTGCACACGGAAAATCCTCAGAATGTAGCATCACAAATTGATATACTTTAATGATCTGTTTCACTAAAATAGTTCTAAAACTAAAAGAATTAATGGCATCCAAAATTTCGGCGTAACAGATGCGACCAAGTGATTATCATATTTTAACAAGTGAATCAGTGCAGTTAGCATTCGCTTGTATTGCAGAGCTCTACCTATTGTGTTTAAACTGGAAATTTTTCAAGTTGATAACCATTTCCAAATGATTTGTGTACTACCAAAAGCTGTATATCATGTAAATGTTCAAGATTAATTGAAAAAATCTAGTATTTTGTCCATCTACATTTACATAATTATTCTGCAAATTGCATTCAAGAGCCTGGCAGGCTGTAAGATTAAACTTATAAGTGCGTGACTATATGTCTGAAAAAAAAAAAAAAAAACATGGAGTTCCCGAAAGTAGTCAATAAACCAATTTAAATGCAACTGGATGCTGGTAATTTAAAATCAACGATAAATATCTGTACTCAGTGAATATTCAAACAGATAAATGAAAGTATTAAAAGCATTCCATTTTTACCCAAAGAATTCTTGTTATAACTACCCACAGCATATTTAAAATTGCAATTATGAAAAGCGATGTCAATGCACAGTATATAATACCCTGCTGGAACACAAATGAATTTATTTAATCACTGAAATGCTGCAAATCAAAGCTAATTGATTTGTTAAATAATTCTCAGCCTGTGTTGCAATATTCTTTATTACAGCCAATAATGCGTTTCGCGCTGTTAGTGCATCATCAGAATGGAAACAGATTTTTTTTTTTTTTTCAGTCCCTGAACCTAGCGGGCAGCGAATCTAATATGGCTAAGGTAAGTAAATTTGAATAGTCAGAACTTGGTCGGAGATGGAGATGGAGCCACAGAACTATTTAAAGCTGTGGTGGAAGCAGCTTAACAATTTCTGTTCTGTCATTGAGCCCCTGCAAAGAGGTAAACGTACAAATAACTAGGGTCTAAAGGGGTACAGTATGGAAATAAACAGAATGCTTTTTATATGATAAAACTCACCATAGCAGTAGAGGAGTCGCTTTCGTGGCAGGTAACTCGTTTACAACTGGTAGTATTGTTACTAACTGCGGAACATAAATGCGATCGTTGAACAAAGCGGTATGGGCAGAGTTACGCCTGCGAGAAACAGCGGCTTGCCAAGCGGTAGCCCATACCGCTACATGAAAGTAGCCATGCAAGCAATTGGATTCCGTGAGAATGGAACAAATCTCTTTGAATAAAGGTCATATGTACATCAACAGGAAACTCCGCTTCTTTGTTTCCATTTGCATTCCACGGAGATACACAAGGGAAATCGCTTCTCGCTTATTAGAAAGCTGACAACAGTGTAGCTTGCACAGCTGTATAACGTTTTCTTTTTCCTATATTATTAGTAAAATATATTTACTGGCAACAAAGGGCGCCACAATATTATTATTATTAGCAAGAACGCTCTTCCATATGTTTGCTCAAATGCTAATGTAGAAAATACTTTTCTGACGTATTTTGGCATGATGCGCTCTCTCCATACATAATACAAAAATTTCGAGATGCATCTAGTGCCTCCACCCGTCTATTAAACCTGAAAAGAACAAAATGTCGCAGAAGTTAGCCCTTTTTCCACATGTGACTATTTTGGGTTGAGAAGTGAACGGAATTATGTTCAATGTACCATTATACTGATAACTTCAGCAGACAGCAGAATTGCGTTTTAAAAAAATGTGCATCCTACATTGTTGGCAGTACTGTGCAAAACGAACACCAGAAGTTCCGTTTATACGTATTACTTAGCGAATTTTCATATTTAATCGATATTTTGAATTTCTCTGGAAACCTGTACTTTGCGATTGTATCGCACGCGACGTGGTCTTCTATCACGTGCGTCTGTTCCCGATGATAGCTACCCCGAGCCTATGCCACAAGACCATACACTACGGATCCAAGCTTTTCTTTTCTTGGTGCGCGAGTGAACCTTCCGCCCTGCTATTCCGTACAGCATCCTCCTGCTGGCGTTGCTGTTGTTGTGTTCGGTGTTGGTAAGTACCTGCATGGCTTGGCGCATTTATCTATGTGAGAATGTGTATCAGTTCCTCCCTTCTCCCATCTGAAGAATAATCGTTGTTAATTACGCTAGTACTATTTTTGCTAGTGGGCGGTATTAGGGCCATATAATCTTATGTACAAGCGGATTCTCTAATAAGGTGTTTGTTTATTATATTTAAATCGGTCTCTCCCCCTTTATTGTTTATGCCTCGGACAACAAATCATTTTGATAAGCGTCAGCCCTTTGTCGTAATACAGATTTTGTTTAGATAAATGCACACTTCTTTCACAGTGCCTTTGCCAGCGAACTTACACTTCATTGCCGCACATTTTCCACTAATTAATACATAGTTCTATCCTTAAAACTAAACTCTCCCTAAAACTGAGTCGAATAAAATCTATGTCTTGCCCTAAACGACTAGCCTCCATAGTTAAAAGTGACAATAAAATGAAAAATAAAAATCAGTTGACATCGGTTCCGAAAGTGCATTCACAAATACACACATCGACAAAAGTATTGCATCCCATTGGTTCGAAGGCCTTCTGAACACCGACGGTGAATGTGTAAATTGCATCAAGAACACAGTTCCTTAAACAGTCCATATACGTCACTCAACCAGCACAAAGATGTGAACAACCACGCATGAGTATTGACAAGTCAGGAAGGACTCTCATCAAGGGAAGTTTGCAGACATTTTGGATTGAACCAAAGTGTAGTTTCTTCAGATGTGGGCCGGCCGCGGTGGCCGAGGGGTCTGAGGCGCTCCAGTCACGGTCTGCACGGCCACTGCGGTCGGGGATTCGAATCCCCCCTCGAGCATGGATATTTGTGCCGTCCTTAGTCTTAGCTAGTTCATAAAAAGTCTGTAAGCTTGTTTTACAAACAATTGAATTGAATTCAGATGTGGAGAAGGTACAGATAACTAGAAATTGTCGATGACTAGCCACGTTCTGGCCACCAACTTCTACCACACCAGCTGATGAACGCTAGATAACAGATTTCTGCTCGGAGGAACCTTGAGAAGAACGCCACTAAGCTGAATAATCATTTTAGTTCAGCCACAAGAATTCGTCTTTTGACTAGGAATGTACGTAATAGGCTGCACGACATGTACAGTCGTGCTAAAAAGTATCCGAACGACCTGAATTGCATTTCGCCTGATTCGCTTGCAACCCAACTAATATACCTGTCTTGCGGATACTCTACTCGCTTCTAGGTAGAGTCGTTCTAATATTGAAAATGGTTCCAACAAGTCACCACTAGAAAACGCTGCAATAACTGAAGATATGAAGTAATGCCATGATACTATAAATATTAGGGAACACCTTATCACAGATAAGACTGTCCTTAAGGCTTGTAAGCTCACATTTATTACAAGAAATGATATACCTGAAATGTTACCACTCTCATTATTACGTCAGAGAGGGAATGCACGTAGTACGTTCGTCGTATTCATGATTTCTTGTTCAAAGTGACATACCGTACTTATTATTTAACACAAAATGACATTAAAATTCTCTCTCATGAGCAACTAGTTGAGAATATGTATGAACTTCAAATGACACGACGAAGCGTCTCGTTCTGCACATGGATTCAAACCCAGGTCATGCAGACTGAGCAAAGATTTCGTGACTGATGGAAACTAACAGTCATTCCTGACTAAGCATACACAGAGTGATATACCTCGATTTTAGACAGTATCAGTTAGCAAATATCAACTTTAAATTACATGACGTAAACATTTTTAACGGACAGGAATTCCTACCCAGCATCTATTGTCCCTGTTAACGAACTTCGAGAGATGTTAAATATTACTTATTCACAAGTAACTTACTTGAAATGGGGTAAAGTAAAGCTTAGTGTTGGACAGGGGTTCGAACCCACATTGTAATCGGATTGTTATCGAAGCACAATCAACTGTGGCACATCGGATTTTCTCGGCAGTAGCTACATCTTTTAACTGAAATGACGAGACGAAACATTAATTTTTTCCTTCCCAGGAGTCCAACACGGTACCTATCGCTGTTATATTCTAGAGAAAAGGAACGTTAAATATGGGTTTGTTACACCAGCAACGACATGAGAGTATGTTTGAACTAGAAACAATATGACGAAGAGTTCAGTGCTGACTGGGAATCGAGCCACACACACACACACACACACACACACACACACACACACACACACATCGTTGTTGACTACACAAAAAGAGACGTCAGCTGCCGAATTTTTCTCCACCAGCAGCTCGGAATAACATCCTTGAACTTCCAGTTGTTTCGCAAATAGTTCTCTGTATCGCTGGGAGTAAAAAAAAATCAGACATTGTTAGTGTTGGCAACGAAGAAAATACATTGAAAATCAGAATTATTATCCACCAGCTAGAGCTTGATAATACATAATGAAAACTTTAGTGGCGGGCCAGGATTAGAACCCATTCAAGCGCGGCGGATTAGCCGTACGCACTGAGGCGCCGTGCTGCGGTGTGCAAGGCTGTTCGCCGTTGGGAGTTCGAGTCCTCCTTCGGGAATGGGTATACGTTTTGTCCTTAGGTTAGTTTACCTTAGTTTAAGTAGTTTGTAAGCTAGGGACTAATAACCAAACAGTTGTGTCCCATAGATTTACAAACATTTGAACATTTTTCTGCACATCACCCCTCCTGAATTTATTGTGTTTCAACCTTACCTCTGCTTTGTAGAGAAGGAATATTATGTTTAATGTGAATTTCAGACCACAATCCCATTATACCTTCTTCACTTGGCGTAGGCAGAAGTGAATATAATCTGTTCCTCCCTATCAAAAATCATCGGTGGAACTTGGCATCAAGCACAGACCGTAAGTGTATCAACCTATTCCAACAAACCACCAAATTCTCTTCTCTGTGACTCATTTTCCTATCGTAACGCCGTTGCGCCACACTGGATGAGAATTCTGACACACAGGCTCCCAGTAGTGGTTTGCAGCATGTTCAGTACATTCATTTACTTGGTTGACTGAATCGCCATGAACTAGCTGCCTCGGCTACCCAGTGCATACAGTCGTCTCTATTTTGTAATCACCGAAATAAAAGGGGAGTGAATGGGGACCATCACTAAGCATCTTTGCTAAAGATTTGCCTCTGGCTGCAAGTTTGCAGAATTTTACCAGCGACAGAAGCAACTGCTGCCATGCTGTTTGAACTAGCAGACGACAAGAGCAACGAGGCGTGGCTAACGATTGTTTAAACTGTTCTGTACCCAAGACCCATTCATTCTACGCAAGTAGGGTCAGTGGGAACATATCACAGCATACACCATCACACATACAGAAAAATAGACATTTAAAATTACGAAATGTAACAAATTATTCCATATTTTGGACAAAAAATATCTTGTACAACTGGTATCACACATAGTGCGAATGGAGCGTCTCGCTACACTCAAAAATGTCTGAAGCCCATCAACATTTATTTAGTGGGGATAAAATAAATGGAATACGCTATATGGATGGGTTTCATCACTCCTTCCATAAAGAGTGAAAAATTGTCTGAGCTCAAATTTATCATATAATTTTGAGCTTCAGGCACTTTGTTTAGACGGCCGCGGTGGCCGAGGAGACTGAAGCGCTCCAGTCAAACTTACAAACTACTTATGAACTAGCTAATCTTAAGGACGGCACAAGTATCGATGCCCGAGGGGGATTCGAACCCCCGACCGTAGTGGCCGTGCAGACCGTGACTGGAGCGCCTCAGTCCCCTCGGCCACCGCGGCCGGCAAGTACCGCTCTAGTTTATATCTCATTCATAAAGCCTTCCATGCCCGAAGGCTAATTTTTAAAAGACAAGGTCACTTTTCAGTTTTAAAAGTACAAAACACAACATGAAATGCACCACGGTCGTTTTACCACATACGGCTTTTCATCGCTACACAAATTTGTTTACGATTTATTTCTAGGGACATCATCGGTGAGACACAATCTTCCAAAGGAACTGGGAGAACACTACTGACCAAACTCTTAGCATTGTTATACTGTTTTGAGCGACTCTGACTGCAGATCCTGTACCAACAAAGCAGTGTCTTGGGTGTGTCGTCTCGTGCATGACTGGTGTCAGGAACATCTCGGCCACTATGGTCGGGCCGGCTGCGGTGGCCGAGGGGACTGAGGTGCTCCAGTCACGACCACTACCGTCGGGGGTTCGAATCCCCCCTTGGGCATGGATGTTTGTGCCGTCCTTAGTCTTGGGTAGTTCATAAGTAGTTTGTAAGTTTAGGGACTGATGACCCCGTAGTTAAGTCCCATAGACTCTACAAACATTTGAACACTATGGTCGGGGGTTCGAATCCCCCCCTCGGGCATGGATGTTTATGCCGTACTTAGTGTTAGCTAGTTCATAAGTAGTTTGTAAGTTTAGTGACTTATGATCCCGTAGTTAAGTCCCATAAGCTATACAAACATTTGAACATTTTTTAACATCTCGTTGTTGCCATGGATGGGACATCAGCTTGCCTGAGGGACAATGAAAGTGACGTAGGATCGCCGTACTTTACCTGCATAAAACATTGTCTCTCAATTTTCGACTTCCAAGAGTGGCACAAGGACGAGAAAATAAGTAGGTGCCGAAACACTAAATGATTGACAGGACAATGTTAGTGTTCTCAATTCTCCAACATCCAAGAATGGCGCAAGGTGGTGGACATGACACGCGTGCAACACACAAAATACCATTGTTGTGCTACTGAAGAGTCATCTCAGTTTACCAGCTGATACCTTTTGTGGATGTTGGCCACGTTCGGGGCCCGCGCAGCGGATCAAGGAGTTGACCATCTAGCCGCGGCGGAGTGGCCTAGCGAATTGAGGCGCTATGCTACGATGCGCGAGGCCGCTCCCCGTAGGGGGTTCGAATCCCCCATAGGGCATGGATGTTTGTGCCGTCTTTAGTATAAGGTATTTTATAAGTAGTTTGTAAGTTTAGGGACTGATGACCCCGCTGTTAAGTCCCTTAAGCTTAACAAACATTGGAATAGTTGGCCATCTATTCCGCAGCAACTTACAGCAGCACCGCGCGACTGCGCTGTACTCCATGTCGATGCCAGGAAGCGCTTCCAGACCCCATCGAGGTCGGCTGCCGCGTCGCACAGGACACCTGGCAGGGGTCGGCTGCTGCCGCGAGGGGTGTGGCCCGTTATGTCACCCGACACAGGTTTCGCGGCTCGCCTGGCAGCAAGCTGCACGTGGGCCCGGAAGCCTGGGGCTGCCCGTGTGACGTCACGGCCGCGGTTTCGTAATGACGGCTGTGGCTGTTGGGTGCGGGAGCGCCAGCCTTTTTGTGTCCAACAGGCTGCTCCGCGTCACGCTACAGTGACTGGTGGCGTGGAGCTGCGATGGGACTGCACAGAACTAACACTTCACAAAATTCTTACAGCTAAACGTAGTCGCCTGTAATTGTTCATTCTACGGAGTGACGTTCCTGAATGTAAAATGCCCAGAGTCACATGACTACACTCAGGTACAAACAAATACAAAATTTACAAATTAAAAAAAGTCGACTTTACAATAGTCGTATTTTAATAAAAGAAACAAATACGAGGTATGTCCACTAAGTAAGTTCCGTTTGGTTATATAAAACAAACGTGTACAGATACAGAAAAAGTATTTATTGTACAAATATATACAACTATTAAACTACTTTTCTACATAGCTTTCGAAATTTTGTAGGCATTTGTCATAGCATGGCACAAGGTTTCGTGTGCCTTTGTCATAGAATGTTGCCGCCTGTGTATTCAACCATGTGGTAACATGTTCTTTCAGCTTGTCATCATCGCTGAAGTGTTGACCACCATGGGCAGGTTTTAGGTGTAACATGAAAGTCGCTAGGAGCGAGACTGTACGGAGGATAATCAAACACGTCCCAGTGAAATTCCCGTAAGGATTGTTTGGTCAGATTCCCCTTGTAAGGTCAGGCGGCAACGTGAATGGAAGAAGAAGACTCCTTTTATCTCTTCATACACCTAAAATCTGTCCTTGGTGGTCATCACTTTAACGATGATGAACTGAAAGAACATGTTTGCCACATGGTTGAACACACAGGCGGCAACCTTCTATGAAGAAGACACCCAAAAACTTGTCCCACGCTATGACAAGTGCCTACAAAATTTCGGAAGTTATGTAGAAAAGTAGTTGAACAGTTGCAGATTTTTATACAATAAATATTTTTTCTGTGCCTGTTCACGTTTGGTTTATATAACCAAACGGAACTTACTTTGTGGACATACCTCGTATAATAGCTGCGGCAGCAGACAGATTACTTACTACTAGCACAGTGACCAAAATTCGTAAATTAACGCAACATGATAACTTACGAGGCCACAATGAACCTAAATTATACGGCATTCGCTCATTTTGATATGCAATGATTCACAGGCAGTAAGCAGAGGGGGCGCGAGCGCCAGAGACGTACATTAAAATCTCGCCAAGTTGCAGCGCTGCGAGCAGAAACATTTCAGATACTTGTGACGTCGCTTGCGCCATAGGTTGCCATGCTTTTGCTACACCTTAACCCAACCTACATTATTGAAAATAGCTACTGCCTAACAAATGGCGCTGTAGTCTACATGTGAAGCATGCACAAATTCTCCTCTCCGTTGTTTACCTGTAAGTGGAAAAAAAGACAGGCACCAACACTTTACGTCTCCTGGGCGTGAAAATCATTATTAGTACCAGTTAAATTATGTCGGTTAAACCACTTCATTGGGTTCCTAACCGACAATTCGTTCCTCACGACATGTATTGGCATGCCATCCGCACCTAGCAGCGGCGCACCGTCATAGTGCAACGACCATTCACAAATTACAATTTCCACAACATGAAAAATTATTAAAAATGAGTTTACCCCCAAAACTTTACACTAAGGAAGCACACAAACAATAACAGAATCACGTCACATGATACCTAAGCTCCGGGTGGTGGGGGGGGGGGTGGGATTTAAAGAAAATTAAAATGCAATACAACACAATGGAAGAATGAAACAATGAAACATTATGCCTTTTATATGAAATAAAATGCATAATCAGAATAAGTCTTGCAAGACAACATGTTACAAAAAGTTCAAACGTTTGTAGAGCTTATGGGACTTAACTACGGGGTCATCAGTCCCTAAACTTACAAACTACTTATGAACTAGCTAATAATAAGAACGGCACAAATATCCATGCCCGAGGGGGGCAACCCCAGACCTTAGTGGCCATGCAGAACGTGACTGGCGCGCCGCAGACCGCTTGGCCACAACGGCCGGCACAGTAACATGTTACACAAAATACACAAGTCACATTAGTACTTAAATTCATTTACAAGGTTCCTACAATAGAAAAGATTATTATTTACGGATGAAAATGCAGAATCTATACCACCTCTTCTATGGTTGGTATCCCTACACATTGGTCGCAGACTTATGGGGCGGTACTAGTCATACTGTTCCAGGTCCATCTTCCTTTATAAGATTCGTGGGCTCGTGACCAGTCGTCAGTTTATTTCTGTTCCATTCTTCTTCTCGTATCTCCCCAAATACACATTTCTTAGGTACGGTCTGAAAAATTACACTGGCAAATTCCATTAGTGGGTGTACAACGAATAGTTGTAACTTCGTAGGCTTTCCCGGCGTGACAAATCTTCGAAGTCTCTGCGGGTTTTCTGCCGGATAATAAAATAGAACTGAATCAATATTTCGACGGTACAGCTGTCCGCCATCATCAGAAAACTGCTGCTGCTGAGTCCCGCTGAATACTGGTGCAAGATGGAAGTACCGCGTCCTATACAGGCGTCGGTCGCGTGCACGGCGCATGCGCCGGCCGTCACAGTGGCTACCTCCTGGACAAGGTTGGTGGCGTCGCCCCTAGCGGAACAGGGCACAACGATATATCGCACCTAACATTAATCAGTCCCAGGTGCCGGGTCGAACATTGCAATTTAATATTATTTAATAATGGATTCCATGTTCTACTAAGAGGAAACCCCATGTCTCTATTTATTAGATTGTCCGTCACCCTGATTTCAATGGCTTCTCTGTAAACACTGTTCCAGAAACCGGAGGTATTGGTTACTATGCGGGTTAGGGCATTGCTTGGCTCCGTCAAAGACGACCTCGGACTCAGGAAACCCGGTGTTTATAAAATACCGTGTGAGTGTGGCAAGGCATACATTGGCCGTACACTTCGAACTGTGCATGATAGATGCGTGGAATATTGCCGCCACACGAGACTATTGCATCCGGATAAATCGGCGGTAGGAGAACACTGTTTAACGCAACGACCCAAGATGATATATGATGAAACCCGTATAGTAACCAATACCTCCGGTTTCTGGAACAGTGTTTACAGAGAAGCCATTGAAATCAGGGTGACGGACAATCTAATAAATAGAGACATGGGGTTTCCTCTTAGTAGAACATGGAATCCATTATTAAATAATATTAAATTACAATGTTCGACCCGGCACCTGGGACTGATTAATGTAAGGTGCGATATATCGTTGTGCCCTGTTCCGCTAGGGGCGGCGCCACCAGCCCTGTCTAGGAGGTAACAACTGTGACGGCCGGCGCATGCGCCGTGCGCGCGACCGACGCCTGTATAGGACGCGGTACTTCCATCTTGCACCAGTATTCAGCGGGACTCAGCAGCAGCAGTTTCCTGAAGATGGCGGAAATAACGAATAGTTATTTATTTGCGCACAAGTTGCGTAGAATTTTAAGAATCATTCTGATCATCGTGCCTCTTTCCTGACAGGAATATTTTGTCTCGAGAGCCCGGTGAACCTCTCCCCAAAATTAACCTCGCCTACTCCACTGTTGCATCGGAAATCGGTACTGACACTACAGCGGCGGCACCATCATGGTACTAAATTAACAAGGTGGTTCTCTTCAGACTGTGGCCGCGTGCACCTGCCGCGGCACTTGTACCGCACTTCCCTCTACCTAACTGAAGGTACTCAGTACAAATCCTGCAACAAGGACGTTGTGGCACACCTAATGATCCCAGTTTGTCGGTACTGACTTCTTGCGTCTACACATGCGACCAGAAGACAAGAACATAGAAAGCGTTACTTGGCCGGGCGGTGCCCAAAGGAGCACAACAGCTGGTGTCACAACAGTGAAGGGCTTAAACCCACTAATTGTGCAAGACCAAGACGGCTTTTTGCGTCTACTGATAGAACAGTACTAGCTCATATTACACATCAAAGCTATCGACTTGAAGTCAATGTTGAACACGCGCCGCAGTGGAGTAGCCGAGCGGTCTAAAGCACATCGCTGCGGATCGCGCGGTTGCTCGCCGTGGACGTTCGAGTCCTCCCTGGGGCATGGGTGTGTGTGTTTGTCCGTAGGTTAGTTTACCTAGGTTTAAGTAGTTTGTAAGATACGGACTGATGACCACGCAGTTAGGTCCGATAGGTTAAAAAAAAAGTTGAACACGCTTTAAAGTAAAAACAATACCCCTGCGACACTAAATTTTCATGTCACTTTCATCAATACGTACAGTAAAATATACAAAACAAAATCAATGTAGAATTGAACCTGTAAATATACAAAAAAAGTACATACTAATACACTTAAAAAAAGGTAAAGCAGTCAACAATCCGAAGATTTGTTTGAACACTGTAAGATTACCGCCCAATAGAAATATTGGTAATTGATAGCATTTGATAATTAAACAGTATGAAGTTCACTGCAAACATTGACCATGCCAATGCACTAAATGTTACACAATTTTAATCTTATTAATTATGGTAGCAATGTATGTACACAGTTGGGTGATAACATTTATAGTTAGGCCATAGGTAGAAATTCTCCACGTTGAGATTTGCTGTGTGCTTGTAGCTGACGGGAGGCCAGCGAGCAGGCCGACGTTGGTGGCTTGTTCCAGCTTAGGATTTTCCAGGTTCGTTTCCGGTGAGGGGAGAGAGGGACAATGGCGAGTGCCAGGCACAGTGCAGTGGACAGCGTGAAATAAAATATTCTAATACTACTGGCATTTGAAGTAATACGATGCAGTTAGGAACCTTTAAGGCCCTCATTACAAAATAGCCTACTGACAAATAAACATTACATTAGCTGATATAGTCACATCTGACGTAATATGTTTAATTGATAATGAAAAGTAATAAATTACCAATGAATACAAGACAGTTACACAACTAGCATGGCAATGTTTGTTTATAAAAATAATATATTAACTATTTCTCATTTTATTTTCAATTAATCTTGTGTATTTTACCTTGAAATATTCAGTTAAATCACTTATCTGTGATATAAGAAATTGCACGATTATAATAAATAGTACAAAGGATGTTTATACTAATATAAAAACGTAAGAAAATATTTATTTAATGTGTAGTGTAATTATTTTGATTGTAAGTAAAGTTTTAGAAAGGTATTCGGTGAGCGCTGTACGTTGGCAAATCGGTTAGAACAGCTCACATGGGGAAGTTGTGACGTAGGGGAAAAAACCCCGGCAGTTGAGCTTTTGGCGCGCGCGCATGCGAGGGCAGGAAGTGACGGAGTCGGGAGCACGTGGGGTTGCTGGCCGGGTGGTGTCGCTCTGCATTCAGTCGGCATGTGGACCTCGAGGTGGAGGTTATACATTTGTGTGTGGCAATCGCCACGTGTGGTTGCTAGTCGTAGACTGCACCAAGTTGAATCGAGTGCTACTGTGTGTTGGTGAATATTTAGCCGGTAGAAGAAGGTGTGCATCGAATTGAATTAAAGTGACTGTGTTTTATTAATGTAACACGTATCGTCGCATAGGCATGAACATAAACGGTGTTTGAGATAGGCACATGGTGTGAAAACAATTTGCGACAAATATTCATTTTGTCCGGGGGCTCACGAGCTATAACGTTATTTGTTAAATGTGTCGACGTACAGACGTATCAGCCACAGGGTTTTAATATGGTGTAATAAACAACATAAAGTGAACTTTCACATGTTTTCAAAATTAATAGTTGGTACACCCTTTTCTCTCATGAACTTACTTTATTATGAATTTGTTTTGTTAATTATATGCAGGGAAGGAAAGCTGTGAACGTGTGATATCATCCCCTAGAAAAAGAGTCAAACAGCAGTAATCACAGTTCCAGTGTTTTTGCGTTATTAGGAATTTGGTTCGCAGTTGGTGGTTGTGAGTTTTAAAAATTAAACTTTCCCTAATTTAAGCTCTCACCCCGACCTTCACGCTCGCAACACCACAGTGCTTTACTAGGCATGGCCCTGTTTGGAGGTGGTATGCCGTTGCCTTCCTCCGACCTTCGAACTGACTTACCCAGCCAGTTATAGGGGGACTTACAGTTTAACGTGGGTTCCGAACCACGGTGCTGCTCGGTATTTTTCACATGAGTGAAAGAGGTGAAAGAAGTGGTAAGTGACAGATAAAAATCCTAGGACCTGGCGGGGATCGAACCCGCGACCTTTATATTTGTAGTCTGGCACTCTACCACTGTGCAACCGAGGCGCACAGACTAATACACTTATATCTTATAAAATCTTAAGCTAGAGACGTGGTGCCACCACGACATTTCTTGCTCCGAATAGTCTCTAGCTCCACTGCACGTTGATGCGCGATTCGTCTGACCTGATATGGACCAACAAATACCGAGAAGAATTTGCGTGTCAAAGTCTACGAGATCGGGCAAGAACCTTTTCCCCAACCACAAAGGTTCGTACTACACGACAAACCTTATCTTGTTGTCGCCTTCTTTCCGCGGTTTTTCGTATGTTCTATAAGGCACAGTCTACTGCTGCCTTGTGTCTCAATTTCATTGGCGCATCAAGAGGCACCACCTCACGTACCTTGCCCTCCGCACATTCATTCTTCAGAACGAGCCTAGGAGGCATAGAGGTCGAACTACTCGGGAGCTCATTGATGATGTGCTGAATCCCTTGTGTATACTGATCCCAGGCTCGATCACGTCAGTGGCAATACAGGCGGCACAATTTCCCCAGTTCCCTCATCACACGTTCGTACGGATTTGACTCCGGGTGATAAACTGAAATGAAAATGGGATTGATACGTCTCCACTGGAGTGTTCTCGTCCAGACAAGAGAGCGAAACTGGGGGCCATTATACGACATGACCTTCTCGATGCACCCAACTTGGGTCTGGAAGTCTTTCATGAAAGCTCGTGATACAAATTTGTTGGTGGCCTTTCTCAAAGGGATGAAGGTGACGAATTTAGAAGTCAATTCGACAGCAATGAAAATGTAAGAGTGCCCATCTACTGTCCGTGTAAGGGGCCCGAATAAGTCCACGGCAGCCATTTATTGTAAACGAGAATGAATGATGGGAAACAAAGGGGTATGGTGAGACACTGTGGGGGGCTTGGCCTTCTGAGAGGCTTTACAAGTTTCCATAACCCTCCGGATCCTCTTTTCCACGTTTAGGAAGTAGCAGGATCACGGAGATTCATGTAACATTTATGGGGACCATAGTGCGCGTAGCTTAGGTGCGTATGCCAGATGAGTTTGTTCACCACCTCATCTGGAATGCACACAACCCAGTTGGACTTTCTGGGATCGCTACGTCGAAACAGGATGCTTCGCCTAATTAGGTAATAGTTCCTGATAGACGGATTGTTGTTGTCATGTCATCTAGCCTTCACGTCTTTAAGGATGGGGTCTTTATCCTGCTCCCGCGCTATGTCCTGGAGGGAGGCAGAGATGAAATTTACCAATGCTACGCCACGCAAATACAGCATACTGATATTGTTTTCATTCATTTCATCATTTGTCCCCTGAGTCAAACCCGCCGGGGAACGAGAGAGGTCGTCTGCCACCATATTCTCTTTTCCGGGTATGTGCTCGACCGTGAAACGAGACTCCTGAAGATAAAGCACCCACCTGGCTAGCCGACCGTGGGTCAGCTTACCGGACATTAAAAACAGGAAGGTACGGTGGTCAGTATATACCTTCGTCGTTCGGCCATAGAGAAATCCACGAAACTTTGTGAATCCGAAAACGACGGCAAAGGGATCAAGCTCTGTCACTGAGTAATTCCTCACGCACTTGGTGAGAACGCGGCAGCGCATTAGCCCGTCTTCCTCAAAGCCTCTTGGAACAATTCCTGTCTCGGGACGGACAGTTCAAAGACTGGAAAAGCTGTCGAATTGTTTTTCTCGATATCAAAAAGGCGTTTGACGTGGTGCCACACTGCAGACTGATACGAGCTTACCGAATAGGTTCACATATTTGTGACTGGCTGGAAGACTTCCTAAGTAATAGAACGCAATGCGTTATTCTCGATGTCGAGTGTTCATCAGGTTCGAGTGTATCGTCAGGTGTGCCCCACGGGAGTACGATATGACCGCTATTATTTTCTATCTATATAAATGATCTGATGGACAGAGTAACTTGTAATTTGCGGCTGTTTGCTGATGATGCTGTGGTGTAGGGGTGGCTGTCGTCTTTAACTGACTGTAATGGCATACAGGATGACTTAGACAAAATTTATAGTTGGTACAAAGAATGGCAGCTAGCTCTAAATGTAGAAAAATGTAAGGTGATGCGCACGAGTAGGAAAAAACAATTCCATAATGTTCGAATACAGCTTTAGTAGTGAGCTTCTTTATGCAGTCACGTCGGTACAATATCTAGGCGTAACACTGCAGAGCGATATGAAATGGAACGAACATCTAAGGACAGTTGTGAGTAAGGCGGACCACCGACTTCGGTTTATTTGGAGAGTATTGGGAAGACGAACTTCATCTGTAAAGGAGACCGCTTATAGAACGCTTGCATGACCACGTCTTGAGTATTGCTCAAGTGTTTGGGACCCACAGCATATGAATTTAAAGGAAGACATAGAAGCAGTTCAGAGGCGAGAAGCTAGGATTGTTACTGGTATGTTCGACCAATGCGTGAGTGTCACGGAAATGCTCCGGCAACTAAGTTGGGGATCGCTGAAGGAAAGACGACGTTCTTTTCGTGAATTTCTATTGAAGAAATTTAGAGGGCCGGAATTTGAAACTGAGTGCAGTTCGATCTTGTTGCCGCCTACTTACCTTTCACGTAGTGATCACAAAGACAAGATAAGAGAAATTAGGGCTCGTACGGAGGCATATATGCATTCTTTTTTCTCTCGTTCTACTTACGAGTGGAATAGGAAAGGAAATGCCTAGTAGTGGCACAGTGTACCCCCCGCCACGCACCTTAAGGTGGATTGCGGAGTATGCATGTAGATGTAGAACTCTGGTTTTCTGGAGAAGTAGCACTGGCCAAGTCCCTACTGCCATGCATCGGTCAAAAGCAGCTTCGCTCATTAAGGAAACGACACGACCTGGGTCTCATATGCACCTTAGTTTGACGCCCATTGCGTTGACGTAAGCACATGTTACACCGTCGCCTCAGACATGTCTGAATACTCTTCCAGAAGCACGTCCCGCAAGTCATTAAATCTTAAGTGATTCACTCGTTCTGTTGTCTCAGTCACGATCAGCTCATCTTCCAGAGGAACCTCGTTCATATCTTCAGTTTCTATCTGCTTCCACTGTTCCGTTGCCTGTTCGACTATGTCGACCGAATGAGTAGCAATGGAGGCAGACTGTCATTGTTGGGAAGTAGACGGACCTGGCAGACTTTCCGGCCTATTACGCCGTGGGTCAGTCGACCGCACCTCGACGCCTTGTGGGGAGATCAGTGGCCCCTGGCAGTGTACATGATTTTGCTGACCGTTTTTGTCATTACCTGATTTAATCTGTTTAATGCTTCCCCACTTTTTCTTCTTTTATCTCTGGTTCTCTTGCCAGGAACCCTTCTGTTCCTGCCATGCGCCGTCGTACGGACCTGAGCGTTTACCTTGCTCCGTGGAACTATGCGCACTGCCGTTACCGTTTGCGTTATGCGGGCGAGGCTGGAAATTCTGGCCCTGTTAGGCATTCACATTAACACGGCCACTTCGGTTTAAGCTACTTGCTGGCGGCTCATAATCGAACTCGAGCTCGCCCACCATCGCCTGAGATTACTCAAGGTCATACTTGTATCTCCCTGCATGGATGGCATTGCGCAATCTCTTCGGCAGTTTCGATAGGCAGATCCTTATTAATTCCGGTTTCGGATAAAAAAAAATCCAGAAATTGGTTCTTTGTCACCATGACCTGCACAAATTCACTAGGGTTCGAGAAGACGAAGTGGTGGTAGTTAGTTTTCAGACCAGTGGACGCGAGAAAATGTTGACGGAAACCTCAGTAATCGATCCCATTTCTCAGGAATGCCCGCATTCTTGTGGCGGACTCCCTTTCAAGAAACCTACACACAAAATCTACGTTATTGCACTCAGGCCAGTTTGGAGGGAGACAATATTCAAATTGGACCAGCCATGCGCGGGGGTGGATTCCGGCGGGCGCATTTTGGAAGACTTCGAACTTTGGAACACTCAGAAAATGATTGTAGTCGAAAGCCTGAGTTGGCTCCCGACTACGATCAGTTGCTGTGCTCGGACGTCTCGCGGGAGTTGTACGCGACTTAACATCACCGTCCTTAAATGAGGCTTCGGCGTCCTCGTCGACCCTCTGCGGGGATTTCCGCACACGTCACTGCCCACGTGACTGCAACACGGAACTGGAATGTGTTCCGCCTCAGACGACCGCTTATCCCCTTGATCACGCAGGGCGACACCATGCCCGTTATGTGCACACTCCCCGCTTGTTATGTGTACTTGACCCAGTTGGGCAGTGATGTCCCCCAGCTGTTTTTTTATTTATCTTTTCCACCTCAGACACTATCACATCTACACGTCAGCCTACTGAACTAGCCAACTAAATCACTTCGTCAATGCGGCCGGCCACTACGCCGACGTGTGTGTCGGTGGCATCGACGTGGGTACGCACGTCTCCGACACGTGTTTCCACGTCGTCGAAACGAGCCTTCACCTCGCCGACACCCTCCATCACGCCGTCGACGTCTATTTCCACTGTGACGATACTCGCGTTGACCTTGGTGATTTCGGTCCGGTTCAGTTTTATGGCTTCTGAGTTCTGCTCGATCTGATCCAGCATCACTTTCGCCATCTCGTCTACGTGACCTAAGACTTCCTCCTGCCTGCTCATACGTTCACGGGTAATCTCCTCCTGTCTGTCGATATTCCCTAGCATCTTATTTTTTATTTCGCCTATCTCTTTTTCCAGCCTTGTGATCTGTCCTTTGGTATCGACAAAATGAGCGAGTAACAGGACCAGCTCGTTACTTGCTGGTGCAGGCGCTGGCCCGGGTGCGGTATTGTCTAAACACGAACCCGACCCGGCTTCAGTCCCTGCCATATTTGGCACTGCCTAGCTTCCAGTCAGCGTGGAGCAGCTATTTTCCGTTCTCTGCGTCTCGTTAACTACGGGAGCGGTTACCCCATGATTTAAACTACTTGCTGGCAGCTCATAATCGAACTCGAGCTCGTCCACCGTCGCCTTGCATCTCCCTGCAAGGATGGCATTGCTCAATCTCTTCGGCAGTTTCGTTAGGCAGATCTTTATTAATTCTGGTATCGGATAGGGAATATCCAGAAATTGGTTCTTTGTCAGCATGACCTGCACAAATTCACTAGGGTTCGAGAAGAGGAACTGATGGTAGTTGGTTTTCAAACCAGTGGACGTGATGAAATGTTGACAGATTCAATTCCCTACCGGCGCGGTTCGCCGATAATCTATTACCGCGTTACTCTCCGATTCCCCCGATCTATCCCATTTGCTCTGTTGTTACTTGATCGCCGCGCGCCGACGCATTTCAATCGAAGAATATGCGGAACCACACGTTGTCAAACAGCTAGAAAACTACCCTTAACAAAAACACTCCCCCAAAACTACACACATAAATACACAAATTGCACCTCTGAAAAGGAAATTCACATAAACTTCGGCGCTCCCTGCACTACTGTACTCACACTCTCACTCAATTGCAGGGGACGGGTGGATACTTGAAATGATAAAAAAAAGAACACGCCAAAAGGACGAATCCTGCCAGCGGTTCGGATAACCAAGTGAAAGAACCGTATCTTTACAATTTCTTTATGGAACTGCACTTGATTAATTGACGATCTGCAGCTATGGAACCGGCCGCGGTAGCCGAGGGGACTAAGGCGCTCCAGTCACGGTCTGCACGGCCACTACGGTCGGGGGTTCGAATCCCCCCTCGGGCATGGATATTTGTGCCGTCCTTATTATTAGGTGGTTCATAAGTTTGTAAGTTTAGGGACTGATGACCCCGTAGTTAAGTCCCATAAGCTCTACAAACATTTAAACATTTGAACCAGCTATGGATCATAAATGAAATAATAAATGGTGGCAACGGAAACGCGGGTTACTTTTCTCTCCTCCAGAAGGGAGCAAGAGACAAGATGTTTAATCTAACTACACAGCCGCGGTGGAGTTGCCGAGCGGTCTAAAGCGTTTCGCTGCGGAGCGAGGGGTTGCTCGCCGTGGAGGTTCGAGTCCTCCCTGGGGCATGTGTGTGTGTGTTGTCCTTAGGTTAGTTTACCTAGGTTTAAGTAGTTTGTAAGCTACGGACTGGTGACCACGCAGTTTGGTCCGATAGATTTACAAACATTTGAACATCTAACTACACAACATTTACAAAACATATATTGTGGGGAAAATCAAAATTAGGAGAAATGGTTGACGTTTAACAAAATGAAGTATTATCCAAGGCAAAAACAATAAGGGAGGAGAGACCGATTTAAATGTAATAAACACACACCTTATAAGAGAATCGGCTCGTACATAAGATTATATGGCCCTAATACTGCCCACTAGCAAAAATAGTACTAGCGTAATTAACAAGGATTATTTTTCAGAGGGGAGAAGGGAGGGATTGATACACATTCTCACACAGGTACATGCGCCAAGCCATGCAGGTACTTACCGTCACCGAACACAATAACAGCAACGACAGCAGGAGGATGCTGTACGGAATAGCAGGGCAGAAGGTTCACTCGCGCACCAATAAAAGAAAAACTTTGTTCCGTAGTGTATGTTCTTGTGGCATATTCTCAGGGTAGCTATCAGCGGAAACAAACGCACGTGATAGACGACCACGTGGTGTGCGATACAGTCGCGAAGCTGCGGTGGAGTAGCCGAGCGGTCTAAAGCGTCTCGCTGCGGAGCGCGCGGTTGCTCGCCGTGGAGGCATGGGGGTGTGTGTGTTGTCCTTAGGTTAGCTTACGTAGGTTTAAGTAGTTTGTAAGCTACGGACTGATGACCACGCAGTTTGGTCCGATAGATTTACAAACATTTTAACAGTCGCGACGTACAAGTTTCTAGAGAAATTCAAGATATCGATTAAATAGGAAAATTAGCTAAATAGTATTTATAAACGGGCGTTCTGGTGTTCGTTTAACGCAGGGGGAAGAGAACTACTGAATGGTAGAGGTTTCAGATCAAAACCGCGCTCTACAGGATCGTATCTAACAATCTCAGAAGTTAAAAAAAAAAAACTTTTAGCACAAGTAAAACCACTAGATAGGCTGTGCAACAATTCATTATACCCAAGGGAATGATATCTAACTAATAATCAATGTTGCAGAAAGGCAGGACATGCTACAGGGTCGAATCACAGAATTTGAACAGAGTGGAAAAAAATACTATTTCGGAAAAAAAATTAAAAACCGCGAGATAGGTGGTGTAACCATTCGATCTACTCAGGGGAATAATATCTAGCTAATAAGCTAATTCACAGACTCCTACAATACTTCGTGGGGTTGGCTCACAAAAAGGGAAAAATTATAATTTCGAAGTAAATAAAACGCGAGATACGTCGTGTAACGATTCATTCTACTCAGGGGAAGAAGGGATATCTAATAGGAATTACTATGGTGTAGAACACGCTATTTGCCATACACGTGAGGCAGCGAGTACGGATGTTACAAGTTTAGAAGTACCAAAATTCGGAGAAAATTACCACGTTATACGTACTAGAAATCATCAAATCTAAACAAGATTATAGTTAACAACTCGTGCGCTTAGGGTGATGGAGTAAGATGAGGGCTTTGTCTCATATCGTCAAATGTTTCAAATGTTTGTTAAGCTTATGGGACTTAACTACGGCGTCATCAGTCCCTAAACTTACAAACTACTTATCAACTACCTTATACTAAGGACGGCACAAATATCCATGCCCGAGGGGGGATTCGAACCCCCGACCGTAGTGGCCGTGCAGACCGTGACTGGAGCGCCTCAGTCTCCTCGGCCACCGCAGCCGACTCATGTCGTCCACGTATTCTATGGACAAAGGGCAGACACCGAAAGCATCGAAAAGTTCCCGAAAAACGTCAAATTTACCGACCAAATGAACATGAAAAACATTTAAACATGTTTAAACGTACGAAGGTAGGACTCTACAGTCAGGGAGTGCGAGGATTCTGTTAACGAACACCAGTGAGACCATGAAATCACACTTCGGCAAAACTCATCATAATATTAGCAATCCAGAACAAAATTAAATAAAATCTCACCCGGTCCAGTGATTTAGGAGGAAATGTGCAACACTGTCCCGTAATGCAGCAGTTTTTCTCGCATCTCATTGTCTATTACATCACATCTCGTGAACTATGTGTTGTACGTGATCCTTACACTCACGGAGACCTTCCTCGTGGATTGAAGCTAAGATGTGCAGAATTTCATAAATATTGGAACAAAGCTGTAGGTTTGTATGCAATACGTATACACAAAGATACGGACACTCTGTTTTATATATAAAGACTAGCTAAAAACCCGGCGTTGTCCGTGTATTTATTTATTTATTCCTGCCATTTTTCAAGTAAATATTCATTTGTATAAGGTCTGTATGTCTGTAAAATCACTTGGAAATACAGTTAGTAATAAAGAAGTAATAGATTAAAACTTGGTGCGTGATGGGGCGGTTTTCCATGTACATTACTGTTTATGTGCTCGTATCTCATGAACTATGTATCCTAGTATGATACAATTCAGAAGGTACACTCAAATATATGCGTGTATGCTGTATTTAAAATTTCCTGCGACTACAATTTGTAGTGTACAAATTATAAATTGTAACGTCATACTGAATGCCGTAGTTTTAGTCCACGAACAGCGAAAAATCAGGAAGCGAGAAACATTTTTCCCTTCATAATTTTGCTATGGTTGTTAGCGAGAAAATGTTTAACAAAGGTTTGAAATTATGTTTAAAGTTTGTTGCAAGTCGCTAAGTACTCTCATTCTCATATAGCGTATTTATAAAGTATAGCCACATTATGTGGCATTTTTTGCGATTCCTATTGTTTAAGACATCATATCTTCTTAACCATGTGTCGTATGTGATTCGTAACCCTGCTGCAATTGTTACCTCACGCCGGCCGCGGTGGCCGAGGTGACTGAGGCGCTCCAGTCACGGTCAGCACGGCCACTACGGCCGGGGGTTCGAATCCCCCCTCGGGCATGGATATTTGTGCCGTCCTAGTTCGTAAGTAGTTCATAAGTAGTTTGTAAGTTTAGGGACTGATGACCCCGTAGTTAAGTCCCATAAGCTTGACAAACATTTGTATTTTTGTTACCTCACGGTAAGGAATGTGTGTAACAAATTTGGTTGAAATCAGTCCAGTGGTTTAGGATAAAATTAGCAGCATTGTCGCTAAATGCAACAGTTTTTCGCGCATCTCATTGTTAACGACGTCATATATCGTGAACTATCCATCGTACGTTATTCTTCCACTTACGGCGACCGCCCACATGGATTGAAGCTTACGTGTACGAAACTTCATAAAGTTCGGAACCAAACTGTAGATTTGTATGCAACACGTACACATAAACAAACATACGGACACTCTGCTATATATATTAGATAGATGTGATATGTAACTACGACTATTAATCAATATTCATATATGGACCACGGCATCTCAGCCCGGAAGCTTTAAGTAATGACGATACCTGGCGTGAAAGCCTTCATTCTATGATCAATAAATAAGAACTTGCAGTCATGTTTCTGCCAAATTATCAAGCTGCGCTCATCCCACGATCTAGTGATGACTGATGGTACTATCTTCAAGACGAATATTAGCGCTGTAATTTATTGACATCATATGAATTAGTCAGTTTAACGTAACACAATTTACACACACGCACGACGTATGTATATCTTCCAGGCTCTAATATGAATAAATTCTTTGGTGAGCCCGCCCCTGACATGAAGATGCCAAATCCATTCCGAAGTATTTAATAGATTGCCCTGTAATTTATTAATCGTAATAGAAAATGAAACTTCCAATGGAAACTGTAGTCTCTTGAATGGGTATTCGTTGGGTGTACTCTGTTTCATTCTGTTCCTTTCCTTGTAGCTCTATGGAAGTAAACTGCTTTCACTTCCAGCCGGATGGAGCAATTTTCGATGAACGTTACTGTTTACGTGCTCATATCTCATGAACTACGTGTCGGAATGTGATACAATTTAGAAGGTACATTCAACTATATATGTGTATACTGTCTGTAAAATTTCCTGTCGCTACAATTTTGTAGAGTCCAAATTATAAATTGTAGCGTCATACCGAGAGCCGTAGTTTTACTCCATAAACAGCGGAAAAGTAGTAAGCGAGAAACTTTTTT
Source organism: Locusta migratoria (assembly GCA_026315105.1). Classification (NCBI taxonomy): domain Eukaryota; kingdom Metazoa; phylum Arthropoda; class Insecta; order Orthoptera; family Acrididae; genus Locusta; species Locusta migratoria. Next base: position 395,633,935 of record CM048755.1, read on the forward strand.
CCTTTCATCATTTTAATATGGTTGCCAGCGAGAAAAAGTTCAATAAAGGTTTGAAATTATGTTTAAAGTTTGTTGCAAGTCGCTAAGTATTGTCATTCTCATACAGTGTATTTCGAAAATCTCGCCGCATTATATGTCATTTTTTGCGATTTCTATAGGTTATGACGTAATATCTTTTGAACCATGTGCCGTATGTGATTCTTAACCATGCAGTAATTGTTACCTCACGGTAAGGAATGTGTGTACCAAATTTGGTTGAAGTCGGTCCAGTGGTTTAGGGGAAAATGAGCAGCATTGTCACAAAATGCAGCAGTTTTTCGCGCATCTCATTGTTTATGACGTCATATCTCGTGAACTATGTATCCTACGTGATTCTTACACTTACGGCGACCGTCCTCATGGATTGAGGCGTACGTGTACAAAATTTCATAAAGATTGGACAAAATGTTCAAATGTCTGTAAATCTATCGGACCAAACTGCGTGGTCATCAGTCCGCAGCTTACAAACTACTTAAACCTAGGTAAACTAACTTACAGACAAACACACACACCCATGCTCCAGGGAAGACTCGAACCTCCACGGCGAGCAACCGCGCGCTCCGCAGCGAGGTGCTTTAGACCGCTCGGCTACTCCACCGCGGCGATTGGAACAAAATTGTAAATTTGTATGCAACACGTACAAACATACAGATACTCTGCTTTATATATTTGACTAGCTGAAAACCCGGCTTTGCCCGGGTATTTATTTATTTATTCCTCCCATTTTTCTGGTATATATTCATTTCTATAATTGCTGTTTGTTTGTAAAATCTAATGGGAATACAATTAGTAGTAAAGAAGTAATAGATTAAAACTTGGTGCATGATAGGGCGGTTTTTCATGAACGTTACTATTCATGTACAAGTATCTCATGAACTATGCATCGTACTGTGATAAAATTTAGAAACTACACTCAAATATATCTGTGTATACTGTCAGTAAAATTTTCTGCAGCTATAATTTGTACTGAAGAAATTAAAAATTGTAGCGACATACAGAATGCCGTAATTTTACTCCATAAACATCGGAAAAGTAGTAAGCGAGAAACTTTTTTCCTTTCATCATTTTGCTATGGTTGCCAGCGAGAAAAAGTTTAATAAAGGTTTGAATTTATGTTTAAAGTTTCTTACAAGTCGCTCAGTTCTCTCATTCTCATATAGTGTATTCATAAAGTCTCGTCGCAATATGCGGCAGTTTCTTGCTATTCCTGTTGTTTATGACGTCATATCTTCTGAACCATGTGTCATGTATGATTCTCAACCCCGCAGCAATTGTTTCCTCACGGTAAGGAATGTGTGTGCCAAATTTGGTTGAAATCAGTCCAATTGTTTAGGAGAAAGTGAGCAGCATTGTCGCTAAATGCAGCAGTTTTTCGCGCATCTCATTGTTTATGACGTCATATCTCGTGATTCTTACACCTACGGCGACCTTTCACATGGATTGAAGATTACGTGTACAAAATAGATTTATACAAAATTGTAGATTTGTATGCAACACGTACAAATATACGGACACTCTGCCTTATATATTAGATTGACAAAATGTATTTAAAATGTGAGGCGTGGGTTGCAATCTTGCGACCTTTGCTGAAGTAGACTACGACGCTAGCCTTTACATTGCAACGAATTACAATTTTTCTACTGGTTATTATTCAATTTTGTAAAGACGCCTCTTGTTGATGAGTTGTCATCAGACATTTAATGTTTGGGCTGACCTCTTTATTATACGCTGCCAGTGCGGTATTCCTTTGAAACGACATTCTAACACTTTTAATAAGTAAGAGTGAAAGTATTATGCCACAATGAACAGCCGCGGCGGAGTGGCCGTGCGCATTGAGGCGCTATGCTGCGATGCGCGAGGCCGTTCCCCGTCGGGGGTTGAATCAACACCACCTAGAAGACAAGGCCTTACAACAGGCCGTGCCTACGTCACACTTAGAGGCCCCGGCCGCCATCTGACTGGCCGGCCGCTGTGCGGCGGTAGGCGTGCCCCAGCAGCCAGCCAGTGAGCTGGCGGCCGGGGCCTCTAAGTGTGACGTAGGCACGGCCTGTTGTAAGGCCTTGTCTTCTAGGTGGTGTTGGTTGAATCCCCCGACGGGCATGGATGTTTGTGCCGTCTTTAGTATAAGGTAGTTTATAAGTAGTTTGTAAGTTTAGGAGGGACTGATGACCCGCAATTAAGCCCATAAGCTTTACAAACATTTGAACTTTTTGAACAGAATGAACAACGATGTCTGTTGATGGCTTCACTGCGATGCCGCATTGAGTCAAATATATTACCAACAACGTGTTGTGAAATCGTACTAGTCCTCGCTATCTTGAATTTTGTTATTTCGCACCCGACGATAACTGCTACCTGCGGCGCGCTGGATGGCTTCTTTCCCCGCCACGCCTGTAGCCGAGCAGCAGGGGGGGGGGGGGGGGCAGCCCGCGTCACGCTGATATATGGCTGCGCCGATGCTCCCACACCGCTGCTGTGACGTCAGGCAGAGCGACTACACGACCGCGATGCGGCAACCGCTCTACACACCAGCGTGGCTTCGTAGGGGCGGCTCCTGGATACGTTTGCAGGTTTGCGCTACCCCGAGGAATAACAATATTTTCCGTATAGGCGCCTTGAGTGTATACACATCGCGGCCGAGTCACCCTGTCAGTCGCAGAAACAGAGTCCCAACTCTCCCGAAGACAACCGGAGTCAAATGTTCAAATGTTTGTATAGTCTATGGGACTCAACTACGCGGTCATCAGTTCCTAAACTTACAAACTACTTATGAACTACTTACGAACTAGGACGGCACAAATATCCATGCCCGAGGGGGGATTCGAACCCCCGACCGTAGCTGCCGTGCAGACCGTGACTGGAGCGCCTCAGTCTCCCCCGGCCACCGCGGCCGGCAAGAACCGGAGTCGTCGGCCCTTAAAAAAAGCGGGCTTTTCGCGCCTTCTTACTAGTTCACGTGTAGCTGCGAGCGAAGTAACTGTGCGTTGTGTCCGTTGTTTAGCGTGTTTTATAGTTTATTTTGAGTCTCAAGGAACAGGTGAAGTAATGAATCAGGTAATTTCCTTGCTTTCTCAACCCTTCAATTTACGCAGGTTTGAAGAGAAATTATAAATCAAGAGGCTAAGTACACCGATTCCAAGAATGACAATTTCACAGACAGTTAAAACGAAAAGTCGTCAATTCATTCATTTTTTTAATGCCTCGGGTAGATATTGTGTCTGCGGTCGAATGATTGTTTCTGATCCATATACATCTATGATATCTTTACTTAATAGCATTTTTTCCGAATGCGTTGAGCTGCCACAATGGTGAAAAAGTGCACTACCATCTTTTCTGGTCACCAGCCGCCACTGTGGCTTCGACGAGCTACACGGCATATCTTGGTGTGAGTCCAGACCGTCAACAACAACAAGAAGGCCTTATGGTACGGCGTCCATGACGCCATTCAAAGTGTCAGGGAAAGAACACGTAGATAATGTCTTAGGAAAGGCGAACCAGAGACTGCGTTTTATTGGTAGAACACTTAAAAGACGCAACAGAACTACGAAAGAGACTGCATACACCACGCTTGTCCGCCCTCATTTGGAGTACACTCCCCAGTGTTCAAATGTTTGTAGAGTCTATGGGACTTAACTACGGGGTCATCAGTCCCTAAACTTACAAACTACTTATGAACTACTTACAACTAAGGACGGCACAAATATCCATGCCCGAGGGGGTTTCGAACCCCCGACCGCAGTGGCCGTGCAGACCGTGACTGGAGCGCCTCAATCCCCTCGGCCACCGCGGCCGGCACTGCCCAGTGTGGGATCTTTATCAGGTGGGTTTGACTGATGCCAACGAAAGAGTACAAAGTAAGGCAGCCCTCTTTGTATTGTCACGATACAGGGGAGACAGCATCACGGAAATAATACAGAATCTGGGATGGGATTTATTACAACAACGGCGTTTATCGCTGCGGCATGGTCTACTTACGAAACTCCAATCGGCAACATTCTCCTCCGAATGCAAAGATGTGTAACGATCAATCTATTTTTTTTTAAATCTTTGATCAGCGATGGTTATCGGCCTCCGGTTCCCTCTGACTCGCAATGCAACTAATTTAATTTCGTTCGTCATTTTTTACTTTCGAGCGAGCGAGAAGACGGAACCGTAATAGTAGTTTTACGCACTCTCTTGTCTGTATCCGACATGTGTAGACGTCTTTCACACCTGTATCCACTCATGTAAGTAAGAATAGTGCAAGTTGTTGCTAAAAATATATTATTTAAATTTAAAAGCATCCCCCTCTCCTTGGTTTTCATTTAAATCAAACTCCTCCACGTCAAATACTTAATTTCTTAATGTTTTCAGCTCCTTCGCATCTGTAATAGTTTAATGTTCAGGACGCCATTACAATCGCTTCGCATTGTCTGCAAAATTTCAATCAATCATCCTTATACAATACTTTGCTTGATTTTAGAACCTGCAGTCATTTCTTTTGTAATTTCACGAAGTCCGATCATTTTTTTAATTATTATTATTGTTCTATCATTACCAGTAACTTCATGTTCCACTCACGGTCACACAACAATGAAAAGCGAAGTGAACAGTCTGAACATTGATCTCTTATGGAAAGTATCTCGAATGTTCACGTATTAAATAAGTAAAAGTTATCATTTCCAGCTTCTACAACACGAAGAACGGGATCCAGCTAGATGCTTTTCTGTAAGTCTTACAACGTGCTGTTGCTTGTATGGTGCCCGACTTTAATATGCAACCCGCGGTTTATCTGCTTTAATGTTCATTTTGTGCTGTACTTTAACTAAATTATTTCAAATTCAAAAATTCGGTACCATCAATTCCTTGTCCAAAAATATAATCCCGGAATCTACTTCAACAATTATGGCATCATACGAAGCAATGGCAACGTTATAGATGTATTGTTGACTCCCACTTACATAGGTATTAATGAACATCAGAATAAAATACGAGAAATCAGAGCTCGAACGGTGAGATTCAGATGTTCTTTCCTTCCGCGCGCTATTCGAGGATGGAATGTATAGTATAAAAGGTGGTCGATGAACCATCTGCCAGGCACTTAAATGTGATTTGCAGAGTGTCCCATGTAGATGTAGATGTCAGATGCTACCACAAGGAAACGTCAAACTCGTAGAGTTGTGATGTGCCCATCACAAGCATGTCCAGGCGACTCGGCCACGCCGTATTGGCGATAACATGGAGCACCATTCACTACTTAGGTTATCACTGAGGCCCGAGGCAAAAATTGGGTCACACTTGGAGAGCTTAGCCACGTCCAACCACGTGCGTATCCATGTGACTCGCCCACCTCTTGCAAGCGCTGACGACCAGCATTGTACTGAAACCGAGCGAGGTGGTGCACTGGGTAACACACTGGACTTGATTTTATTTGATTCAATCCGCAATGTGCTGATACGTAACTAATCAGGTGCATCATTCGGAAAAGTAATGAAGCCATTTCAACTATCTTTCTTCTTTATATTTATCTTCACATGGCTATTGGATATCATCCAAGTATACCAACAGTCTTAGCGTTTTACAATTATTGATATGGTGTCCGTTCTTTCGGACATGCCCGAAATAACAAACACCATTTGCCGACATTAACGGCCGCAATTTTACAAATTCGAAATATTGACACTTTTCGACCATTTCGAGGCGTTGAAATAAATTAAACGCTTTTTCGACCATTTCGGGGCGTTTAAATAAATTCAACGGCAAAGTTGAAAATTTTTGCTAGGCCGAGATTTGAACTCGGATTTCCGTTTCGTGCCAGCGGTCGCCTTAACCAATCAGGCACTCCAAGAACGCTTCCCTTCCAACCCAAATTCTAAACTTCTAGCCCCTTGTCCATTGATTCCTCTTGCTCGCAACATATTCTGTTTTCTCGCAAGGTATCGAGTATTTGAATGCGTCCACATTGAATTTTTCAATTGCCTGTTGGTGACATATTTTACAATTATGGATATGGTGTATGTTTTTCCGAAATGTATTGTGAACAATAAATTTTGTTGTTTTGAAGATATTAAAATTATTATTGGTTCATAAAATGCGCTTAATTTTTCTGGCATCGAAAGAAGCCTTCAGAATTGATGGGAACATAACACTGTGATTTGTTATTTATTTCTACGTTTTGAGAGATTCCATCTTTTAGTTATCCATATATTTGTTGCGTCTATTCCGAAAGAACAGACGTCATTTCTGATCCTGCAGTTGTTATTGTTTTCATAGTCACAGAATATGTGAATATTTTAATTATCCGCCAGAGCATTCTACATCTACATCCATGCTCCTGAAGCCACCTCAAGTAGTTTGGCAGAGGGTACTTTGCGCCCTATTTCACTTCCTTCTATTCCAGTCGCTTAAAGTTCGCGTGAAAAAATGATTGCCTGTATGCCTCCACATTGGGCCGTAATCTCTCTTATCGTATTATTGTGGTCGCTTCGGGAGATATACGTAAGGGGAAGCAATATATTTGGTGACTCTTCATGAAGCGTACGCTCTCTGAACTTTGATAGAAGCCCGTACTGCGATACAGAACGTCGCTCTTCCACCGTCTGCCAATGAAGTTTCCTAATCACCCCTGCGACCCTTAGCGTTTATTGAATGAGCCCGTAATAAAGCGTGCTGCTCTCCGTTGGATCTTCTCTATTATCCCTACCAGACACGGATCCCACAATGATGAGCAATACTCAAGCACTGGCTGAACGAGAGTTTTGTATCTCACTGCCTTTGTAAACGAGCTACACTTCGTGAGGATTCTTCCAATGAATCTCAGTCTGGTATCTGACTGATCCGCGATTTGTTTTCTGTGGTCATTCCATTTGAAATCGCCCCAGATATTTTTATTAAGTGACTGCTTCCAGTGTTTGTCCTGCTAATGCGTAGTTAAATCTTTCTTTCTATGTAAACGCAGAACTTATCACGATTTTACGCTGAGGCGCAATTGCCATTCCCTGCACCATGCGTCGATACGCTGCAGATCCTCCTGCATTTAGCTTTCCATTTCAAATGTTGCAACCTCTCGATAAACTACAGCGTCATCAACAAAGAACCTCATTGAACGTCCGGCGTTATTTATATGTAACTTATAAATATAACTATATATTATATATAAATTGAGGTGTTTGTGCCTATATTTCACTCTGCAGCCAAAACTACACATCGCGAACGAAAAGTGTTGGCACGTGGTTCAAATCAAATGTTCAAATGTTTGTATAGCAAAAAAATGTTCAAATGTTTAATTAAGCTTAAGGGGCTTAACTGCGGGGTCATCAGTCCCTAACTTACAAGCTACTTATGAACTACGACGACACAAACATCCATGCCCGAGGGGGGATTGGAACCCCCGACCGTAGCGGCCGTGCCGACCGTGACTCGCACGCCGCAGACCGCTCGACCACTGCGGTCGGCGTTTGAATGTGGTAGTAGCTATCATTCTCCCATTGTCCAATATGGTGGTAGAGGATCGAAATGATAAGAGAGTGGAAAATATGAGAGGTGACAGTAACAGACTTATATAAAATTCTACGTACGGGTGTCAATAATTTGCTCTACAGCAAAAACTACACAATGGAGATGAATGATCTCTCTGTGTTGTTGTAGTACAACGTCTCTCGTTGTACACCATAGCAGTTCCGTGTCGATGGCTATAAGAGGGGTCGAAGATATAGTGGTTGAAAGTTGTCAGTTTATATTAAATTCGGACTAAAGACCAGTGATGAATTTCGACATTACAATAGCAAAGAGTTTATATACTGCGTAACGTGATGTACATTCTTCCGTTGTTTTTCTGCAACAAGCGTACGAATAAAGAAAAATAAGTGCATATTGCAGTTTGAAAAGTAAAACTACCAAGATAGATGCCCAAAGCGTGAGAAAGAAATTTCGCGTTGACGATCCGTTTCTAAAACACAGAAAACGGAGCTGAAAAGTGAATCTACAGACGATAGAAACTTGAAATTTGTAGACGCTATTTATCTTACATTGTATGCATCACCGAGTTTTCGATATTTCTATCCCTAAGGGGGTGAAATAGGGGAGGAACGGATTTTTGAAAATACGTTGCTATTCAGAGCAATTTTGAAGCAAGAAATATAAAACTTTGGATTTAGATTTTTGATTGGAATTTTAAAAACACGTGTTTCGATGTATTTGGAAATTCAACCCATTAAGCTGGTGAGATAAGGGAAAATCTTTTAAGGATGCTACTAAGACTATTTTGATGCTAGAAATGGGAAAATTGGATTTGAAACGGACGCTTAGAATTTTTTAAAAATATGTTTCGGGATGTTTAGGAAAGTATTTTTTAAAGCTAAATCAATCAAAATTTATATTTAGAAGTAGAAACAACCAATGCAGACCATCCAGACTACGTGTGCGAAGCAGCGGGTTTATATATGACCTCGTAAAAATAAACGGTCCTGTA